>CM065589.1:435751141-436402372 GCA_033119425.1 Bufotes viridis
CTTCTGTGCAGATAATGGGAGATACCTGTGTAAAATAACTTCACATAACGCAATTGTTCACTGTGTTATATGGGGTGTTACATACGACTGCAGGTAACATCCATGACATCTGTACTCAGAAAGTTATGAGATGGTCGGGGTGTGACTCCTGGCACCGGCGCCAATCAGCTGTTTAAGGAGACTGCGATGTTCCAGTGAGGGCCGCAGCCTCTTTGCTTCTTACCAAGCACAGCGGTGTCCATTTGATAGCACTGTTCTTGGTATTGCAGCTCAGACCAAATCACTCAGATGGGACAGAGCTGCACCTCGGCCACGTGAACGATGAATGTGATGTCATATGGCCTAGGAAGAGACTGTGCCGCTCACAAAGCAAAAATTCAAACTAAAACAGAGGGAGGGGCCCGAGTTGAGTAGACAGCCCCAGGCCTATCATGCCCTTAATCTGACCCTGGTCACATAGGGTAGGAAGGAACTCTCTACTTCACTGTGTTGGCTGAGGAGAACATGGTGCACGCTGAGGGCAGCCTGTGCTATTTTCTCTAACTGATGCTAGGCTGCGCAGTGCCAGTGCTAACCATATTTTTTCTTGCAGTTGTAGTTAATTAGAGCAATTGAAACATAATCATTACTTTCCAGTTATTAACCACTTCAGCCCCCCTAGCTTAAACACCCTTAATGACCAGGCCACTTTTTACAATTCCGCACTACACTACTTTCACCGTTTATTGCTCCGTCATGCAACTTACCACCCAAATGAATTTTGCCTCCTTTTCTTCTCACTAATAGAGCTTTCATTTGGTGGTATTTCATTGTTGCTGACATTTTTACTTTTTTTGCTATTAATAAAAATTTAACAACATTTTTGCCAAAAAATGACATTTTTCACTAACTTCTGGCAAAAAAAAAAAAAATCTCAGACGGACTCACTATGCCCCTCAGTGAATACCTTGGGGTGTCTACTTTCCGAAATGGGGTCGTTTGTGGGGTGTGTTTACTGTTCTGGCATTTTGGGCGGGGCTAAATTGTGAGCAGCCATGTAAAACCTAAAGGTACTCGTTGGAATTTGGGCCCCTTTGCGCACCCAGGCTGCAAAAAGTGTCACTCATGTGGTATCGCCGTACTCAGGAGAAAGTAGGGCAATGTGTTTTGGGGTGTATTTTTACATATACCCATGTTGGGTGAGAGAAAAAAAAAATGAACGGCACAGATTTCCTCATTCGCATCGATCAATGTGGATGAAAAAATCTCTGCCAAAATCAGTGACTGCGGTGCGGTGGGCTGCGCTAGCTACCTAACAAGTAGCTAACTAACTGGCGGTGATAAGGGACCCTTATGCCCCATTCACACGTCCGCAATTCTGTTTGCGGAACGGAATTGCGGACCCATTCATTTCTATGGGGACAGACTTTGTCCCGCTCAGATCCGGAATTACGGATCCGCGCTTTGGTCTGCACTTCTGTTTTGAAAAAATATAGAACATGTCCTATTCTTGTCCGCAATTGCGGACAAGAAAAGGCATTTTCTATATAGTTCTGGCAATGTGCGGATCTGCAAAATGTGGAAAGCACATTGCCGGTGTCTGTGTTTTGAGGATCTGCGGATCCGTGGATCAGATCCACGGATCCGTGAATCCACGGATCCGCAAAACACATATGGACGTCTGAATGGAGCCTTACAAGGAGTGTGATCAGTGACAGGGGGGTGATCAGTGACAGGGGGGTGATCAGGGAATCTAGATGGGGTGATCAAGGCGTTAACATGGGGTTAATAAGTGGGGGTGTGGTGGGGGGTTTTGGTTAGTGTAGTGTTTGTTGCAACTTTACATAGCTACCTGGTCCTCTGGTGGTCGATCCCAGTAAATGGGACCACCAGAGGACCAGGTAGCAGGTATATCAGACGCTGTTAACAAAACAGCGTCTGATATACATGTTTGATGCTTTTTATTTAGCATCTATAGCCTGCCAGCGATTGATCATCGCTGGCAGGCTGTAGTTAAACTTCTGAGACGCGCGGCACTGTGAACACGCACGTTCACAGGAAATCTCGCGTCTCGCGAGATGACGCGCCGATGCGTCAGATCTGAACTACAGGACCGCCCGCCGGACGCATCCGTGCATTAGGCGGTCCTGTAGTGGTTAATGTTATTGCACATGCATAGTATTTGTAGTCCATTTGCTTCTACAAGATGTAGAATTGTTTTTTCCACCGTTGGTAATGCTTCTGGTTAAAGGAATTTCTGTGGCTTATCTATGGAATTTATGACTACAATTAGGAAACATACCAGCTGTTTTAGACCAGAGTGTTCTTATCTCCTAGCATAGCAGAACATAAAAAGGGTTATGGGAAATAAGATGTACAGCAATAAATAAATGAAGCATTTTGGACATGTGGCAATAATCAGTGAAACGACTAGCATGGTAATTACTACAAGACTGCTGGATCCTCTAATCTACATCTCACCCTACATAGCTGTTTGGAAATTTCATTGTGGTTTCCGTCATTCTGACCGCATGCTGCACCATTCTTGCCTTAAAATCTGATGGAATTACGAGTCTCCAACATAGAAAGCGGGGTAGAGGGAAGAGTGCCAGGGAGGCTAGCCCTGATCTGACACACCCCAACAAGTTTGCATGGTTGGCAGATAAGGGGGATGTCAGTTCAGGGATGGCACTGCTGCAGCCGGACACGTCCTCTGCCAGTCAGGGGAATGTCAGCTCCAGTAAGCAGGGGACCAGGAGAGCAGGGCAGGCAAGGCCAGACAGGTGTTGGTAGTGGGAGACTCCATTATTAGGGGAACAGATAGGGCGATCTGTCACAAAGATCGTGATCGCTGAACAGTGTGCTGTCTTCCCGGCACTAAAGTTCGACAATATCGCGGATCGGGTTGACAGATTAATGGGAGGGGCTGGAGAAGGTTCAGCAGTCATGGTCCATATCAGAACCAATGACAAAGTTAGAGGAAGGTGGAGAGTCCTTAAAAATTATTTCAGGGATTTAGGTCAAAAGCTTAGGGCAAGGACCTCAAAAGTAGTATTTTCTGAAATACTGCCTGTACCACGAGCCACACAAGAAAGGCAGAGAGAGATAAGGGAGGTTAACAAGTGGCTCAAGAACTGGTGTAGGAAGGAGGGGTTTGGGTTCCTGGAGAACTGGGCCGACTTCTCTGTCGGCTACAGGCTCTATCGTAGGGACGGGCTGCACCTCAATGGAGAAGGGGCAACTGTGTTGGGGAGAAAGATCGCTACAAGGTTGGAGGAGTGTTTAAACTAAGGACTGGGGGGGAGGGTAATTACATTATAGGAGGGGAAGATAGTGCAGATAGAGACCAGGGGCGAGGTAGTGTGTCTGGGGGAGGAATAGAAGGGGGGACTAGAACAGCTCAGAATGAAAGATGTAGGGTAAAAAATACACATAAACCTGTTAAATGTATGTATACTAATGCCAGAAGCCTGACTAACAAGACTGGTGAACTGGAATTAGTCATGTGTGAGGAGGGCTATGATATAGTGGGAATAACTGAGAAATGGCTGGATGATAGCTATGACTGGGCAGTTAATATAAAAGGTTACAATCTGTTTAGAAAGGATCGTCAAAACCGGAGAGGTGGAGGGGTCTGCCTCTATGTGAAGTCCTGTCTAAAGCCCACAATTCGAGAATACATATGTGAGGGACATGAACATGTGGAGTCACCGTGGGTAGAAATACATGGAGCAAAAAACAATAATAAATTACTAATAGGAGTTTATTACAAATCACCTAACATACCAGAGTCCACAGAAAATCTATTACTAAACGAGATAGACGAGGCGGCAAATCATAATGAAGTCGTTATCATGGGGGACTTCAACTACCCAGATATAGACTGGGAAACTGAAAGCTGTACATCCCAAAAAGGAAACAGGTTCTTGGCAATAGCCAAAGACAGGGGCGTAGGTAAAGACCCATGGGCCCTGGTGCAAGAGTTCAGCTTGGGGCCCCCTTCCCTCAGTGCTTTGTGGCCAGAGGCATGAAAGCACATTGCCTTCATGCTGCCTGAGGCAAAAGTTAAAACGGCACGCTCCCCAATGCCAAATTCTTGACCTAATCCCCTCCATCCAGCCAGAGGTGTAACTTGACCCGCATGCACTTTCTAGAATACCGGTGTCTTCTTATGCGGCACAAGGGTCTTTGGGCCCCCTCAGGCTCCTGAGCCTGGTAGCGACTGCTCCCTCTGCACCCCCTATAGCTACGCCCCTGGCCAAAGGCAATTTCCTTTCCCAACTGGTTCAGGACCCCACTAGAGGGACGGCCATTCTGGACTTAGTATTAACCAATAGACCTGATAGAACAACAGATGTGCAGGTTGGGGGACACCTGGGAAATAGTGACCATAAAGTTATAACCTTCCAATTATCCTTCAAACGAGAGTTTCTAAAGGGAGGAACAAAAATACCAAACTTCAAAAAAGCAAAATTTAGCCAACTAAGCGAGGCCATAGGCCTAACTAACTGGGACAAAGTCCTCAAAAATAAAAATACAACTATAAAATGGGAGATTTTTAAAAGCATTGTAACATCTAATTGTGAGAGGTACATACCTTATAGGAATAAAAGGTTAAGGAACAATAAGAAACCAATGTGGATAAATGGAACCGTAAAAAAGGCAATAAATGACAAAAAGAAAGCATATAAATCACTAAAGCAGGAGGGGAGTCAGGAAGCACTGATAAACTATAATGAAATAAATAGAATATGTAAAAAACTAATAAAATTTGCCAAACTAGAGACCGAGAGATTAATTGCCAAAGAGAGTAAAACTAACACTAAAATGTTCTTCAATTATATAAATAGTAAAAAATATAAATCTGAAGGAGTCGGCCCTCTACATAGCAATGAGGGGGGTGTTGCAGAGAGCGACGAGGATAAAGCAAAACTATTAAATATTTTTTTCTCCACTATATTCACTGAGGAAAATAAACTGTCAGATGAAATGCAGAATGTAAAAGTAAATTCCCCATTAAAAGTGCCCTGTCTGACCCAGGAAGAAGTACAACAGCGACTTAAAAAGATTAAAATAGACAAATCGCCAGGACCGGATGGCATACACTCCCGTATCCTAAGGGAATTAAGTGATGTCATAGCCAGACCATTATTTCTGATATTTACGGACTTTATACTAACAGGGAATGTTCCACAGGATTGGCACATAGCAAATGTGGTGCCAATATTCAAAAAGGGTCCAAAAACAGAGCCTGGAAATTATAGGCCGGTAAATTTATCTATTGTTGGTAAACTGTTTGAAGGGTTTCTAAGAGATGCTATTTTGGAGTATCTCAATGAAAATAAGCAAATAACGCCATATCAGCATGGCTTCATGAGGGATCGGTCATGCCAAACGAATTTAATCAGCTTCTATGAGGAGGTAAGTTCTAGACTTGACAGCGGCGAATCAATGCATGTCGTATATCTGGACTTCTCCAAAGCATTTGACACCGTACCTCATAAAAGGTTAGTATATAAAATGAGGATGCTCGGACTGGGAGAAAATGTCTGTATGTGGGTAAGTAACTGGCTAAGTGACAGAAAACAGAGGGTGGTTATTAACGGTAGATACTCAGATTGGGTCACTGTAACTAGTGGGGTACCTCAGGGGTCAGTATTGGGCCCTATTCTCTTCAATATATTTATTAATGATCTTGTAGAAGACTTGCACAGTAAAATATCTATTTTTGCAGATGACACTAAACTGTGTACAGTAATTAACACTGAAGAGGACAGTTTTCTGCTACAGAGGGATCTGGATAGATTGGAGGCTTGGGCAGAAAAATGACAGATGAGGTTTAACACTGACAAATCTAAAGTTATGCACATGGGAAGGAATAATGCAAGTCACCCGTACATATTAAATGGTAAAATAGTAGGTAACACTGACATGGAAAAGGATCTAGGAATTTTAATAAACAGAAAATTAAGCTGCAAAAACCAGTGTCAATCAGCTACTGCCAAGGCCAATAAGATAATGGGTTGCATCAAAAGGGGCATAGATGCCCGTGATGAGAACATAGTCCTACCACTTTACAAATCACTAGTCAGACCACACATGGAGTACAGTGTACAGTTCTGGGCTCCTGTGAACAAGGCAGACAGGAGAGGGTTCAGAGGAGGGCAACTAAAGTAATAACTGGAATGAGGGATCTACAGTACCCTGAAAGGTTATCAAAATTAGGGTTATTCACTTTAGAAAAAAGACGACTGAGGGGAGATCTAATAACTATGTATAAATATATCAGGGGTCAGTACAGAGATCTGTCCCATCATCTATTTATCCCCAGGACTGTGACTGTGACAAGGGGACATCCTCTGCGTCTGGAGGAAAGAAGGTTTGTACACAAACATAGAAAAGGATTCTTCACTGTAAGAGCAATGAGACTATGGAACTCTCTGCCTGAGGAGGTGGTGATGGTGAGTACAATAAAGGAATTCAAATGGGGACTGGATTTATTTCTGGAGTGTAATAATATTACAAGCTACAGCTACTAGAGAGGGGTCGTTGATCCAGGGAGTTATTCTGATTGCCTGATTGGAGTCGGGAAGGAATTTTTTTCCCCTTAAGTGGGGAAAATTGGCTTCTGCCTCACAGGGGTTTTTTGCCTTCCTCTGGATCAACTTGTAGGAAACAGGCCGAACTAGATGGACAAATGTCTTTTTTCGGTCTTATATAATATGTTACTATGTTACACTAAACTGTGTAAAGTAATTAACACTGAAGAGGACAGTTTTCTGCTACAGAGGGATCTGGATAGATTGGAGGCTTGGGCAGAGAAATGGCAGATGAGGTTTAACACTGACAAATGTAAAGTTATGCACATGGGAAGGAATAATGCAAGTCACCCGTACATACTAAATGGTAAAACAGTCGGTAACACTGACATGGAAAAGGATCTAGGAATTTTAATAAACAGCAAACTAAGCTGTAAAAACCAGTGTCAGGCAGCTACTGCCAAGGCCAATAAGATAATGGGTTGCATCAAAAGGGGCATAGATGCCCGTGATGAGAACATAGTCCTACCACTTTACAAATCACTAGTCAGACCACACATGGAGTACTGTGTACAGTTCTGGGCTCCTGTGAACAAGGCAGATATAGCAGAGCTGGAGATGGTTCAGAGGAGGACAACTAAAGTAATAACTACAGTACCCTGAAAGATTATCAAAATTAGGGTTATTCACTTTAGAAAAAAGACGACTGAGGGGAGATCTAATAACTATGTATAACTATATCAGGGGTCAGTACAGAGATCTCTCCCATCATATATTTATGCCCAGGACTGTGACTATGATGAGGGGACATCCTCCTCGTCTGGAGGAAAGAAGGTTTGTACACAAACATAGAAAATGATTATTCATGGTAAGAGCAGTGAGACTATGGAACTCTCTGCCTGAGGAGGTGGTGATGGTGAGTACAATAAGGGAATTCAAGAGGGGCCTGGATGTATTTCTGGAGTGTAATATTATTACAGGCTACAGCTACTAGAGAGGGGTCGTTGATCCAGGGAGTTATTCTGATTGCCTGATTGGAGTTGGGAAGGAATTTTTTTCCCTTAAGTGGTAAAAATTGGCTTCTGCCTCACAGGTTTTTTTTGCCTTCCTCTGGATCAACTTGTAGCAAACAGGCCGAACTGGATGGACAAATGTCTTTTTTCGGTCTTATATACTATGTTACTATGTAGATGTGAACAGAGCCTTAGGTGATAAATCCTTTAGGCTAGGGCTACATAGCGACATGTGTTGCGCAACTGCAGCGGACTGGACAAGCGTCAAGGATCGCTTTTTAATAAAGGTTTTTGTAGTGACGCCAGTTGCATTTAAGCAACAGGGGATGGAGTCCCCTTAAGTAGATGGTGTTGGTGGTAAGTGGTACCCAGTGTAGGAATGCCAGACTTGTCTTTTATCCTTATCCAGGGAACTTTCTTCCTGGCCTTGGAGGCTTGCAGCTTTGACCTCCTGGTCCAGCAGAGCAGACAGGGCTCTGCTGGCTGGAACACAGCCTTCCCCTTTGCAGGGGGTACTCTATTCTAACTGGCTTCTGCAGGCCCCGTCCAGGAGGGACGAAGGCCTGCTTCCTACCCCTTAGAGGGGGTAAGCTAGACTGAATTTCACTAACTAACTTCTCTCTTGCAGAGAATGACACGGAATTAACCATGGGAGATAGTAGGGAGGCGTAAAAGGTGGTAATGTACCTCTGGTTGCAGAAAAGTCATGTGACAATCTTTACAATGATAGTCAGTGATGTCGCACTGCCACATGCTGCGACTTGGATTGTTGTACGACTGTCGTGTCGCAGTCTCAGCATATCGCATTGCAACATTGTTGACTATCATTACAAAATATTTTGCGCAAAGCATGTCAGTGTAGTTGTACCTTTTTTGTTGCGTTACTTATTGCAGCCCTAGCTTTAAAGGGGTATTCCCATCTCAGACAATGGGGGCATATCGCTAGGATATGCCCCCATTGTCTGATAAGTACGGGTCTCACCTCTGGGACCCGCAGGTAAACCGTGAACAGAGACGTGATGGCTGGAGGACCCCGGGTTTCCCCGGGTCTGGACACCAACAAGCGCGACCACTGCGCTGATTCATTTCTATGGGGCCGACAGAAATAGCTATTTTGGCAGCCCCATAGAAATAGAGGGCGAACGGAGGGCGGCTGCACATGCGCACTGCGCCCTGCACAACTTTCCCGGCTCCATTCTCGGTGTATGTCCGCACCTATCAGACAATGGGGGCATATCCTAGCAATATGCCTCCATTGAGATGAGACAACCTCTTTAACCGATAATTACAGTGTCCATCTCTCCCAATGTCCATGTCTCCCAGTAACATCCATAGCCCCTTCAGGACCATGTCAATTTTCAATTTTTCATTTGTTCCTGTGCACTTTCCAAGAGCCATAACTTTTTAACTTTTCCGTCCACATAGCCATAATGAGGGCTTAATTTTTGTGGAACAAGTTGTATTTCTTAATGCTACCATTCAATTTATTATTTTTATTTTATTAAAGGGGTTGTCAGCTTCTCTTCCATCAGGATAGGTCATCAATATCAGATTGGCTGAGGGCCGACTGCTGACACCCATGCCAATCAGCTGTTGGAGGAGAATGCAGCATTTGTACAAGCACTGTGTTCTCCTCAATGTTTACCTGCTCGCTGTCGACATTACAGCTAATCGGTGGGGGTGCTGGCAGTCCCCACACTGCCCGCCAATCTAATATTGATGACCTATCCGTAGGATGGGTCATCAATATAACAAAAATGGAAAACCCCTTTAAGATAGTTTACTGTGGCAGGCCTAGGAGCCTTCACAAGATCTCAGGTTGCCATACCTACTGATTGGTATACTACAATCTCAACGTGGCGGTGCTGATTAGGAGGTTATCCCAATCCTGGTCACTGCAAACTGGTGTCTGCTGTATACTTACAATATGTGGTGTGGTTGGGAATTTTAAGCTGGCTATAGCCATTAGAAATGCTGGCCAAACACATTAATTTTGGACGGACCAGATGTTGGGAGATAAGGATTGCACAGCTGAAGTTCAACTAACCTTTTGTTTAGGTGGAGATGAACTACGACTAGAGATGTCTCTGGCATTGCCCCTTGTCCCCATTCAGGACACAAGCCTAATCACCCAAGCTGACCCTGAATGTGTATGGGGGGATTGGGCGAGAACAAGAAGAAGCATGTTTTCAGTGGAGAAATGACAAACATTTGTAATACGCGTTTCTCACAGGGACTCAAAGCGCAGGGATAGTCATGTGCCTGGGAAATCAGTGGCTGTCATATAGGCTCTCGACACCAACACACAATGTGCACTAGGGTCAATTTCATAGCAAGCCAATTTACCTATTTGTATATTTTTGGAGTTTGGGAGGAAACCCAAGCCAACAGGAGGAGAACACACAAACTCCATGCGGATGTCGTCCCTGATCGAATTCGAACTCAGGACCACAGTGTTGTCAGTAGCGTTGAGCGAATCGGGCTTTGGATACTAGATCCAAAGTCAATTCGTTCAAAACTTCATTAGAATTCTGTATGGGGATTCGTCTCTGTACAGCATTCAAATGTACGGGCTCCGGAGAGGCGAAGTGAGTTATCACCGAAGTCTTGTGGTTCTTTGGTGAATAACTTCGGGATTTGACTTTTCAACTTTAAAACCATTTTAAAACCTGGATCTGAAGCTCGATTCGCTCAACACTAGCTTTAAGGCACCACTGAGCCACCTCATACTTGATCCTTCTTTGCACAACCCCCACCCTACATATTATAGTCCTTTCACACGACAGTGTCCATTTTGCCAACCGCAGATCAGCAAAACACGGCCACCAGCCGCGTGTCTCCCACATTTTCCCTTCCCCAGGTCTTACACTATGTTAGAAATGCCTATTCTTGTCTGCAAAACTACAAGAATTGGAGATGTTCTGTTTTTTGTTATATATATATATATAGCTGAGGCGACTCCACTGGATTTACTTCGGAAACCCTCCCTACATATCAGACAACAGTGGATCACAATAAAAACGTTTAATGACGTCATTAGCAATCATTCCTTTTTGGACTAATTTGATTCAAAATCCAATTTCTGTAAGTAATAGTTGGATTCTGGGGACATTTGGACATATTGGGAGAAGCCTGTGCTGTGGACTCCACAGATGCCTTTTGTCCTCAGCAGCTAGATGCCTCCCTATGCAGCAGGAAGGGGGCAAGTTCCCCTGACACCCCAGTCATTCAGCACTGGCAAGGGAGGAGAGGAGGCATTAACACCAGGGACTGGCTGCAGAGCTGACATCCATCAGAAGTTTCTAAAACTTTCTGTACCCTCAGCAGGGACTCTGGCAGCAGCAGGCACTAAATGATTCAGTCTGCATGGAGAGAGGACAGGCTGCACTTTATGCTTAGATGAAGGGGTCCTGATAGGCGTCTCCACCACAGGTTACTGGACTGGGCCGGCCAGGAAGAATAGGACACGCTGCATGTGTGACCGCTCTGGGGGCAATGCCAAAAACTCCCAGATGCTCTGACTGACTTCATTCCTCCTTGGAGCTGGGAAGCGACTCCTTCCACTGCTATGTGTGTGAGAAGAAAGCCGTCCATGTGGAGCTGCTGGGCTGGAGAAGTGTCAGGCTGAGTGACTCACCTAAACTGGGTGGGGGTGGGGTGAGAGGTCCTGCAGATGGACAGCAGCACACTGACCACAGGACTGCACATGGCTGTATGCTGGACTGACCGCTGAGGTGGCGCTGGATGGGGCAGGGGGTCTGCAATACCATGTTGGGGGCGCTGGCTGCCTTCTCTATGCTGAGCATCATGACCTATGGCTACCTGTCCTGGGAGAAAGGGAACCCCAGCTTAGAACAAAGAGAGGCCTGGCTGCACCTAAATGTGGATCAGGAGATTGGACACCAGCCTCACATCATATTCATTCTGGCTGATGATCAAGGGTACAGAGATATTGGCTACCATGGCTCTGAGATCAGGACACCCACCCTGGATAAACTGGCATCTGAAGGAGTCAAACTAGAGAACTACTATGTGCAGCCCATCTGCTCACCATCAAGGAGTCAGTTCATCACTGGGAGGTAAGTGCTGAAAACAGTGACCACCCCTAGCACCACTGAAGACTCTTCAGCCTTCCTCTCCCTGGAGATACACTGTATGGTTATTTGTATAGATTACTAATTTCCAGCTGCTGTGGGACTAGAAATCCCAGCATACCTCTGAAGCCTTTATCAAGCTGGCACCACAGATTACAGGTGGTCTACTTTCCACCAGATCTTGTAATTGTGCCCTGCTTTGGGCAATGTCAGGGGTGTGCCACACCTTGGGGTTGTCTCACTTCTCCACATGGCATTTATCATGTAGAGAAAGTTATTACCAGGCACTTACTAATGCATTGTGATTGTCCACATTGCCTCCTTTGCTGGCTCTATTCACTTTCCTATCACATTATACTACTTGTTTCCAGGGGTTACGACCACTAGGGATGAGCGAACTTGTGTTTTAAGTTCTGCGTCCAAAGTTGGGGTTCGGGTTATCGAAGAATCCCGTTATGGATTCTAAATTCCGTTATGGTCCGTGGTAGCGGAATCCATAACGGAATTCTTTGATAACCCGAACTTTGGACGCAGAACTTAAAACACAAGTTCGCTCAACACTAACGACCACCCTACAATCCATCAGTGGTGGCCGTGCTTGGACACTATAGGAAAAAGTACTGGACTATACACACTCCCGTGATCCCAGACAATCACAATACATTAGTGAGTGCCATGTATTAACTTTGTCTACATGATAAGTAACATTTGCTGAAGTGAGACAACCCCCTTTAATACACTAACTTTTAGGGCTCATGCATGCGACTGTATGTATTTTGCAGTTCGCAAAAAATGGATCCGCAAAAAATACGGATGACGTCCGTGTGCATTCCCTATTTTGCGGAATGGAACAGCTGGCCGCTAATAGAACAGTACTGTGGACAATAATAGGACATGTTCTATTTTTTTGCGGAACGGAAATACGGACAAACGGAATGCACACGGAGTAACTTCCGATGAATGGTTCCGCATACGGTCCAAAATAAAAATGGAAAGGACACGGAAAGAAAATACGTTCTTGTGAAGGAGCCCTTAAAGGGGTTGTCCTGGGACCCACCTGCAATAATACATGGGACCCACCTGCAATAAATAATAGATCGTTACTTACCTGACAATTCCCACGTTGCTGCTCTGGATCTCCCGCTGGAACATGTGACCACTGCAGCCAATCACTGTCCCCAGCAGTGCAGTGAAGAGACCAGCAATTGGCTACAGTGGTCACATGTTGTTGACGTGAAGTGACCGCTGCAGCTAGGAGCCACCGTGTAGGATCTGTTTGGTAAGTAACAACCTATGTTTCACTGCAGGCGGATCGCATGTGCTGTCACGTTTCCTCCTAAGACAGGACAACCCCTTTAATGATCACATGCTTGAGAATTTCCCGGTGTAAATGTTAGTGAATTTACCGGGGCTGATAGCCTGCCCCACTCCACTCCCCCACACTGCCCCCGCCAGGGGTGCGCCATCAATGAGGCGAGGTGAGGCGATTGCCTCAGGCAGCACCAGGTAGGGGCAAGAGGGGGGAATAGAACGAGGACTATCTGTTTCTGCAGGATAGTATTGGGAAGCACAATGGGCACAGTATATGGCGCTGTATTACCCTGTATGTTTTGTAACTCTGTCTGTAATGTTTTCCAAGTATGTCTTCAACAGTAGGACTGGAGGTAAGGGGTTAGGTTAACAAACATTGGGGGTTTGGGGCACCATTTCATTTTTTGCCTTAGGCAGCAGTAAGGCTAGGTGCACCCCTTAATGTCAAGGGTGGCATAAAAAAAAACCCGCATGCATCAAAATTTTGACACAAAAATTGTAACCTTTTTATGGTAAAAATTGGTGTAAGGAGTTTTAGTAAATAGCCGGCAATGAGTTTTTAGCAAATGCTTGCAGCCAACCTTTCTGACCAGAAGACTCAGACTTACCTGTTCTCCGCAGCTCCAGTCTTCTGTGCTGACTCCATTGTTTCCATATTGCTGACATGGGCTCGGTCGCCTGCTCCGCTGAAGTCAGTGACAAGATGCTTATGGTCGCCTCACCACTGAAGCCAGTAATTGGCTTCTGTGGAGCGTGTGACCATGCCCAATTGTCAACACTGCGGGGAATGGAGACAGCGCAGAGGAACAGAATGGCGGGGAGCAGGTAAGTATGAATCTTCTGGTCAGAAAGGCAGGCTGCAAAATCATTGGGAGTCAATTACAAAAGTAGCCACAAGACCCCTTTTTGCAACTCTTATTTATTTAGTCACATAGGTGTTTTGAAGGAAAACAAAGACTGGCTTAAAAAAAAAACTTTAAGGAATGTGTAATTCAATTGTACATTGCATAAATAGCCTCATTTTGCTTAAAGGGGATGTCTCATGTGCGCTCCCATGGTCCCGGCCACCAGAGAGGCGGATTGTAGGGTGGTCTGTAACCATGGAAACAAGCAGTGTATAATGTGATGGAAAATGAATCCAGCCAGCAAAGGAAGCAATATGGATAATCGCAATACATTAGTAAATGGCTTGTATTAACTTTCTCTACATGATAAATGCCACTTAAGTGAGACAACCCCTTTAAAGAGTGCTCGAGTGTCCTACCATATACCAGTGTGGATTAATGTCACATCACAAAAAAAAAAGAACTTCTTGAATGTTCAGTTGGTGTGACCTGGATTTGGCTGGGGTTGGAGTACTCAGTGATGCGCACATTTTCAAACATTCAGAACATATACCCCTTAAATTGAAAAGAAAAGCAAAAAACCACAGCCAGATGTATAAATTCAGAACATGTGCTTGGATCAAATAAACTAAGAACTTTTTTGATTGACGTGCCCAATTGTTTCCCTTGCCAGCGACGCCTTCAATAAAAAAAAAATACTTAAAGGGGTTGTCTCCTCTCAAACAAATGGGGACATATCGCTATATCAAGACAGAGCCCCGAAAGTAGTGGAGGGCGTACTGCGTATGCGCAGCCACCCGCCATTCATTTTCTATAGGGCCGGCGCTGGCTCAGCTATTTCCATCGGGCCCATAGAAGTCATGCGCGGTGCGCTCCCATTCTCTTTTATGGGGATAGCGCTTGGCGGTGGCCGGAACAGAGTCCTCCAGCCATCACTTTGCGGGGCTCCATTCCCGATTTAGGTGCGGGTCCCTATTGGACAATGGTGGTGTATCCTAGCGATATGCCCCCATTGTCTGAGATGAAACAACCCCTTTAATACAGCTGGGACTAGTAAAATGATGCATGAACAATACAGTACATGGGTCCAGCATGATAGTGGACCAAGGTTTATTGATTAGGTTATTGACAACAGAGAATAGAAAAGACTATCTGTCGGCAGATTTGTACCTATGACACCGGCTGACCTGTTACATGAGCACTTGGCAGCTGACGCCATCTGTGTTGGTCCCATGTTCATATGTGGCCGCAGTGCTGAGAAAAATAATGTTTTAATATATGTAAATGAGCCTCAAAACTACCCCACTTTTTCAGGCGTAAATGTTAGTAAAGTTGCTGGGGCTGATGTTCTGCGCCCCATCACACCCTTACCACTTCCAAATGTTCAATGCGATGCACATATATTTGACAAAATTTTGACGCACGGCGTTAAAAAAGTAGCAAAAAGGGGTTTTGCATTTTTTTAACGCCTAAAACAGACATAGCGTGGTACGTAAATGACCCCCCCTTGTTTCTAGCATGGCGTGCACCACACATTCTGGTGGAAATCGAGACACTTTCCAGGTGCAGTGACACGGATATACTCGCCCGATTGTACTTTGTCTTCTGTAGAGCCGTGCAGCGATTGAGGAGCACCACTGTATTATCCCTTCTAATTGAAAGCAATTTCCCATGGGTTTATTTCTTCTCATTGCTCGTTTGAGCAGAACTTTTTCGGCACAAGTTTTCTTTTCCTCTCAGTGAATAAATTTTGCTGAACTGAGCTAGACACTGATTCACGGCTGGATCCCTGCACTTCTGAAAAGGAAACGCTCGCTGCTCAGTACGGTACATGATGAGCTCATTAGCTTCTAGGTAACCGAGTGTAATAAATTACATCTAGTGTCTAGCAATCTGCAGAAATGTCTAGGAGACAGGAAAGGTTTGACATGTCAAGATCTTTAAGAAGTTTTCCAATGCAACTCAACTACAAGTGCAAGAGATTTTGTGGTAGTAAACCAATATAGCGGTAAATACTTTATCCATAATAGCCACATAGGAGACTTTCAGTTCAGCTTTCTTTTATAAATGTAGGGGCTACAGAAAAAAGTCCTGTCTGGTGATACTTGATCCAGATGGCAATAGCAGGCACTCTTTAAAGAGCATGAAAAAAGTGAAAAACCGTAGCACAAAATATATTGATGTACATAGAATTGGGCCCAATACCAAGAATCAGAGTGCCCCCCTCCACATTAGGGTGTCCTATTTTTTGCCACATAAGGGCTCATGCACATCGCCGTAGCTGTTTTTGCAGTCCGGAAATTGCGGCTCTGCAAAACACGGATACCAGCTGTATGCCTCCACATTTTGCGGAACGGAAAGCCCAGCCTATAACAGAACAGTCCTATCCTTGTCCGTAATACAGACTAGAATAGGATATGTTCTATTTTTTTGCGGGTGCCTTGGAACGGACATACGAATGCATCTTTTGCAGCCCCATTGAAGTGGACCAAAAATACTTTCATATGCATGAGCCCTAAGAAAGAAAAACGTGTTTTTTTGTTTCCCCCTCTATGCCCTTTACATCACACTTGGGCCCATTCCTTACCCCTAGTCTGCAAACAGTGCTTCTGGAGAAGGGAATTCTGTGCAGATGCCATAGCAGTTTCACTGGGTAGTGGTTGTAGGATAAAAAGGCATATTATCGAATGGTTATAGTACAATACTAGACCAACTAGTTTTATTATACAAAGGAATGATGAAATATTGATAGAAAGATATATATAGCTATTTGATTTTAGAAATTTAGTAGATAGACAGATATTAAATATCGGATGGATGGATATTTAGATAGACAGACAGACATACTTCCTAGGGCTAATCACCCTACCTCCACAAAGAAGCCTCTCCTCAGTAAAAGATACATGAAAGACCACTTGAAGTTTGCAAAAAAAAAGCCCCTAAAGGAATCTCAGACTGTGTTAAATAAGATTCTCTTGTCTGATGAAACCGAGATTGAACTTTTTTGGCCTCAATTAGAGATGAGCGAACTTCTATTTTTAGTACGGCGTCCAAAGTTCGGGTTCGGGTTATCGTAGCATCCCGTTATGGATTCGATAACGGCATTTGGAATCCATAAGGGGCTGCTTCATTGAACACGAACCTTGGACAACCCTAAGGACCTGGGGTGACATCACCGTCATGTGATCAGTGCATGGGGCGTGGCTCAGCACTGGATCACCTCTTATCCAATCCAGTGCTGAGCTACGCCCCCTGCACTGATCACATGACGGTGACGTCACCCCAAGTCCTTAGGGTTGTCCAAGGTGCGGGTTCAATGAAGCAGCCCCTTATGGATTCCAAATGCCGTTATGGAATCAATAACGGGATGCTACGATAACCCTAACCCGAACTTTGGACGCCGAACTAAAAATAGAAGTTCGCTCATCTCTAGCCTCAATTCTAAGCATCATGTCTAGTTGACGAAGTAGAATTCGATCCGAATTTCAGGGAAAATTTGATTCGCACCAAAGCCGAATTTGCTCATGCTTCGTGGTAACGAATCACATTTTTTCCTAAAATGGCTGCTGCACGTGTGAGGACATGGAGAAAGGAACTCTGGGAAAGCGGGATCACCCATAATGACATGCATGCAGCCAATCAGCAGCCAGCCAGCCCTGGGATGTTACAGCCCTAAAAATAGCGGCAGCCATCTTAGATTCTGCCATTTACCAGCATACTTAGTGCAGGGAGAGACGTGTCTGCAGGCGCTAGGGACAGTGATAGGGAAGACTGGATTGTGGTGAAAAAACGATTTATAAGTGCAGGGAAAGGATAAAGAGGAATCGTTCCACAGCATTTATGTAGAACAGGGTTCAGTAGGGGGAGATTACAGCCTGGGAAATATTACACCATGGTGCACTGGCTGGGGATCCAAATTGCCATTATACAGCTCTGTCATTCTAGCAAACCGTTCTTGTAATTGGGGTGCGAGTGCTGTTTGATACAGCCATTACTAGGGTTTATTACAAGGAAATATTTTTATGTCTTATTTGCCCTTGTACTGTGCAGTTATATGTTGTAAAGCCCTTTTTATTAGTGGGGAAATAAAGATATATTTGCCGTTCTGCAATGCACTTATCTGTTGAAAAGCCTTTTGTGTTGTGGAAAAGTGGAAAAAAATTGGGGCCTAATTGCTGTTCTGCGGTGCAGCGATATATTCAAACGCCCAGTTTACCGTGTATTAGTGGTGAAATAAAAATATATTCGCCATTCTGCGTTGCACTTATCTGTTGAAAAGCCTTTTGTGTTGTGTAAAAGTGGAAAAAAATTAGGGCCTAATTGCCACCTCCACACTATGTCACCTTGCCACTCTGTGGCCTCCTCCTGATGCTGCTGCCAGCAACTCCACACTCCACACTGTCATTGTGCCTCTCTGAGGCCTCCTCATGCTGCTTCCACCTTACCACTATGTTACAGGGCCACTCTGTGGATTTCTCATGCTGTGTGCTTAAGGGTGGATTTCCACCCTTCTCACTTCATGACTGGGCCACTTTTTTGCCTTTCGGCCTGGTTGGCATCATCATTTATTTGACCCTTCTTCTGATCTGTCAGAAGGAAGGAAAAATATGACGCACAATGGATCCTGTCTGTGTAGCAGCTGTATCAGAATTGGCTTGTAAATCGGTAGCCAAAAGCAGGAGTGGGTACAAAACACAGGAAACATGCAAATATTCCATCTCTGTTTTGGATACACTCCTGTTTTTTTTGGCATTAGCAATACTGATGGATTACTGACCAAATGAATGCTGACCGAGTGAAGGCGGATGCTCAACAGCCAGGATCTGTTTTTTGGGGGTTATTGTTCTGATGGATCAGAGAAAGGGCAAAATAATCAGTGACGTCAACACAAACTTACTGCTGACACCCTCTCCACTCTGTCGGGGCGCTCTACTTGTATAAGCGTTTAAAAGAACAGGTTCTGTAGATATCTATGTGGAATCAGCTGACAACAGTGTAAACGGAGTGCGCTTCTTCTTGACGCTAACATTGACCTGTAAGGCTCACACTACACTTATTTGGTCAGTTTTGGCCCCGTGACTGCCCAAATAAGTGAAGTGTGCAGTGATTCTAAGAGCGACACCTGTCATCTGCATGTCATACGGACTCACTTTATTATTTCACTACCAGAGCAGACTCCCTATGCAAGTTACTGCAGGGCACAGTGTTCTACACCACTATAAAGGCTCTCTGAAGCCCGGAAATAGCTGATTTGCCGCAAATAAATTCGGACCGAACCAAATTTTTCCCCAAAAATTTGGCGAACCGGTGAATCAAATTTTTAAAAAATTCGCTCATCTCTAATCATGTCTGAAGGAACTGCTCATTGTCTGCCCAATACTATCCTTATAGTGAAGCATGGTGGTGGCAGCATCATAATGTGCGGGTGTTTTTCAGAGTCTGAGACAGGGAGACTGGTCAGGGTTTAGGGACCGCTGAATGTAAGAGATATTCTTAATCAAACCTGATCCAGAGTGATCTGGATCTCAGACTGGACAGGAGGTTCACATTATAATGAGACAAAGGCCCTTAAGCACACAGCCAAGACAAGTCAGGAGTGGTTTACGGACAACCCTGTGAATGTTCTTGAGTAGCCCAGCCAGAGCCATGACTTGAACCCAATGAAATATCTCTGGAGAGACCTAAAAATGGCATTCCACTGATGGTCCGTATCCAACCTGACAGAGCTTGTGAGGATCTGCAGAGAAGAATGGCAGAAATCCCCTAATGTACCGTGTTTCCCCGAAAATAAGACACTGTCTTATATTTATTTTTCCTCAAGAAGACACACTATGGCTTATTTTCTGGGGATGTCTTATTTTTATTAAGTATTGTACAACAATCTACAAAAGCTGAAGCTTTTCCCCTATCCCTGGTGTTTGTGTGGGGTGAGAGAGACCCACAGACTGTTGCTGGTCAGTGCTGGGGAGCAGCAGCTTAAGGCTACTTTCACACTAGCGTTTTGGATTCCGTTTGTGAGATCCGTTTCAGGGCTCTCACAAACGGTCCAAAACGGATCAGTTAAGCCCCAATGCATTCTGAATAGATAAGGATCTGTTCAGAATGCATCAGTTCGGCTCTGTTCCGCCTCTATTCCGTTTTGGAGGCGGACTGCAAAACACAGCATGCAGCATTTTGGTGTCCGTCTGAAGAGGCGGAGCCTAACGGATCCGTTTTTTTTTACAATGTAAGTCAATGGGGACGGATCCATTGTCAATGACACAATATGGTGCATTTGAAAACTGATCCGTTCCCCATTAACTTTTAATGTAATTCAAAACGGATCCGTTTTGGACTTTGTCATTTTTCTTTAAACCTAATGAAACGGATCCGTTCTGAACGGATACAAACGTTTGCATTATAGGTGCGGATCCGTCTGTGCAAATAAACAGACGGATCCGCACCAACGCAAGTGTGAAAGTACCCTTACTGGTGTTTGTGGGGGGTGAGAGAGACCCACATACTGTTGCTGGTTGGTGCTGGAGGAGAGAGACCCACAGTGCTGAGTAAAACTGCAGCCGCAGCTTTACTTCTTTCCCCTGAGGACACACAATACCTAAAGCAGAGCGTCCTGTTTCTCACTTCACTGAGGAGACTTTTACTTTCACTTTCTATGTCTCCCTCTATGCCTCAGCTTGCAGCACACACAGAATGACCAGGACCTGAGAGGGGGAGCCAACCTTGTTGAGGGGGCTGCCTGCACCTCTCCGGTAACCTCCGAGATAGCAGCTGTCACGATGGGGCAGATGAGAAGGGCTGCCCGTCTTCTTTACCGCTCCGCGTCGGTACGCTGCATAGCCACGCCTATCACTATGTCTTATTTTCGGGGTATGGATTATATTGCGCAAATGCTTAGAAATCCTGCTACGGCTTATTTTATGGGTATGTCTTATTTTTGGAGAAACGGTAGTTGTGCAAACCTTGTGGCATCATACACAAGAAGACTGGAGGCTGTAATTACTTCCAGAGGTGCTTCAACTAAGTACTGAGTAAAGAGTCTGAATATTCACAATGCATATGGAAAGTCTTCAGACCCATAGAATCTTGTTTCTCCCATTCTGAGAATCCTGTAGGTGCTTTTTTGCAAACTCTAGATGGGCTATCATGTGTTTTTTCCTAGGCAGGGGCTTCTTTCTGGCCTCTCTGCCATAATGACAAAATCACAGAATAAAGTGGTCTAAATGGCAAGAGATGCTCAAGACCCCAAATGCTGTTGCGCATTTATACCCGGGGGAGCAAATCCTGCCCATGTGATCCGTTGCTAACAGCAATCCCCAGCAAAAGTGCATACAATGGAGGATGACAGCAGCCGACCACATGTACCACAAAAACATCCTACGCAGGTCCTAAAAGCAAAAAATGCTCAAAACTCCATATGCCGTTGCGCATTTCTAACTGGGGGAGCAAACCTGCACATGTGATCCGTTGTTAACAGCAATCCTCAGCAAAAAATGCATACAATGGAGGATGCCCTCAATGGACCACATGTAAGACAAATGTGCGGATGGGGCTATAAAAAACAGAAAATCACTGAAAATGGTGCATGAGAATTTCACCAATATATTCCTTTATCAAGAACATACCGGAGCCCACACACCCCGTCAAGGTCTCTCAATGTGGCACGGGACCTAACGCTAACCTACCTATGCCGTATGGACAGTTTATGATAGGTGCATAAAGTCCAACACACAGCCAGCTCCCAGCTACCTCCAGCAGGCTTCGGTACATTCTTGATATAAGAATATATTGGCGAACGTCTGATTTTAATATCAGCGTAAGGGTTTAGCCAAATATTGTCATAGTAACATAGTAACATAGTAACATAGTATAGAAGACCGAAAAAAGACATTTGTCCATCCAGTTCGGCCTATTTCCTACAAGTTGATCCAGAGGAAGGCAAAAAACCCCTGTGAGGCAGAAGCCAATTTTCCTCACTGTCGATTGCATTTATTATTGTAGTGCCAATAACTATAACAGTAAAAGTGACGCACAGGATTCACAGGAAAACAAATCGGGTGCTCTCAGTATGGTGGATACACCCTTACCACCACAAAAAGAGTATCAGAAATATAACAATATACTGGGCACTCCAAGGATATTGTGAAAAATAGTGAATTGATAAAATGACAATATCGAAAGTTTTTATTATTAAAACCAAATTATAAACACATTAGTCTCCAGCAGAAATAAACTAGGGATTTGTCTCCAGTTCTCTATTGACCATCAATTCAACATGTTCTCCACTAGATATTCGCAGGTCCTATAGATATAACTCCTCCAATAGTTTGTCTGTTATGAACAATACTAATAATAGTGAAATATTCTCCTAAAATGACACTAAACGAAAACTACATCCACAATTGTGCAATCCAGCAATAGTTGTGCAAATAGCGTGCATGTGCAAATGAACAAATCCAACTGTGCAAAAACGCAATATATATCCAGTGCCTCCTTAATTGATCCAATGCCACCGTTTTTAGTTAATAGTGATGATAATTAATAGTAGTCTCAATGTCCCTCTAAAATCAATCCAATAACACCATTTGTTAGTTAATGATAATGATAATTGATTGTCCAGTGTTCATATTTAACAGTCCTTATTTGAAGTCCAGCTTTTATAACTAAAATCCTCAGAGTCTCACCATTCAATCCTGCAGGTTGTATTAGCGGCGTCCCGCTATATTCCACATCAGCGGCGTCCCGCTGCAAAACAATTAGACACGTTTCTCTCCTACCTGAGTCTGCCGGCTGATACAGGAACGCTCTTACCCCCGGTATTGAGGATCGGCTTTCAGGAGGTGTTTCACTTTCACTCCCGTTTGTTCAGCCTTCTCGCCTTTAATTTGCTGTAACACGTGGATCGCCCGACCGTAGTTCCAAAGTCCAGGCTTCCTTGTTCATTCAGCGCATAAATCGTTCACGGGGCATATACTTGAGAATTGGCGTTCTCTGTATTAGTGCACTATTCAGGGGTCCGACCAGACGCGTTTCGGGGCTTTGGTCCCCTTCTTCAGTGGTGACCAAAGCCCGAACGCGCCTGGTCGGACCCCTGAATAGTGCACTAATACAGAGAACGCCAATCTCAAGTATATGCCCCGTGAACGATTTATGCGCTGAATGAACAAGGAAGCCTGGACTTTGGAACTACGGTCGGCGATCCACGTGTTACAGCAAATTAAAGGCGAGAAGGCTGAACAAACGGGAGTGAAGTGAAACACCTCCTGAAAGCCGATCCTCAATACCGGGGTAAGAGCGTTCCTGTATCAGCCGGCAGACTCAGGTAGGAGAGACACGTGTCTAATTGTTTTGCAGCGGGACGCCGCTGATGTGGAATATAGCGGACGCCGCTAATACAACCTGCAGGATTGAATGGTGAGACTCTGAGGATTTTAGTTATAAAAGCTGGACTTCAAATAAGGACTGTTAAATATGAACACTGGACAATCAATTATCATTATCATTAACTAACAAATGGTGTTATTGGATTGATTTTAGAGGGACATTGAGACTACTATTAATTATCATCACTATTAACTAAAAACGGTGGCATTGGATCAATTAAGGAGGCACTGGATATATATTGCGTTTTGCACAGTTGGATTTGTTCATTTGCACATGCACGCTATTTGCACAACTATTGCTGGACTGCACAATTGTGGATGTAGTTTTCGTTTAGTGTCATTTTAGGAGAATATTTCACTATTATTAGTATTGTTCATAACAGACAGACTATTGGAGGAGTTATATCTATAGGACCTGCGAATATCTAGTGGAGAACATGTTGAATTGATGGTCAATAGAGAACTGGCGACAAATCCCTAGTTTATTTCTGCTGGAGACTAATGTGTTTATAATTTGGTTTTAATAATAAAAACTTTCGATATTGTCATTTTATCAATTCACTATTTTTCACAATATCCTTGGAGTGCCCAGTATATTGTTATATTTCTATTATTGTAGTGCACCTTTTTCAGTGATTTTCCACTCTGCCATAATGCCCTGATTGTTTGGAGTGCTGCAGTGATGGGTGACCTTATAGAAGTTTCTCCCATCTGCATAAAAAAATCTTTGTAGCTCAGTCAGAGTGAACATTAGATTCTTGGTTCACCCCTCTTACCAAGACCCTTCTCCCCGATTACTGCAGTTTCACACTTGCGGCAGAGCCTGGATGTAAACTGAAAGCATTTGGAGACGGATCGGGATGCGAATCCGTCTCACAAATGCATTGCAAGAACGGATCCGTCTCTCCGCTTGTCATGCGGATAGACAGATCCGTCTTGTATTATTTTTTAAGTTTTAAGGGTCTGCGCATGCTCATACCGTCCTTCAGGTATTTCTTAATGCCGGATTCGGCACTAATACATTCCTATGTAAATGAATGCTGGATCGGGCTTTCCGGCATGTGTTCCAGAATTTTGGATGGAGATAAAACTGCAGCATGCTGCGGTATTTCCTCCATCCAAAACGACTGACAGTGACTGAACTGATGAGATCCTTATGCATCCTGAACGGATTTCTCTCCATTCAGAACGCATTAGGATAAAACTGATCAGTTCTTTTCCGGTATTGAGCCCCGACGACGGAACTCAATGCCGGAAAAGTTTGCCACATGTAAGACAAATGTGCGGATGGGGCTATACGTTTAATACTTTATTTCGTCTGCAGAGTGCTGTTGCATTGTATATTTTTTGTGTATTTAGCCATAGCAACGTGCACCTGCACATTGGGATGTGCTGACTGACCCCCTTTTCCTTCCAAAAAATGAGGCAGCACTCCAAATAAGGGTGAATGGTGATGACCAGATCTATTCCCAGGCAACGTTTCAGCCTACTCAATGAGGCCTTTGTCAAGCCAGTGGAATTGTTGTCAACCTTTCCTGAGGACTTGCACCCTATTCATCTTCTAAACTGTGCTGCTGTTGTATTTGGCTTTATATATATTTTTTTCTTTTTTTTTTTACCACAAGGCCGAAACATAGGAAGATGTGAAAAAAGTGAAAGAAATAAGTGAAGAAAAATTGTGGTTTATTCAACCCGGTGTCATCATCACATCAGCTGATGACACCGGGTTGAATAAGCCACTATGTTTTTTTCACTTATACTGGAGTGCTGCCGCGCTTTTCTACGTAGATAGATAGACAAACAGAATAGCTAAATGAAAATAGCTAAATGACCCTGAGTTTTTTCCTATATAAAAATTATTTCACCTATGCCCTTATTAAAATCGCCAGTTTGGCCTATTTGCAGTAAAAAAACTATAATTACAGAGAGCGTTCTATGCAAATAGAACACCTGGTGTCACCTTGGTGGTGTTGGAGCCGTGCAGCCTCACAAAATCATCACTGTAATCATGCCTCGGCTGTATGATTGATGTTTGATGTCAGCATTAGCTGCTCTGAAAGCCTGCCATGGGCTGTTATGCTCTGTTCACCAGTACACTCCAGACATGTGCAAAGAGCCAAGGTATATATACGCCTCAGTTTCTTCTGTTCACCCTCCATGTCCGGTAAAAGAGGATGAAAACCATGTTGGCTTTGTTATACTGGCCAGCTTTTAATTTGAAGAAATATTTTTGTACCTTCTAATGATATTTCTGAGCATGTAGTAAATATTATTTGGTCCATACTTTCAAAATTTGACCAATCTGACTCATAGTCATCTCTGACATATATAGAGTCCAGCCAAAATACAAGATGATACATGAAGATACTGTTGTCATTCCAGAATCAGAGAAGACCAAGTTCAGATCATCCAGTGACAACAACTCTCAACTATTTTAGTAAAAGCAGATCTGGGAAGCAGTCTAAGGCCAGCGATCGGTGAGAAATATATTTGTCCTGAACCTTTATCCTCTGCCTGTGAGATCCTATGGACCTCACAAGTAGAGCTGTAGTTGTGAGTATCAGCCTTCACATTTCTATAACATAGGGAAGGGATCATCTTCATTATCCAATGATTTTCTGACATATTGGAAAATCTGTATTTATTAGCTTGTTATTCTTATCTTCCTCATACATGGTGCACCAACATATGGAAATTTACTTAAAGAACACACCTAAAGCAAATTTTTGGTTTGACACTTTGTCAGTAGCTCTGCTATTCTCACATAAGCATTTTGAGTAATAATGTGTCATCCATAGCCCCCCCCCCCCCCAGATATGACATAAACATATAGGCCCTGATTGATCAACACCGCCATGTGCTACACTGGTCTTGATAGGCCTGCACCATAAATTAAGGAGGAATTTAATTTATGATGTAGGGCAGGCGCAGGACTGGAATCCACCCCAGATAGCTACAAGTGTCAATAGAGAAGGCAAATGGGACATCACACAGTCCAATGTCAATACTGATTCGGAGAGGGAAGGGTTAAACAAAGAGTGGTCAAGTGGGAGCAGGGTCAGAACACACAGGAATATACAGTCACAATCAAAGCACAAAAGGTTATATAATAGAATAACTGGCACAGGTGGCAGCACAAACCAGGTTCAAGTACAGTGCCCAACACTAGCAGCCCATGGATTGGTCCACTGACCACGTCTCTTGATTGGCCAGTCAGCCAGCATGGCGTAATGCCTGAGTCCTGTGATAGGTGAGATGGGGGTGCACGTATCACCTGACATCCCCACCAGAGACACCAAAAAGGCCAAAGTGGTGAAGGTTTGTAGAGACAGACGTTGCAGAAGCACCAGGAAGTGAATATGTAACACAATGTATGCCTCTGTATACAAATATACATATTATGCTTCCTTATGGTGGCCCACTGTATAGGAAAGTGCAGTTTTTTACATAAAAAGGTATAACAGTTTGTACCACCACGTTGGAGGCCAGAGATGCACTCTTTTGGCTCCATTGAGCAAATAGAGGCCAATGGCTATGTTTGGTGTATGTGCATATGTGCTGGAAGCTTCCTGATGCATACACCAGTTGTGTTACACATTAGGGTCTTTTGATGAATTATATAAAACATAAAAGAATTAATACATAGGGCCAGATTTATCATTAGCTAAAGTCACTTTAATGGAGTGAAAAAGTCGCAAAAAATGCGCAATCGGTAAAATTGCGCATTTTTTGCGACTTTTTCAAGCTCTGCACTAAGCTCTCCAGTTTTGTGAAAGTGGGCGTGTTGTCTTATGTAAATGAATCTCTAGACAGATTTACTATTGCAACCATTTAAAAAGTCGCAAAAAATGCGCAATTTTACTCCAGGGGGGACCATGCTTATCTTATGGGACTTTTTAATAGAACACGCAACTTTTTTGTAAAGACGTGCGACTTTTGTAAAGCTGCTTACTGAAGGATAAACTGCTACCGTCAATCCACATTTATCACAGTATTAAAGGACCATTAATAAATCTGACGAACTAAAAGTGACTTTGGGCAGATGTAAAAGTGGAGTAAGATGTAAGTGTAATGATAAATCTGGCCCACAGTTTCATAGTTTAAGGATCAAATAATTGGACCATAGAACCTGAACCTCATTATTCCAAACTGACTCACTGATCTTTTCAGGTCCTCTGTCTTCTATGAATTTGCCAAACAGTGTAAGCCCGACTTTTTGGGTTGCCTTTAAATGTGGCAAATTTCTTTTGCAGACCAAAAATCATATAAATTCATCTGAATGGGGTTGTTTTGGAGGGACGCACATGGATTTCATGGAAGCACATGCCCCCTCCCCTTGATTGAATGGGCTAGACATGCTGAGGTCAGGGCTGTGTCTTAGCATCTAGATATCATATACTATATGTACTATAGCTTCACCCCACTGACACTGATATCTGCTCGGAAAGATATCTATATATTAGGCCTGCACAATATAGCAATCGCAATCGCAATTAATCGCCATATCTCAATCGCAATTTGCTGACCCAAAAATTCTGCAATTATATTACAGTATTTTTCGCTTTATAAGACACACTTTTTCCCCCCAAAAGTAAGGGGTGGAAATGGCAGTGCGTCTTATAAAGCAATGGTTGACTTTCTACTGACACTGTATCTCCAGTGGCTATGCTGCATAGCGCGGCCAGCGATACATCAGTTACAGTGCAGGGAGGGATGAGGGGCTGGAAGCAAGTCGTTATTTTAATGAACACAGTAATGCAAATATGTATTTTATTTAAAAAAAACACTGTGCATTTCAGTTCTTGAGTTCAGCATAACTACATTTCAGCATTATCAGTAATTTGTGTGTGCTTTTACCTTGAAAATCCAAGCAAGATAGACCTCTAGCACAATTCCCTTAAAATATCGCATATCGTTATCGTAATTTTTAGGGCCCTAATCGTAATCGCACAAAATTCCCATATTGTGCAGCCCTAATATATATATATATATATATATATATATATAGAGCTATCCAGAGAAGAACAGCAGCGAAGCAAACAAAGCAGTCGGGTGCAATTCCACAAAATCGCTGGCAAGGCGATCCCAGTAGTATATTTACCAAAGATGAAGCAGCACTCCAAGTGGCGGTGAATAGTGAACCCTCTTTATTAACCTAAGCGACGTTTCAACTGCTCATTGCAGTCTTTTTCAAGCTACAAACATTGTGTCAGCAAGGGGTATATATACCCAAAATGCAATGTGCCATAATCAAATATCAACTAATCAACAATGTGTAACAAATGTAGGAAAAATTTCATATCACAAGTTACAAACAACATGTGCTTAAAATACAAAAAATCAATGTATATATGGAAAGTGACAAAACAATATATCGTATAATCATATAAACACATGATTACCTAATAAGTGCACCTGTGCATGTGGTGGTTTAAAAACAAGTGACCAATCCGCTTGAAATAGTAATATAACATTGTAAGATACATAGAACACTTACACATTGGTGGTTCAATGGAAGACGCCTGGCGCTTCCCTGGTCTTCTAAACATGCCCGTTGCCGCGCAACAGCATATGCCATTCATAGTCCGACCGCACAGATCGTCAGTCTGACCTATCACATGATCGGCACGGCATCTCGCGTCATGCGGAAGGAGAGTCCCAGAGATCCGACTGGATAGCAACAGGACAGCGTCAGGGCGGGATGCCACCAGGGCAGGGTACTTAAAATCAGGTAACCCATCACCATGGTAACAATGCCAAACACCTTCATGTAAATCCCCCGACAATCCAGCCGCATCAAGGGGCGCCATAATGTTCAGCCAGGAGCTAGTCACAGCTACTTACATGTATAACATCTAGGTATATATAGGTATATATTGATTTAATAGATGTTATACAAATGTATGTAGCCGTGATTGTGCTCCCTGGCTTGCGAACATTATGGCGTCACTTGATGCGGCTGGATTGTCGTGGGATTTACGGCGAAGGTGTTTGGGATTGTTACCATGGTGATGGGTTAACTGATTTTTTGGGTACCCCTGCCCTGGTGGCATCCCGCCCGCTGACTGTCCTGTTGCTATCCAGTCGGATCTCTGGGACTCTCCTTCCGCATGACGCGGGCCGTTGCGATCATGTGATAGGGTCCGCTGACCCGGACGTATCTGCGGCGGGTTCCGACATGTGGATAGCGTTGTCTCGTTGCGCGGCAACGGGCATGCGCAGGAGAGACTAGGGAACGCCGGCCGTGCGCCATTGAACCACCAATGTGAAGTAAGTTTTTATGTATCTTACAATGTTATAATTACTATTTCAAGCGGATTGGTCACTTGTTTTTAAACCACCACATGCACAGGTGCACTTTATTAGGGTAATCATGTGTTTTATATGATTATACGATATATTGTATTGTCACTTTCCATATATACATTGATTTTTTGTATTTTAAGCACATGTTGTTTGTAAATTTGTGATATGAAATTTTTCCTACGATTTGTTACACATTATTGATTAATTGATATTCGATTATGGCACATTGCATTTTGGGTATATATACCCCCTTGCTGACACAATGTTTGTAGCTTGAAAAAGACTGCAATGAGCAGTTGAAACGTCGCTTTGTGGGTTAATAAAGAGGGTTCACTGTTCACCGCCACTTGGAGTGCTGCTTCATCTTTGGTAAATATATATATATATTGTGAGAAGGCACAAGGTGCCATAATAGATGATAGATACGTGTCACCGAGGTGCCTGGCCTCAGTGAAATGAACCGGTAATGTTCTGTCAGGAACCCTAGGTTACTGACATTTGCTAGGAGTAGTTTAGCTGCTAGTGGCAGCTGATCCGGGCCGGGTTTCATTGGAGTAGTCAAAGAGCAGGGTGGGATGACTACTCCCACGTATCCAGGCCAGGTGTTGGCTGGCCTATTTAAGCCAGGAATTCCAGGAGAGCAGGGGGTGTGGTTCCTAGTCTGGAAGTGTAACAGACTGGGAGTGAAGCTGTGTGGTGTGTTGCTGTGGATAAGCCTGCCATTGCTTACTCTTTTCTCCCTCCAAGCTGGTGGTGGAATCCTGGAATTACAGAGGACTGTGAGTTATACCATTTCACATGGACTGTGTTTCTTTTGTGTTAACCCGCTGAAGTAAGCGGCCCTTTGTTAAACCTGTGTTGAACACAATAAAAGACTGTTGTTTAAATGACACCTGAAGTCACTGTTTGAGCCGATCCCCCCCACAAGTGGTGTCGGATGCGGGCATCAACCCGCGGTCGAATTACATGTCCTGGGTCAAAGCTGCAACACAGAGCCAAACCACACCAGCTGCCATGGAGGAGATGATTAAGCACCTGGTGCATGCAAACTTGCAGCAACAGAAAGCACATACGGACGCCATGCAAGTCCAGCAGGAGACCAACAAGCTGCTCATCCAGCAGATGGCCATTCTGACCGACGCCGTCCGCACCCGGGAGAGTTCAACTCCGCCCACTCCGAATGATGGACATCGTGTCAGGAGGACAGTGAGGGAAGCCTTACAAAAGATGACCTTGGAGGATGACGTCGAGGCTTTCCTCACGGTGTTCGAGCGGGTGGCCGACCGGGAGAAGCTACCACCGGATCAGTGGGCTGAAGTCCTGGCCCCATTTTTAACTGGGGAGCCCCAAAAGGCATATTATGATCTTGCCCTGCAGGACGCTAAAGAGTACTCCAAATTAAAAGCCGAGATCCTGGCACGGCTGGGTGTTACTTTGGCGGTGCGAGCCCAAAGGGTACAGTACTGGGCCTATAGCCTGGACAAACCGCCGAGGTCCCAGCTATTTGACTTGCTACATCTGGTTCAAAAGTGGTTGCAACCAGAGGTTTGCTCCCCTGCTGAAATGGTGGAGCGTGTAGTCATGGACCGGTACATGCACTCCCTCCCTAACCCCATTCAGTGCTGGGTTGCACAGGGTGACCCCCAGACAGCAGATGACCTGGTGGGACTAGTGGAGAGATTCCAGGCCATGGAGAAGTCCCTGGGCGGTCCAGGGAACTTTAAATCCCCTATTGGGGTACCCGGAAGGACTCAGATAGTCAGAGACTGGGGGCCAAACCTACTCGAGAGGGTCGTGTCAAGGCCAGGGGATGCCAGAACCCATACCCAGAGGAATCGCCCGGGAAATTATTTGCTGGAGATGTCGGGCCCCAGGTCACATGGTAGCCCAGTGTCCCCTCACCACGGAGCCCATGGACTGTTCTGTGGGCCGGCGCAGTTCCCTCTTTGCGCAGCCAGCTTGCAGCGCCGTACCCACAGAGGGGAGGGACCACAGATGTGTACACTAACCATCAATGGAACTCTCGTCTCAGGACTGTTGGACTCCGGGAGCTTAGTCACCCTGATCTCGGCCTCTCTTCCTCATGTGTTGGTCCCTGGGAAAAAGCTGGGGGTCACGTGTATTCATGGGGATACCAGAGTTTACCCGGTGGCCCAGGTTACTCTGGAGACGGGCTGGGCTGCCCTGACCCACCATGTGGGGGTCGTGAAATGCCTACTGCATGAGGTTATTATTGGTCGTGATTGCCCCTGTTCTGGGACCTGTGGGCAAAGACTGCTATGCCAAATCACCCCGCAGGTCCATGCAACCCTGGGGTGGGAGTGCAGAGGCGACCCAGGAGTTTCCTCTGACTGTCCTGCTAGGAGACAATGAGGAAGAGGATAACACAGAGGAAAATGTCCCCGACTTGGAGGTATCCCGGGAAATTTTGGTACGGCCCAACTTCGAGATTTGACCTTAAAAGGGGCACTAGAGAATGTGGTGGTCCTTAATGGGGTTCCCCAAGAGCCCGGGGTCGACCAACGGTTTCCACACTTTGCCCTGAATCAGGACCTATTATACAGGGTGACCAAGATACGGGACGAAGTGATAGAGCAGCTATTAGTCCCGGGACCATATCGACGTATGGTTATGGATATGGCCCACTCCCATGTGTTAGGGGGTCACCTGGGTGCAGACAAAACACTCGAGAGGGTCCTACAACGATTTTATTGGCCAGGGTGTTACCGAGAGATTAGGGAATTCTGTCAATCGTGTCCAGTTTGTCAGGTCACTTCCCGGTAGCACACTTCCGTAGCCCTCTCGTCCCCTTACCAATCATTGAGGTCCCCTTTGAAAGGATAGCAATGGACCTGGTAGGCCCATTGGTGAAGTCCGCTAGGGGCATCAGTACATCCTCGTAATCGCTGATTACGCTACCCGGTACCCGAGGCTGTTCCCCTCACGGAACCCCACATCCAAAAATATTGCCCGGGAGTTGTTCCATGTCTTCTCCCGAGCGGGTATTCCCAAAGAAATTCTTACAGATCAGGGAACCCCGTTTATGTCAAAAGTAATGAGGGAACTGTGCAAAGTGTTAAGAGTCACTCAGCTGCGAACCTCTGTCTACCATCCTCAGACGGATGGCCTTGTGGAGCGTTTTAATAAGACCCTAAAGGCCATGCTGAGGAAGGTGGTAGAGAAGGATGGGCGGGACTGGGATTGTCTGTTACCATACCTATTGTTCTCTATTAGAGAAGTGCCCCAGTCCTCCACAGGTTTTTCACCCTTTGAATTACTGTATGGCAGACACCCCAGGGGTCTCTTGGATGTGGCAAAGGAAACGTGGGAAAGTGAGGCCACTCCCTACAAAAGTGTAGTAGAGCATGTGGCACAGATGCAAGAGAGGATGGCGAGGGTGATGCCCATTGTAAAGGAACATATGCTTCAGGCACAGGAGGCACAGGCCCGGGTATATAATAGGTCCGCTTGTCTAAGACAGTTTAATCCAGGAGAACGGGTGTTAGTGTTAGTCCCTACTGTCGAAAGCAAATTCCTAGCCAAATGGCAGGGTCCCTACGAGATAGTGGAAAAGTGGGAGAGGTCAACTATAGGGTACACCAGCCAGGGAAGAGAAAGCCCTACCAGATATACCATGTCAATTTGATCAAACCCTGGAAGGAGAGGGACCCACCTGAAGCTTCTTGCCTGGTGGCTCAACAGGGGTCCACCATCGAAGCTGTTAAAATTTCAGAGACCCTATCCCCTCCCAAAAACAACAGTTTACGGAACTGCTGCAGAGGAATAAGGATCTCTTCACAGAAACCCCTGGCTGTACCAATGTGATAGTACATGAGATCCTCACAGATCCCCAAAGAGGGTGAACTTAAAACCCTATAGGATCCCTGAAGCCCGCCGGAAAGTGGTTTCCAAAGAGGTTCGGAGGATGATGGAGCTGGGGGTGATTGAGAGGTCTAAAAGTGGGTGGTCCAGCCCCATAGTGTTAGTGCCAAAACCAAACGGGGAGTGGAGATTCTGCAATGACTACCGCAAGCTTAATGAGGTGTCCACGGTTGATAATTACCCTATGCCCAGGGTAGATGAGCTAGTCGAGCGGCTAGGCCCGCAAGGTATATTAGCACCTTAGATCTCACTAAAGGGTACTGGCAGATCCCACTGTCACAAGAGGCTAAGGAAAAGACTGCGTTCTCTACACCTGAGGGTCTTTTCAGTATGTAAGAATGCCGTTTGGGTTGCAGGGGCCCCTGCCACCTTCAAAGGGCTATGGACCAAGTACTACGGCCCCATAAGGAGTATGCCGCGGCGTACTTAGATGACATTGTCATTTTTAGTCGCGATTGGGAAAGCCATCTCAGAAAAGTTCAGGCCGTTCTTAATGCTCTAAGGAAGGCAGGGTTTACGATTAACCCAGCCAAATGTGCCCTAGGCATGGAGGAAACCAGATACCTGGGCTACGTAGTGGGAAGAGGGAGATTAAACCCCAGCTTAACAAGGTAGAAGCTATTCAGAATTGGCCCGCCCACTAACTAAGAAGCAGATCAAGGCATTTCTGGGTATTGTGGGCTACTATAGGCGGTTTGTCCCCAGGTTCGCAGAAATAGCGGTTCCCCTGACTGACCTGACAAAGGCACAAAGTCTGCTATGGTGAGGTGGTCCCCAGAAGCGGAAAGGGCCTTCCAAGAGCTTAAACAAGCCCTGTGTAAGCAACCCGTGTTGATAGCCCCGGATTTCTCCCGTGAGTTTGTGGTCCAGACCGATGCCTCCGATGTGGGTCTGGGTGCAGTCATGTCTCAGGTAGTGAATGGAGAAGAGCACCCAGTGATATACCTGAGTAGAAAACTGTCCCCAGCAGAAAGGAATTATGCCATCGTTGAGAAGGAGGGTCTGGCCATAAAATGGGCACTAGACTCCCTTAGGTACTATCTACTAGGAAGGAGGTTTAGGTTAGTGTCAGACCATGCTCCCCTAAGGTGGATGCGAGAGAAGAGGGGAATAATGCCCGAGTTACCCGCTGGTTCCTTGCACTTCAAGATTTCTCCTTCTCAGTAGAACACAGGCCAGGCAAGATGCAAGGGAATGCGGACGCCCTGTCAAGGGTACACAGTCTGGGGGCTAAAGATGTCCAAGCCCCCGGCTTTGGACAGAGGGGGATATGTGAGAAGGCACAAGGTGCCATAATAGATGATAGATACGTGTCACCGAGGTGCCTGGCCTCAGTGAAATGAACCGGTAATGTTCTGTCAGGAACCCTAGGTTACTGACATTTGCTAGGAGTAGTTTAGCTGCTAGTGGCAGCTGATCCGGGCCGGGTTTCATTGGAGTAGTCAAAGAGCAGGGATGACTACTCCCACGTATCCAGGCCAGGTGTTGGCTGGCCTATTTAAGCCAGGAATTCCAGGAGAGCAGGGGGTGTGGTTCCTAGTCTGGAAGTGTAACAGACTGGGAGTGAAGCTGTGTGGTGTGTTGCTGTGGATAAGCCTGCCATTGCTTACTCTTTTCTCCCTCCAAGCTGGTGGTGGAATCCTGGAATTACAGAGGACTGTGAGTTATACCATTTCACATGGACTGTGTTTCTTTTGTGTTAACCCGCTGAAGTAAGCGGCCCTTTGTTAAACCTGTGTTGAACACAATAAAAGACTGTTGTTTAAATGACACCTGAAGTCACTGTTTGAGCCGATCCCCCCCACAATATATATATACACACACTAGCAGAAGGACCTGGCTTCTCAATCCACATTTTACTAAGCATTCTGTATTGAGAATGCTATTATTTTCCTTTATAACCATGTGATAAGAGAAAATAATAAAATCTACAGAATACTCAATCCAAACCCGAACTTCAGTGAAGAAGTCCGGGTTCGGGTCTGGGTACCAAACATGCCGATTTTTGTCACGCATGTGCAAAACGCATTAAAACGCTTTGCACTCGCGTGGAAAATATCGCGCATCCTATCCTTTCCTGCAACGCCCGTGTGAAAGGGGCCTAAGTGTCACATGATCTGTCATTACATATACACACCTTTTTTATAAAGACCCCCAAGGCTGCAACACCTGAGCAAGAGGCATTACTAACCAAACACTGCCATGAAGACCAAGGAACTCTCCAAACAAGTAAGGGACAATTTAGTTGAGAAATACAAGTCAGGGTTAGGTTATAAAAAAATATCCAAATCTTTGTTGATCCCAGGATAACCATCAAAGAGACGGCCTCCCACCAAAACTCATGGACCGGGCAAGGAGGGCATTAATCCGAGAGGCAGCACAGAGACCTAAGGTAACCCTGGAGGAGCTGCAGAGTTCCACAGCAGAGACTGGAGTATCTGTACATAGGACAATAAGCCGTATGCTCCATAAAGTTGGGCTTAATGGCAGAGTGGCCAGAAGAAAGCCATTACTTTCAGCTAAAAACTAAAAGGCATTTGGGAGATTCCTAAAATGTATGTATGCTCTGGTCTGATGAAACTAAAATTGGCCATCAAAGAAAACACTATGTCTGGTGCAAACCCAACACATCACATCACCCAAAGAACACCATCCCCACAGTGAAACATGGTGGTGGCAGCATCATGCTGTGGGGATGTTTTTCAGTGGCCGGGACTGGGAAACTGGTCAGAGTTGAGGGAAAGATGGATGGTGCTAAATACAGGGATATTCTTGAGCAAAACTTGTACCACTCTGTGCGTGATTTGATGCTAGGACGGAGGTTCACCTTCTAGCAGGACAATGACCCCAAACACACAGCTAAAGCAACACTTGAGTGGTTTAAGGGGAACCGTGTATATGTGTTGGAATGGCCTAGTCAAAGCCCAGATCTCAATCCAATAGAAAATCTGTGGTCAGATTTAAATATTGCTGTTCGCAAGCACAAACCATCCAACTTGAAGGAGCTGGAGCCATTTTGCAAGGAGGAATGGGCAAAACTCACAGTGGTAAGATGTGGCAAACTCATAGAGATTTATCCAAAGAGACTTGGAGCTGTGATTGCCGCAAAAGGTGGCTCTACAAAGTATTGACTTTATGGGGTGAATAGTTATGCACATTGACTTTGTCAGTTATTTTGTTCTATTTGTTGTTTGCTTCACAATAAAAAAAAAAAAACATCTTCAGAGTTGTGGACATGTTCTGTAAATTAAATTATAGAAATCCTCAAACAATCCATGTTAATTCCAGGTTGTGAGGCACCAAAATACGAAAAAAGTCAAGGGGTATGAATACTTTTGCAAGGCAGTGTATATATCTAGTCCTGTCAATCATGTGGAAGGGGAGTGTTACATAGCAGTGCTCAAAGTATTCAGCCCCGCCTCCTGGTGCTGGAACTTCTCGTTTGCATATGAATAAAAACACAGATACAGTATATCTGCAGCTGTTTATCATACAGACAAAAGAAAGGTATTGTTTTAATCAGCATGATGAGCCCTACCAGCAAGTATGTCTGGTTTAATAGGGTGGATCCTGGTGACAGAGGCGCTTTAAATTAGACAGATTACCGCTTGCCACAGAAATGTCCAATGTATACACTGCCCATTACTTTGGTTGGCTAATAAATCTATGGAATTTATTTATATGAAAAATGGAAATGTACCCAAAAATGTCAAATTGCAATCCTTTTTTATTTAAATCTGCTATATAACATACATTAAAGGAAATCTGTCAGGTTAATTTGGCATATTAAACTAAGGGTACTTTCACACTTGCGGCAGGACGAATCCAACAGGCTGTTCACCCTGTCGGATCCGTCCTGCCGCTATTTCGCTGTGCCACAAGACTGCCTCTCCCGGATCCATCCTGCCGCAAGTGTGCAACTAGCCTAAGCAAAGTGACACTTGGGGCTTGCAGAGCATCTTTACTACTCCTTTGCGTCTTTGAAAAAGTTTTTCTGGTAAATGTAGCAATGAATTTAAGAAGTAAAGGTAATGATTTAATTAGCTCTGTAACTCCCACATGTCACTTTGCTTAGTTTAATATGCCTAAACAAGTGGACACGCGCCCTTTAAATAAGTTATCCCATAAATGTAAACTTTTTTTAATCACTTATCTGCTTATCTGGAGGTTTTTTATTCAATTTCTGTGCGTGGGCAGCAGGCCAGATATAAAAGTTAAGCACCTGTCACTCCCAGGAATCATTGCAGCTAACCCTTGGTGACCCCTTCCTCCTCACATATAGCCCCAGAGATATGTATTGTACGTAATGCCCCCACAATTTTCTTTTCCACTGTCTAGCGATAGATATAGCTATTTATTTCTACACATTTAGAAGCAGGGATGAATGAACAGAAGGTGTCTGGACCACTTCACCTGCTTCTCTGAGACCACTAACCCAGCACTGAGAGGAGGAATGGCGCACGGAAGCTACTGGGCATGGTAGTCCACCACTGAATGCGGGGAAAGTGGGCCAGAAGGATAAACAGAAGAGCGCTACCAAAGAGGATGTCATGTACATTATACTTATTGTTGCAAGTATATTGCACTAATAGTTCATTGGAAATGCCCTATTTATAGCATTGTAATACTTTTCATGGGATCTCTAAAAAGAAAACCACATAGCGACAACCGTTAATGGCAATTAAAATTGAAAATTAGGAAAAAAAATTCTCTTGCCAAATCTTTCCCTTTGGAGACTTCTTAATAATAATTGGTTTTAATAGGCAAAACTTGCATTATGTCCATTTATAGTTTGACTGTGCCAATTTTTTATTACACTTTTCCTTTAAGATCTATGATGTTAGCCAAAAAAGGACTGATTGTTCACTACACACAGAAGCCTGCCAGCAAATTCGAACAGACTGTCCTCATAGTTCACAGTGTCAAGTCAAAAGTAATGCTCATTGTGTGGTCTGATATTTTGGCACCTGTTCTGCTATTTGTCAGAGGTCTTCTACTTAGATTCCAGAGATGCAAGTTGCTTGTTCTTCTACAAACTCCAAGATGCAGAGGATTCGAAGATTGACATGACGTCATTCTCATGCCGGAAAACACTCCAGTTTTGCAAAAAACAAAAGTCAAATGCACTATACTCCACTGCAACCAGGTTCTGAGACACTGGCTTAAGGGAGATTTACTCTAGAGCAGAATCCAACCTCTTCCCCCTGCTGTTGGAAAACTACAACTCCATGTAATTTGGAACAGCTTGTGACCTGGAGGGGATAGTTTCTTCCCTCGTAAGGTTCCACTTTAAGAGAGAAGACAATGGCAGATGAAATAAAATTGAAACATTTGAACTTGTACTAACACAATTGCATGTTTAGGTGTAGAAAATGGTCTAAATGTAAGACAGCAAGAAAGCTGTCTTACATTTAGAATCGCTGGTGGGTACGCTGAAGTTATGTAGAGGTGGCCCCTCTACATAGCTTCGGCGATCCAGCGCAGAGGTTTATTAAGACCAGCATCTTAATAAATGTGCCTCATACTTTAATGTTACCCCAAGAGACATGATAATTTGTGACTGGTAAAGCTGGCACAATTTTTTACCTATTACAAACAAGCAAAAGAATAGACCATACAACATTTGCAAAACTTTTGTTGTCAGGCCTCTGTTCATCTCACCCAGACTAAATTACGGCAAAGCATGCTGTCCACACCTGCCAAATGTCAGACATCAATCACTCTTGCTGTCAGCCCAACTCTCAAATAACATGCAAGAAAGGTCTAAGGCAAATCCGGATAAATGTTTCAACGCTTTATTGATGAGTGCAACGGCGCACGACAGTGACATTTTGGCATGCAGAACTTCCCCAAACGGTACCACCTACTCTCAAGGCTTCCATCTTCTGCATCCCAAGGATTCTGTCCAGGTTGTAATAGTTCCATATGTACCAAGAGTTCTGTCTACCAAACTTTTGTCTGCAACGGTATTTAGTAAGAAATTTCACTACTTTCCCGCTCTCACACTCTATCCAGATAGTAGGGCAGCTTCTACACTTGGACCCTGACCCCTTCTGGTGCTCCCACTTCAACACCTCTTCATTGTCGACTCAACACAGTCCAGTATAAGTCCAAGACTGCATGATCAGGACACATCTGAGGCTTGCTGGGGAACCAGTCTTCACTGCAGCTGTCTCACCGGACCATTAAGCAGGGTTCCTGCTGAATCCCACTCAGAACAGAGTTACAGCCTCCCATGGATTTGAGCACACCACTGCTCTCTTAAGACCTTGTTCACATTTCCGTGTCTGTCTAACATCTGTGAAAAAATCTGTTCATGTTCCATCTGTGAAGATGTCCGTGAAGGATCCGTGTTTGGTCAGTTTTTTCCCTCCATATGTCATCCGTATTCCCTGGAAACTGCTCAGCTGAAAATTTATTTCCAAAGCATGTCCTATCAGTGGTCAGTGAAAAACAGACCAAAGAGAGATGCAACACGGAAACCATCTGTGTTGTGTCCGTGTTTTTTCATGGACCCATAGACTATATTGGGCGTGTTTGGTCCACATCATGGACCAAAGTAGTGCATGTTTCCATGATTTTTTCACCTACCCATGCTCATTAAAAAAAAATACTGATATGTGAACAGACACAATTAATATAAATTGGTGCGTGCGCTGTCCGCAGAAGGTCCGGACAGCACAGGTCAGTAAAAAATGGTAACGTAAACGAGGCCTAGAATAGGGTACTTTAAAACTGTTCTTGAAGAAAGAAGGTCCACCATCTGCATGGCTGAGCATTGGAGTCAGCCAGTAATTTATTTACGGATCCAAGCTACTGAATTCACTGCTGTGAGAGAGACATTGCTTAGACACCGTTCACACTTGGACATAACCTGGTCAGTCGTATCTTAACCCTGTAAATTACAGACATCATTGCAAGAGTAATATTGCCAGCCATAGATTCTAAAGAAAGAGACCTTGAAAAGAGAGAGAGGAAAGAGTACTATACTTACTCAAATTCATACATTGCTAACTGCCCTAATTATCTCATATTATTCCATAAAGATGCCTCAATACCTTCCAGACAGCTAAATGAGGCCTTTAATAGACCCTATATACCCTGCAGTAGACAACTTGGGGAGATTTTAAAATGGTGTCTCAGGTCTATACACAGGCAGACAAACGAAACACAACACCTTTGCAGGGACTAGCATGCCGGATACACTTTCTGCGCAGGCACAGCAGTCTTGTAGTACTGCAGAAGGAGGTGATGTACAGTGAAGAGACACAGAGTGAGTGGAGTGGTGTGCCACATTGAATAGCAGGGAAGCAGTAGGCACAAGCTGCCAATGTAACATCACCTGTTGGGAGAACAAGGGCCCATTAACCACTATTCAGTAATTCCCTTGCATGTGCCCTCTCCATTGAAGACTATGAGAGTTTTTCTGCAGTTTTAAACATGATAAATTACTGCCAGCATTAGGTAGGGGCTGGGGAGAGCAGTGCAAACATAGATTTTATGGAGATTTTCTTATCAGGAGTAGTGTGAATATGAACTTAAATTCTGCGTCCTCGAGTATCCAGGGCGGGGATTGACTGTGAAGAGCCCCTCTACATTGATCTGTTTCATAGCCCTTCTGCCCTGAGTTACAGCTGTAGCATCCAACCAAGAGACCACTAAATCTGTCACTCAGAGCAGAGGGGGGGGGCTGTGAAGCAGCTCAATGAAGAGAACAAAGAGCACTTCTTAATGAAGCTCCACCCTGGGCACTTGCTGAATCAAACTCTCTCAGAATGAAACTTTGTATTCACACTAAGGCCTCATGCACTCGGCAAAAGTTTCGATCCACATCAAATCCATGTTTTTTGCGGATTGGATGCAGACCCATTCATCTCAGTGGAGCCACAATAAAGATGCGAACGTGTGCTGTCCGCATCTGTAAGTCTATTACATGGCCCCTAAAATAACTGAACATGCAGCCATGCGCATGAGGCCTAATCCTGATGAGAAAAACTGTTGAGAGACAAAAGATCTAGGAACGCTCTTTTGAAGAAAGATTTTTCATCCACAAGGGCAAAAATGTCTAACATGGCCAACTTCTTTTCAGATGATGATTTCTATTGTCGGTTGGCTAAAATGATGGGTTGTTGTTAAATTTCACCTAACAAACGATGGCAATTTGTCAATTTTGATCACCTTCAGACTAATATGCATTGCTGCCTTTCAATGAAGTCTCTTGGAAAACACCAGAAATGCAAATATATATACAATAAACGCACAGCATACCAAGCACAGCACCATTCATAGTATAGGATCTGCGACTGGTATTACAGCACAGGCCCATTCACTTGAATGGGTCTAAGCTGCGTTTAGACTAGGGGTGCACAACCTGCGGCCCAGGGGCCACATGCGGCCCTCAATACCATTCTTGCGGCCCCCAACCATCTGGTAACAGATATATATGTCTATGTCTTGTGTCTGCTAAAATGTATCTTTCATGTATTTTCCCATTAGATGGGAATACTAGAAGTGTAACCAGACATTAATGATATTCTGTATGTTCAATATGCCATAAATACAGTATTTCAGTTGGTAATATCTCCTTTAAGTTTTATTTTCGGCCCTTGGAATTGGTTCAGGCTGACAATGCAGCCCCCAACCAGAAAAGGTTGGGCACCCCTGGTTGTGACCAATGAACATGATGTCACTAGCCTAGGAATAGGAGTGCTACAGCCATTTCAAACAGATGATCAACGAGGTTTCCAGGAGTTAGACCCCTACCAGATATTTACGGTGTATGCTGAGAATAGGCCATCATTATTAAACTCACAGAAAACCCTTTAACAATTGAGCTATAGCTGTAGTCCAAAATACTAAATTGAGTTAAAATACTTTTTTTGTCAATTTGTAATGCTTCAAAAGAGTGTAGCCCATCGTAACAGTATGCAATTAGATTCAAAGCTCCCTCTAGTGGTGGCTGCATGCATGAATGTATACATTCCATGCAAGCAGCTCCCACTTTTCTGTGTTTTGTTTGGTATGAGATAAATTAAAAAAAGAGACAAATAATCAGCAAAAAATGTTGACCCCTTTAGATAAACAAAAAACATTTACACCACTTTTTCCAGAAAAAAAATGTCCAGTTCTATGCAAACTGGCAAAATGCCCAAAAGTATAAAGAAGGTTTAAAGAAAAGAACTTTCCCGTACATCATATGAATTTGAATAGTTATCTTCTCTCTGTTAAAGAGTTATATGAGATGATTGGAATGAAATATGCATGGTATGTAAAATAAGATAATCTGTTACCTCCATATCTACAGTTCTTGGAAGAGTCACTTAATATGGAATATATATCAGTACTCTCTTCTGGTGTACATTGCGCAGTTTAGTTAGGTATTTCATTAATTGCTGAAAGAACAAAGATAGAATTTAGGGTGAAGGGGGAATACATCTTACTTTTTAACTTTAATGCCTGCTGAGGAATGTTCAACTTCTTGCCAGGCCCTGTAAACCAATGATGAAGTGGCAGTATGGAGTTCCTCGACTGCAAAATTTGATTAATAGCCAACACTTGCCACCTCCATAGACACCCATTTTCTGTTTATATTAGGCAGTGTGAGTGTATACTGTCTCCTAGTAGGTACTTACCTTGGTCAGTTGGGCTATAAACAGATCTAAAGCTTCGTTTACATCTCCAATTGGATATCTGTGCCAGAACAGCCTGCTGGATCCTCTACTTCCGTTTTTTCTTTGTCTGGCTGATAGCCGGCATTTGCATCGGATCAGGCAGCAGAATCTTCAAATGGAGATGTGAACACAGCCTTAGTGGGCCGCTGGATAAAAGTTTCTTCAAGCACCTGGATCTGAATACTTTTGTAATTGTATGGAATTAAACATGTACTGTTAGGAGCTGTGACAGTTACAGGACACGCCTTTTAAACAAGGAAATGCCCCTGATCTGCCAGCTTGAAGTTAATCTAGCAGGGCAGTTGGAGAAATGAATGGGGAGATCTCTGGATCCATGTGAGGTACAGCACTGGTTCTAAAATTGTTAGAAAGAGACTGTCTAGACGGCGTCTGATTTTTAATTTTATTTTTAATTAGTCTTGGGATAACCCCTTTAATATATGTTCCACTTTAATCCTTCAGAGTCCATTCACACGTCTGCAAGTGTTTTGCGGTCTGCAAATTGCGTATCCGCAAAACACGGACACTGGCCATGTGCTAGAAATGACTATTCTTGTCCGTGGCTGAGGTCAAGAATAGAACATGCTTTATCTTTTTTGCGGGCCACAGAACCAAACTATGAGCAGTCCGTATCTTTTGTGGACCCATTGAAATGAATGGGTCCGCACCCGGCCGTGTGAATGGACCCTTAAAGGATATTCCCAGTGAACATATTTAACATATCCACAAGTTATCCCATAAAATGTCTCATGGGCAACCCCCTCCAATTTGTAAAATAGTAATTTTGTCAGCAAGCAGAGGCAACTAGTGCCAGCCACTGCATAAAAGAGGAAATTAGTGGATAGGACTCATCCATTGAAGCCTATGGAAGTTGTTGAAACAGCTGAACGTGGTATAGATATACCTTGCATGCCTCCAGGTGAAAAAGCTGTTTTCATGTAGCATTGTCACCATGGATAATGTCCCATATTAAAGTTATAGATAGTATGGTGAAAGATATAGGTGGGGAAAAGGTGGTTTCTGAGAGGTGAATCAAACCGCAGTAAAGCACAAGGTATTAGACAAAGTTATTCGAATTTCAGAATCAGTTCTGTTGAGACTTTAAAGGGTTTATCCAGGATTTTGACATTAATGGCCTATCTTCTGGGAAGGCTATCAGACCAGCAGGGTTCCGACACCCTGCTCCTCGTCGATTAGCTGTTACTTTGTAGCTCCAGCCCCAGAAGTTGGCGCCAGAACAACACAGCTCCATCCTTTGTACCAGAGATGCTGAACCTGCGGCCCACCAGCTGTTGTAAAACTACTACTCCCACCATGCCCTGCTGTAGGCTGATAGCTATAACTATCCTGGCATGCTGAGAGTTGTAGTTTTTCAGCAGCTGGAGGGCTGCAGGTTGGGCATCCCTGCCGACTGAGCTGGTATCTACAGCACTGGTCTCATTCACTTCAATGAGAGCAGTGCTGCAGTAATCATCTCTATCCACTACTCAATGGCTGAAGCTGTGTAATTCCGGGGGCAAATTTTTGTTCTGGAACTAAGAGGTGGCAGCTGATCAGTGCGGAAGCAGGGTGTCAGACTTCTGGCAATCTAATATTGATGGCCTACCCAGAGGATAGGCCATCAATATCAAAATCCTGGACAACCTTTTTAATCTCATCTGTTTCCAGGTAAAACCAGCAGAATTGTGAATGCCACAATGGAATATAAGGGTATGTTCACACGCTTAGGTTTTTTCTGAGACAACGGGACAACTCAGAAAAGCATGAAAAACGTATTAATTTGATAAAAATGTAACGCATTTTTCATGTATCTCTACAGAACAAACACTGCTTCATAATGTTTTGACCTAGACTGTATATACAGAGTCTGTTGCTGCTACAGAAATAATTTACTCTAAATTATCATTATATTATCATTGTTATCAATTTACTGTAAATTATTATTAAAACTATCAATTTACTCTAAAACCACACACGATAACCAAAGTATGAAAAAAAGCCTCCTCCATTCAAATACACTGCACCTGCCATCTGCATCTGTTGGGAGTTTATTGCACGTACAGTGTGTTTAAATGGAGGGGGCTGAGTGATGTGTCTGGTTATATGACCCTCCATCAGAAGCCATCTTATAAGAATAACGCTCAAAATCCTTCGAATAGCTTTTATTTCCATTCACACAAATGCATTGGGAACACTACACATTCTATTCCAAATCAAAACATGAACAAAAATATATCAAATTTATGTTGTTCCTCTAAAAAATTTAAGAAAAGAGAACTTTAGACTGTTAAAAAAAATATCAGTTTGTATTCTTATTTACAAACTCAAACATTCACTATATAAACTGAAAAATGCTTTCTTTTGAATCACTTAACTAATATTTAGTTGTATAACTACGGTTTCTGAGAGCTGCTGTACATCTGTGTTGCATGGAGTCAACCAACTTCTGGCACCTGTGAGTAGGTATTCCAGCCCAGGATGATTGGACTACATTCCACAGTTCTTCTCTATTTCTTAGTTTTGCCTCAGAAACTGCATTTTTTATGTCACCCCACAAGTTTCTTGTTGCACGTTTACTGGTGTGTTTGGGGTCGTTGTCTTGTTGGAACACCTATTTCAAGGGCTTTCCTCTTCAGCATAAGGCAGCATGACCTCTTCAAGTATTCTAATGTATTCAAACTGATCCATGATCCCTGGTATGCGATAAATAGGCCCACCGTAGTTTGAGAAACATCCCCATATCATGATGCTTGCACCACCATGCTTCACTGTCTTCACAGTATTTCAGTATTTGGGGGTCGTCTGACAAACTGTCTCTGGCCACTAGACCCGAAAAGAACAATCTTACTTTTATCAGTCCACAAAATGTTGCGCCATTTCTCTTTGGGCCAGTCAATGTGCTCTTTGGCAAATTGTAACCTCTTCAGCACATGTCTTTTTTTCAACAGTGGGACTTTGCGGGGGCTTCTTACAGATAACTTGGCTTCACATAGGCATCTTCTAATTGTAACAGTACTTCCAGGTAACTTTAGACCTTCTTTGATCTTCCTGGAGCTGATTGTTGGCTGAGTCCTTGCCATTTTGGTTATTCTTCTATCCATTTGAATGGTAGTTGTTCGCTTTCTTTCAGGTTTTGGTTGCCATTTTAAAGCATTTGCGATCATTTTAGCTGAGCAGCTTATCATTTTCTGCACTTCTTTATATGTTTTCCCCTCTCCAATCAACTTTTTAATCAAGGTACAGTGTTCTTCTGAACAATGTCTGGAACGACTTATTTTCCTCAGAATTTCAGAGAGAAATGCACTGTAACCAGCATGTGCTACATATGCTGCCTTCCTTCCTAAAATAAGGGCAATAATTGCCACCTGTTTTTCAAAGAATGAATGACACCTCACTAATTGAACTTCACACTGCTATTATTCTGAACATGCCCCTTTCAATTAGTGATTCAATTATACAGAATCAGCAGCATGCATGTCATGACTGTTGGGTCTGTTGGATTTCTTTTACTCTACTACACCTGCTAGTAAATTGTTTGCCATGTAACATAGTAACATAGTATATAAGACCGAAAAAAGACATTTGTCCATCCAGTTCGGCCTGTTTCCTACAAGTTGATCCAGAGGAAGACAAAAAAAACCCTGTGAGGCAGAAGCCAATTTTCCCCACTTAAGGGGAAAAAAATTCCTTCCCGACTCCAATCAGGCAATCAGAATAACTCCCTGGATCAACGACCCATCTCTAGTAGCTATAGCCTGTAATAGTATTACACTCCAGAAATAAATCCAGGCCCCTCTTGAATTCCTTTATTGTACTCACCATCACCACCTCCTCAGGCAGAGAGTTCTATAGTCTCACTGCTTTTACTATGAAGAATCCTTTTCTATTTTTGTGTACAAACCTTCTTTCCTCCAGACGCAGAGGATGTCCCCTCGTCACAGTCACAGTCCTGGGGATAAATAGATGATGGGACAGATCTCTGTACTGACCCCTGATATATTTATACATAGTTATTAGATCTCCTCTCAGTCGTCTTTTTTCTAAAGTGAATAACCCTAATTTTGATACCCTTTCAGGGTACTGTAGATCCCTCATTCCAGTTATTACTTTAGTTGCCCTCCTCTGAACCCTCTCCAGCTCTGCTATGTCTGCCTTGTTCACAGGAGCCCAGAACTGTACACAGTACTCCATGTGTGGTCTGACTAGTGATTTGTAAAGTGGTAGGACTATGTTCTCATCACGGGCATCTATGCCCCTTTTGATGCAACCCATTATCTTATTGGCCTTGGCAGTAGCTGCCTGACACTGTTTTTTGCAGCTTAATTTGCTGTTTATTAAAATTCCTAGATCCTTTTCCATGTCAGTGGTACCGAGTGTTTTACCATTTAATATGTACGGGTGACTTGCATTATTCCTTCCCATGTGCATAACTTTACATTTGTCAGTGTTAAAGCTCATCTGCAATTTCTCTGCCCAAGCCTCCAATCTATCCAGATCCCTCTGTAGCAGAAAACTGTCCTCTTCAGTGTTAATTACTTTATACAGTTTAGTGTCATCTGCAAAAATGTGTCTTTTACTGTGCAAGCCTTCTACAAGATCATTAATAAATATATTGAAGAGAATAGGGCCCAATACTGACCCCTGAGGTACCCCACTAGTTACAGTGACCCAATCTGAGTATCTACCGTTAATAACCACCCGCTGTTTTCTGTCACTCAGCCAGTTACTTACCCACATACAGACATTTTCTCCTAGTCCGAGCATCCTCATTTTATATACTAACCTTTTATGAGGTACAGTGTCAAATGCTTTGGAGAAGTCCAGATATACAACATCCATTGACTCGCCGCTGTCAAGTCTAGAACTTACCTCCTCATAGAAACTAATTAAATTCGTTTGGCATGACCGATCCCTCATGAAGCCATGCTGATATGGTGTTATTTGCTTATTTTCATTGAGATGCTCCAAAATAGCATTTCTTAGAAACCCTTCAAACAGTTTACCAACAATAGATGTTAAACTTACCGGCCTATAATTTCCAGGCTCTGTTTTTGGACCCTTTTTGAAGATTGGCACCACATTTGCTATGTGCCAATCCTGTGGAACATTCCCTGTCAGTATATAGTCCGTAAATATCAGAAATAAAGGTCTGGCTATGACATCACTTAATTCCCTTAGGATATGGGGGTGTATGCCATCCGGTCCTGGCGATTTGTCTATTTTAATCTTTTTACGTCGCTGTTGTACTTCTTCTTGGGTCAGACAGGGCACTTTTAATGGAGAATTTACTTTTACATTCTGCATTTCATCTGACAGCTTATTTTCCTCAGTGAATATAGTGGAGAAAAAAATATTTAATAGTTTTGCTTTATCCTCGTCGCTCTCTGCAACACCCCCCTCATTGCTATGTAGAGGGCTGACTCCTTCAGATTTATATTTTTTACTATTTATATAATTGAAGAACATTTTAGGCTTAGTTTTACTCTCTTTAGCCATTAATATCTCGGTCTGTAGTTTGGCAATTTTTATTAGTTTTTTATATATTCTATTTTTTTCCTTATAGTTTATCAGTGCTTCCTGGTTTCCCTCCTGTTTTAGTGATTTATATGCCTTCTTTTTGTCATTTATTGCTTTCTTTACAGTTCCATTTATCCACATTGGTTTCTTATTGTTCCTTAGCCTTTTATTCCTATAAGGTATGTACCTCTCACAATTAGATGTTACAATGCTTTTAAAAATCTCCCATTTTGTGGTAGTATTTTTCTTTTTGAGGACTTTGTCCCAGTTAGTTAGGCCTATGGCCTCACTTAGTTGGCTAAATTTTGCTTTTTTAAAGTTTGGTATTTTTGTTCCTCCCTTTAGAAACTCTCGTTTGAAGGATAATTGGAAGCTTATTACTTTATGGTCACTATTTCCTAGGTGTCCCCCAACCTGCACATCTGATGTTCTATCAGGTCTATTGGTTAATACTAAGTCCAGTATGGCCGTCCCTCTAGTGGGGTCCTGAACCAGTTGGGAAAGGTAATTGTCTTTGGCTATTGCCAAGAACCTGTTTCCTTTTTGGGATGTACAGCTTTCAGTTTCCCAGTCTATCTCTGGGTAGTTGAAGTCCCCCATAATAACGACTTCATTATGATTTGCTGCCTCGTCTATCTCGTTTCGTAATACATTTTCTGTGGACTCTGGTATATTAGGTGGTTTATAATACACTCCTATTAGTAATTTATTATTGTTTTTTGCTCCATGTATTTCTACCCACAGTGACTCCACATGTTCATGTCCCTCACATATGTACTCTCGAATTACGGGATTTAGACAGGACTTCACATAGAGGCAGACCCCTCCACCTCTCTGGTTTTGACGATCCTTTCTAAACAGATTGTAACCTTTTATATTAACTGCCCAGTCATAGCTATCATCCAGCCATGTCTCAGTTATTCCCACTATGTCATAGTCCTCCTCACACATCACTAATTCCAGTTCACCAGTCTTGTTAGTCAGGCTTCTGGCGTTAGTATACATACATTTGAGAGGTTTATGTATATTTTTTACCCTACCTCTTTCATTCTGAACTGTCCTAGTCCCCCCTTCCATTCCTCCCCCAATCACACTACCTCCCCCCTGGTCTCTATCTGCACTATCTTCCCCTCCTATAATGTAATTATCCTCCCCCCAGTCCCTAGTTTAAACACTCCTCCAACCTTCTAGCCATCTTTCTCCCCAACACAGCTGCCCCTTCCCCATTGAGGTGCAGCCCGTCCCTACGATAGAGCCTGTAGCCGACAGAGAAGTCGGCCCAGTTCGCCAGGAACCCGAACCCCTCCTTCCTACACCAGTTTTTGAGCCACTTGTTAACCTCCCTAATCTCCCGCTGCCTTTCTTGTGTGGCTCGTGGTATAGGCAGTATTTCAGAAAATACTACTTTTGAGGTCCTTGCCCTAAGCTTTTGAGCTAAATCCCTGAAATCATTTTTAAGGATTCTCCACCTTCCTCTAACTTTGTCATTAGTTCCGATATGGACCATGACCGCTGGATCTTCACCAGCCCCTCCCAGTAATCTGTCAACCCGATCCGCGATGTGTCGAACTCTAGCATCGGGAAGACAGCACACTGTTCGACGATCACGATCTTTGTGACAGATCGCCCTATCTGTTCCCCTAATAATGGAGTCTCCCACTACCAGCACCTGTCTGGCCTGCCCTGCTCTCCTGGTCCCCTGCTTACTGGAGCTGACATTCCCCTGACTGGCAGAGGAAGTGTCCGGCTACAGCAGTGCCGTCCCTGAACTGTCATCCCCCTCATCTGCCAACCATGCAAACTTGTTGGGGTGTGTCAGATCAGGGCTAGCCTCCTTGGCACCCTTCCCTCTACCCCGCTTTCTTACTGTTACCCAGCTAACTACCTCACTCTCCTCAGCCTCCTCGCTACCACCCTCCCCCACATCTACCCCATAGAGTGCTTGCTCAGTGAGCAGCAAACTCTTTTCCAAATTGTCAGTGGCTCTCAGTGTTGCAACTTGCCTGTTTAGACACTCGATGTGCGATTCCAAACGGGTAATTTGCTCACATTTTGAACAAACATATACACCCTCAAACGGCTGTTCCAGGACTGCATACATCAGACAAGATGTGCACTGGACGGCGCTGTCAATAATGGAAGTCATAATAAATGGTTAATGATGTCTGACTGCCATTATTTTGAACACAACTGTATATTGGTCATATGTAACCAGTAATTGGCCAAAATATGGTTGTGCCTAGAATGTATGGGCTGACCCCTATAGATCTTGATGACCTTTCCAGAGGATAGGTGAGTAACTTCCTGATGGATGGGAGTCACATGTGCCAATGCATCCAATGACTGGCCTCGGCGGTGAAGTGTCCGCAGGTGGCATGTCATAGCTTGAGGATATCTCACCGCTCAGGCCAGTTATTGGCTGCCAGAGAGCCAGAACAAAGCATACGGGAGCAGGTGAATGTAAATCTTTTCCCCAAAGCCAGACTTTAAATCCTGTACAAGCCTTTTAATTTTTTTTCTCACTCCCTACTGTAAATTCATTTATCTGATTTTATTTGAAAAACATCTACATTACATTTACATAAAAACGTTAATTGATGTTATTAATTTATCAAAGCAATCAAGACCTGTGATGCTAATTGGACTTTAGTAAAATTCCCAGTGCACAGTGCATCTGGGCTCATTTCCTCTTACACTTCATCTATTATGTAAATGCATTCTTTTCATTTGTACTTCTTTTTATGTTGTGTGGTTCTAGAAATTTCAATAGATAAATTATAACTTTCGTTGACCTTAAATTTTAGAAATCTAGCTGAACTTAAAGGGAATCTGTCACCACCACTGTATCAGATAGTGCCAGACGCACTGATTTCAGAGTTGCATCTATGATGTGTCTGTAAAGTACTTTTTTTGGAGCGGCAGCAATGCCATTGTATTGCAAGAATGGGTGTGCCCTCTGCCACTGTTTGGTAGCTTTCTCCCTATTACTGTGCATAAGTAGAAAGCTGTCAATTCATGGATAAAGAGGAGGGGGAGCCTGCAGCTCGTGAATATCAAGGGCTTGTGAGCTCATGCATGTTAATGAAAGGAGTCCTTCCTCAGAGATCAACGCCAGCACTGAAAATAAGAGTGTAAATTTCACAAATAATACTTTACAGACATATACAGTGCTGAATTCCGAGCACTATAGATGACACAACAGATTAAGAGTCACTTTTAGTGATCATTCATTTACTTAAAGGGAATCCTGAACACATGCACATAATGGAGAGGACTCCGGGAGGACTCCTCTCTATGAATTTCACAGCCAGTTTGTGGATGCACAGTGAGGCAATGGGGTGATACAATGTATCGATCTGGAGTGGCAGTACTATTCATGTAGTACTGTACATAATAGGGCGTGCCTTAAGTGACAGGGCGTGCCCTATAAGAAAAAACATGCATCCTGTTAAAATATATGAGACTATAAAATGTTCTAATATCCTTTAAAGGGAATCTGTCAGCTCCAGACTAGAGTAAGCTGAGTATATAGTATAAATGATGCGGAGTCAGGGTAGATCATTTTTATCTTCATACTCACTTGCTTTCTGACGCTGTGCTTCTACGAAGCAGTAAAATGCATTGAGAAGGCTCCTTCTTCAGTCCTCTCCGTTATGTGTTTGAGCACAGGAGTCCTCTCAATGCATTTTACTGCTGGTTTGTGAGAGCACAGCCTCCGAATACAAGTGAGTATGAAGATAAAAATGACATTACTGGACTCAGCGTCACTTACACTATACACCGCTTACTGTATTTTGAAGCTGACCGATCCCCTTTAGCTTCTTTTTAAATGCATAAATTAGCATACTGCAGTGGTCTATGAAAGACTGAAGTACAACGGTTTCTCCTACTTTGGGTTCTGTAAAACAGATCCAACATGATCTACTGCAACCCAATGTTTGGAACCTGTCAGAAAAATGATCCACTTCAAACAACTAGCTCTTGGTCATCAATCGAGCTGGATTGGTCAGGTTTTGGAAAATGGCCAGCTTGACTCTGCTTCTGTGTCTCCATCCCGTGACGCCAGTAATGTAATTACCATGTGGCCTATGTGGCAATTAATGTGCATTACTATTAGGCTAGGGCAGGCATCAGCAACCTTCGGCTCCCAGCTGTTGTGAAACTACAATTCCCAGCATGCTCCATTCATTTCTATGTAATTTCTTAGAAGAGCAGAGCAACTATGCATGCTGGGAGTTGTAGTTTCACAACAGCTGGGAGCCAAAGGTTGCCTACCCCGGGCTAGGGCTACACGGCATCATGTGTCACGCGACAAGAAAGTTGTGTGACGGTTGATCTAATGATTGTCAATGCTACACGCGAGATGCTGTGATTGCAACGCACAGGTAAAGACGTGTAACACCTCGTATTACTCACGAAACCACATCACCTTATATAATAATTATATTATATCATCATCATATCACCTCGCATAATCATTTAAAGTAAGTAAAATGAGAAATTGATCCTTGCGACCTTAAAAAACTTAAAACTGCTACATAACCATTACATGATGGGTCCAGTTTTTCCACATCAGGCCCTATGCAAGTTAGTACCTCTAAAAGCACTTAGCAAGTACATAGTCTGATTGATATTGCGATGTCAATAATTATAAATCTATACACGATGATCTGTATTATTAATATTTCTTATTATAGTCCCATACATAAAACAAGTACAATAAGCAATAACGAGATAAGTTACAAACTGGTACAGAAGGAGAGAGGACCTTGCCCACAAGGGCTTACACTCTACAAGGGATGGGGGAAGGACACAGTAAATACATATTACAAAATGAACAGGGAAGCCTTGCAGCGACTATTTAATTGTATTTTGTGCTGATATTTTATTGTATTCTGCCTCTGGAAAGAACTTGTAATGTCCCCAACTCAGAGACTGTGGACATCTGCTCCCTATATTCATGTGCAATTAAAATAATTACTCATTTCCAGAACTCAGTCTCTGTGATTGCCTATAGCTACAGTAGGTGGATGTGACAAATGACTGGCAGATAATATGGAACTTTCTCATACAGCAAAGATTTGTTTGCTTTACAGCCTGTGTCCCAAACTAAGGTTTTAAATTGAGCTTAGGGTTGATTACAAATGTCATTTTTCTTCCTACAAATTGCCAGTAGGTATTTTTTTCCTAATTTTGCTTTGTAAAGTTTACTTTTTTAGGGTTGTTTTTATTAAGCTGTGCCAGACTGAACTAGCAGAGCAAAATGGGTTAAAAATAAAACAAAGGTGGTGAACAAGTGGCCGTAACTGGCAGGTCGTGCGGTACCGAAAAAACCAGCATGACTAATAAACTTTTTGATAAACATCGCACATCATTTTGCATCAATATGTGAAACGCTTTATATTCTGCACAGCTTTCATCTAATGTGTATGACCGGCTTTAGATTTGTGTGGGTGGAACTGTAGCCCGAAAACCGCACCTATCGTTAGAATTTTGTTCTCAGTACCTCCCCACTATTGATCATCAAAGTAGATGGAGCTCCGTGCAGTGATGGCTAAGCATGGATTCAGCCTGCTCCGTAGATATATGAAAGTAAGAAGCCAATGGATCACAAACGATCCCCTGCTTTTCTCTTATTTTCCATGATTGTCCGCTGCACCCCCAAAAAACTCTAACCAAAAAAGCATCACTCAAATAGAAGCATCACTCTAAGAATTCCAAAAACATGTGTAAATATATTCACGCATAGTTAAGACTAACTATGGGTGAAGACATTCACACATTCTGTTGGAATTCTTGGAGTGCTGCGTCTATGCAGGTTTGGTTTGTCATTGAGGATGTGTGGTCGAGTCCTAGGAGGTCTGACACCTGCTGCCTTGAGCATAATCGTCCCATTGTTGCTTCATCTTTTGATGTACCCACAGTTCTAACTATTATTCCCTTAGGGGAGGTGATAAATATTAATACTAAAGTAGAAAAACACCTTCCATTATGATTACTTTGAAACAAAGCTGGGATAATCATTGTATGCGTACAATGACTCAGGCTTATGTTTCTTTAGTATAAAGCCCGGTCCATTTCTCCAACACTGTGAGGTCAGATGCTATGACACTTGTATACAAACTGTGATGGGGCATCATATATACCTTGTTTTTATTTGTAATGTGTTGTCATTTATATGACTTGGTCCACCTTTTGGCCCAACTTTTCTTGCATTCAGTGGTAGACTAATATGGTCATTAGATTCCGTGCTCCCTACCTCTTCTCACTCTTGGCAGTGCTCTCATAAGCGGATGAAGCCTCCTAGACACCAAATTGTGTTGACATGACATACCATATGTATATCTGCAGCTATATGTGAGGGACTTGGTTCTATGAATAGGAAGAAAGCCATGTCAGAGTGGGGTGCTCAGGGCCCAACAGTAAAACACATTCTGGGGCCCACTGTATAGGTATATGCAAATATTATCTGATTATCCTTGATCCGCATATCCCTAAACCTGTGCCAACACACTTTTTTTGTAAGCCGTGCTTTAGACTATACTGACCATGACAGTACCATGGTGACTCGATTTTGCTTTGGGCTAGGGTTCTGTTATTATATGAGTCTGGAACACATGCTCACACAGCAACAGCCAGCAGCAAGACGCTGCAATATGATTGATTATGGGAGTCCCTTTAACGGCTTTGAGAAGGTGGATCCCTGGGAAAAGAGGATACTGCTGTCCTGCCTCTGTGCCAAGGGGTCATCTCAGCCCCCCTCCCCCCACAGGTGCCTCTATAAGAATAAAGGGCATACGCTGCCTATTTGTATGTCGTGTAGACAGATTACTGTGCCATGTGCCACTTGTGCAGGGGTGGAGGACTAGGGTCCGACTTATGCTCAGGGGCCCATCAGGGGATTTCACCTGTGTGCCATTCTGAGCCTGGAGGAAAGGGTTCGCAAGCACTAATTGCAGTGCTTCCTGGGAGATGCAGATGCCTGATTAGATACTTGATGTCCATCCACAGGTATAAAGTGCAGAAGACCCACAAGTACAGTAGCTAACATTACCACATTACAATCGTAAAAGTCCTACATACTTTGAATTTTATCTGAACTATGGAAGTCATTTCCTGTATGTCCGATTGGAATGTCATAATGACAAATATTTGCTTGAAAACCTTTTTAAGCTGTTCTCGGGTCACAAAATAATTTTATGTTCTTAGACTATATAATAAGTATCTAATTTAGAGATGAGCGAATTTCATGTTATGAAATTCGTTCATGCTTCGTATGATGGTAAAAGAAGAATTGTGTTATGGATTCCGTTACTATGGACCATAACGCCATTCTATGACGGAATGCACAATGGAATGCCTTTAGAGGCATTCCGTTATTCATTCTGGCATAATAGAAGTCTATGGGCTGCAAAACAGATCCGTTCCGTTTCCGTTATTCACGAGAGGACTCCCCAGCATAACAGAAATGGGACGGATCCTTTTAGCAGCCCATAGACTTCTATTATGATGGAATGAATAATGGAATGCCTCTAAAGGCATATCGTTTTGCATTCCGTAATAGAATTGCTTTATGGTTCGTGGTAACGGAATCCCTAATGCAATTCTGCTTTTACCGCCAAACGAAGCATGAACGAATTTCAAAATATGAAATTCGCTCATCTCTAATCTCATTATTTGTTTGCATTTGTGATCTTACTTTAGATACTGTAGTTATGAGGTCTATATATAGTTATGTAGGTAATAAAGTAATATATAACTATAAAGAGAGATAATAATAGTTGTGACAGGTCATCATTTACACAAGACCATTAACTGCTAAAGTTACAACCTGCTACACAGTTCATTGATTTCAAACAAATCTTTTCCTTTACTTCCACTGTTACATATACGTCACACTTGGGGTTTATCACTTCTTTATTTCATCCATCTTGACATTTCTTCATATAGATTGACATTTTCTGAACAATAGACTTGTCCTTAATGGTAGTATCACTTGCACACCTGTGCAGTCAAGTGTATCTGCTCCCCCCAAAAAAAGACCTAAAATATTTATTATTAATACTAGGGCCTGTTTACAAAACAGATTTTGAAATCAGCAGCAGATACCGTGGCAGACTTTTCTTCACTTTAGATACTGCAAACCCATTTTCAGATTAGCTCCATTGACATCATCATCACAGGTCTTTAACATCCTAAGACAATACAGAATATGCACTGATAATCACTGCAGTTCGCGGTTAGGACAGTGCAAGACCTTTGATGATGTCATCACAAGTCCTTTAAGACCCTTTAAAAGTATTGAGGGGAGCTGCAAAAAAGCATCTCTCCCAGCTCCAGCCTGATTATACTGCTACTGCTACTATACTGCAAAACAGGTGAAAAATGTAAATGGGGACTGTGTTGCTGTAATTGTTTAAGAGGTGTGGAAGAGGGTCCGTTTTACTGTCAGTGGGGGAGGGTTGGTCAGTATCCAGGGACAATGCTGCTGCCAATGGTGGGAGGGATGGTCAGGGGACAATACCACTATCAGTGGGGAAGGGTCAATACTGCTACCTGTCGGTAGGTGTAGTCAGGGAATAATACCGCTACCAGTGTAGGGGGGGGGCAGTTAGTGGACAATGATGTTGTGCTGCATGGTGGTTTCGGATTCGGTTGGGGAGGTATTTTGTGCCGCATGGTGATATCAGATGCTACTGGGGAGATATTTTGTGCTGCGCTGCCCAGCAGGAAATTTTTCTGCTTCATGCAGTTTAGCATCTGATCTGCCCAGGCTCATCAGTTCTAAAACAGTGTGGCAACACTTCATTTTATATATATGAAAGGAGGGAGGGGGAGTGGAAGCAATGCTTTGTCCTGTTTTTGTTTGGGATGGGAAGATGCCTATTAAGGAGGATGCAGAGGTGGTAGTTACGCACCTGGTTTGTGAATTTGTCCAATACAAAGTGGAGATGTCAATAGGCCCTGGCCTCATTGCTGTGGTGCATCGTTGCCACTACCATACAAAACAGTTGCTCCACATGTTGATGGTGGTATGCACCTTGACACACAGCAACAACAACAACCAAACAATGCAAAAAATAGGAACCGAAAGGAAGATACAAAAATACACTTCTTTATTAATAAAAAGCAGTCAAAAACAATTAAAAGATCATAAGTGCATATGAGGGCTATAATAAACCCTCAAAACCACTAAAAACTCTGCATAACCAACAATCGGCATAGAAAGACCACAATTCAGAAATAAATCAAAAGTCTCAAAAATAAATATAACAAAAACAATCACTGAAAATATGACAAAAATAAAGACTTGAATATAATATTAAATTGATATCACTAAAGTGTAACTGATAGCTGGGGTTGAACCAATGGACAAGAGCTTTTGGCCACTGCTTAGTGGCATCCTGCTGGTTGATGTGTCCTGGCTGTTAGAAAGAAGACCAGTAGAAGGAGGACAGTCATGTTCGAGTTGCTGGCCGGTTTGGTTTTCTCACTGGAGCCTCATGTTCTGCCATGGTGGTTTTGTTTGAAGGCCCTCAACTTATTTTCAATCTGCAGATTTTACACACAGCAATGGTTTTGTCTGCAGGCATTATGGAGAAAATTGCAATATGAGAGATACCCACATAGAGCTACAAGCAGCTGAGATTGCCCTAGATCACATTTCGAACCCGCACAACCAGTATCAGTAACATCATCAGTTCTCGAGCTGACCTAGAAGCAGATCTGGACCTGCTCCTCTGATGTCACCTCATCCTCATCACCTTGATCTGATTACCAGATCGTGTCCAACACACAATCATCATCATAGTCTCCACCCCTCCTGCTACTTTATTTCAGACTGTGATATGTCATGGGCACCCTCATGATTCCCTCCTCTGTATTTGCCTCAAGCGCCACTGTCACCACAGCTTTCAGAGTCCCTACCGCCAACACAGCTAGACATTTGAATCATCATGTCCCCCTCCTTATTCTGAATATGCTCCACATGGCAGGCCAAACGCTGATTGTTCTCACATAACTCATCAACAGGAAGACTATTTTCATTATCTTCCATAGCACATGAGCTGTTGTTGACTCTTCTTTGGAAAAAAGAAGGCGCCACACTAAGAAACAGACATGATGCAAATTAAAGTCTTTTCTGGGGCTGCAAGGGTAAGAGGATTATGATGAACTCTGTCTTAAAGGCATGGTGTCATACTCAAAGGTGACATCAACATCATCCTTCTGTGACTGAGATGACGAGTGCGCCATCCAGCCTACAATTCCATCCTCTTTGTCCTTGATAATAATCTGTTGCTTTCCAGAAGTGAGGAAGAACTGTAAACTTCTACTACTACTTGACCGGACAGCTGGTGGTGCTGCTGTTTGCACTACTACAGCCACCTAGGTTCTCACTCGTGGATGATGCGGCATGGGTCTTTCCATTTCCCCACCCTTTGCCACTTTGTCATTAACCAGATATTTTACACTCCTCAACACTGAAATTTCAACACGAAGAAGGAAAAGTTTTGGAATAATGGAAATCACAGAATCAATAGATATGTTAATGGTATGCAAATGTTAAAAAAGGAAACAAAATATTGAAAATATTTCAATTTATTCAGTATTGGCGATGAGCTTCAAACTAAGAAATATTCACTCTTACATGTGTTGGCATGCTATTAATAAGGTTATTATTGGTTGAAGAATGTTCTGCCACTCTGAATACACTTGGCACGCAGATCATCAAGATATGATGCTGCCAGCTCTCTTTCCAATTGCCAACGAATGACATCCCAGATGTGCTCGACGGAAGTCAAATCCGGGATGCTGCAGGCCCTGGTAGCTCGTTTAGGCCACACAAACTGTTTATATTAACACAAGCAATATGCGGCTAGGCATTGACCTGTTGAAAAACTGCTCATGGGACACTTTGGAGAAATGGCTGTACCACTGGTTCCACGACCAAATCAGTGTAACACCAAGCTTTTAGTGTATTTTAAATGAGAACTAGTGAGGTACAGCTACCATACATTATGCCACCCCACACTATAATCCTGGGAGTAGGATTGGTGTGATGTTCGCTTGTGAAGGCCCACTTGGTCTCTAGACCAATCTTCAGTTATCATTGCGTCCAAGACAGAAGCTGGACTCATTGCTGAAGAGGATAGACCTCCATTCCAGCCTCCATTGAAGTCTTGCTGTACACCATGATGCATCTGAGGGGTTAACTGCCGCTGATCGCAGCTCCCTGTCATAGAGGCTATGTGATTCTGCCGCCGGCACCCGCCTCCTATATCTGTATTAAACATTAATTATCTTCATTGGTGGGGCAGTGCACCCCCCTCACACCCACCCTCAGTATTATAATTTTTGGTGGCAGCGGCCACAGGGTCCCCTCCACCCTCTTCATTGGTGGTGCAGTGGCAGTTGTGATCGGAGCCCCAGCAGTGAAGTCGCGGGCCTCTGATTGGTTACCATGGTGGCCAGGACGCTACTGAAGCCCTGGCTGCCATGGTAAGCTCCCTGTTGCCATGTGCACAAAGCACAGGGCAGCAGGGAGAGTTTAAAGTCCTATGCACCTAATAGAGCTCTATTATGGTAAATAGGACAAGGAATTAAAAGATCCCAGATTCTAACCCCTAAGGTGGGAAATAGTAAATAAAAAGTTTTAAAAAAGTTAAAAAAAACACACCAAAATATTAAGTATAAATCACCCCCTTTCCCAATGTTACATATAAAATAAATAAAAATATTACATATTGCCATATTGCAATCTCCTATGCGGTGAACACCATAACAGGAAGAAAAAAAAAACTGCGCGATTCGCCCTTTTCTTAGTCACATTGTCCCCCCCAAAAATAGGATAGGACTGTTTGATTATGGGCTGGACGTTCTATAAAGTGCGGAATGCACGCAGCTTTTTTGCTGTTTTATTTTTTTCGCGTGATCCATGTCTAAAAAGTCCAAACTATTAAATAGTTTGGATTTGCCATCTTTTTGTCACTTTGTCCCCACAGAAAAGAGGATAGGACTGTTCGATTATGGGCCGGACGTTCCATAAAATGCGGAATGCACGCAGCTTTTTTGGTGTTTTTCACGTGGTCCATGTCTGAAAAGTTCAAACTATTAAAATATTTAAAAAATGTCCTATGTGGTGAACGCCGTAACAGAAAAAAAATAAAAATGTGCAATTGGCCATTTTTTTTGTCACCTTGTCCCCCCAAAAAAAATAGGATAGGACTGTAAGATTATGGACCGGATGGTAACAACCTTTTATGACAGTTTTTATAACCACTTGCTGGAAACCAAGTTTGCCTCAAAATGTTTGTGTGGAAATATTTTTTGGGATATTCACTTCAGCAATTTCATATTACCTCCATCCACTCCGTCTGAATGTCCCGCACACGTGCGTACCAAACATGGCGGAGGTAATGGCAGGATGGATGGAGTTATCTAATTGCTCCCTGTTACTGGTTTTAATACCACGGAAGCATATACATGGCCTGAGTTCTCAGGAGGAAGCACGTGGCTCAAATATGGATTTGTCCACTTATTTCTTCCATGTATATTGCAAGATAGGGGTGTCATGTGTAACCTCGGCTGGAAAGGACACTAGCCTTTTCCTGACCCCTCTAACGGTTCTGGTCTGTATCATGCTGGTATCTGACATCTTCACACTTTACGATAAGGGTCTGGTTTCTATGTAGTTGTTCCATCTTATTTATTTTTATTAACTCTGGTATCTGACATCTTCACACTTTATGGTAGGGGTCTGGTTTCTTACTGATTTTTATTGCTGCAATCTTCGACCTGGATGGACATGGAAGAGGTGTTGATCCCCTACAAGAAATGTAAAGGGAGGGGTTGACTACTCCTAACAATAATTTTGATATCTTGATCCATCTATCACCATAGTAGCCTTCATGATGAATGTAGAATTTCTACAACAGCATAAGAACTTTAGTACATATCACTTTTAGAATACTGAGTAGTATACCACACAGCCTTATATAAATTACACTTGTATTTTAACTCTGTACAATGGATCCAGTAGCGTACCTCCAATGGAGGCAGACCACACAACTGCTATGAGGCCTGGGGATGGAGGAGGGCCCATTCATAACTTATTCTTTCTCTTCACCATGTAAAAGCACTAGATTTTCACGCTGCCGCCACTAGGGGGAGATCAGTGTAAAGACATTATTTCAGCTTCCAGTGAACAGCAACAGTAACTTCCAGTGAATAGTAAATTTCTGTGCACTGAGCTCCCCCTAGTGGTGGCTGCAGGCAGAAAGCCGTATAATAAACAGGAAAGAAGGAGATGTATATTAATCTATTTTTGCCATTTGTCTGAATACATTGACAAAGATGATGTTAAAAATGAGTACCTCTTCCACTTCTGAAATAGAAGTCAAATAAAGTGGTTAAGGTGCAGGGAGATCTTTTTATTACATTTTTTCTTATTAAAAATTTCTCCAACGTAATGAAAAAATTAATTTGTGAGAAATCAGGGGCATTGCACTTTGCGTTAACTGGGAGTGATTGTTGCATACGTATAGGAAGAGAGGGGCCCATACTAAGTTTTGCTATGGGGCCCTACGAGATCTGTGTACGCCCCTGAATGGGTCTACAGTGATAATCCACTGAATTGTTTTAAGCCATAACTTAATTTAAACTGTAAGTGGAAACAGAAAGAGCTCAATAGCATTTCTTTACATTTCTCACTGGGAGGTATCACGCAGTCATGTGTGCACAGTAACGTCTCATTTATTTCCTTTCTTGTAATGCTCTGATTCATTTCTTCAACTTTACAGTGTTGATTTTAGACACAGACTGAGCAATCCATACCCAAATCTGTCAGTAAACCATCATATGGAGGATTTAGGATATTATCTTTCAAGCTTTTTAATCTATGTCTAAATATATAGTATTTGCTAACACTGCTGTGACCTTAGCAGCAGAAAATGAAGCCCACACTACAGTAACATATATTAATAATTTGCATGGGAATAGCTATAGTATATCACAAGTAGCCTATACTTATCAGCCACAATACAATTCTTTACATGTATACAGTATTAGGATTTCCATTTCTTTTTTAATGATAGGGTAGATCCATTGGCTTATAGGGTTACCGTATACTCACCCCTTTCTCCGGAGCCATTCTTTTCTGTGCTTGTCCGGCATCAGTATCTGATCAGTGGGGGTCCGACACCCAGGACTCCCACTAATCAGCTGTTTGAAAAGGCACTGGCACTCTGTTGAGCATCACTGCCTTCTCCCTGCTCACCAAGCACAACACTCTACATTGTATAGCGGCTGTGCTTCGTATCGCATCTCAGCCTCTTTCACTTCAATGGGGCTGAGCTGCGCCTAGGCCACACGACTGATGAATGTGACATCACTTGACCTACAGAAAGCCGAGAGAAGCTACTGCAAGCACCACTGCCTCCTCAAACAGCTGGTTGTCAGACCCCCACCAATCAGATACTGATGACCTAACCAGAGGATAGGTCATCAGTATATACGTCTTGGAAAAACCCTTTAATCACTGTCCTCAGTGGTCTAATGTTGAGGTCAGTGATTGGCGGAAGCGTTGATGTGTCATACCATACACATCATAAAATTATTTTTTATTTTGGGCAATTGAAAGGTTTGTCTGAGATTTTATATTATCTTGGACATCCTCTTTAATTTTGTCTACTTGGTCCTGTTGAAAAATGAGACAAAGGGGCATATCATCAGTGTGCACACTCTCCAGTGAAAACTATTTCCTTATGATGCCAATACCATTGAAAATAGGAGATGGTCATTTGCTGCCAGGCTGTACGATTGGAATGTAGTATTAGGTATAGTTTTAGACTAAAGTGTGTATTAAGTGAGGGAATTTACAGATTGTTAACATAAGAAAATAGCTCAAGAACCTCTCAGGTGATTTTTTATTTTTTTTGTCTTTTTTTAGGAAATTACTTTACAGTCATATTGCCATATCTCACTTCCTATGAAGTTATATTAAGACAAAATATTGTATTAATTAAGTTATGTTTTGCAATAATGTCAAGAAAGATGTTTATAAAGGGTTACTTCATATACTTCTCTTTCAGGAACAGACCACAAGAACAGAAAAGGTCATTTTAAGAAGTATTTCAGCATTTTAGTTTTTTTGCCTGTATAGTGCAACACGATGTATTAAAATTGTAGAGGCTCTTATGTATAGCTATTTTAGTTGATGTGCTATTTATGAGCTGTCTGCCATGTTGATTCCTTCTCTTCTGATATGGTTCCCCTAATGTAGCCTGCATTTACTATTATGCCACTGGCTTGCCAGCGACAGACGAGGAAGAGTCTCCACACACTTCACTTCGTATCTAAGCGCAGCCACTGATATATTAGGCTGGGTTCACATCACGTTTTTCCTATCCGTTTAACGTATACAAAAAATGTATGCGTTAAACGGATGCCTCAGACTGATGCCATCCAGTGGCATCCTTTCACCATGGAGTTCCATTGTAAAAAAAAAACATATACATTTTTTACCATTGTAAAGAAAAAAAAGATATTTTTTTTATCAGACTCTGGAGGATACAAGAACGTGGTATGCTGCGTTTTTTAATTCTTTTTTTTTCTAACATATATGTCAAACGGAGGCATAAAACATGATGTGGACCCACCTTAGTGACATAGAACTGCTGTCCCATCACACCACAATGTCTCATTGTATGCCTATGTGATGCAGCTTCAGCCTGTCTCCCCTGCCTCCTGTCTGTGATAGATTTCCCTGTGTCAGCTCTTACAAGCAGGAGGCAGGGAGAGCAGTGTGAAGCCTCACTTAATAGGATACACTGGAAATTCTACTCGCAGCACAAACAGTAGGGGAGAACGCAATTAAGCACAATGGGATACATAGGGGATTCAGCGCTCACAGATCCTCGGAGGTTTATAACTCTGCAGCTAATCATTGTATATACTCACCTACTATATCTCTGTTATCTTGGTCTCTTAGATAGGGCAGAAAGTTCATGTTTAGCAGCATTCTTTACAAGCAGGAATGTGCAGAAGTGCAGGGCTTGGTGGGGATCTGAGAGCTACCTGGAGGGATTTAACAGCTAATGATGTAATCCTGTAGTTCACAGGAAGTCAGACGCATTGGGGGAGATTAATCTTCTGTGTATGTAGGAGTGCTTGCTCTGTATTGGTTGTCAGACTGGGGGTCACATAACTCAATTACTGGGAAGAAACAAAAGAAAACTATATATTTCTGGTGAGTTAGCACAATATGTCCAAAATAAAACTCTACGCATCCATATTAACATTAAATAAGTAGTAAGAACAGTATCGTCAGACATATGTTTTTGTTAATCCAGCAACACACATAGTGTCTCCCTCTGCTCTGAAGTGAAGGAGGTTTCATGGGATAGGGTATATCTTGCAAGGTCACACTGGAGAAACCCTGTTCTGATGTTGTCCATGATGATTGGGCAGTGTCATGGCGGTGAAGGTAAGAAAATTCGCTGATTGCCACCTCACCGGCAAGGCATGTACCATTCGTATTCATGTAGTGATTAATAAAGGAAGCCCACCAACCGCTCTGCTCATTTCAGAGGGTCTGCAGGGGGTACGGGGTTCTTTTGATCGGTGGAGATCACAGTGGTTGGAACCCCACTGATCTAATAGTTATCCCCTATTCTGTGGATGACGATAACTTGAAATAAACGAAATACCACTTTAATCCAACGTTTTTTGTGGGCATCTTTATCTAGGACTATCAAGAGAACAATAGAGCTATTATAATGAGGTTTACCGTGAAGATAACATCTTCCCCTAACAGTAACAGTACAATGACGATGGATTACCTATATATTTAGAAGGTCTTATCATTTTTCCTGACTTCTACAGAAGAAAAATATTTTGTATGTAATTTTCAATTTTTAACTATGAAAACTATTCTTATTTTGTTCACTTCATTTTCATACCGCAACCACAAATAGAGGAAACTCTCAGTGGATGCTGTCCGCTGCTACAGAACGCACATTAGACAAAGTCATTGGAAACCGAGCAGCTACTAATTGTTGTATTTAGCTATCTCAGTAAAGCTCATAATTTAAGGCTTATTAATGATCAAGACGCACAGTGTGATCCATCAACATCACCGTTGCTTTTGTGACAAACAAGCTCACCTCTGTGAGTAATGAAATCTACCACTGCCTCTCTCCAGTGAAAGTCATTCTACATTTAGAGGAAGATCTTATGCAGTTTTCTGCTTCATTATGTAACAAGCTAAAAATACCATTACGGTTGCTGGCTGGTAGGCGGACATCTCCTACAGAAATATACCCAAAATAGCTTAAATGTTATCCATGCTTTGCTATGTTGTTTCAGGGACACTACAAAACAAGCAAGTTTATTTCTTAAAGAGCTTTTCCTTTAAAATAGTTACTTATGAAGGTCACTGTGCTTTTGTAATGTATTTATTTTACTGTATCGCTCTTATCTTCCAGTCTGGGCTGTGGTCACATGACCCTGTCCCTGTCCATGCCACTCTTTCTTATTTTCTGTGATATTATGTCCATACAGGGGTAGTGATAGTGGAGTGTCTATGTAACTAGCCAGGTGGGAGGAGCTATAAAGTAGGCGGGGATTGTTAGATGCAGTGATAGGGGAGTGTCTATTTAACTAGCTGATGGGAGGAGCTATAAACTAGCTTGGTATTCTTAGGGGCGGTGCTGGAGCTGTGGTAGAGAAAGGAGAAGTGCATCATGAGTTTGGTTGGATACAGCAACAGGAAGTGCTACATACAGGATGTAAACCAACCAGAGTGATTTGATTACGTGGTGAAAAAGGGTCATGAGAGTCCAAATTAAAAAGAAAGCATGGAGAACATGCACAAGAGGTAACAAGCTAAATGAGCATGTCTGTTATATAACATAGTAATCCTAAAATCCCCTGCAGTCTATGGGAGAAGCGATCTTAATACATGTTCACTTAATAAAAAGGTTAAAAAAAGTAAATTTAAAAAAAAACTATTTCAAAATATTAAAACAAAATACCATAAAACTATGGCAGAATTGCTCAAGTTTTTTCAGTTCTATCCCATTACGAATTTTGTTCCTGCTTCCCACTAAATGGTATGAAATGTTAAATGGTGCCATTGGTAAGTACAACTTGCCCCGCAAAAAACAAGCCCCCATATGGCTTTGTGAATGGAAAAGTAAATAGTTAGGGCTCAGGTAAGGCAGGGAGTAAAAAAATGCTCAGCAAATGCTCAGTCAAATCTTTATTTTATTATCTCTAAGGGTTCAGGTTATTTAGTGCAGTTTTGAAATTCAAAATTAGGAGTAGATCATAGAAGGTGAGAAAGTATAAAACGCAGATACTACTAATCCATTTTTCTGATTTCACTTACAGGTTTTGGCTTTAGAAACTGCATCAAGAAACCTGAATGTTTAGGCATACCCTAAGGCAGGCTCCGTGGTAGATCCTAAAATTACGTAATTACAATCGCCACCACTTTACTATAGAATCTGCACAAATCAGTTGAATGAAGCCCCTATTTTTTTGGGCACATTTTTTGGCTCCTCCTCAGAGTGGAAAAAAATTCACAGCGGAAATTCTGGTGGACCTGTAGTGCAGATTTGGAGTGTAACAGTCATTTCAGCGTAGTTTTTATATTGTGTAGGGAAGGTGTTTCTTTTTACTAGAAAAAAGTATGTATAGAGTCTCCTTAACAACATTTACTTTTGTCTTGGAGGCTCCGTTTGGGGTCTCCGTCGCAGATTCCATCAAAAAGACTGGACAGAAAAGTCCTGCATGCAGCACTTTTTGTCCAGTGAAAAAAACTAATCCCAAATGAAAAGTGAATGAACTCCATTGCAGTCAATGGAGTCTATTCAGCTTTGTTCATTTCAGTTATGTGCCAAATCTGGCACTTCCATTGTTTTAATTTTTCTTCCCCTCTAACGGAGCAGAACAAGGGTGGTGTGAACTCACCCTAACTGAGCATTGGTAAGATGAGTCCGTCTTCAATGTTCTACTGAGCACTGAAGACGACTGTGAAGAACTTACAGTTCTCAGCATTTCTGACATAAACTCTGCAACATAAAAAAGCATGGAGGTTTTTTCTCTTGCAGATTTCAAGCAGAAATGCTGCATATATTCAGTCATGTCAAATCCTTCAGCAATTCAGTTAAGTGTGAACATACCCTAAAATGGATTTTTTGGGCTAATTATATTTTGTGAAAATGAGCTACCAAGGGTTAGATATAAAAGACAAACCATACTCTGATGCCACTGCCACTGGTCCAGTACACTGCTGTAGTACATAGTGTAGTGCTCTTTACTTCGTAGTCCTTGATTTTGACCAACATTGGAATGACTCTGTTGGGAATTTGTGAGAATGAGTATGTTTTTTGTTTATTTTTTATGATAACCCTTTGTGATCCATTTTTTATAATTTCACTGGAAAACCCTTTTAAGAAAAAAACATAAAAAAGAGTAGAACATGTTTTGCTCCAATTTCATAGTAAAAACATTTTTAATACAGTTGTTTTTGTGTTGCCACATTCTGAAAGCCATAACTGTTTTCTTTGACATCAACTGAGCTTTAACAGGACTTGTTTTTTTTATAGGAGAAGTAGTAGTTTTCATTTTTTTTATGGCGTACACAGGATTTATGGATTAACTTTTATTCTTTTTTTGGGGGAAGAAAAACATATTAGGCCTCCAGCAGGACCTAATAGGCTTATTGTGACCAATGGAGAGGTGGCCACCAGTTTTCATTTGGGATCCCTAATTTTAACTTGATTAAAAGGCTCAATATGCTATATATGCTATCCTGGTCTTCAAAGCAGCAGAAACTTGATGAAAAATAATCTGCAACATAGGTAAGCCAAGAGCCTAATAAGATAGCTTTGTGGATGTTTTGCTATTGTCTTCAGAAGGATCTTTATTAGGGAGAGCACAGGTTGTTATTTTAATGAACTATAAGCCCACCAACATAATTTAGGAGCAGTGCCATACAAGGGGGTTCTTTGGTCAGGGGAAGCATATTCATGGGTTACTGAGTGCTAGCATCAACAGCCCACTCCTCCTACTACAAGTTTGTAAATTTAAAGAAGTTTTCAGGGTATTTTTTTTTATCTCTGTAAACTAGTGGACTCTCAAAATGAAAAGTATACTTACACTTAAAGGGGTATTCCGGTTGAAGTTAAGTTATTGAAGTTATCCCCTATCCACAGAATCTCGTGATCGGTGGGGGTCCCATCGGTAAGACCCTCACAGATCTAACAGTATCCTATGGATAGGTGGTAATTTCTAAAAACAGGATACCTCTTTAACTTCCCAGTCCCCTCCAATCTAGCACCAACAATCCTTCCTCTTCCCCAGGCTGCAGTCAGAAATGTATTGTTTTGGCTGCAGTGGTGACGTCCTGTTCACCACTGCAGCCACTCACTGGCCTCAGAAGTGTATGATATGAGACTGCTGAGGCCAAGTGATTGGCTGTAGCACTATATGGGACATCACAGCTGCAGCTAAAACAAATTACTGGTAAGAGGAAGGAGAAGCTACACTTTACTGGAGATGGCTGGGAAGTTAAGTGTAAGTTTGCTTATAAAAATAAGTTCTAGGTTGGAGAGGTGAGTTATACTTCTGAAAGAGTTTCTGCTGAACTCACTGGCCTGGTTTTGGAGACTTGTATGACGACACACTGTAAGCAAAGGACTGATGGCTTATAAGGCTGATGGAGTATTATTGTACTGTATATGTGGTGTGAAAGGTTCCGGAGATCTACTGTAAATCTCTGAAATCAAGAAAGCTGCTGACCAACCATTAGGATCCGTGAAATGTTAGATTAGATTGTCAGTGGATCCTGTCAAAATCTTATGTAGATCACCAGCAAGTTGTCATCTGTCAGCAGATTTGTACCTGTGAAACTGGCTGACCTGTTGCATGTGCACTTGACAGCTGATGTTCATATGTGCCCGCATTGCTGAGAAAAATGATGCTTTACTATATGCAAATGAGTGTCTAGAAGCAATGGAGACATTGCTGTTACACCTAGAGGCTCTGCTCTCTCTGCAACTCCCGCGCCCTTTCCACTTTGATCGACAGGGTCAGGCAGTAAAAACGCCATCATGCCTGGCCCTGTCAAAGTCCAGATGACACCGCAGTTGTAGAGAGCAGAACCTCTAGGTGCAACGGCAATTCCCCCGTTGCTCCTAGAGGCTCATTTGCATATATTAAAACTTCATTTTTCTCAGCAATGCAGACACATGGGACCAACACAGATGCCTTTAGCTTCCAAGTGCACATGCACTTCCATTTAGAGTGAAGTTTGCATACAATTTTCCTAAAGTGCCTATCCTACTTCTTCGTGGAAACGTTTGTAAAGCATTTTGTTGCATCTTTGAACATTGGAATAGATTGTTATATGAATGATGCATCCAGCCGTGCACACAGTAAATTAATTTATTTATAGATTGTATAAAAGCACCGAGCTGTGTCATTAACTTTCCGCAACACAGAATGAGCACATTTGTTGACTATATTCATTAGTTGATGCTCTGATAACAGAACATTTTCAGCGTGGCCTTTGCTTAATAAAGCATTTAAGTATATTACATACGGTACGTGGCAGCGATGTTCTAAGAATGACCAGAAATAGCTAATTTCCAGCAAACTATCATTCAATAATAAATGAAACATTCAAATGTAACTCACAAAACTTGAAATTAGATACATACATATTGAGTATAATTTTATGAGTTTGGTGCATTTGTTGCTGCCATTTTTGCTCCATGGAAATTTTGTTGCATGGAAGTCTAAGAAAATAGTAAATGCAGCAGACACTAGTGTTTTTTTTGTTTGTAGTGTTTTGTTTTGTTTTTTCACTTTCGAGGTGTGGCTTGTGGGTCATTGGCATTGAAATTGTACAAATCTCTGGTTGTGGCATTTTTTTCGGGCTTATGGACATTATTGTTTTGTTTTGTTTTTTGCCCTGTTTTGCATTTTTTATGACATTTGTATGGCATTTTTTGGAACAGTTTATTTTCTACACACAGCTCTACAGAGAAAGTGATATTACAGTGAGGTGCATACTTTCCTATAAAAAAAAAAAAGTCCTCCAAATATGCCTGATTTGGCCAAACAGGACACACGACATAAAATTTTCTGGCAGCACTCTAATGCCTTTTTTTAATTCTTATGCAAATAATGTTTTCAGTGCACTTCAGTGCAGTATGTTCAGTGCATCTGGCTTCCCCTGTGTCTTCAGTACCGGTGTTCCGTTATTTTTCCCTACCCGTGAACTTTCCATACCCTTGTCACTTCTGGTTGTGACGCAGCCGCACCGGAAGTGACGTTTGCAGGTTTGGAAGGAGGTTTGTCATGCCGCTCGCCACCAGAGTGGCTGAGAAGGAGTTGCTGTGAACGTGCCGAGGGTAGGGAAAAAATACGGGCAAGTGCGCATGCACCGAGGGTAGGGAAACATTACGGGCAAGTACACAAGTGCGGTATAAAGGGACAGATTAAAGAACTACATGCCCCAGGCTACAAGCAGACATATGTTTTCCTCGCACCAGCCCTCCCCTTGTCTCATTATCCACCTTTACCTTGGACAGCGCAATGTTGTATTCGCGCTTGCGCACTGGGCCGTAATTTTTCCATACCCGCACAGCAAGAGCTGAACCAGGAACCAGCGCAGATGGGCGTGCTTGCGCACTGGCCCGTAATGTTTCCCTGCTCACGGCGCATGCACACTTGACCCTCTGTGCACCTGCGCCGACACACCTCCTTCCAAACCTGCAAACATAACTTCCGTTGCAGCTGCGTCACAACCGGAAGTGACGAGGGTATGGAAAGTTCACGGCTAGGGAAAAATAACGAAACACCGGCTTTGAAATTTTAAGGACTAACAAACATACACGCGGGGAAAGTGCTAGACAGTATTGCTAGTAGAGAGATGCACCAAACGGAGAATCCCCACACATAGTGCACCGAAAACCTTATTTGTATGAAAATAAATAGAAGAAGCATTTGTCCGGATTAGAGGACCATCCATCTTCACAAGAGACCTATGGTTATGTTTCAGGGCACCTACTCTACTTGGAAATATGTTTTAATGTACACATAATTTTATTCAAAATGATATGATAAAATGTACGATCTGGAACATTATTAATCTGACTGGTACGGGGGGTACCGGTCAGATTAATAATGTTCCAGATCGTACATGTTATCGTATCATTTTTAATAAAATAATGTGTACATTAAAACATATTTCCAAGTAGAGTCCCCCCCCACCCTTTCCCTCACACCCATCCCTTCTTTGTCCTTCCCTGTTTGTCTTTTTTGTCTTTGTATTACTGTTCTTTGTTGGATAAACATGTAAAACTTTTTACATCGATATATATGTAATATCCTTGACTCATGATGATACTGTTAAATGTGATTTGATTAGAGTGAAGTAACTTCAAGGCTTATATATTACAATACCTCCAATAAATAAAATTCACAGGAAATATGTTTACTTTAAAGCCGATTTTGGAGGTGACATACACCGTTAAAAGTGGTTTCAAAATAAAACTTAACTTCATAAATTATTCCTATAGAAAGGTTCCTATTGTTGGTAGCCTGATCTCTGCCAACAGTTTTCCAGAAATGATCTCAGGTAGTAGTTGTGTACAGTGGTGTAATGGAGTAACTTTAGTGTAAATATTACACATATGGTTATGGTTAGTCATGAAGGGATGGGGGTTATGATCCTAGGATGAGTAAGAAGAAATTGGTTGACAGTATGCTCTGCAGAAAAAGTGGATACCATCTGTTTCTAGCCTTTGAAGTTGACCAGAGATGGACAAATCTTAAGTGATAGATACTCAGTGGGGGACCTTAATTAAAGCTTTTATGCCATACATTGTGGTGTAAAAAAGTCACAAATTATGCGAACACCATATTTTCACCATCGTTTCTGACTTAGGGCTCTTTCACACTAGCGTTTTTGTTTTCCTGCATAGAGATCCGTCGTCAGGTCTCTATGCCGGAAAAATCCTGATCAGGATTATCCCAATGCATTCTGAATGGAGAGAAATCCGTTCAGGGTGCATCAGGATGTCTTCAGTTCAGGACCGGAACGTTTTTTGGCCGGAGAAAGTACCGCAGCATGCTGCGCTTTTTGCTCCGGCCAAAAATCCTTAACAAAGGCATTAATCCGGATCCGGCCTTAAGCTAAACGTCGTTTCGGCGCATCGCCGGATCCGACGTTTAGCTTTTTCTCAATGGTTACCATGGCAGCCAAGACGCTAAAGTCCTGGTTGCCATGGTAAAGTGTAGTGGGGAGCGGTATACATACAGTCCGTGCTGCTCCCGGGGCGCTCCAGAGTGATCCATGCGCATGGGGAGCTCTGACGTCATTCTGGAGCGCCCTGGGAGCCGCACGGACTGTAAGTATACCGCTCCCCCGCTCCCCACTACTACTATGGCAACCATGACTTTAATAGCGTCCTGGCTGCCATAGTAACCTGAAAGCATTTCGAAGACTGATCAGGATCCTGATCAGTCTTCTAATGCTTTCAGGCGACTTGCATTCTGATGGATCCGGCGGGACCAAAGTGCCTGCCGGATCCTCAGAATGCAAGTGTGAAAGAGGCCTTATTCAGCTTCTTGCCACATTTGCCTCTTAATAAATTAAGCGCATCTTAAGCTGCGTTCACATAACGTTTTTCCCATCCATTTAACATATCCAAAACACGTATACATTAAACAGATGCCTCAGACTGATGCCATACAGTGGCATCCGTTCACCATAGAGTTCCATTGTGAAAAAAAAATACGTACTGTATTTTCTGGCATATAAGACTACCTTTTAACACATGAAAATCTTCTTAAAAGTTGGGGGTCGTCTTATACGCCGGTATACTGCGTGCTGAAACTTAAGAGGACCTTTCACTGGGGCAACGATTGTTAGATAATGATAATTATGTGTAGAGCGGCACCCAGGGATCTCCCTGCACTTACTATTATCCCTGGGCGCAGCTCTACACATACGGTATATATCATTATCTAACAATTGTTGGACCAGTGAAAGGTCCTCTTTACTTCCAAGGTGGACTTGAGAAGCTGTCCTCCTCCAGCTTCAGGGACAGGCGCCCTCTAGCTGAGCCACCGTGCACTGCATCCTGGCCAGTCGCTCCTGAAGCAGCCCCCTCTCCCTGCTCTCAGTGGTTTTCTCATGCTCGGATCGTCTGTTTAATTTTTATTTGGTGTGCATTGGAAGAGGGGTAGTCTTATATGGCGAGTATAGCCCAAACACCATATTTTAACAGGAAAAGTAGGGGGCCATCTTATTTGCCCAGTCGTCTTATATGCCGGAAAATATGGTATATATTTTTTTTTACTATTGTAAAAAAGTATACTTTATTTTACTGGACTGTGCAGGATACAAGAATGTGGTGTGCTGCGTTTTTGGATCCTTTTTTTTTCTAACATGTACGGCAAACGGAGGCATAAAACGTGATGTGAACCCTCCAGCAACGCTAGACTTAATAAATGCCCTCTAGTGTACGTACAAATTTACAAATGCTTCATTTTTTCTATGGAGCATCAGCAGCTAAAAATTGGTATTGGCATTCATATTGCATTTCTGAAGTGGTCCCACTGACTCTTGAAGTCTACAAGATGTTGACTTACAGACTACAGCTATACCTTAGTTTCTTCCTTTTGGAGAAGAGTTACAGTGTTTTCATACTTTTCATCCAGGGAGCATTGCTCTGAAGCAGGAGTGCCAGGAGTGCATCTAGTCCAGGGGTAGGCAACCTTTGGCTCCCAGCTGTTGTGAAACTACAACTCCCAGCATGCATAGTTGCTCGGCTCTTCTAAGAACGTACATAGAAATGAATAGAGCATGCTGGGAATTGTAGTTTCACAACAGCTGGGAGCCGAAGGTTGCTGATGCCTGATCTAGTCTTTTCTGTTGCCTGAGGCAAAGTGAAATGCCCCACTCCAAAATGTTGCAGATTTGCATTGTTGAAGATCTGGTCTTAGATTTAACAAGCAGTAAAATCTATGTTCAAACTTGGGGAAAACTGTGTTGCAAAACCCACTGTAGAGCATTTGGAGTTTGCTGAAAATTGTGGGAGCTTGTCCTCAGGCAAAATCTTCCACACTGTCAAATTATACTTCTCTGAATGGCTGCAATAAAACTTAAAGGGGTGTTCCCATTTGAGACATTTATTGAATATCAACAGTAAAGCCGTAGCAGCCATTAAAAGAATGACAGTGACACCCTAGGATGTAAGCATGGCACACCTACGCTACATAGTTTCCCGTCACTTTTTATTAGGACAGATGTAATACAGAAATAGCGTATGGACGTTACACTACTATCATTGCACATGTATAGGCCATAAATATCAGCTAAACAGCTAAGCGTTTAACAACTACCATAAACTACAATAAGGAGGGCATGTATGCCCACCTCTTCACTTCTTCTCTCCCTCTCTGGAGTGTCAATCAGGGGCCCCCCTTCTTCTGAAATATGGGAATCCCACAGATGGAACTCACATCACGCACCTATCTGATAGTTATAGCATATCTGTAGGATTTGGAGGTCTTTTGAGAGCTGTGCCTTTTGAACAGTTGAGTCAAGCAGATATCTTTCCTCATGGATGGAGTCATATAGAACTGAATGCAGATTGTATCCTGCCCCTTGGCCCAAGGGAGCGCTCTCCTGCCGTAATAACGTTTTACCATCTGAATGTTTAGAAGGGGAATCAAGACTTTCTAAGTGGCTTGTCTATTCTAAGGAGTCCATTAAATGCACCACGTTGTAAGGACCATTATCTGATGCCATGATGACATTAGCTGTCTTGAAGGAAAAGAAGATGGCACTAAGTAAAAACCAACTTCTAGTACTTAAAGGAGCATTCCAGTTATGTGACGTTAACCCCCTACCACTGGGACCTCCACCGATCAAAGAACAGTGACTCCATATTTGGTGGAGCCCCCTAAAATAAACAGAGAGGCCGGTCAAGCATGCACACAGCCGATCTGTTCATTTCTATGGGAGTTCAGGAGATAGCCCAGTAGAGGAACTCCCATAGAAATGAAGGGCACAGCTGTGCATATGCCCAACTGGCTGCTCAGTTCATTTTGGGTGGCTCCACGGGGTGTGGGGCCCCTATTCTTGTGATTGGTGAGGGTCCCAGCCAGTGGCATAACTCGATATGACTGGGCCCCACAGCAAATTTTTGAATGCCCCCCAGCAACTTCTTCGCAACCCCCGACTTCTGTGCAACCCCCTCTCCCGTGTCTAGTAAATAATTCTCTCTCAGATGAGAGTTATAGCTACGCCCCTGGTCCCAGGGATAGGAATCTCACCAATCAAATAGTTAACTCCTATCCTGTGGATAGAGGATAACTTCACATAACAGGAACACCCCTTTAACTAAATGTATAATAAAGAAATGTAACATTCAACTGAGCCACTCCTTTCTCTACTGTCATAATCAACAACATAAAAACTTTGCTGCAAAGACAACTTTAATCTGTCAGAAACAAAAAGGCTTATTCATGTCACTTGTTTCATTCTAATATCCAAGTATTTGGAGCTGGAGATGCAAAGCTACGAGCGATGTCTATGGAAAATATTACAATTGTAGTTAATCATCCAATACATCTGACATGCAAAGAAGCTTGATAAAAGCTTTTCAGACGCGTTGAAGACTTAATGCATAGCTTCACTTAGTGTAGGTGTCTTTGAATTTTCACTGAACAAAGAGTAATTACATAAAGCAACTTTTTATGTCAGTGAACCATTACAGAAATGATAATTAGTTTGCCTGGAATGACTCAAACAATGTGCTTCTTCCACTTCAGCTGCTTCAAAATCGAATACAGCATTGGCTATTGAATGTTTCTGGACACCTCCATGTCAAACACCCAATGAGATGCGGCTTATCTAAAGAGCGGCTGAGACGTCCCTTAATAGTATGTAAATTACCTGCAGCACAGGAGCAAATGAGGGTCATTCACAAAGAATGGCGTTTAACATTTTTTTTCAGCGATTTTTTTTCGCGGATGAAATCCTTTTGCGAATTTTATGCGCAGTAGTGAGGACGATGTGTGTTGCGGTCATGTGACCGGTCTTTATGGGTCATATGACTTACATGCTGATCATGACACTGAATGAATGGGCGTCTTTTTACTGGGTGGAAGTGCTGCTGACCTTGTGCCATTTGCACTCCGCTGTGGAAGGCGGAATCTCATGTAAGTTCGCAACCTCTGATTGGCTCTCACATCTTCAGTAGCAGTGATGTGTTTTGACATGCGCTTTTGCATAGGGAGAATGCAAAGTGTGGACATAATATGATCACAGGTGAGCCACAAGGGCGTATACTTGGTATGTAAATGAGGTATTGGAATGCTACAAACTTGTCATTGGCTTAGAGTAGATTGGCCAAATTGAACTTTGTGATCTGATTGGCAATACAATTTTGGGGTGTATTTGGCTTCAACTATATATATGTCTGTATAGTCACTTGAATTATATGCTTGACAAACGTTGCATTTTCTGTACACTTTGCTATGGAGTTTTAAATAAAAGAAGATTCGTTTTGGACATGCTGCTATAGCCCAATTTTTCCATTGGCGTTTTACGGTGGTCTTTGATTCCCTTTTGCTCTGCCAGAGGATGCAAAACTAAAGAAACCCCAGTATTGAGGTATAGGGAATTAAGACTTAACTTTTACTAGTAATAACGTAAAACTATCGCCACACCGAAAATACATACATTAAACAAGTAATTGAATATGCGCCTAGCTGTAACCGAATGTAGCCACTACTGAAGAAGAATGGGAGTATGGGACCATAAAAAACAATGTAAGGGATAAGAAAAGGAACAATCTCACCAATCCAGAAGTGACGGATGGTTAGGGGATGTGGAACGTTCCCAAACTCCAGACTGCATCTGGTACCCCGATGTAGTCTCTTGGATAAGTAGTCTGTATACAGCTGGGCAATTTAAAAGTTCTTCGTTGTAACACAGGTAGATGGATGGGTGGTTCTTGGTGACTTGCAGTAAGATGGTAACGGGAACAAATAGCCCTATATGGCCCTATCAAGATGGGGCTGGGAATGCTCTACCTATCTATACAGAGCAACCGCCCCGAAATGGGTGATCCCGTCTGGATACCTGTCCCTAAACCCAGGCAGAATCCCTAGAAAGATGTTACTGACGTGACACGTTTCGTTGAAATAACTCATCAGGTGATACAGGCAATCTGAGGTTATGCTGATTATATAATAAGCTGAATACACAAAAAACGCTGGATCAGCGAAATGATTGGGTACAAAAAAGATGCTGAGTACAGAATACTACTGAGTGCAAAAATATGCTGAATACAACAGTTATGTTGAGTACAAAGGTATGCTGAGTACATAGGTTGTGCTGAGTACATCAAACATAAAAAGGGGCCCAAAAATAGTGAAAACAAAGGACTCAATAAACAGAACTGATGGGGTAATTATACTGAAGTCAACCCATGGTTCAATGGAATCACACGATATGCAATGAGACCCCCAAAGAAATTGCCCTGTAATGAGCAGGGACTAGTGGTAAACCATAATAATAATGACCTGCCTGCCAGTGGGTAGGGGCTATATGACTTAGCGCCAGGTATGGCGCATGGTGCGGTGAATTTAAATGCCGCTTGGTGTCCCTTTCCAGAGCCGCCTGGGGGATCAGGGGATCCTGTCACTTGACCCACCAGCCGCGCCCCCAGGCACGCGATGAGTATCGTACTGCGTCCTGTGAAATGCAGCAGCAGTCATGTGAGGCGGAAGTTAAATCACCAGGAAGAGTGGCATCACTGCCTAGCAACCGGAACTGCCCCAAAACAGAGTCCAGGGACGCTCCGGCTAGTAGGCAGTGTCACCGATAGTGGGTGCCTGTTGGTATCCAACATAATCAAATAAAGAAGAGAGCATTTTCTGCAGGAAACGCTGAACAGACAATTACATATAGAGGTGGGAGGTACTAGAAACAAATATATTCCTATAACCCCGGGCAAATATAAATATATTCCCTGAATATGAAAGGGGCCAATACAAATATAAATTTATGCCAATGCAAATATAAATATATGCCCAGGGCAGATATAAACATAAATATATTCCCGTAATACAAATAAAGCAAACGGTATTATCTCTGAAAACAGATAAAAGTGGACTAGACAGTTATGTCATATAGGGTAGAGATAAGACCAAATCAAGGACAGTCTGGGATCATATTATGTGAAAATCATAAGGGGATGAGAACAAATCTGCCTAATCCCCAAAGCATACATTCCACTAAACTGTTCCCTGAACCAGTATGTAAAGGTAGGGTTTAAAGGAAGCAACTATAATTCAATTGTTCATTTAAACCCAGTGGAGTCATGATCTTCAAATAGTAAATTCAGCGGGCTTCTCTTTGAAGGATTAAGCAGTCCCAGTTTCCACCCCTGCGTGAGGGCAAAAACCCTTTCAATACCCATGAAGGACACCATAGCCTTGCCCTGATGGTGACAGTGGATATTGGTGTGTGTGAGTTCACGGGTGGTTTTTCCAACATACTCCATACCGCATTCACAAGAGAAGCGATAAATGACCCCTCTGGTTTTGCAATTGATGTAATGTTAAATGGAATATATTTTCCCCGTATTATTACTCGTAAAGTGCGGGCCAGTCTGTATGTATTTACAGGCCACACACCCACTACACTTAAAGCAGCCTTTGGTGCGTGTTTGTTGGTCTAGCCATAAACAGCCAGAGGGAGTTGATGGTAGAAATTCACTAATCACCATTCTGTCATGCAGGCTCTGCCCGCGATGTTACGTGATGTGTGAATAGTCACCCACCACTGCTTTCAGTGCAATGATGTCATCGCGCCGCCTGAGCCGTACAGTGCGGGCCTGCATCTCATCACTGACAGCAGCATAAGGTAAGTATATGAGTTTATTGTTTTGATTATTAATAGTATACTGTGGCAAGAAGGGGGGTGGGGGCCCTATCTACTGGCACAATATGGGGGGGCGGGCACTATAGAGAAGAGGGGAAGCACTATGGGCCCCGAGACTGCAGTAAGACTGGTCTACAGTTTAAATCCCCAAGGAGTGCGGAATACTGGAATATAACGCTTCCACGTCAATAGAGCAAAGCCAACTGCCTTCCTCTACATGTACCCCATCTAGGCGTTTCAACAGGTCTGTTGTGTCCCGTGTGTATAATGGTAAAGCAGACACAAATGGGGCTAGTAGCCGATCAATATAATTACCTAGGTTCTGACAAAGATTACCCACACCTGAAACAATTGGTCTGCCCTTAAGGGGAGAGACCCCCTTTTGCAGTTTAGGAAGGCAGTAAATGTCGATCATGCGTGGATGCCGGAGGATGCGCCTGATTTATGACGAGGCACAGGCTTCATCATAAATTTGGCGCATCCTCCAGCAGTCCATGTGCCTGTTTTTAGAAGTAAATGTTAGTGAATTTGCCAGGGCTCTTGCCCTTGGCATGCCGCCGCAGCATCCCCCACTCTCCAGTGGTGAGGAAAGACTAACCCTGGGTTCACACCTGAGCGTTTTACAGCGCGTTCAAACGCGCTGTAAAACGCTCAACACATGAAAACCAATGCATTCCTATGGGAGTGGTTCACACTTGCGCGTTTTACAGCGCGTAAAAACGCGCTGTAAAACGCCCGATGCATAAGCTCGTTCAGGAGCGTTTTTGGGCGTTTGTCGCTTTTCCTCCCATAGACTTCATGGGAACGCGCGTTTAACGCGCGTTAAGTGTAGAGATGCCCTTTTTTAATTGGTCTCCAGACCAATTAAAAAAAGTCTCCAGAGTCACGAACGCGCGTAAAACGCGCGTTTACTATTGCCAAAAACGCGCATAAAAACGCGCGACTAAAACGCGCGTCTTAGAAACGCTCAGGTCTGAACGCAGTGTTAGAACTCTGCATGCGATAAAATATTGTACAGGCACCAAAACGTCACAAGTGGGATTGCAACTTTTTTTTATCCCCAAACTGGCGTTTGTGAATAACACCCAAAATGTGCCTGATTTAAAGGGGCATTACCATCTCAGTCATTCATGGCTGAGTACGTAATACCTTTCATATACAGCAGCCAGAGGTGACTGCAGTTACCGAAACAGTCGAGCGGGTTGTGCTATACTTTTTCCGTAACTCCCTTAGAAGAGAATGGGAGTTACGAAACAACACAGGATTCCATAAATCCCTAGCCAGTTTTCCTTTACACCAGTTTTGTTAAATCTCCCCCACAGTTCAACCAAAGATTGAAGTATTGCATCACAAGTGAATTTGGTCATGTTGTGACCCACAACCTGCAGCAGTCCTTGTATAGGCCTAATATATTCACATTTGGCAAAGTTGTTTCAACAATTTAAGTGGCCTGCCCATATATAGAATGGTTTTTGTAAAAACCCATCTGCTCTTTTACTTCTGGGCCCCCGTTCCGGAGATAGGAGCGGGTCCCACAGGTGGAACCAGACCTATCTAATATTTGTGGCATATCCTAGTCACATGCCACAAATGACGACATGGGAACAAAAAATAAAGCCTATTTTGGCCTTAAGGATGAAGCCCCATGTTAGTGGTATATTGGTCGATATAGTTTATTTTTATTTATAAAAAAAAAATCGTAATTTTCCAAGTTTGCTTTTAAGACAGACAAATATTGACATAGGAAAACCCCTTCAAGATCTGTCTGTACATTCAGGTCACTGGGGGGTCACTGAATCCAATAGGCAACTCAGTTATGTGTCTTTTTGAGACAACTTTTTAATCATCCAGTGTTCATCAACCTTACAAATCCTCATAATTTTTAATACAGATGGATTTTTTTATGCACATTAAGCAAATTAGCAGAAATGCTATGGGATAATAGTACTCCTAGTATTCCTAGTACTCTGAATGTGTTCATTGATCCTTTTTTTATTTTTTTTATTTGCAGCTTATGCGAATAACATATATCGTAGGGGGTCTGGCATTTCAACAGATATACTACATTAGTGCTACTATCAAATGTTATATATCTTATACCTGTTGGGGCCTCCACTGATCGTGAGAATGGAGGTCCATGCTCCTCGTTGGAATGGCACGGCAAACACACATATGTGTCCACTTCTCCATTCAGCTCTGTAGGACCCCTGGAGAGAGCAGAATACAAGCACTGGGCTATCTCTGGGCAACCCTATAAAGCTGATTGGAGTGGCATATTTTTCATAGTCGCATTCCAAGAGTTAAAACTTTTTATCTTTCAATCGATGTAGCAGTATGAGGGCTCGTTTTTACATTATGAATTTCATGGAGTTCATTTTTTTTTTTTTTGGCATAATATCAGTGATACCAATTACATTTTTTCCCTTTTTTCAATTTTGGACAATAAAAACCCTTTTTATATAAAAAAAAATTGCATTGCTGCATCCCAAGATAATTACTTTTTTATTTTTCTTTCTACAGAGCTGTGTGGGTGGTTTATTTTTGCTGGAAGACTTTAACTTTTTATTGGTATCATTATGGAGTACATAACACTTTTTGATTGCTTTTTATTTCATTTTTTGTGGCAAATAAGCCAAAAACAGCAATTCTAGCAGGTTTTTTTTGTTGTTTTTTTTTACCGTTCACCATATGGGATTACATGGCAATTGTGTTGTCTGGATTGTTGCAAACATGTGTAGGGGATTTTATTTTACATTTTTTTTTCTATTAGAAAAATGAAAAAAAGTATATTTTTTAACTTAACATTTTTTTTATTCAATAAACTTTAACTTTTTGTAATCATTTACCATCAAAACAGGGGATGTTTGGATCGCTTCTATAATACATTGTACTGGTTATGTAATACAATTTAATATACTGACTGGCATTCACTGCAGGCAGTCCTGGGGTCTTCATTAGGCTCCAGGGTGCCATACGAAGACATTGGCAACCCGCAATCTCATTTGCTGGATGCCGATGGGAGACAGAGGAAGCTCCCTCCCTCTAAACCAGTGTTCCTTAACCCCAGTCCTCAGGAGTCCCATGCAGCACTAGACTAGGCCTCCATTAAAAGGTGGCGGCCTACCCTAAGGCCGCTTAGTGGCTGCCGTATAAAGGCATATAGGTGGTCACTAAAGGGCTAACTGCTAAAAAATTAATTATAAAGACTTCTATTTTTTTTTTTTTAAACATTCTTTCCATAAAAAGTTTTATATAAAAGGAAAATTGCTGTGTTGGCTCCACCACAATATAATTCCAATTCAGTATGACCTTTGGCACTCGTTGGTAAAAAATAATCCTATATTGCACAATAATGTGCAAAAAGCAAAAAAGATGCTTGCGTAGTTTAGATGGAACTGAAATGCATAAGCTTCTTTTTTTCTGTGTTGGTGTATATATATATATATATATATATATATACACATATACACACATACTAAGATACAAATATACCTGTGTCTTACCCATACTGCTTTTTTTTTGTATATAGAACATTTTGAAGCTAGGCCCACATTCATCTTTCTGTTTCGTTCTGTTTCACCTGCAGCTTTTTTTTTTCACTGTAGAGATATAGACCATTGTTGCCCAAGGCACCTTCTTTGAATGTGCTTTGATAAAGGGTTATGGGAATTCCTTCAAGTAGCTCTGTGTGCTTGGTGTTTTGTAACAGAGAAAAAAGGCGAATGCTGAGACATTAGATCTGGCATTCATCACACTGCAGCAAGAGCAAAATCCCACTGGGATTCAAACTAAGTAAATCTGCAGCTGAGAGGACGGATTCATGTAAAGACTGGGCAAATGACTGTGCTACCACATAAGTAAAGTATATCTAGTTCTATATAATACCGTACATAAATTGTCATCCTTTTATCCATATATACTATAGCAACACATAATACTACATAAAGTAGTCATCAAAAAATAGCAGTCCAACATCTTTTACTTGATAAATCACTATTTTTGGAAGAGCTGATATTTCTACATAGCAAGTAATGTACTTGTAAGTGTTATGCAGTAATAGAAAAAAACTATTGAATCATTAATAAAAGGGGTGTGCTCAAAATAATAGCAGTGAGGAGTTCAATTTGTGAAGTAATTTATTCTGTGGAATAACACAAGTCAATTTTGGCCCTTATTTAAAGGGTTGGTCTCAATTTAGCAAATACCAGGCACTTACTAATGTATTGTGATTGTCCATATTGATTACTTTGCTGGCTTGATTCATTTTTCTATTACATTATACACCTACTCGTATCCACGGTTACGACCACCCTTCAATCCATCAGTGGTGGTTGTACTTGCACACTATGGGAAGAAGCGCCGACCTCCCTGGTGGCCAGGACTGTAGGACTGTACATAGGCTAGTGCTTTTTCCTGTAGTGTACAAGCACGACCATAGCCATAACCCCTGCATACGAGCAGTGTAATAATGTGATGGAAAAATGAAACCAGCCAACATAGGAAGCAATATGGACAATCATAATACATTAGTGAGTGCTTTGAATTACCTTTCTCTACATGATAAATGTCATTTGCTGAAGTGAGACAACCCCTTTAAAGTAGGAGGTGGCAAATGTTGCACATATTGGTTATAGCGCATTCCCTTCTAAAATACTGAGGAAAATAGGTAGTTCCAGACACTTTTCTCATGAAGAATATACTATACTATACTGATTGAATAGTTGATTGGAGAGGGAATACATATGGAGAAGTGCAGCAATTTTTTGGCTGCTCAGCTAAAATGTCCTCAAATGCCATGAAGTGGCAACCAAAACCTGAAAGACGGGGAAGGAAGTAGAGAACTACTGTTCAGAAGGATCAAAGGAGAGTTAAAATAGCAAAAGCTCAGCCAATGATCACCTCCAGAAGAAGATCTGAAGTTCCCAGTGAGAACAGCTACGATCAGAAGACAATTAAGTGAAGCCAAGTTACCAGTTACCAAGTTACAACGTCCCGTTGTTAAATTTGCCAAGAAACACATTGACTGATCAAAAATCACAGAAAAAGATAGAAAACATCCTGCACGATATGATAAATGAATATGCGGATGTACATGGCTAAATTTATAAAAGAAAAATCACTGAAAATAATGCACTAATACAATAGATGCAAACATTATATATGGACTGAGCCCTCACTCTGATATGATGAAATCTGAGACTCGGTCTCAGTCAATATATTTTGATCAAAACATATCTGTGCCTACCTACCAGCGCCACGGTGGTCTCATTTAGGCAGGTCCTGCTTTAAGCCTACCTATTCCATTGGGCATCTATGTTCAGGAGAGCAGACCCTGCACATATAGTGTGCTGCTCCTAGTTACCTCTGTGTGCATCCAGCAACCAAAGAGAGGAGGGGCACATACACCTATATGTACCATCTAATCAAGGTCGCCTCTTAGATAGGTGGGGCAAAAGTGCACATGAATGCGGCTCCCCAGATAATAGGAGCGCATTCACACCCAAAGGTGCCACTCCTTCAAGGCTAATCAAAATCACAAAAAGATACAAAACATCCTGCATGATATGAGAAATGAATATGCGGATGTACAGTATTATAACTTTTCATGGGACAACAATGTAGATATTTCACTTTGATACAATGTAAAGTAGTCAGTTTACAGCTTGTATAATGGTGTAAATTTGGTTTGCCCTCAAAATTACTCAACACACAGCCATTAATGTCTAAACCACTGTCAACAAAAGTATATATATATATATATATATATATATATTATAAACCAATAAATGTAATTAGTTATTTTCCATTGCCTATATAACACCAACATATTACACAGCACTGTACAGTCTCTATAAAAAGTAGTGTTTGCGATATAATCTCCTATATCATGGGCAAACACTAGGCTCAGTTCATAGAAAGCTAATTAAAGGGGTTGTTTGCTTTTTGCTATTGATGACCTATCCTCAGGATAAGTCATCAATATTAGAGTCTGACACCCGGCAATCAGCTGTTTGAAGAGAAAGCAGCGCTCATATGAGCACTGCATTTTCTGCTCTGTTTACCTGCTTGCCGCAGCAATAGTAGTGGGGAGCAGGTGTAATTACAAGAATAGCTTCCCCATTCACATCTATAGGATGGCTCTGTAGTATTCACTTGAACAGACATAGCTGTCCTACAGATGTGAATGGGGACACCATACTTGTAATTACACCTGCTCACCACTGCAATTGCTGTGGCAAGCAGATAAACAGAGCAGAGAAGGAAGTGCTCGTATTATCGAGCATTCGTATGATCGATTTCAAACAGCTGATCGGCAGGGGTGTTGGGAGTCAGACTGCCACAGATGAATGAGTAGGTCACACATGCTCATTTCCAGCCTTCAAATGCCACCACATGGGTCGTCTTTTAGAACCTGTGACAGTTACAGGGAGAAAGCTACAGCAAAAATGGCATGCTCCTGTGCTGTGATAAGGAGAGAGCTGCAGCATAAAGGACGTGCCCTCTGAGCTGTGATAGGGAGAAAGTCACAGCAGAAAGGCTGAGCCTGAGCTGCTAGCTGGACATAAATCTAGCAGAGCAATTGGAGCAATGAATGGGGAGATCTTTGGATCCATGTGTGGTACAAAGCTGGTTCTAGCTTTGTTAGAGACGGTTATGAACTATATTATGTGTGATTTTTAATTGTTTACATTACTCATAGTATAATCCATTTAAAGGGCTTATCTAGGAATTTTGATTCCTTATAATGTGTGCTAGTGCAAAAAATACCCCCTTTTAATTCCCCCAGTTGAGCTAATGTCCCCATAGTGCCCCCATACTGTGCCAGTATAAAATGCCCCTATATAGTGCCCCCAGTGAATGCCCCCATAGTGCTCCTCTCCCCCTTCCCCCTAGGGTCCCCCATAATGTACCAGTATAAAATGCCCCATATATAGTGCCCTAGTAGATGCCCTCAGGGTCCCCCATAATTTGCAAGTATAAAATACCCCTTGTTAGTGCCCCCATAGATGGCCCCATAGTACTCCTCTCCCCTCTTCCTTATAGTACCTACCATAATGTGTCCCAGTATAAAATGCCCCTATACAGAGCCCCCCATATAAAATATCCCTTCTTTGTGGCCTCAGTAGAAGCCCCCATAGTGTTCCTTTCCCCCCTTCCCCCATAGTGCCTCCATATAAAATGCCCCTTCTTTGTGGCCTTAGTAGATGCCTCCATAGTGCCACCCAATAATGCGCCAGTAAAAAGTGCTACCATAAAGCCACCCAATAATATGCCAGTAAAAAGTGCCTCTCAATAATGTGCCAGTAAGAAGTGCCCCCACAGTGCCCCCAATAATGTGCCAATAAGAAGTGCCCCCATAGATGCCCCCCAATAATGTGCCAGTAAGAAGTGCAACCATAGATACCCCCCCAATAAAGTGCCAGTAAGAAGTGCCCCCACTTGATGCCCACCAATCATGTGCCAGTAACAAGTGCTCCCATGTATATGCCCCCCAATAATGTGCCAGTAGCAAGTGCTCCCCCATAGATGCCCCCCCAATCATGTGCCAATAACAAGTGCCCCCCAATCATGTGCCAGTAACAAGTGTTTCCCCATAGATGCCCCCCAATCATGTGCCAGTAACAAGTGCCCCCCAATCATGTGCCAGTAACAAGTGCTCCCCCATAGATGCCCCCCAAATCATATGCCAGTAACAAGTGCCCCCCAAATCATGTGCCAGTAACAAGTGCCCCCATAGCACTCCCCTCCGTCTTGTACCATATAAAAAAAATAAACACTTATACTTACCTCCATCAGGCTGGCAGCGATGCGATGCAGGCCTCTTCCGGCCTGTGTCCTGCGCTGTACGGCTCCGGCAGGGCGATGACGTCATTGTGCCGCCTGCACCGGCCTCTGATAGGCTGCAGGCTTAGTGCCTGCAGACTATCAGAGGAACGGGGAAGGAAGACGCCTCTCCCTCCCCTGCCCCGCCGCAGCAATTCCATCTCTATTGCTGTCCTGAGGACGGCAATACAGATGACTATAGAGATGAGCCCTTCCACAATGGAAGCCCTTATCTCCCTGTGCCCTGCTGCCGCCCCCCAGTTGTCACCAGGGGCGCGCCGTCTGAGTCGATCTCCTCACCTCGCTTAATTGGCGGTGCAGCCCTGCTGGGGCCCCCTGCAGTTTCGAGCTTGGGTCAACAGCCCCCCCCTCCCACGCTACGCCTAGTGCTCACTGAACGCTGAGTCCTAAGTGCTCACTGAACGCTGTAGCCTCTTCGAACAATTGATTGGTGTGGATCCATGGAGTCGAAAATCGCAAATCTGATATGAATGACTTATCCTGAAGATAGTTCATCTATATCAAATTCTGGATAACCTCTTTAATGTTTTTAAGTCAACCACCCTTGCTGGCCAATACAACACAAATTGGAGGCTAACATCGTCCAATGCTGCTTGGCAGGGTTGCGGCTGCCACACTGTTGTATTATATCAATCTTGCCCTGACAGCCGTAGGTTTGAGAACAAATATATCTTGGAATGAAGCACAGATACAGTTTTCATTAAACAAATGTTCTTTGCTCAATGAATGGTGCAAAAACTTTCATATGCAACTTGCCTAGAGCTTCCTCTGCGATACAAAGTCAATGGGTGCCCTCGCTATGCAAATTACATAGGCACTCTCCATTAATTCGATAGTGTACCTCGCAGATAAAGACACAGCCTCTTGTATCGGTTCTGTTTTAGTTTTTGGGCATATTTTTACATATACAGAGGCATTATTTATGTTGTGATGCAATACTTGGTTATGGTGATTGCTGACTAGAATAATAATTAGTACAGATTTGAACAGCCAGTGGCTAATTGAGCATGAAGCTTTTTGAAGAGCATTCAGAGACTGTAAGCTAAATTTTGATCTCACTACAAAGAGTGGCTGTGTTTCTACGACTATGGCCACCCATAGCTGAATGTTTATATACACTCCAGTAAAATCCGCAAACTGCTCTTGGATATACAAATGATAAGAAAGGACTTGATTGCTCCAAAGTTATTAGCATTACCAGTCTGTAATGTTTCTGCTGGGGGAAATTACTTCTAATTGCTGCCTGATCTTTCATACAATTAGGAGTATTATCTCTTTGATCAAAAACATAAAAGTGATAAAGAAAAAAACTTTTGTTGGATCCTTTTTAAGCATGTTCAGCATGTTTTTGGCCAAGGCTTCACTGACATAGAAACAAATGAAGAATAAAGATAACCAGTACTTGTAATTTTTCCACCTTATCGTAGCTTAAAGGGGTTGTCCAAGTTAAAGAAAAAACTCAGATATTCCCTGTAAATAGTCAATTTTTTTTTAAAATGTATACCCCATTTGTTGCCCGCTTTCCAGAGGTGCTCTCTAGTGAGTCCAGTCCATGAGTCCAGTCCATGAGTTTTTATTTAACTTTGAGAACCCCTTTAATAATGGCAGACATACCATATGTGCAACCTGTACAGTTGTTCAGGGGCCAAGAAAAGGGAGCATGTCAGTGTAGCACTGCAGTCCCTTGGGTCCACCAGAGGAAATGATTCTCAGGGCCCACCCTCCGTGTATATAGAACCTTAAGGGCCCTGTTTTATTAGGTGTCCATTATTGTCAGAGTTTTGGCCCCCTGGAGATGGGCCAGTCTGACACTTGAGCACACTATCACCTTGAAAGTAGCTTCCTGCAGTGAATTAGATTTCATGTAAGGCCTCTTTCACACGGGCATCAAGATGTGGGTGCGTTGCGGGAAAATGTGCGACTGTTTTAATGCATTTTGCAGGCGCGTGAGAACAATCGGCATCACTGAAGTACGGGTTTGGGTTAGGTGTTATGTCATGAGCTCAGTGACATCACCACAGGTCATTTACCCACAGATGAAGAGAGAACAGGAGCCTGGCAGCTATGCGATCAATTGGTGGAGGTGAATTCATTATTATTTTTTTTTAACCCTCAATTGTCCTTTTACTAAGCATTCTGTATTAAATGCTAATATTTTCCCTTATAACCATGTTATAAGGGAAAATAATAAAGATCGGGTCCCCATCCCGATCGTCTCCTAGCAACCATGTGGGAATATCGCACCGCATCCAACACTTGCTTGCGGATGCTTGCGATTTTCCCGCAGCCCCATTCACTTCTATGGGGCCTGTGTTGCATGAAAAACGCACAATATAGAGCTTGCTGCGAAAATCACTGCTCATGTACACAGCTTCATAGAAATGAATGGGTCCGGATTCAGTGCGGGTGCAATGCGTTCACCTCACGCATTGCACCCGCGCGGAAAACTCGCCTGTGTGAAAGGGGCCTAAGGGATTGAGTTAATGAATTTCATGGCTCATGAACACTTGTGGATTGTTAGATATCGGCAGATGCTCTTAGTTGAGCACTTGAGAGCTAGGAGCCCATATAATGTTCTGCATAGGGACCCTCTGCTGTCTGCGTCCACCCCTGAACTGCATTATCCTATGCAGATCTTAAGTTACAGCTTTACTATAAGTCCAGAGCTGCATTAACAATTATGGAGACATCAGTTCTGAAGTCTCCCAGAATCCCTTTCTAGTTCAGTGTGTGCACAGATCTTATTCTTGTAGTTTTCGTTTAGTGCAGTCTCACCCTTTACAGTGACCTGACATAGGAAGTTTGTCCACTGTTTCCATTGCCAACCAGCAAAACCTTGGGGCACATTTATTAAGATCTGCATTTCAGACGCCGCTCTTAAAAAAGCCCTAAGCTGGCAGAGGATACGCAGAAGTTATGATAAGGTCAGGCCTCTCCATAACTTAAGCGCTAGTTCTAAATGTAAGACAGCTTCTGAGCTGTCTTACATTTAGACCATTTTCTACGCCTAAAACAGGCCACCCATGCTACGCCACGCCCACACCCACCACGTCCACTATTTTAGAACCAATGGGACCAGATCGAAGTCAAAGATAGTTGCAATGACACTTTGATTAAACTTTGGTTCCAGTGTTGACCCGTGGAGGAATGGTGTGTTTGTTGGTGTGAATGTGATCCAGTACACTGTGTATAGTTCGCTAGCGAGTTGATTTCAGGCAGAAATCTTCTGTAGTACACTCTATTCTGGAACATGACCTATGCTTGGTGGCGACCATCAGGATATTTTTGCATTATGTGACTGTGTATTGTATAACTTGTAAGTTTGTTTCTTAAAAACCAATAAACAGATACTATTAAAAAAAAAAGATAGTTGCAACGGTTAGTTGCGCCACCATCTATGCCTGAAATACGCCAAATTTATGTGTATTTCAGCATAGTTAATGACCCCCATTGTTTTTGTTTGTAGTCCAGAACCATGAAACAGAGACATAGAAAGATAGGCTTGTAAAGTTACTGCATACTGTTATTAATTACAGTGAACCTGTCATGACAAAATGCAATATGATCTGCAGGCAGCACGTCGTAGAGGAGAAGGAGCTGGGCAGATTGATATATAGTCTTGTAGGAAAAGATTCAGTATAAAGCCTCATGCATCTGATCCGCATTATTTGCTGTCCGCATCCATATGATTGTTCCACAGCCCCACCAAAAATAGAACATGACCTATTCTTGTGTGTTTTGCAGACAAGAATATGCATTTCTAAACATAGGACAGGATGTGCGGAAAGGAAAAATGCGGGATGCATACGGCTGGTGTCCGTGTTTTACGGAACTGCAATTTGCAGACCGCAAAACGTATACAGTCGTTGCATGAGGCCTAACTAGTATTTCATTCCCTTAAGGTCTCTTGCATACAACCGTATGGCTTTTTCAGTATTTTGCATAAAACGGTTCTGCAATAAATATGGATATGGATGACATCCGCATGCATTCCGTTTTTTGCGGAACAGCTGGCCCCTGATAGAACAGTACTATCGTCCGTAATGCGGACAATAATAGGACATGTTTTATCTTTGAACGAAATGGAAATACGGAAACGGAAGGCATAAGGAGTACCTTCCGTGTTTTTTTTGGTGGATCCATTGAAATGAATTGTTCCGTATACGGTGCGTATACAGAACGCAAAAAACGGAATGTAAACGGGAAAAAAAATGTTCATGTGCAAGAGGCCTAAATCTCTGCTCATTTTGAGCTCAGTTACCCAAGAGGGCGGTTCTAATCAGTGACTGACAGCTATCTACTCACACAGGGAAGACTGTTAATCACTGAGTAGGACTATACACATGATTCCTGAGCTCAGTATAAGCAAAGATTGAAACTCATTGAAAAAAAAACACACACCAAGAAGGAGTTGTTGGAATTGGATGAAACTTTATGTGTGAATGTCATGATGATATATATATAAGTGCTGTGACCCAGTAGGTTCACCGCAGAAGGGGTTAAATTTATATTTCAAAATATGCATTGTCATCCAGCAAGACTGCCACCACGGGAACTACTACTCCCATCCTTGCCATCGCCACCATCCCAGTCCTCCTGGCCCTTGCCTCCCCTGTGGGCTTGCTGCACAAGTGATTACAGTGTTAGAGTGAATGGATAACTTTATTGGGGAAAACTGTAGAATAGAAAGGAGGCTCTAGTATCCTGTTGGGCTTCCTCTAGCCTGGATAGAAGTTGAGATACGGTTGGGCATGGAGGCATACAGGTTCTATATGGTATCCTGTGGCACATTTGCCCACAGATGTCACTGCTGGGCCTGTAGATCCTGTACACTCTTAGGGTCCATTCACACGTCCGTGTGTGTTTTGCGGATCCACGGATCCGCGGATTCCGCAAAACACGGACATCGGTGATGTGCTTTCCGCAATTTGCGGACCGCACATCGCCGGCACTCTCATAGAAAATGCCTTTTCTTGTCCGCAATTGCGGACAAGAATAGGACATGTTCTATTTTTTTCTGGAACGCGATTGCGGACCGGGAAGTGCGGAACCGCAATTGCGGACCCGGCCGGGACATCGTCTGTCCCCATTGAAACTAATGGGTCCGCAATTCCGTTCTGCAAAATGCGGAACGGAATTGCGGACGTGTGAATGGACCCTTAGGCTGCTGAATCTTGTGTCCCAGCTGGTCTCATAATTGCTTGATTGGCGATAAATCTGGAGAGCGGGCAGGCCAAGAAAGTTTTGCAATCTGGAGGAGACAATCTGGGGAAACCCTTACTGTATGTGGGTGTTTATTATCCTGCTGAAAAATGCCAATTGGAAACCCTGTCATGAGGCAACACAGGATGTCCTGTACATATCGCTGAGCTGTTAGTTTCCCTCATATAACTACTAGAGGTGACCAACTGATCATCACATCAGAAGTTGAAGCAGTGTGTCACTCCACAACAAAGGCAGGCTTTAAGTGCTCACCACAAGGCATTAATACTCAAACCCAACTATCGATAGATCCCAACAGAACCTGGATTCGTCACTAAAGACAATACGGTTCCCGTCCTTAGCAGTCCAGGTTTCTCGTTCTCGACAGCACTGCAAACAAAAGTGATGGGGGCTGTCTGCCAAATTTCCTTCTGCTAAGCACCTAAAAATGATTTGGGCAGAGACAGCGGTATGTAATGAAGGTGCCACCTGTGTCTGGATGGTGGAAAACAAAACTTTGGGAGCTGCTCGTGCTTGTCGGTGGACAGTGTTGTCGCTAGGTCAAAGTGTTCTGGTCACCCACTGTACACCTGTATTACCATCCTCTGGACAGCAATACGTTTGAATCACTGTGGCGGGACACAGGAGCTAAGTATTACCATCCTCTGGACAGCAATACGTTTGAATCACTGTGGCGGTACACAGGAGCCAGTGGCTCCTTGCCCTGCCGTTCTTCTTCATAGGCCACAGCCCAATACAACACAGGCCTATGGGAAGTATAACAGTGCAGGTGGTTGCGATGTGATGACATTACCACAACTGCCTGCGCCGGGTTTCAGGCGGTACATTGACATCATTGCATGCCTGCACCAAGACTTCAACATGACCACATAAGCCAAGAAGCCAGCAACTGCGTTATTGTGTATGTCATTGAGTATAGATTAAAAAAAAACTAGGAGTTATACCAAATCTTTCCCCACAAAACCATATAAGCAATCTGCTCAGCCCCTGCTGCTCTACAACATGCTGACGGTAGATCAGACTTTCATGGTGGCACATTCTCTTTAAACCTGCGAAACTTCTTAATTTTTAAATAAAAAGCACATGGCCTTTATTTTATAAAATTTTGCATATCTGCAGCTCTCAATGGGGCCCTCAGGGACTTATAGAAAACTGATTTCTAGTAAAGCTTTAAAGCTTTAGAAATCTGTCTTCTCCCTAACGGCAACTGCAAGCTACTACAATATTTGGTTATTTGAGCCCATGCTTTATGGAGGAGAAACTGTATTTTCCTTTGCGGAACCTATAAATTACTGTGTATGTTCTATACATTTTTACATAGAAAATATTTAACTTGATATTTGGCATTGTTTTTTTATATACTTATAATTTTCACATTTCTTACTGAAACCCGTTAATTGTTCACGTTTTCGAGATCATGTGGATACCTACAAAGTGTAGTTTTTTTTTATTCTATGCAGCAGAATTTTTGTAATACATAAGAGCATTGTCATTTTTTGCAGACCTTTTTTTCTTCATTTTTATCCCATTTTTCATCCCATTAAGAGATTACTATTCAACATCTATCATTTGATCTAACAATGTATTGCCATACTCCTGTGTTATACTAAGGGCCATTATGACACAGGCTATGAACATTCATTCCTTCGGTCCTTTGTAGGTCTCCTGGGCAGATTGCATAGGGGTCTTCCAGTGCTCAATCCGTTTTAAGTGGGTAGCCCACTTTATGTTATGGGTACACTTGACAGTGACGATCAAAGGGTTAAACTATCATTTGACAGGCGAGCATGCGCTTCACTACAACATGGGACACCAATGAAGGACTTCTACAGCAGTTTAAAAACACTGGATTAATTTCATTTCTGGTACTGTTTAAAAAAAAAAAAAACTTGATATCTAGATTACTACATGTGTAAAAAAAGGATCATTGATCTGCAAAAACGCTTCCGTTACAATAATACAACCGCATGCATCCGTCATGAACGGATCCGGTTGTATTATGTCTTCTATAGCCATGATGGATCCATCTTAAACAAATCAGAAAGCAGGTGGGTGGAGTGTATGCCACCCTCCAAAATTCCCAAACAAACAATCAAATCAGGAGACTAGGACGAGCCCAGTCAGGGAATATTCTACTAAAACATAACCTTTAATGATACATTAAAAAGTGCACAGGCTGCATACCAATAAATAGTAAATAGTAAATGATAGTAATAAAATCAGAACAATCTCACCATATTCAAGACGTCTGGGTACGATATATTGGTACAGAGGAAGGTTCCACTGTAAATCCACCACGGAGGTCGTAGAGGTGATGCGCCCCACCGATAATGGTGGTAGGCTTGAAAAAACTAGGACGGGGACCGGGTAAGAACTTGAGATGCCCTGGTTTGCCCTATACAGAGAAGCGGGAGGGGACTAACGTATCCCTACCTATCTATACAGAGCACCCGCCCCGAAAGGGGCGACCCCGTCCGGATACCTGTCCCTTGTTGTGGGCAGATCCCTAGTCTAACCTAGGCCAAGCAAAATAATCTCAAGGGGGCCTAGTAAAAAGACCCCTTTAAAAAAAGTGTCCTAAACACAGTCCCGACGTGTCACGTTTCTAAACGATGCTTCATCAGGGGAGCTCAGGATAGGAACATAAAGACAAACAATTAACAAGGCATTGTGACATGTATGGGACTACTTCAATAAGTGGGGGAGAGCCAAATACGTGGTTCTCAAAAAGGAACCCCAACGTGGTCACTAGCGCAGAGGAGCAATGGGGGAAAGCAATAATGGAATGCCCCCAAACTAGCCCTCAGGGCAATACATGTGAAAGTGCCTGGCCAAAAAAGGCATGGTGAAGCCAGTGGGCAGCATACACCTAAATGACAATGGGCCAGGGAAAAGCACGCCAAAGTGCACTCTTAAGTACGCTCCTTACCAATAAGCAGAGCCGCATCTGGACGCCAGCATCGCGGTGCGGGAAGCGCGATCCGCCGGAAGTGGGCGTGATCACGTGACCCGCACATCACGTGGGCGGAAGCGAAGTAGCGGCGCCTAGCAACAGAGGACGCACCGCGCACGCGCCGACTAGCCGCAGTCCGGGAGAATTACCCTTGCTGCTAAGCCAGAGGACGCTGCGCAGGCGCAGATAGACATCCGCGCCCGGCATAATAGGGTACAATAAGACCCTGATGTGTAAAGCATCCAAACGGGTGCGATAAAGATAACAGCATGTAAACCAGAATTCTGAAAAACATGGATCATGGTACCAATTAAATAATAATGGCTATAGAGTGGCTGGGAAGTCAGAGGACAGACAGGTAGGGGGAGACCCATTGGAAATATAGAATACAGAGCAGTGGGAGATACAGCAGGAACACCAGAGCTATAAGTACAGATAATAGGTACATACTAACACAGGAAAGTGATCCATAGATCAATGGGGGCAGATAATCCATGGAAGATAGGAGAATGTGATATGAAATGGGTCACTGTCCCCAGTCGAATAGAAAATTCTACAATCAGCAAAAATAAATAAATAAATATATATGTCTGGGCCCTCATGTCGGTGAGGCTAAATCAAAGAAAACAGCTGAAATTCAGCTGTTTATTTAGACCATGGGGGGAGACAGTTTTCAAATAAAAGATCCACCTCGCCTCTCTCTGCAGGAGAAGGCGGTCCCAGTCGCCGCCACGACGTGGGAAAGGGATACAGTCGATGCCCATAAATGTCAGACAAGTGGTGGATCCGGAGTGATGGGCATGGACATGCAGGGAGATTGGAGTTACAAAAAGGAAACTCCAATCTCCTGCATGTCCATGCCCACTACCCGGATCCACCACTGCCTGACATTTATGGGCATCGACTGTATCCTTCCCACGTCGTGCGGCGACTGGACCGCCTCTCCTGCAGAGAGAGGCGAGGTGGATCTTTATTTGAAACTGTCTCCCCATGGTCTAAATAAACAGCTGAATTTCAGCTGTTTTCTTGATTTAGCCTCACCGACATGAGGGCTAAACTTATATTTATTTATTTATTTTGCTGATTGTGAATTCTATTCGACTGGGGACAGTGACCCATTTCATATCACATTCTCCTATCTCCATGGATTATCTGCCCCATTGATCTATGGATCACTTTCCTGTGTTAGTATGTACCTGTTATCTGTACTATAGCTCTGGTGTTCCTGCATTCCCACTGCTCTGTATTCTATATTTCCAATGGGTCTCCCCTACCTGTCTGTCCTCTGACTTCCAGCCACTCTAGTAGCCATTATTATTTAATTGGTACCATGATCCATGTTTTTCAGAATTCTAGTTTACATGTTGTTATCTTTATCGCACCCGCTTGGATGCTTTACACATCAGAGTCTTGTATTGTACCCTATTATGCCGGCGCGGATGTCTCATCTGCGCGCTAGCGCCTCTGGCTTAGCAGCAAGTATTCTCCCAGACTGCGGCTGGTCGGCGCGTGCTTAGGCGCGATGCGTCCTCCGTTGCTAGGCGCCGCTCCTCGCTCGCCACGTGATGCGGGTCACGTGATCACGCCCACTTCCGGCGGACTAGCGCTCTCGCACGCGATGCTGGCGCCCATGCGGCTCTGCTTATTGGTAAGAGCGCATTCTAAGAGTGCACTTTGCGTGCTTTTCCTGGCCCATTGTCATTTAGGATGCTGCCCACTGGCTCACCATACCTTTTGGCCAGGCACTTTCACATGTATTGCCCTGAGGGCAGTTTGGTATTCCATTATGCTTTCCCATTGCTCCTCTGCGCTAGTGACCACTGGCGTTTTGAGAACCGCGTGACTGGCTCTCCCCACTTATTGAAGTGGTCCCATACATGTCACAATGCCTTGTTAATTGTTTGTCTTTATGTTCCTATCCTGAGCTCCCCTGATGAAGCATCGTTTAGAAACGTGACACGTCGGGACTGTGTTTAGGACACTTTTTTTAAAGGGGTCTTTTTACTAGGCCCCCTTGAGATTATTTTGCTTGGCCTAGGTTAGACTAGGGATCTGCCCACAACAAGGGACAGGTATCCGGACGGGGTCGCCCCTTTCGGGGCGGGTGCTCTATATAGATAGGTAGGGATACGTTAGTCCCCTCCCGCTTCTCTGTATAGGGCAAACCAGGGCATCTCAAGTTCTTACCCGGTCCCCGTCCTAGTTTTTTCAAGCCTACCACCATTATCGGTGGGGCGCATCACCTCTACGACCTCCGTGGTGGATTTACAGTGGAACCTTCCTCTGTACCAATATATCGTACCCGGACGTCTTGAATATGGTGAGATTGTTCTGATTTTATTACTATCACTGGTATGCAGCCTGTGCACTTTTTAATGTATCATTAAAGGTTATGTTTTAGTAGAATATTCCCTGACTGGGCTCGTCCTAGTCTCCTGATTTGATCCGTCTTGAACACCATTGAAAGTCAATGGGGGACAGATCCGTTTTCCATTGTGTCAGATTGTGTCAGAGAGAACGGATCCATTTGCCTCCTCTTCGTCAAGCGGACAGCAAAACGCTGTAGGCCTCCAGAGCGAAATGGTGACTGAACGGAGGCAAACTGATGCATTCTGAGCAGATCCTTTTCCATTCACAATGCAGGAGGGCAAAACTGATCCGTTTTGGACCGCTTCTGAGAGCCTGAATGGATCTCACAAACGGAAAGCCAAAACCCCAGTTTGAAAATAGCCTTAAAGGGAGTCTGTCACCTCAGAAACTCGTTTTTAACCCTTCACACATCCATATAGCCCTTCATTATATGTTAAAAATCATACCTTTATAAGGTCCAGTGGAACTTTCAAACTTTAAAAAAACTACTTTGATGCGTATGTAAATGAGAGCCCTCCGGTGCCCAGGGGCGGCGTCCACCTCGTTCGTGCCCCAGCCAGTTCTGCCTCCACATCTATTTTCCCGCCCAGCCTCCTTCTCAAGCCCGCCCATCTGCTGCCTTTTACACTTTCAAACATCCGGCGTCCGCGATGTTTGAAAGCGTAAAAGGCAGCAGATGGCGGCTGAAGGAGGCTGGCGGAAATAGATGTGAGGCAGAACTGGCTGGGGCACGACCAGGTGGACGCCGCCTAGGCATCGGAGGGCTCTCATTTACTACGCATCAAAGTAGTTTTTAAAGTTTGAAGTTCCACTGGACCTATAAGGTATGATTTTTAACATATAATGAAGGGCTATAAGGATGTGTGAAGGGTTAAAAACGAGTTTCTGAGGTGACAGACTCCCTTTAAAGCAGCTCAATTAACTGCTGGAGGCCAAGAAAAGGCAACCCTATATAAAGTGCTGTATGCAGATCCCCATCAGTTTCGGTAGGAGGGACTTTACTCTGTCACTTCCTGGAGACTAATTATCTACAGTTTTATGATTTCTCTTGTCAGTTGACTCCCATTCATTTCCATTGCCATAAATCACATACATATTGGTGATTTATATTTATAAAGACATCACAAGAAGGAAGTCAGTATCATCAATTAAGTCATCCCTAGGAAAGTTTTTATAAAGAAAAAATAAATAGCTACAGCATAAAAAAAAACCTCAACACATAAATTATTATCAAACCACTTCACGAGTCATTAAAAACGAATGGGACTGAAAAATATATGAGACATTCCCTATCAGGCGAAAATAATTAAGGAGTTAAAGTAAAAGTTAGGTGTGATTGGCATACAGTCATAAGTGTGTATTAATGGTACATTACGGGGGTTGGCCCACAAAAAACTTTTTATCATCTAACCAGCGGATAGTTGCTAAATGTATGATCTGGGGGGGGGGGGGGGGAAACGACAACCACAGGGACTCCTAGTGATTATGTAAAATGGAGATTACCAAGCCCCTTGTGTAAATGGTACAATTGTGTGTATGAATGACCACTGCTCAATTCATCTGTTTGGGACTGAATGAGATAGCTGAGTACTGTACTCAGCAGTCCCGTAGAAGTGAGTGAAGTAGTGGCCACACATGCATGCACAGTAAGGTTGTGGCTGCCAAAATTGTAAGCCTAATTTTTATTTTAGAATAATTATTTTGAATTGAAAACCTTGTACACTAGTATATTATAGGTTTTTAGAGTTTAGATTTATATACCTGCAGAATATACAGTACAACTTATGAATGTTTGGGTCAAATACTAGTAGTCAAGGGCTGCATGTGGCAGGTTTTGATGCAGTTTCTTAACCACTTCATTACCGCAGTGTTTATCCCCCTTCCTTTCTAGGCCAGTTTTTCAGTTGTAGCAATGCGTCTATCTAACTGCAAATAACTGATTAATTTCTGAGCCAGCCTACATGTATTAGATATTATTTTTCTCGGGACACCTTAGACCTTTGTTTTGTGCCATTAGATAATGGATATAATATTTAAAAAAAAATTATATTTAAGGAAAAACGGTGAAAATTATGGATTTGGATTTGGCGGCCTATTTTTTTATTGCTGGTTCTATAGTACCCTACTACCAGACAAATCTTTAACAGTGCCAAAATGTTATAAGCCCCTTCAAAGTGACTTTTTTTATGTTATTCATCATGGGGAAATTTGGACATTTAATTTTTTTTTTGTCATCTTTTTGTATCAGCTCTTAAAAACAACTTGCTTAGCTAAAAAAAAAAATGAATACTGTCACCAAAGCTGTATATGTGAATCCAGATAAACAGCTGCAATATCCAGGTAACCATTTTCATAACCATTCTTCCAGTAATGATACATCTTTTCTATTTCTAAAGCACAAAAAAGCTTGGAGGTCTGCATTCTTTCTAGATGAGTAGGCCTTTTAGACCTTATAACTAGAGATGAGCGAACATTTAAAAAAAGTCCGTTGTTCGGGGTTCGGGTGGTGGTTAATTGCGCATCCCGTTATGGATTCCACAATAGCGCATATGGAATCCATAAGGGGCGGCTGCCACCAACCCGAACTGTAGAACAGCTGAAGGACCTGGCGTGACGTCACTGTCATGTGATCAGTGCAGGGGGCGTGGCTCAGCACTGGATTTGATCCCGTGCTGAGCCACGCCCCCTGCACTGATCACATGACAGTGACGTCACGCCAGGTCCTTCAGCTGTTCTACAGTTCGGGTTGGTGGCAGCCGCCCCTTATGGATTCCATATGCGCTATTGTGGAATCCATAACGGGATGCGCAATTAACCACCACCCGAACCCCGAACAACGGACTTTTTTTAAATGTTCGCTCATCTCTACTTATGACCTCTTACCACACAAAAGATAATAAGAGGTCAACATGTGTGGACCAGTAGATAAAATATCAGGACAGTATACTTTTTAGTTTCTGTTTTTTATGAGAAAGAATACTGTTTAAAATACTTTCAGCTGTGGAAATGAATAGTTTCCTCTGGGATTTTAAGAAACAAACATTTTTTTAAGATTTTTTTTGAACTCCTGCTATAATCCCCCAGGTGACTTTTATTGAAATATCACCTTCTATATAGTGTGGGAAATAAATTATAGGCTAAGGATAGATAGACTTATGATATATTACATTATCTAACACCATAACTTTTTTTTCTTTTAGGTATCAGATACACACAGGACTTCAACATTCGATAATAAGACCATCACAGCCAAATTGTTTGCCACTGGACAATCTGACATTACCACAGAAACTAAAGAGCATCGGTTATACAACACACATGGTTGGAAAATGGCACCTGGGGTTTTATCGCAAGGAATGCATGCCAACACACAGAGGGTTTGATTCTTTCTTTGGCTCGCTATTGGGAAGTGGTGATTACTATAACCATTATAAATGTGACAGTCCAGGAACATGTGGATATGACTTGTATGAAAATGATAATGCAGCATGGGAACATGACCGTGGTATTTATTCTACACAGATGTACACTCAAAGAGTACAAAATATTTTGGCCAGCCACAATCCCCAGAAGCCTATATTTCTTTATATTGCTTACCAGGCTGTACACTCGCCTTTACAAGCACCAGGAAATTATTTAGAAAATTATAAGTCAATTACAAATGTCAACAGGCGAAGATATGCCGCCATGCTGTCATGTTTAGATGAAGCCGTTAACAACATTACCATGGCATTACAAAAATATGGTTTCTATGAGAATAGCATCATTATTTATTCTTCAGACAATGGTGGCCAACCAATGGCAGGAGGCAACAACTGGCCTCTCCGTGGAAGCAAAGGTACATATTGGGAAGGTGGTATACGTGCTGTTGGGTTTGTCCATAGCCCATTTTTAAAAGTCAAAGGCCACATTTGTAAAGAATTAATCCACATAACAGACTGGTTTCCAACGCTAGTTACTTTGGCTGGTGGGGAAATAGAGGAGGATATGAAACTAGATGGCTATGACATATGGGAGGCAATTAGTGAAGGAAAACGTTCTCCAAGAATTGACATCTTACATAATATAGATCCTATGTATACCAAGGCAAGAAATGGCTCTTGGGCTAGTGGTTTTGGCATCTGGAATACAGCTATTCAATCTGCTATTAGAGTAAACCAATGGAAACTGCTAACCGGAAACCCTGGTTATGGAGATTGGGTACCTCCTCAAAGTTTTAGCAACATGGGACTTAATCGTTGGCACAATGAACGGGTATCTCTCTCAAATGGAAAATCTCTGTGGCTTTTTAACATAACAGCGGACCCATATGAGAGGATTGATCTGTCTGAAAGGTACCCAGATGTTGTAAAGCAATTGCTTAGAAGACTAGCACAGTTCAACAAATCTGCAGTCCCAGTGAGATACCCTCCAAAGGATCCAAGAAGCAATCCTAAACTAAATGGAGGAGTATGGGGTCCTTGGTACAAGGAAAATGAGAAACAGAAAAATTCTGGCAAGAAATCTAAAAAAAAGAAGGACAAGAAGAATGCCAGCCATCGGAAACAACAGTATTCTGGTTGTCATCCATCCCTGTCCAATTCATAAAACCGGAAGCTATTACAAGACAATTCATGGTCTACTAGATCAGAAAGCAACTGTTGTGTTATGGACTATATACACCGGCAGTGCAGTATTATATTATGTACTATATGCAGTGTGGTATGTTTTATTCCATTGTTGCTCTATGTGCAATACACTATTATGATCTTTACAAGATTATGGTCTTCTTGCTGTTTAGACAATTTACGTTAGAGGGAGGTGTCACTTCAGAAAATAGCATTTTCTCTATGTGCAATTCACTATTATGATCTTTACAAGATTATGGTCTTCTTGCTGTTTAGACAATTTACATTAGAGGGTTTGTCTCGCTTCAGAATATAGCATTTATCATGTAAAGAAAGTTAATACAAACCACTTACTAATGTGTTGTTATTATCTATATTGCTTCCTTTGCTGGCTGGATTCATTTTTCCATCACATCATACACTGCTCGTTTTCATGGTTATCAGTCACCACCCTTTATTCCAGCAGCGGTGGTCGTGTTTGCACACTATAGAAAAAAGCACCAGCCTATGTGCACTCTCATGGTCCCGGCCAGCACTTTTTCGTATAGTGTGCAAGCACGACCACCACTTTTGGATTGCAGGGTGGTCGTAACCATGGAAACAAGCAGTGTATAATGTGATGGAAAAATGAATCTAGACGGCAAAGTAAGCAATATGGATAATAACAATACATTAGTAAGTGCCTTATATTTACTTTCTCTACATGATAAATGCCACTTTGCTGAAGTGAGACAATCCCTTTAAGAGTTGGTCTGTGAAAAACTTTATTTTCATTCAAGAATCTCCAAAAATGAACCAAACTTAAATGGTCACTGACTTTTAAAAAAATATTTAATATGTCATAGACACATATCAGAGTTTTGATCGGTAGGGATCTGAGTGCTAAGCTAATTGCTAGAATGAGGAGAGAGAGACGCTCACATATTGCACTCTCTCCCCGCTGCAGGGGACGGAATGAAGACCGGCCCATGGGCTTCTGTTTAGCCCGTCACCTGTAGTGAGTAGAGAACATTTCTCTATCCTCGTCCTAGCCATCGCAGTACACAGATCTCCACCGATCAAAACTCAGCAACCCTTTAAGCCCTCTGAAAATAGATCCTAATCCCAGAGAGTCCTAGGATGAATCTGAAATGTGGAGCCATTTTATAACACTAATATATTTTAAAATTCTTCCTACCAAGTCTGAAATTATAATGCATATGATTATGATACCTATGATGACGATGGCCTAAGATGTCCATATTGTTTCCTCTAAATAATAATCTTAACCATTCCCTTTTGCATTTCATAACGGAATAGAAACCACAGAATTCTAATCTTTGCATAATTTATTTGTATAACAAAAAAAGAGTTCTAAAACCTCCTGCACATCTTAAATTCTGTGCAAAATAGGGTTGACCACCAAGAAGCTCAATGTTTGTCACCATACCATCTTTGATAGATCTAGGAGGCACCAGAATATTTCAAGGTTTTTTTTCAAGTTCAATTAAAACTCTCCCAGCAACAGAAAATGTTCTAAAATAACAAAAGGTCTACTTACTATTTTCTCTCCTGCCATTTCCTGCGCCATGATCCGGTCCTCTCTGCCAGTGTCTGTTTTAGTTAGTACAGAGGTGCCTTCCCTTATACACCATCTCACCTCTGCAGCCAGTAACTGGCCTCAGCAGTCGTACTGTTTTCTGACGAAGCCAGTGATTGGCTGCACAGTGACAATGCTGCAAAACTAGAGAAAGCGGCAGGGAGAAAAATTTTACTTCCATTTCCTACAGGTAAGGTTCCAAAACATTACCTGCTGGTGAAAGAGTTTTAATTAAACTTGACACGTCCTTTACCGTATCCGTACCAGATCATCTATGTTATAAAGGGAGGAATGCTGAACTCAGGGACATACGGCAAAATGTAAATCAGTTTATTTGTGTGAAAGCTGTCTGCTCCCCAACCACACAGGGTGATTGACAGCTATACATGTATACAAGCTCATACAGATAAAACTGTCAATCACTGTGTGGTGGGGGTGGCTGCTTTCACAGGCTTACTTTGTAAGTACTCTCAATTTTTAACCAATTCAAGTGAGGGCCATTTACCCTCCTTCCTGATGCTGTGCATTTTTCATCCCTGCCTTCTGTGTGGTAGGCCCTGATGTTCAAGCCCAGACCACCCGGACATATATAGTCAGTGGGTGGACTGGAAGCAGTCAAACAGCTTTTTACAAAAAAATTTACTGATTCGGATCATAGTACAGTACAAGTTACTCAGTCCGCATTTTCCACTCCATCGTCAGATAAGGTGGCATAGAGAACTTGACAGAATGGCTTTAAAGGGGTTGTCCAATGACAAAGTATCTCATATCCACAGGGTAAGGAATAAGTGTCTGATTGGCGGAAGTTTGACCATAGGGCCCATAGGGCCAGTCACTGGAATGGATCAGCAGACATGCATATGTAGTCAACTCTTTGTTCAACTCTATAGAGCTGCCAGAGTACAAGTGCTTGGCTGTCTCTGGCAGCCCCAAAGAGTTTAATAGAACAGCATGGGCCGCCATTTAGTGATTAGCGGCGGTCCCAACAATCGGACTCCCACAGGCACTGAATCTCTATCCTGGGGTGGGATAAGTTGTTGCCATGGGACAACCCCTTTAATGAAGCCCAAAAGTAATGCAAATCTAAATAATTTTGTAGTATCCTGATAAATAATGAAATGTTGCTTCTCTTCCCAGTATCACAGTTCCCAGTTTTCACAGGTTCCCTCTCAACTGGTTTGAAAAAAACACAATTAAGAAAAAGTAGTGGGTGTATTATTAGAGGCACTACTTATACAGTTCTGCTAGTAATGGTGAAAATTGCTCTGTTACCGTAGTATAAGGTGTGGAGTTCTGATTTCTAAACAGTTAAAAAAACTAACAAAGGCATATTTCGGCTATAACAAGTTATCCCCATCCACAGGATAGGGGATAACTATTAGATTGCTCGGGGTCCTACCTCTGAGACCCCCACCGATCATGAGAATGCGGCCACTTACCCTGTGAAGCCCCCATGAAATGGTCGAAGTGGCTGGTCAGAAAAGCACGCCACTGCTCCATTAATTTCTATGGGAGTGCTGGCGATTGCCAGTTACAGCACTCAGCTATCTCCGGCGCTCCCATAGAAATGAATGTATCTGTGGCTCACATTTACAATCATCAGCTCTGTCCTTTTCAGGGGCACTCCACACGGTATGGGCTCTCCGTTCTCGTGATCGATGGGAGTCCCACAGGTAAGATCTCCGCCAAACCGATAGTTATCCACTATCCTGTCGATAGGAATAACTTGTTATAACCGGAATACCCCTTTATGTTACAACATTAAAGATATACAGATAGTGGATGGAATTATTCTTTAAGATCTACTGCTTAACTATATAGTATACACAATAGTTCAAAAACTATATTAGATACTATATATGGTATATTCATTTAGTCTTTACACTGTTTTTTTTAAAATATTGGGTTTATTGGCTAGAGACTGGTTAACCTATCAAATGTTTGCACTTTATTGAAAATGATAAACTAGGTTCTCAAGTTTACAGTTTATATAAAGATATAAAAAGTTAAAGGGGTTGTCTCACTTCAGTAAGTGACATTTATCATGTAGAGAAAGTTAATACAAGCCACTTCCTAATATATTGTAATTATCCATATTGCTTCCTTTGCTGGCTGGATTCATTTATCCATCACATTATACACTGCTCATTTCCAGGGCTACGACCACCCTGCAATCCATCATTGGTGGTCGTACTTGAACACTATAGGAAAAAGCACTAGCCTATGTGATCTCCCATAGCCCAGCCACCAGAAAGGCCGACTCTTTTTCCTATAGTGTGGAAGCACAACCACCACTGATGGATTACAGGGTGGTCATAACCATGGATATGAGCCGTGTATAATTGGATGGAAAAATGAATCCAGCCAGCAAAGGAAGCAATATGGACAATCACAATACATTAGTGCGTTGTATTAACTTTCTCTACAAGATAAATGCCACTTACTGAAGTGAGACAGCCCCTTTAAGTAACAATGCTACATTTAACTTATTAATCATGTATTATAACCCATTGTCATCCACCGACACTTATCATCTGAGTGCCAATCTCCCAACATTCCCTTCGAATATCAATTGATTTGCAATCTAGAAGGTGTAATGTTTGTTATAAAATGCAATATAAAATGAAAAATGTGGAATACCTGAAAACATTGGCCCAGATTTACTAATCCTAAAGATGGTGTAAGCTTAGACAGGCTGTCTGGACCTGCACCAGACTTATTAGAGGGGCTCAGGCTGGATGATACATCTGGTGCAGGCATAGACACTTTCCTCAAACTTTATAACAACTATTAGTTGGCTTACTGTTTTTTTACGTCAGAATTGTGCCGCGATATGGCACGTCGTAGGTCCAGCCCATTTCTAATTAAACTTCACCCGTTTCCATTGAGTCCTTCCCCTTTACTGAGCATGTCATAAAAAAGTGTGGAAACCCTAGATGTGCCAAAACTGTGCCAAATTGTGCCATTTTTTTAGACATAGTTTTGGCGCAGACACATGAGTAAATCTGGGCCATTGTGTTAGAGATCCCATCAGCAGATTGTGAACTCTTTCCAACCGCAACCTGCAAAGTTGTGAATGCAGATATAGAATATAATATAGGCTGTAACTTGGGAGTCGCTGCTAAATAAGTCACAAAGCGTTTGCAATATTCACAACTGTTTTTATGAAAAGTAAATAGAAATATAAACTGTAAAATGTAAATGATGATCGAAGGTGAGCCTGCTCTCCAATAAATGTATAATAAACCATAGTTTAATAAAAGCACAATGCATACTGTAAATGGGTGTTTCTCAACCTTTCAAAGCTTAGTACCCCCTAGACAAAGACTTTTAGCTACAGTCGTGGCCAAAAGTTTTGAGAATTACATAAATATTGGAAATTGGAAAAGTTGCTGCTTAAGTTTTTATAATAGCAATTTGCATATACTCTGCTGAGATCATTTCAGTAATCGTCTTGTTAACTCAGGGAAGAATGTTGAAGAGCACAAGGCTGGAGATCATTATGTCAGGCTGATTGGGTTAAAATGGCAGACTTGACATGTTAAAAGGAGGGTGATGCTTGAAATCATTGTTCTTCCATTGTTAACCATGGTGAACTGCAAAGAAACGCGTGCAGCCATCATTGCTTTGCATAAAAATGGCTTCACAGGCAAGGATATTGTGGCTACTAAGATTGCACCTCAATCAACAATTTATAGGATCAAGAACTTCAAGGAAAGAGGTTCAATTCTTGTTAAGAAGGCTTCAGGGCATCCAAGAAAGTCCAGCAAGTGCCAGGATCGTCTCCTAAAGAGGATTCAGCTGCGGGATCGGTGTGCCACCAGTACAGAGCTTGCTCAGGAATGGCAGCAGGTGTGAGCGCATCTGCACGCACAGTGAGGCGAAGACTTTTGGAAGATGGCCTGGTATCAAGAAGGCAGCAAAGAAGCCACTTCTCTCCAAAAAAAACATCAGGGACAGATTGATCTTCTGCAGAAAGTATGGTGAATGGACTACTGAGGACTGGGGCAAAGTCATATTCTCCGATGAAGCCTCTTTCCCATTGTTTGGGGAATCTGGAAAAAGGCTTGTCCGGAGAAGAAAAGGTAAGCTCTACCATCAGTCCTGTGTCATGCCAACAGTAAAGCATCCTGAGACCATTCATGTGTGGGGTTGATTCTCATCCAAGGGAGTGGGCTCACTCACAATTTTGCCCAAAAACACAACCATGAATAAAGAATGGTACCGAAACACCCTCCAACAGCAACTTCTTCCAACAATCCAACAACAGTTTGGTGAAGAACAATGCATTTTCCAGCACAATGGAGCACTGTGCCATAAGGCAAAAGTGATAACTAAGTGGCTCGGGAACCAAAACGTTGACATTTTGGGTCCATGGCCTGGAAACTCGCCAGATCTTAATCCCATTGAGAACTTGTGGTCAATCCTCAAGAGGCGGGTGGACAAACAAAAACCCACTAATTCTGACAAACTTCAAGAAGTGATTATGAAAGAATGGGTTGCTATCAGTCAGGAATTGGCCCAGAAGTTGATTGAGAGCATGCCCAGTCGAAATGCAGAGGTCCTGAAAGGGGGACAACACTGCAAATACTGACTCTTTGCATAAATGTCATGTTATTGTCGATAATAGCCTGTGAAACGTATGAAGTGTGTGTAATTATATTTCACTACATCACAGAAACAACTGAAACAAAGATCTAAATGCAGTTTAGCAGCAAACTTTGTGAAAACTAATATTTGTGTAATTCTCAAAACTGTTGGCCACGACTGTATACACCCCCAAATCTATACAGTTTTAAGTAAAATTACTGACCCGTGAGCATTTTAGACCAGGTTTACATCGCTGTTTAGTTTTCCATTCTTCTGAAAAAATAAAAAAATATTTTGAGCACTCTTTCTGCTAATTTTGAATCTGTTTTGTTCAGCTCCATCAGATATACATTATTTTAGTTGGGAGAAAAAGTCCTGTGATGATGTGAAGGTGGCCTTCCATTGCATTGTACAAATATGTGCTTAAGTCAATTGTAAATAAAGAAATATATTAGGTGTAAAGAGCAACACAAGAGGAAGTTTATATATTTCTTCACTAAGTTTGAAGGTTCAGTATGCGCCCAGTTTCTACCACTGTAAAATGTCCTAGTACTTAATGCCCTAATACCGTGCTCAATTAAATCACCATACAAATATTAGTACTAATACTGCCATTTAGTGTCAAATTAATGCTGTATGCCGTGATTCTGTGCTTATTTAATGATACTGTCTGCGGAACTATTAATAGAGCTCTCTGACACCCACACTAAAATTAATCAAGTCATCCACAAAGAAAATCAGTAGAAACAACATCAGGTCCCCACCAAGCAAGGTGATTCTTATCTTCATGGGTCCCTGTGAGGGGGACCTAAAGAATATTAGGCTACCTACAGTAACCCTACTGGAAACAAGCAGTGTATAATGCAATAGAAAATGAATTAAGGCAGCAAAGGAGACAATATTGACAATCACAATACATTAGTAAATGCCTTGTATTAAATTGTACCTATGAAACTGGCTGACCTGTCACGTGTGCACCTGGCAGCTGAAGGCATCTGTGTTGGGCTCATTTGCATATATTAAAACTCCAAGACACCCTGTGCTAGATACAGTACAGCAAAGCAGCCCCAAAACATAATCAAGCCTCCTCCATTCACAGTAGGTACAATGTTCCCATTTTTGCGGTCTTCCATTAAGTCCACTTTGGCTAAGACAGCAGTGGATGGTGCGATCAGACATTGATGTACCTTAATCTTATAGTTCACCTATCTCCACATCTCTTTGGACGTTGTTACCATTTATATTATCCAGCTCTTCACTTTGTCATGAGTTTTCTTCTTGAGGCCAGGGAGGTTGGCCACAGTCCTGTAAGACCTTAAACTTCTGAATAATATGTGCAACTGTAGTAACAGGAACATCAAGCTCTTTGGAGATGGTCTTCTAGCCTTTACCTTTTTATGTTACACACTTGTATAGCACTGATATATTCCACAGCGCTTTACAGACATTAGCATCGGGCTGTCCCCAATGAAACTCACAATTTAGGTTCCCTATCAGTATGACTTTGGAGTGTGTGAGGAAACCGGAGCACCTGGAGGAAACCCATGCAAACACAAGAAGAACATAGAAACTCCATGCAGATGAGGATCTCAGCGCTACAAGGCACCAGTGCTAACCACTAAATATATCCTAATAGGTCGCATATAGTGTTGAGCGAACTTGTGTTTTCAAGTTCGGCATACAAGCATCGGGTTATCTAAGAATCCTGTTATGGATTACGCTACCATGGACCATAGCGGAATCCATAACGGAATTCTTAGATAACCCGAACCTTGTACACCGAACTTGAAAACACAAGTTCTCTCATCCCTAATCATATACACAGGACAACCCTTTAGAGTGGTTTCACACATTTTCTTTTAACATTTTTCCAGTATTTTTTTGCCGAAAAAAACTGTGACCAGATGTTTGCTGAATATCAATAAGGAAATATAAAGCACAATACAACATGTTTTTTTTTTATTTGTGATGATTTTCTTCACTCATGGTGTGTTTTTAGGATCCTGTTTTTTTTTTTAATTCAAAACACAGCTTGAAAAAGCAGACCTGGCACACAAACCCCAACAGACCAACATTACATTCCGAAAGTCTTCAGACCCTTTCAGTTTTTTCATATTGTTATGTTGTGGTTTTGTGCTAAAATTTGAAAAAAAAAGTTCACATTTTTTGCCATCATTCTGCACCTATTACCCCATAATGAGAAATTGAAAACAGAAAGTTAGAAATCTTTGCTAATTTATTGAAAAGGAAAAACTAAAACATTGCATTGACTTAAGTACTCAGTACTTATTTAAAGCAGCCACCAGTCTTCTTGGATACGATGCAACAATGTTTCCACACCAGAATTTAGGGATTTTCTGCCATTCTGGACCATTGGGGACAGCCATTTCCAGGTCTTTTCAGAAATGTTCAAATGGGTTCAGGTCAGGACTGGGCCACTCAAGGACATTCACAGAGTTATCCCTAAGCCACTCCTGTGTTGTCTTGGCTGTGTGCTTAGGGTCATTGTCTTTTTGGAACCTACAGCCCAGTCTGACGTTCAGAGTACTCTGGATCAGGTTTTCATTTAAGAATATTGCTGTACTTTGCTCCATTCAGCTTTCCCTCAATTCTGACCAGTCCCCCTGCCCCAGCAACTGAAAAACAACTCCACAGAATGATGCTGCCATCACCATTCTTTACTGTAGGGATGATAGTGGGCAGCGTATGGTTTCTTCTAAACATGACGCTTAGAATTAAGGTAAAAAAGTTAAATCTTGGTTTCATTAGACCAGAAACTTTTATTTTTCACAGTCCTCAGGAGAGTCTTTTTTTCTGGCTACTCTGCCATAAAGCCCAGATTGGAAGAATGCTGCAGTGATAGTTGACCTTCTGGAAGTTTCTCCCATCTTCACACAGGATCTTGAGAGCTCAGTCAGAAGGACCACTAGGATCTTGGCAACCTGTCTTACCAAGACCCCTCTATTTTAAGCTGGATTTATCTATTATTGTATTTTTTTGGACTATAAGATGCACTATTTTTCCCCCCAAAATGGGGAAAAATGGCAGTGCCTCTTATAGTCTGAATGCTAATGACCACTTCCATTATGGAAGTGGTCACTAGCATTCAGGAGGCATGTGGCTGTACTCACTTTCCCTGATCGTCTTCCGGGTCCTGCTATGGTGTCCTGACTGTGCACAGCGGCAGGACATAGTGCACATAGGACCTGTAAGAAGCAATGGAGCGATGAGTCCTGGGTATGCAGCACTGTCCGGAGCAAGCAAGGTAAGTTTTTTTTGTTTTGTTTTTTAAACTTCTGATCAGAGGTCTGATGGGGGCTGGGGGGTGCGATGTGAGGCTGATAGGGTATGATTGGGGGTCTGATCTGAGTCTGATGGGGCTGATTTAAGGTTGATAAGGTCTGATTATCTGAGTCTTATGCAGGATGGGGCATCTGTTTTGAGGCTGATGGAGGATTAGGTGTCTGATGGAGCTTTGAGCTCTGATTTTGGGATCTGATCTGAAGTCTGATGAAGAATGGGGTCTAATTTGGGGGTCTGCTGTGATGTCTGATGGAAAATATTTTTTTCTTATTTTCCTCCTCCAAATCCTAGGTGCGTCTTATAGTCCGGCGTGTCTTATGGTTCGAAAAATACAGTATGACTTTTTAAAAAGTTGCAAAAATTGTCCTAAAGGGGTATTCCGGTTATGTAACTTTTTATCAACTCCAGTAGAGTTGGTGTGTATATGGTACACGTAAACTAACCTGATACATATCAGCCTCTGAAATGACTCTGTTTTGAATTATGCACCCCACTTCTTCCAGGTCTGCTTCTTTCTTGAAATACACAGTGGAGCACACATCCTCATGTGATGTTTGTGAGAGACAGAACATTACATACAGAGAGATATATGGAAAATAGTGAGAGATACATAGTGAAAAACATACCGAAACTCTCTAAGATTTGCAGACAGGCTCAGACAGATTGACAGACACACAGAGCAACAGACAGAGTAGATAGGGAAGGACCAAGGGGCACATTTTATAAGACCGGTGTTTTAGACTCTGGTCTTAATAACCCCTATACCTGGTGGTAGAAAAAGGTAAATGAGACAGGCATCTCTGCCCGCCAACGCCACGGCCCCTTTTTTAGACCTGGCGTGAGCCAGGAGAAGTCGCAGATTGCGGCACAAAGGACCTTTGCGTCACAATCTGCGCCACAAATACTTCTAAATTGGGTGTGTTGTGGAAATTATATTACATGTGGACATTTTATTCTAGGATGTGTGTGTTTTCGGTATTGTCATCTGTCTCCCTGTGTCGGATGTAACTGAGGAGTGCTCTAGCAGGGGGTACTTGGGTTGGATCGGGACCAGCGGTAAACCCGTCAGTGTGAAAACCTTCTTATGGGCTTGGAGACATGTTCCCTTTTGGATACATATCTGCTTTTATAAGAAGACATTGATAATCTGCCTTGTCCATATACTGGTACCGTATACGGATAACCGCATTAGCAATGTCTCCGTAGATAGTCTCAGACCTGTAAGAACAAGTAGAATGATCTTACTTAGGTACTGGTCACTCTGGGTAATATTGAGTGGGGTCCATGCTGATGATGGGGGATGTTCAACCACATGGCTGTTTAGGACAATGGACATGACTCATCCATACAGGAATAAGGTGTATGCATTTCCCTGTTCAGCTATCTTGGTGTGGTCCCCTTTCTTTTTCATATGTACATGTTGATGTCACTTCCTGTCTGGTCACTTTTCTGTTGTCACTTCTTGTTATGTTGGGATATTGAGGAAGTAATGTTGGTTGTAGACATAACTTCCTGTTTTGTCACTTCCTGTTTGGTGAGCTATAAAAAATAAACAGATACTGTGCTGGGCCCTTTTTGGAACGGAATCAGCACGATGAAAGGATCAACTCGTCTTGACTCTACATGACTCTGAAGAGGTACCTCCGGTCCTTACACGAAAAAGCGTATTACACGTGCTTTTAAGCACAGGGAAATTTCTTGTGTTTGGTGCATTTTAGCGCAGCATGGCTGCAAAGGGAATTTCTACAACAGGTGTATTTCTTTTGTTTGATAAATGACCCCCCAAATGTCACTAAGCAAGATCTACACAAGCAAGTGCAAAAAACAAAACAGAAAGGGCTACAAAAAAACTCAGTTGACAGCTACATGTCAGGATTATTCAGCAAACCAGCTTGAGGTGATGTAGAGCACAGCTCGCTTACATGCCTTGTAGAATCAGCTGTCAGTTCTCTCTCTCTCTCTCTCTGCAGACAGGAAGTTCAGAGCCGAGGAACTCCGACCAGAGCTATTCCCAGGTGCAAGAGAATGCTCATTCACAAAGATGGGACTAAACACTGAGCAGAGAAACTAAGCATGGAGCAGGAGAGAGCAGACAGGTCGTAACTAAGGGATGGAGGAGTATAAACTAGGCAGAGGGAGAATATGAAGTAAAACATTTGTAAAACCTGCACAATGCTTTCAATGTAGGCCCAATCCATTGAACCGGAATACCCCTTTAATCTTACTACAGTAAAAGGGGTGGGGGTAGAACGTAGAGTAAAATCTCGAGATAGAAGTTTAAAGAGGCATCAAATTTATCAAACATTGTTTAACATTTTATAAATTGGCACAAATTTCAGCAATGCAGACTGCAAAATGCAGACCACTTTATAAATCAGGAGCATCCTCCAGCAGTCTGTGCATCTACTGAAATCTATGGCAACTCAGAGCTGCTATAGATTTCAGTCTTTTTTTAGGCCAGAAAACTGGCATATAAGAAGATAAATATGCCGCGCTCACTGGCCCCTCACTAAGCCCCCTTCTCGGAAACTGGTGAAGGCGGCACAGAAATGCCACTTGCGCCTAGATTTAGCAGAAAACTGGCATAGGGGGAATGATAAATTCCCCCTTATGTGTCAAAATTTGGGGCAATTTTAGCAAAAAATGTTGCATCGTAGGCTGTGCCTATTTCCCACAAGACACCTGGCATCTTGGTGAGCTTGGTGCAGTGGATTCATATAGACTCCATGAAAGTTATAGGAACAGTTGAAGGTTCGGGATTACAACAACTTTACATTTATTCATTGGGATGTTATGGCTAAATGTATCAGTATGTGCTGGAACGACCATATTTTGTAGTCTTATTACTAATATTTTGGAGCTTTGCTTTGACATTGCACGCCAGTGCAAATGTGTGTGTATTATTGGTTTTGGTCGCTTGTTTTGTATGCAGGCATATTTTATGTTTACTCTGTTATATATTAAACTTTGGTTTGCTGCCCCCAAGGTCTGCACATGGACATTAGAAAAGAAAGCATGTGCCTCACATTATAGTTGAAAGGCATTCAAACTCTTGTGTTTAAAGTCCTTCCAAAATAAATACACTTTTTATGCAAAAAGGCTAAGCCATGGTGCTCGGCAAGGGCATCAGCCATTCTTAGGGGATTATCTGTCTACAGTGAAATAAATCACTTGTACATTTTCCACCAAGTAATATATTCACATAGCAATTACCTTCCAAACATCATACCACAAGAAAATTGAAATATACACTATTAAAGTCCAACTGTATAAGTTTTTTAAAATGCATCTGTGATCCACCTGGTTGAAAAATGCAACCAGTTTTGGTTCCCAAATGCTTACATTGACGTTAGTGCAGACAGTTCTATGCTGGCATGTGGAGCAAAGAGAGCTTTTCATTGCAGTCAGTTTAGCCAGTTCATACTGACTGCGCATACATACAGATGTTGCAGGGTTAACACAAAAACTCTTAACTCAAATTTCTTCTCATTGTATTATCTTGAAACAAAACCCATTGAGAAGGAATTGAAGGTGTTTGCTTAACGCATTTTTTTTTAGATAACATGTCTCATAATGCATGTGTGTTAACTCTACTACATCTGTAGTATGTAACTGGGTTTAATTATTCTCTTTTCCTGGTTTTGGTAGCCATAAAGAGCAAGATAGTTTAAAGAGGTCTTGTCACCATGAAATGCAGTGCAATCTGCTGACAGCGTGCAGGAGCTGAGCAGATTGAGATAGAGATATATATATATATATATATATATTTGTGGGAAAAGATTCAATAAAACTTGTAATTTATACATTTAAATATCTGCTCTTTTTATACTTAAAACTGTCCCCATGTACAGATATCAATGACTGACAGCTAGAGTCCATTTGGAAAGTCTTCTGACTTTCCCTTTTTTCATATTTTATGTTTCGGGCTGTTGTTTAAAGAAAAGCATTCCTTCATGAATCTGCACTCCATTCCCCATCAAGAGAAGTGAAAACTAAATTTTAGAAATGTTTGCAAATTTATTAAAAAGGAAAAACAAATATTTTGTATGGACGTAAGTATTCAGATCCTTCGATATAACACTTGAAATTTAGCTCTGGGGGGCTAGTATTTCTCTTGATCATCTTTGAGATGTTTCTACACCTTGATTGGAGTCGACCTGTGGTAAATTCAGTTGATTAGACATGATTTAGAAAGACACACTTCTGTCTATATAAGGTATCAAAGCTGACCAAGCCATGAGGAGGAAAGGACTGCCTGTAGAGCTCAGAGACAGAATTGTGTGGAGGCACGGATCTGGAGAAATGTACAAAACATTTCTGCTACACTAAAAGTTCCCAAGAGCACAGTGGCCTCCATAATTCTTAAATGAAAGAAGTTTGGAACAACCAAGACTCTTCCTAGTCTGCTTTACCAATCTAAGTAATCAAGGGAGAAGGGCCTTGGTAAGAGAGGTGACCAAGAACTAAATGGTCACTCTGGCTGAGGTCCAAAGATCCTGTGTGCAGATGTGAGAAATTTCCAAAGGATCAACCATCACTGCAGCATTGTACCCCGAGTGGCCAGAAAGAAGCCTCTCATCAGTAAAAGACACCTGAAAGTTTGCACCTAAAGGACTCTCAGACAGATTTTCTAGGCTGCATCTAAAAATTTATTTTGGTAGCCATACAAATAAAAAAGTTAGGGTCACTAAACCACCACGTGCACAAAATCACAAGAAATTGCCTGGACATGAAAGGGTTAATGAAAACCTGATCCAGTGTTCTCTGGACCTCACACTGGGCTGAAGGTTTATCTTCCAACAAGACAACACAGGAGTGGTTTAGAGACAACTCTGTGGATATTTTTCAGTGGCCCAGGCAGAGCTCTGATATAAACGTCTCTGGAGAGAGATGAAAATGACTGTCCCCCGAAGGTCCCCATCCAACCTGACAGAGCGTGAGAGAATTTGCTGAAAAAATCCCCAAATCCAGCCCAAATCCAGGTGGCATCATACTTAACAAGACTGTAGGCTGTAATCACTACCAAAGATGCTTCAACTGAGGGTCTGAATACTTATGTCAATGCAATATTTTAGTATTCTCTTTTCAATAAATGAGCAAAGATTTCTAACACCCTTGGGGTCAATTATTAAGACTGGCATTTTAGACACTAGACTTAATACCCCTGTGCTTGCGCTTACTGCCCGTAAGTTATGTAGAGATGCATCCACCACCGGCCTAAATCTATGCCAGCGAGCCTGGTGTAGATTCCAATCATTTTCTATGCCTAAAACAGATGTAGAAAATGTTAAATGAGATGGGCCGGCCCCTTTTTTTAGAACTGGTGTATGCGGCGTGGATGGAGATGAAGTCACAGAATTGGTAAAAATCCCCTTTGTGACAGAAACTGCGACAGATATACGTCACAAATTGGCGTATATCTAATCATAAATGACCCCCTCTGTTTTCACTTTCTCATTATGGGGTATTAAGTGCATAACAAAATGTGAAAAAAGTGAAAGAGTCTGAAGACTTTCTGAATGCACTGAATCTCTGTATACACACACAAAGTGGTGAAGTGAAAGGTGGCTTTTTTAAGTAAAATTTCTACCTTTTTCCCATTTAGTAATTAAAAATGTGACAATTTAAAAATGTATAGGGTTTATCCAAGACTATAAAAGTGTCCCCATATGCCGGGCCCCTCAGAATGAATATACAGTCGTGGCCAAAAGTTTTGAGAATGACACAAATATTAGTTTTCACAAAGTTTGCTGCTAAACTGCTTTTAGATCTTTGTTTCAGTTGTTTCTGTGATGTAGTGAAATATAATTACACGCACTTCATACGTTTCAAAGGCTTTTATCGACAATTACATGACATTTATGCAAAGAGTCAGTATTTGCAGTGTTGGCACTTCTTTTTCAGGACCTTTGCAATTCAACTGGGCATGCTCTCAATCAACTTCTGGGCCAATTCCTGACTGATAGCAACCCATTCTTTCATAATCACTTCTTGGAGTTTGTCAGAATTAGTGGGTTTTTGTTTGTCCACCTGCCTCTTAAGGATTGACCACAAGTTCTCAATGGGATTAAGATCTGGGGAGTTTCCAGGCCATGGACCCAAAATGTCAATGTTTTGGTCCCCGAGCCACTTAGTTATCACTTTTGCCTTATGGCACAGTGCTCCATCGTGCTGGAAAATGCATTGTTCTTCCCAAAACTGTTGTTGGATTGTTGGAAGAAGTTGCTGTTGGAGGGTGTTTTGGTACCATTCTTTATTCATGGCTGTGTTTTTGGGCAAAATTGTGAGTGAGCCCACTTCCTTGTATGAGAAGCAACCCCACACATGAATGGTCTCAGGATGCTTTACTGTTGGCATGACACAGGACTGATGGTAGCGCTCACCTTTTCTTCTCCGGACAAGCCTTTTTCCAGATGCTTCAAACAATGGGAAAGAGGCTTCATCGGAGAATATGACTTTCCCCCAGTCCTCAGCAGTCCATTCACCATACTTTCTGCAGAAGATAAATCTGTCCCTGATGTTTTTTTTGGAGAGAAGTGGCTTCTTTGCTGCCCTTTTTGACACCAGACCATCTTCCAAAAGTCTTCGACTCACTGTGCGTGCAGATGCGCTCACACCTGCCTGTTGCCATTCCTCTTTAGGAGACAATCCTGGCGCTTGCTGGACTTTCTTGGACGCCCTGAAGCCTTCTTAACAAAAATTGAACCTCTTTCCTTGAAGTTCTTGATGGTCCTATAAATTGTTGATTGAGGTGCAATCTTAGTAGCCACAATATCCTTGCCTGTGAAGCCATTTTTATGCAGCACAATGATGGCTGCACGCTTTTTTTTGCAGGTCACCATGGTTAACAATGGAAGAACAATGATTTCAGGCACCTTTTAACATGTCAAGTCTGCCATTTTAACCCAATCAGCCTGACATAATGATCTCCAGCCTTGCGCTCGTCAACATTCTCACCTAAGTTAACAAGACAATTACTGAAAGGATCTTAGCAGGTCCTTTAATGACAGCAATTAAATGCATTAAGTTAATTTTCATGGCAAAGGACTATGCAATTCATCTGATCAGTCTTCATAACATTCTGGAGTATATGCAAATTGCTATTATAAAAACTTAAGCAGCAACTTTTCTAATTTCCAAAATTTATGTAATTCTCAAAACTTTTGGCCACGACTGTACTTAACTGGCTCTCTGCTCCCTGCGCCACCCCTAGCATCGCAGGTGACACTAGGGAGGCTTGTCCCTGTCACCGCCTGCCATTGGCTGCGCCCCCTGACATCGGATGTTTTCATACGCGCATGAGGAGAAGCAGCAGCGGTGGTGTGGGGACCAGGAGCGGCATAGGGAGCGGGGAGTAAGGTAAGTATATTCATTGTAAGGGTCCCAGCATATGGGGGACATTTTTATAGTCTTGGATAACCCCTATAATAATCAGTTGATTGCAAACATAGAAGGCACAGATTAGTGCAGATTATAATCATTGCAGCTTTAAAAGTCTGTATAAGAGAATCAACAGAAGAATCACATATCCCATATTAATGTTAAAAGTATAACTGTCATTTAAAAAACAACATTTAACATGTCATAATTCGGGTGCTGAGACTCGACAGTTACTCAAATTAGTAGACAGAAGCGCCAGCAAAGTGCTGTGTCTGCTCTCTGGCTGAAGACAGGCTTATATAGACTTTCTATTGAGCCCATCTCCCTACTGAGGATCAAAATCTTTAAGTCACTATGACATGTTAAAAGTTTTTTTGGAAATTAGATTTAGAGTAAACCTTACTAAATTTTTCCCAACTGTGATGTAATAATGTGCATGACAGATTCAGCATCCCCAAGAAGAGCACAGTCTTACAGCATAAGGGTACATTCACATGACTGTATTTATGGGTCCACATACGTTCTTTAATTATGCGGAACAAATGCAGTCCCATTAATTACTTACTTCCATTCCGCGGAAAGAGCATGGCCTATCTTGTCCACAGTTGCAGAAAAGATAGGCATTTCTATCACAGGCTTGGCCCGTGCATTCCACAAAATGCGGAACGCATATAGCCAGTATACGTGTTTTGCTGATCCATAATTTGCGGACCGCAAAATACATATGACCATGTGAATGTACCCTTATTACCGATTTCTTAATACTTTCTTTCGCAGTGGGCGCCATAGCCACCAGGTGTCTGCTGTTTTAAATAGCAATCACACACAGCTAATGTCTGCGATAACTCTGATTGCACACATTTAACTCCTCAGATGCCATGGTCAATTGTGACAAAGGCAGCTAATGGCTTTTCCTGGGAGAGCTGCGTTCCCAGGCCGAATGGCTTCCCTGCACTGAAATTGAGAAAGCCATCCATTGGTGGTAATAGCCTTGAGCCTGCTCTAGACTATCATGCCTACCACAGGTAAATTCCTGTGTTTAAAGGGGATTGTCCGAGATGATAAAAAATCGTGGCCAACCCCTAAAATGCCTAAAAAAAAATTATATATATTATATCCTCATCCATTTCTCCAGCATCAAATGCAAGCAAAGTAGTGAGAACAGTGATTGGCTTAACATGGATAAAACAGAATTCATCTTTCCCCCATCTTGCTCATCTCCCCCCCCCCCAAAAAAGACCTATCTATCACAATCAATGGCTGCAAATTCTCCCTGGTGAACCAAGTGCGCTGCCTTGGAGTGACCTTGGATTCTGTCCTCTCCTGCCGACCACACATCCAAGCCATTTCCACCACCTGCCGCCTCCAACTCAAAAACATCTCCCACATCTGCGCATTCCTCAACTTTGAATCTGTGAAAATGCTTGTACATGCCCTCATCATCTCCCGCCTAGATTACTGCAACAGTCTCCTCTGTGGCCTTCCATCTAGCACTCTCGCACCCCTCCAATCTATCCTCAACTCTGCTGCCCAACTAATCCACCTCTCACCCTGCTACTCCTCTGCCTCTCCCCTCTGCCAATCCCTTCACTGGCTCCCCATTGCCCAGCAAATTAAGTTTAAAATACTAACCAACACATACAAGGCTGTCCACAACCTGTCCCCTCCCTACATCTCTGAGCTACTTTCTCGATACATCTCCGATCCTCACAAGACCTCCTTCTCTCCTGTCCTCTTATCACCCCCTCCCACACTCGCCTCCATGATTTCTCTGTACATACTCTGGAACTCGCTACCCCAACATATCAGACTCTCACCTACAGTGGAATCCTTCAAAAGAAACCTGAAAACCCACCTCTTCAGACAAGCCTACAACCAGTTACCCTGCTGCCTCTATACCGCCATGACCAGCTTCACCCTCACCTACTGTCTCCTTCCCCCATACCATGTAGATTGTAAGCCCTCACGGGCAGGGCCCTCTCTCCTTCTGTACCAGTTTGTAACTCGTCTTGTTTATGCTTAGTGCAATTGTCTGTAATATGTATGTATGCCTCTTTTCATACGTACAGCACTATGGAATGAATGGCGCTCTAATAATAAATAATAATAATAATTGGCTGCAGTGGTCACATGCTGTATCAAGACACATCACAGGAGAGAGCCACCCGAGGAGAATTAGAAGTCTAGCACCTATGATCAGCTGCTGGAATAGAACTGGTTGATGTTTTCTAGGTCCTTGGAGCCCACGAGCGGGAAGGGCAGTCTCAGGACAACATATAAAAAAGTGTGACATATGATATTACTTTTAAAGGGTTTCTGTCACCAGGATTACACATTATAAGCTGTCTGACATTAGCTATGTGCTAATGTCACATGAGCTATGCTTTTTTATAAAAATCCGATGTATATTTAGGCTAAAAAACATCTTTTTATAATATGTAAATTAGCCTCTAGGAGCAGGGGGGGCGTTGCCCTGCTCCTAGCGGCTCCGTGCGGCAACCTGCTGGCACGCCCCTTCTTTCTTTGATTGACAGTGCCGGGCAGCGATCCTCTCCTGCCTCCGGCACTGTCTCCCTGCTAAATCCTGCGCCGCCGCTCTGTATTCGGCACAGGCGCGGTGAGCTGAGGACAGCAGGCACCAGGAGTCTTATTGGGAGTTATGTTTCAATATGGTATTAAGCCTAGTCTTAAGAGAAGTGAGAGCCAGGGACTGATTGGGAGCTATTTTTTTCCAGCAAATCAAAGTCTTACAGACAACATACCTGACAATCACAAAGGTCTGATACGTAATTTGTAGAGGAACATGTAACACTGGGCAAACTATCCTTCTGTTCCTTTGGAGCCAGATTAAGGACAGCTCTGAGTTGCAGGAGAAGGGAAGGATAAGTGGGTGCCTTACATATATTATAGAACCATCTCCATACCTGAAGAGTTGTTTTACCCAGTGAGCTAATTATCTGGGTAGACGATCGGCAAGAAGTATTTGCTAACCGTAGAGCTCTAATTGGATATGGAGCCATTGTATTTTCAATTGAAACCAATTCATTAAACTCCGGATCTCGGAGCCGATCAACCACTCTACACTGATAAATGGCTTTTATATACATTTCTGGATCAGGAAAACCAAAACATCTGAATGCTTTAGGCTTAGTGAGAATATAAAATGTGACCCTTGCCTTTTTTCTTCTGCCAAATTAAGGAACTTTTTTTAAAAAAACAGACAGTCCCTTATTATTAGGGTATGTTCACACTTGTTGGATTTAATCCAACATGAAATTACAACAAGTATTTCTGCGGGTAATTGTTTTCAAGCATGTAAAATAAGGCAGGGACAGCACCACTTACTAACCAATTTCTTGTCCGTTGTTCGGCGGCGGTGCTCGCGATGTCAGGTCCCGGCCATAGGGACCCCTCTGTTATCCGAAGACTTTGAATAAAACTGCAGCACTCTCTATCTTTAATCCACTTGTGAGTTTATTTTCACCGAAAAATAGCAACGTTTCGACTGCAATGAGTCTTTTTCAAGCTTATTGAATATTTTTAAAGGGCACAGCATTCAACCCACTTGCAGATTTTCCTTAGCATGCGTACATGGTTGTGGAAACCCCTTTCTCATGCATGTGATATGAATTATCACTGGATTTAGAACATCCATTTCATAGATTTCAACCAGTAGTAATTCATGGTTGTTAATTAGCTGCCATAATTATAAAGGTTCATAAAACCTATGCTTTCAGGAATTCAATATATTTTAATGCAGAAATAATCTCTAGTCTATGAAGGCAGTAGCACCTACTGATTTTGCTAGTACCAGTTTTATATCTCAAGGGCCTATAGACATAAAATAACTACAGTAACTTTTACCAATTGATTTCTTAACTTTACCTAAAGTACCCAACTGTGGTACAAATATACATTCATCTACCTGTGCTTACAGCATAGATCCACATCATGTAGGTACTGAATGGCGCTTACCACAGAAACTCCCATAGGACTTTTCCCATAGGCTGCCACACACATGGGCCTTATATGCCTAATGGAAAATCCAGGCATGGATACTCTCTGGAACTATGCTAATGTTCCCAAAGTCCTTAAAAACTGCACTATGCAGATTCCTGCAAAATATGATCTCTGTGTTACCTTAACATGGATCTGGATGCTAAGAACTACCATAGTATCCACTCATATTAAATGCAATCCATTGTAATGAATACATCAACCTGAATCTGATAGAAAAGTAAACTTACACAACGTCTGCTTATTTAATCAAGTGTGTGATGTCAGCTCTTTTTTTCCTCAAGTAATTTAATGTACTTAGGTATGCTAATGTACTTAACTATCCTAATTATGATTGCAAAGTGCATATTCAACCTCTTTTGCCTGATTTAGCTTAAATGATTTATCATTTTGCTACTTAGTATGTGTTGGATCAGTTTTCTTTATATATTACCAGGGCTGGACTGGCCATTTGGCAATTTTGGCAAATGCCTGACGGGCCAGTGTCCTCAGGCAGTGTACTCATCTACTTGCCCTGACAGCTGACTTTACCTGGAGCAGTACACAGAGCACCCCCTGCATTCAGTGGTGGTCTTTACCCCACACATACATCACAGTCGCATGGGCCCCTGGCTGTCCGATGCCCTACCAAGCTCTTAACGTTAGATGGCACCACAACTTTCAAATGTTTCTGCATCCTCAGGACACAGATACAGTTGTGGACAGACAGGACAGCCTGCCAGGAATCTCTGTTCCCAGCAGTGGTCCCTTTAACTGCCTTCTGCCAGCCAATGCGTCAGCACAGCACATGACGTCACTCTGTCACTGATGGAAAGACGTTATGTTAAGATTGCCAGACTTTAGACTTTAGGCTGAACAGTCCAGCTTCCTGGCTCTCAGTCCTTCTTCTGGAGAGGCCTGGACAAACTCCTCGTGTCCATCTTTTCTGTGGTGTACCGCAGTGTGCTCAGATACGGCATTGCGCTGTATGACAGGCCCCACCCCATTGTGTTATACAATGGAGGGGACACATGGTGTCCTGGTTCGGTCCATTGTATAACACTGGCATGGTAATGGTTAATGCAGTGATTTACTTACCAGGTAACAGGCTGGAGCTTGTGGTCAATGGCTGTTCTGGCAGGTGACAGCTCCTGGCTCCTGATTGGTGGCTGGATCCAACAGTCCTTGCTGGTGGTACCTGTAAAAACAAAGGATTAACGGTTAAGGTGCATTAACGGCGCTGAAATTACAAGTATCAGACCTGCATCTTTTTTCAGCATCTTATTTTTCATGGAGGATCTTTTAAAACAACTTATTTCTAAAGCTGAAGACTTTGGGGGTCAGGATTGGCTTCGGAGATGCCTTGAACATCCTCCCCCGCCTTCAGCTCTGATTCCTAATTCACCAACTTCTCCATGCTGCGTAGATATCGCAAGCACGGACCTTAGAGATGCACGCGCGGTGACGATCCTGTCAAATCCTGTCGGATTTTTTCACCCGATCAGTTCACCCACAGATCCCAGGACAAGTCGTCCAAGTCTTCTCCTCCCAGGAAGAAGTCTCAAAAGAAGACACATGGCAGCGACCGCTGCACTCCGACTCCTGCTCCTGTTGTCGTCACTGAATCTTCTCCAGCTGCTCACCCTTCATTTTCTCACAGATCTGCTGAGGGTGAGATAATTGAGAGTGGTGTTTTGCCTATCCCTCCTGTATATGAATTCGACAAAAAGGAATTGTTTAATGACTTTTTAGATTTTATTTCAGCTAAGGTGAAGCAGGGTGATATTAATGTTAAGAGGGTATGGCAGGATTCTAATGAGGCTGTTATTAATATCGATCAGCCTATCCTATCCTCTAATATTAATGTTAATGAACCTGTTTATAAGGAAGCTTTAGTTTGTCAGGTATCCCCCTTAGGATATCATCTTCAAGGTGCCATAAAGGAAAAAATCTGGAATAGGGAATACATTGATTTATATTCCCTGCTCCCGACATCTAAATCAGATTTAAAGTCTGATAAAAAAAGATCATAAAGTGGAGGACAACCAAAAGTACCAGCGTGTAAAGTCCATTTTCAACTGGGTCCAAGCTTTTTCCATTTATTCTTCCGTGTTAGGTGAAAAACATCCGGAATTATGTAGCAAACTTTTTGTTTACCAGGATTCCATTTTGGAAGCATACAGAAGCTTTGGCGGATCAGCTTGGAATTCATATGACAAAATGTATCGTCAAAAGTTGTCTGTATACCCAAGCATGGAGTGGGGGTCGAAAGATGAAGGCCTCTGGCTCAATTTAATGATACCAAACCGGCAACAGCTTGTTCGTTCACAACAAAAAAGAGGCATCTGCTTCGCTTATAACGAAAGTCAATGCAGGTGGAACAACAGCTGTAAATATAAGCATGAATGTTCATCCTGTACCAGCAACCACCCTGCGTTTAGATGCTTCAAAAAACATGGTAACCCTCCAAAAGAAAGTCATGGAAAAAGCTTGGACACCAGTGAAAGTAGTAGAGTTAATCCCATGGCTAAACTGCTATCCAAACCGATGGATAGCTAAATTACTTTTTCTTGGTTTCAGTAAGGGATTTTTTTGTCCCTGAATTTCGCTGGTCTGGCTGCACGCACATCGATAATTTGAAGTCCGTTCAGTTAAATCCGTCAATTGTTTTGGAAAAAATCTTTAAGGAAATTGAAGAAGGGCATGTGGCTGGCCCCTTTTCAGCGCCGCCTTTCACCAATTTCAGATTATCCCACATTGGTCTGGTTCCGAAAAAAGAACCAGGTTCTTTCAGATTAATAATCATCTTTCCTACCCAAAATATTTATCTGTGAATAATGAAATTGACAAGAAGTTCGCTTCTGTGTCTTACGCTTCGTTCAACAGTGCAATTGAAATTCTACAGAGAATGGGTCCTAATACATTATTGGCTAAAACGGATGTAAAATCCGCTTTCAGGTTGTTGCCTCTGGTTTCAACTCCCTGGGATTTCAATTCCAGGGAGCTTACTTCTTTGATAAGGCCTTACCCATGGGCTTCGCCCTTTCATGTTTTTATTTTAAATCTTTTTCAACTTTCTTGAACTGGGTGTTGTATCATCCTCCTGTCTTTGGTGATGCCATACATTATCTAGACGACTTCCTTTTTTTCGGTCGAGCTGACACGGATGATTGCATGTTCATGCTTAATAAAAAAAAATTCTATGTCAAAAAAATTTGGTATTCCTCTTGCTACTGAAAAAACGGTTTACCCCACTACTACACTTTCTTTTTTGGGCATAGAAATAGACACTAAAAACATGGAATTCCGTGTGCCTCTCGAGAAAATAACGTTTTGTTCACAGCAAATTTCTTTTTTATTGAGTAAAAAGAAAACCACTCTTAAGAAGCTTCAGTCAGTTCTGGGATCTCTAAATTTTTTCAGCAGGGTGATCCCAATGGGTAGGGTCTTTTCTAAATGGCTTTATGCTGCAACCAGGGGTGTTAAATCGCCATATGCCCATATGGGTCATTCTCTGACGCAGCAGGGTCAATTGGATACGGTGTCATTTTCCGTGATGAATGGTCGGCTATGTCTTGGCCACAAGGATGGATTGATTCTGGCTTCACCAGGATTCCAATTTTGATAGAGTTGTTTCCAGTTCTTGTGGCGCTGACCATCTGGAAATCCCAACTTTCTAACAAACGTATCTTATTGATTACAGATAACCAAGGCGTCGTTTTCGCCATAAATTGTCTGTCATCAAGATCTGAACATGTAACCTCTCTGCTCAGAGAAATTGTTGTGCAGTGCTTATTATGTAACATCTGGCTTAAGGCGAAATACATTCAGGGCAAATGCAACCTAATTGCGGATGCTTTATCCCGACAGGATTGGCAGAAATTTAGAGAATTGCTTCCCTCGGCTGCTCAGGTAAACTTACCTTGCCCCCCCCCCCCTTTCCTTTGGGACATCTGGTTCACACATTAAATCTCATTAAAAATTCGGTAGCTAAGTCTACTTGGAATTCTTATGAGAGTTCTTGGAATTCCTGGAAGTCAATGGATTTGATAAATTGTCAAGTTCTCCAAACAATCTTTGCCTTTTTGTTTCCAATTTAGTCGGCAGGAATCTCTCTACTGCCAGTATTGACAAAATTTTTGCAGGTTTGTCCTTCTTCTTTAAACTTTATGGTCAACCACCAATTAATTCAATTTTCTTGATAAAAATGGTTCTAAAGGGTTTAAAAAGGATTCAACCTCTCATGCCCCAGACTAGACCTTTTACTTTGAATAACCTTAGTCAAATCATTTCAGTCTTACCGTCAGTTTGCTCCTCTGCTTTGGAGGTGTCCCTTTTTAAAACTGCCTTCGTAATATCTTTCTTTGTGGCTCTTCGCATTGGAGAAATTACTGCAAGAAACAAAAGTGATTTACCTCCTATTTTGGCTTCAGACGTTGTTTTCCTGCAATCTAAAGTTCAAATTAACATTAGAAAATCTAAAACTGATCAAAAGCAGTCGAGCCATATTTTAACTCTTAATTCTTTTAATGACTGCTTCATATGCCCTGTTGCTGCCCTAGTCAACTGTTTTTTTAGGGATATTAACTCACCGTTATTCTCACATCTTGACGGCTGCCCATTAACTAGATACCAATTTAATTTCATCCTATCAGAGTGTCTTCGTTTTTCAGGATTGTCTCACCTTAAATTTTCCGCATACTCTTTTAGAATAGGGGCAGCTACCCTTGCGGATCAGCTGGGACTTGGTGAGAATTGTATTAAACAAATTGGAAGATGGAAGTCAAATAGGTACAAAATTTATTTACGCCCGGACCTAATAGTATCTTAGTTTAATTCACAGGTTCCAGGCCACATGTAATCTGGATTCTAGGGAATGAGATTGTTTCGGGAGCACAATCCAGAGCTTCGGACAGACGATTTGTTGATAAGATCGGTCTTACGGAAGACATTGTGATTTACTGGAATGGAATCCCAGGACTAAAACTTAAGGACATTTATTTTCATCTTTTTAAAATGTCTGACAATTTGCCTTCTCCTGATATTCTCATTATTCATGTGGGGGAAAATGACATAGGTAGAATGAGCCCTTTTTATTTTATAACTGAGTTTAAAAGAATTTGTGTTAGGATTTTAACGTTTTTTCCAGGAACATACCTGTGTTTTTCTGTGATGAATCCCAGACTCTTCTGGGGTGACAAGAATCTTTCTTTTCTAAAGAAAATAAGGAAAAAGATTGATAATTATCTTCAAAGATACATCAACTCCACGGGTCATGTTTCTTATAGACACATAGAAATGGAAGGGTTTGTGGAGGGTTTGTATTTGGACAGACAGTCTTCTGTTCTCTCTGATATCGGTTTTGATATAGTAATTGTTGGTGTTCAAAACATGATTGAAAAGGGCTTGCGTAGGTTGGGGGGTGCCATGCACTAGTGCACGGCGCATGGGTAAGTCGCTCGGTCTCGAGCGGACAGTTGTGTTATGTTATTTAAGCTGCTGGTATATTAATAGGACATCGCGGCCCTTATTTTCCACACCAGTTTATTATTTAAGCCATGTTTTTATCCGTTTAAGTGGATTTTATTCAATAAAATGTTTATGCATTTGCACTAGTGTTGGGTTGTATTATTGAACCTAGGACACCATGACAGGCCCCATCCCCATTGTGTTATACAATGGAGGGGACACATGGTGTCCTGGTTCGGTCCATTGTATAACACTGGCATGGTAATGGTTAATGCAGTGATTTAGTTACCAGGTAACAGGCTGGAGCTTGTGGTCAACGGCAGTTCTGGCGGGTGACAGCTCCTGGCTCCTGATTGGTGGCTGGATCAAACGGTCCTTGCTGGTGGTACCTGTAAAAAGAAAGTATTAACGGTTAAGGCGCATTAACGGCGCTGAAATTACAAGTCTCTTCCCCCCCCCCTCCCTTATATTTCCCGTCGCGATGTCCTGATTAAGATAAGTCGCTCGGTCTCGAGCGGACAGTTGTGTTATGTTATTTAAGCTGCTGGTATAATAATAGGACATCGCGGCCCTTATTTTCCACACCAATTTATTATTTAAGCCATGTTTTTATCAGTTTAAGTGGATTTTATTCAATAAAATGTTTATGCATTTGCACTAGTGTTGGGTTGTATTATTGAACCTAGGACACCATGAGTGTGTGCTGCAGCCACAGCACTGACTGAGGCTCTCACGCTCAGTCACTAAACAGAGGAGAGTGGCCTTTAGAGCAAAGTAGTAGCAGATTGGACTGAGAGTGGTGGCACATGAGGGACAAGATTGCAATTTGGGGCAAAATGGTGACACATTAGGGTCAAAGTGGCATTGTGGGCAGAGTGGTGGCAAATTGAGGGTCAGAGTGGCATTTTGGGAAGAATGATGTCACACTGTGTAAAACAACATTTGGGGCAGAGTAGTGGTACATTGGGTGCAGAGTGGTAACATTCAGAGGCGCAGAGTAGTGACATTTGGGGAAGAATGTAATTTGGGGTATAGAGACTGGTGACATATTGAGGCAAAGTGAAGGCATATTGGGGACAGAGTAATGATATACAGGGGACAGAGTGATGATGCTAACCAGTGCACGGAGGCCTGGCCAATAGCAAACTCTTTAAGATAGTGAGGATTGTTGTATTTTGCTATGCAAAGATTTCTTTGATTACTGCCCCCAGATATAACTGCTTGGGGACCCAGACGCCAATTCTGCCCCTGCCTGCACTACATAGCCTATTACTGTCACTAAGTGTATTAGACTGTGTATTGCAGCGAGTGCTCTGTACAGCAGTGCTATCCTCCAACATCATACATTGCTCTGTATCCTGTGCCCTGAGTGCAGTGACACGGCTTCCTCCAGCGGCAGAAGGAAGAGGAGCCGTCTGTATACAAAGCAGCGGGCAGAGAGAGGGTCAGGAGCTTTACCCTTGCCTCTCAGTCCTGCCAGGCCTGGGGTGAACTCAAGCCACCGGAGGTGACAATGACGAAGGCTTCCTGACCAGCACTGTGCCTGCATACAGACTTCACCTCTTCTTCCCCAATTACCATCCCCCTCCTAGGCTGTTTTAGAAAATGAATCAGATTGAGAACAAAAAACACTTGTTCCCAATCATCATGAAAAAGATCACTAGTTTACGTAGCTGTATATACGCGCTGCAGGTTTCCGGTGTGATGTGGGAATGATCACATAAGTAAAGCAAATCATTCATATATGGAAAACCGCGCTGCTGGTTTCACCTCTTCCCTTTTCAACACAGGTAACTCCGTGGTATGGGGAAAGGCCTTCTGAGTTGTTTACCCGAGGGTCCCTCCTCTCACCAAACCTCCTGTAGGCAATTAAGGGTCGCAACAATAGTGAAAGCACAGACTGCCACCTTCTTCTTCAAAGGTTTATTCTACAGAATATTGCTTGTATAAAAACATCCAACAATGAATAAAACACATAGGTGTCACCCAGCCATTAATGTCTAAACCACTGGCAACAAAAGTGAGTACACCAATACGTGAAAATAGCAAAATTGTGCCCAGTTAGCCATTTTCCTTCCCCCGTGTCATGTGACTCATTAGCGTTACAAGATCTCAGGTGTGAATGGGGGAAAAATGGCAGTGCGTCTTATGAACTGAATACTAAGTGTTAGGTAGTACATAGAAGAACCAAGTAGCGGTGAATATAGCAGTTCTGGTGCTGGTTGAACTCTGGTCTTCTGCCGGATATCCACTGTGCTGTTTCCTCACTGTGTACATCGTGAGAATGTACCACACTATGACCTGATGCTGTACAACGTCAGGTCACAGTACAGCGCGATGCCGGCTAGCAGTGAGACAGCGTGCTGGATCTCGCCAGTGGTGGCACCATCCAGTACAGGAGAGGTAAGTTAATTTATTTATTTTTATATTGGATCTGAGATATGATGAGGAATAGGGTTCTGATTTTGGGATCTGATCTGAGGAATGAGGGTCTGATTTGGAGGTCTGATGAGGATTGGGGTCTGGTTTGGGGCTCTGATGACACTTTGGTGTCTGATTTAAGGTCTGATGAGGATTTGGGTTCTGATTTAAGGGTCTGATCTGAGGTCTGATGAGGATTGGGGGTCTGAATTGGGGGTCTAATGAAGATTGGGGGTCTAATCTCAGGTGTGACGAAGATTGGGGGTCTAATCTCAGGTGTGACGAAGATTGGGGTGGGGGACTGACCTGAGGTCTGATGAATTTTGGGGTCTGTTGAAATTTTTTTTTTCTTCTCTACATCCTAGCTGAGTCTTATAGTCCGGTGTTTCTTATGGAGCAAAAAAAAACAGTATTTTGTAGTGTATGCTAGAGAGGAAGGGATTAACTAGAGCTACTCGCAATGCTTCCTGTAAGATGCTTGTACTTAATGCTGCTTTTGCCCGCCCAGAGAAAGAAAGAAAATTTTCCAGATAACCAAGTAAAAAACTGTTAATGGGGTAACCCAGTGATGGACAAAGTGCGGCTCTCCAGCTGTTGCAGAACTATAACTCCCAGCATGCAAAGGCTGTCTACAGCTATCAGCCTACAGCAGGGAATGGTGGGGGTTGTAGTTTTGCAACAGCTGGGGAGCCGCACTTTGCCCATCACTGGGCTAACCACTTTAAGAAATGAATCAACACCTGAGTCTTGTTCTTAGATCCGCAAAGCTATGTCAAAGATTAGAAATTGGCTTGCTCACCTTTAAAAAAAAAGCATTATAGGAACAGAGTCCACCCCAACCACTTCAGGAGGGCCGGCGTTGGGAGTATGGAGGTGGAGGCCGTGAACTGGGCAATTTCTACACCGATGATTATTTCTAAGCCGATGATCTGAAGAGGTAGAGAAGAACAACACTAACCTCAGTAGTTTCAAGCAATTAAAAAAATGAGTTATTCATAGCTACTTACTAGATATGAGCGAATTTCTCAAATGTTCGATTCGGCCGGTTTGCCGAATTTTCCGAAATAATTTTGTTCGATCTGAATTTATTCGTGGCGAATCACATTAAAAAACTGTTATTTCCTGGCTGCAGAGAGCCTTTATAGTGGTGTAGAACACTGTGCCTTACAGTAACAATCATAGGGAGTCTGCTGTGGTAGTAAAACAATACTGTGAGTCAGTATGACATGTAGATGACAGGCGTCGCTCTTAGAATCACTGCACACTTCACTTATTTGGGCGGTTCACAGGGCCAAAACTGACCAAATAACTCAAGTGTGAACCAAGATCCTACTATAGCATGAAAGAGCGCACTCCTTTTACACCAAATCACTGATTCCACATAGATTTCTACAGAATCTGTTCTAATAAACGCTTATACAAGTAGAGCCCCCGACAGAGTGGAGTGGGTGTCAGCAGTAAGTCTGTGTTGACGTCACTGATTATTTTGCCCTTTTGAACAGGAGTCTCTGCAGGCCTAGCAGCAAGGAGAGGAGAAGACAGTGAGTAGCCAAGTGGATCAGCAGGTTAGAATACAGTGGCGAACATAACCACTGAACCAACAACGCAATGCTTGGTAACTTACCTGCCGCAGCTGCTGGAAGGCACACCAGAAAATCACACCACCACGAACTGGTAGTTAACCCCACACACACCAGACAGGGAAGGGAAATAAACCTTAAAAGGTAAGTGTACACACATGCTGAAAACAACACGTTGCCCCTGGCAACAAGCATGCATATCAAATGTGTCACGACGACCAGCAACACGAACGTGACACAGCCGTGACAGGAGACCACAGAGTGACCCGTTGACAGAGTGGGGAGGTGGGTGGCAATACTAGTTCCAGCTGAAGATGGTGGGTGAAAGAAGGAGCACTTGGCATCAGATGTGTGGCATCAGGCAGGTGGCAGCATCAGAATAGTAGCTGGGGCAGGTAACTAGAAAAAACAGGTCTCTTTTGTCAAAGTGTTGGTGTGGCACCATGGATGACCTAGTCTGAAGCATCAGGCATTGGTGGGTGGAAATCCTGGCTGATCCACACCTGATTCATCTTGACAAAGGTCAGGCTCTGCACATTTTGGATGGACAGGCAAGTTCTTCTTGGGGTAACTATGGCTTCTGCCAAACTAAACACCCACTCTGATACCAAAATACTGGCCGGGCAGGACAACTTTTCCAGGACAAACTCTGATGGTTGCGGCCACAGTTCAAGTTTGGCTGACCAGTAGTCTTCAATGTGGGGTGGCAGGGTGCTGCCACCACCTGCTGGTTCAGGTCCTGCTCCAGGTCTTGCTGCTGCTGCTGGTGAGTAGTTTCTTCACTACGCAGGTGAGGAAAGCTGCTCATCAGCAACTCTAAAGAGGCAGTTGTTGTTGACACATGGGGGGGGGGGTGTTAAAGAGGCACTTGTTACTGGCAGATGGGGTGGGGGGGTTAAAGATGCTCTTGTTACTGGTACATGAGGGGGGTTAAAGAGGCACTTGTTACTGGCACATGGGGTGGGAGGGTTAAAGAGGCACTTGTTACTGGCACATGGGGTGGGGGTTAAAGAGGCACTTGTTACTGGCACATGGGGTCGGGGGTTAAAGGGCACTTGTTACTGGCACATGGGGTGGGGGGGGTTAAAGAGGCACGTGTTACTGGCACATGGGGTGGGGTGGTTAATGAGGCACTTGTTACTGGAACATAGGGTGGGGGGTTAAAGAGGCACTTGTTACTGGCACATGGGGTGGGGGGTTAAAGAGGCACTTGTTACTGGCACATGGGGTGGGGGTTAAATAGGCACTTGTTACTGGCACATGGGGTGAGGGGGTTAAAGAGGCATATGTTACTGGCACTTGGGGGGGAAGGCACTTGTTAGTGGCACATGGGGAGGGAGAGAGGCAGTTGTTACTGGCACATGGGGGGGAGAGGCACTTGTTACTCGCACATGGGGGGGGAGAGGCACTTGTTACTGGCACATAATAGGGGGCACTATGGGGGCTTCTACTGAGGCCCTATAGAAGGGGTATTTTATATGGGGGGCTCTGTGTGGTACTAGTATTATCAGGGGTATTATCTGTTTCTGCAGTATAGTATTGGGGAGCACAGCGGCACAGTACTGGGGGTAGTAGGATGATTTGTACAGAAAATGGGAGGATGATGGAAAAGTAGTAAACTAAGATTTTTTTGTTGTCAAACTGCAGAGATGGAAAATGGTGACAAAATGGTGGTCTGGTCTGAAGGTCTGAAAGGAGAAGACAAGGACATGGAACATTTACATCAAAGGAGACGTCACTGGATGTAAGAGGTATGGGGCGCTGTATTTCTGTATGCTGCCATGGGGGGGGGGGGGAAATGTGACGCAAAGGGGGTGATGACGTGACATGGATGGGGAGAAATGTGCCATTCGGGGGGGGGGGAAGTATGCTGCCATGGAGGGGGGGGTGAGAAATAATGTGACGTGAAGGGGATGATGTAAAAAGGAGGGGGTGATGACGTGACATGGAGGAGGGGGGCCTTATTGTTTTTCACCCCAGGACCCCATTTTATCTAGAACCGGCCCTGCAGCCAGATTTACTAGCATCTGTTCCAGGACATGAAGCAGTGAAATGACGTTGTTCATCCCGTAGTCCTGACGGCTTCCTCAAAGGGCCTGAGCAAACAGTAGGTGTCACACACGAGCTGCTACTGTCTGACATCGAAGTTGGACAGGGGAGTATTCCTGTCTGCTTGGATCATCAAGAAATCGTTTATGGCCATTATCTGTTCGTATAGTCGGTCCAACGTATGGAGGGTGGAATTCCAACGGGTGGAAACGTCGCATATCAGCCTATGTTGGGGGATGGCGTTCTGCTGCTGCAGCTCAAGGAGGGTGTGCTTTGCGGTGTATGAGTGGCTAAGGTGCATGCAAAGTTTCCTGGCCATTTTTAGGATGTCTTGTAGATGGGTGGAAGACTTAAGGAACCACTTGACAACCAGATTGAACACGTCCGCAATGCAGGGCGCATGGCTCAGCCTTCCTTGACGCAGCGCCGACACCTTGTTCTTCCCGTTGTCAGTCACCATGGTTCCGATTTTGAATTGTCGCGGAGAAAGCCAGGATTCGATTTCTTGATGAAGGACACATAGCAGTTCCTCCCCTGTGTGACTCCATTTGTCCAGGCATACAAGGTGCAGAACAACTGACACCGCAGTGCCCTGCACATGTGGTATGCTGGAGGGGCACTGTGAATTGTTCTTGCAGTGGAGGCTGGGGACACGGTGGAGGATGAGGAGGCAGAGGCGGACAGTGTCGCAGGACCAATGGCGTGAGAACGTGGAGGCAGGAGTGGCGTCACCTGGCCAAGTTGCTGGTGTGGCTGTGCAGGAACCACATTCACCCAGTGGGCCATAAAGGACATGTGTTGTCCCTGACCGTAGTTACAGCTCCACACGTCGGCACTGCCATGCACTTTGGCAGACACAGACAGGCTGAAGGATTGGCCCACCTTCTGTTCTGCATACGTGTGCAGGGCTGGTACTGCCTTTTTGGCAAAGAAATGACGGCTTGGGACTCTACACTTCGGCTCATCACAAGCCATCAATTCTCTGAAAGGTGCACCACTTGAAAAGGGAGAAACTGTAGCACCAGCAACTTGGCCAGGAGCACATTCAGCTTCTGTGCCATTGGATGAGTGCACGCATACTGTTGTTTCTTGGCAATCGCTTCGGTGATCGATTGCTGATGGAATGACTGACAAGGAGTAGGAGCAGGAGCATCAGGACCAGCAGAAGATGGAAAAGACAGAGAGTTCCTTTCGGCTGAGGTGGTGGAGGCTTGACTGCCTGAAATAGGGTGCGTGCCACTGGGTGATGCAGCGGTTGCTGCGGCAGGCTAGACCACCACATCGGAGCCAAGGTTATCCCAGGCCACTTTATGGCGACACTGCATATGTTGACGCAGGGCCGTGGTGCCAACATTGGCACCCTGGCTATGCTTCACCTTCTGCCAACAGATTCTACAAATGGCCATGTTCACCTCCTCCAGCGGCTTAACAAAAAACTGCCACACCGCCGAGTAGGTGATTTTACCTCTAACACTCCGCACTGACTGACTGCTACCGCCGCTGCTTCCATGAACTCCTGCACCACTACTTTCCAAGCAGGTAGGCTCCTGAGACATGGGTGGTGTACCATGGGCACGTTTGGCTCCGGACCTCCCACTGCTGCCACCCTCCTGACTCCCGGCCATCCTAGCGACTTGCTGGCTCCACCGCTGCCTCACATTCAAGCTGCCACCCTCTTCTCCTGATGATGAAGCCCTAATTCACCCGGTTCCCAAGTGCAATCAGCTGCATCATCATCAAGTACTGTCTGCACTTCACTGATTTCCACCTAAATGGCCCTTGGGTCAGGAGCCTGACCGCTCACAACACCAGCTCCCACACCACTCTCCTCATCACTACTTGCCCGCCCAGTGGAAGAAGCCGCGGATGTCTCCTTCACATTTTGACTGGCCAGTAGCTGCTGACTGTCCTCTAGTAGCTCGTCCTCGCTGTATAGCTGAACCCACAGCATATAATACTTGTCTGGCTACTAAGGGTTGTGTCTGACGAACCCACCGACTCTTGGCTGGGGATGTCTGATGTCACTTGGGACGAAGTGGATAACCAAGTCAACTATTCAAAAAACGCAGGGTTGCTGGTCAAGACACTATTGCTAGATGGCACCGGGAGCTCAGGCCTCTCGCTGCAACCCCTGCTGCCACACCCCTTTACTCTGCTGCGACCTGTGCCTGCGCCAGAAACATTTAGGCCTCTGCCACAGGGGCAGTGTCTGGCACTTCTCTGTCTGACATACTGTGAGATGAAATAAATAAATAAAAAGGAAATTAAAACTCCCCCAAAAAGTCTCTAATTTTCTCACTTCACCACACAACGGCTAATAAGCCCTATTTTTTTCCACTAATGCACGCCAAAGAAGGCTTTAGAACATATAACTGTACCACTGAACAGTAAATTGGCCCTTACTTTTTTCCACTTATACACCCCACAAAAGGCTTTTAAACATATAAGTGCACCGCAGAACTGCAAATAGTATATATTTTTTTGCCACTAATACACACCAAAATGGGCTTTAGAACATATAACGGCACCACTGAACGGCAAATAGGCTCTTACTTTTTTCCACTTATACACGCCACAAAAGGCTTTAGAACATATAACTGCACTGCTGAAGGCAAATAATATATTTTTTTTGTTGCCACTAATACACTCCAAAAAGGTCTTTAGAACCTATAACTGCACCGCTGAACGGCAAATAATATATATTTTTATGCCACTAATACATGCCAAAAAGGGATTTAGAACATATAACTGCACCGCTGAACGGCAAATAATATATATATTTTTTACCACTAATACACGCCAAAGAGTGCTTTCATTTTCTCACTTCAACACACAACAGCAAATAATTTTTTTTGTGCCACTAATACATGCCAAAAAGGGCTTTATAACATATACCGTAACTGCACCGCTGAATGGCAAATATATATATTTTTTTCCACTAATAAAAGCCAAAAAGGGCTGTAATTTTCTGACTTCACCACACAACGGCAAATACTTTTTTTTTGCCACTAATACACGCAAAAAAGTGCTTTAGAACATATAACTGCACCGCTGAATGGCAAATATATATTGTTTTGCCACTAATAGTTCAGTTGCCTCTAAACCTCAAATAGGCCGTTATTTTTTTCCACTGATACACGCCACAAAAGGCTTTAGAACATATAACTGCACCGCTGAACGGCAAATAATATATATTTTTTTGCCACTAATACACGCCAAAAAGGGCTTTAGAATATATAACTGCACCGCTGAACGGCAAATAATATATATTTTTGTGTCACTAATACATGCCAAAAAGAGCTTTAGAACATATAACTGCACCGCTGAACACAAATCTATATTTTTTTGCCACTAATACACGCCAAAAATTCGGATCGAATTCCACTTCGTCAACTTCGATTCTCTCATCTCTACTACTTAGTATAGCTTGTTTTTCTATTTTTTTATTTAGATACTGTAAGTGTATGAGGACATTTTTCTAAAGGCACCATTTAATGTTGCATATGATGAAGTGGGAAACTGGAACAAATTCCAAAAAGATGCAAGAAGCAAGTATTATGGGTTTTGTTTTTACGGCATTCCCTATGTGGTAAAACTGACCTGCTACTTTCATTTTCTGGGTCAGTACGATTACAGAGATAATACTTGATATATATTGACCCCCATAACTTTTATATATTTAAGTCTATTGAGTTGTGTGATGGATCATTTCTTTGCAGGGCGGTCTGTAGTTTCTATTGATACCATTTTGGAGTGTGTGACTTTTTGGTTACTTTTTATTCAAATTTTTTGGTAGGAAAGCAACCGAAAAAGAGCGAATCAGCTATTTATATATTTTTTCAGTTACACCATTCACCATATGGCATAAATGTTTTTATAATTTAACTCGTCATGGTAATGCTAATGATCTTTATTTTTGTATTGTTTATTATTAAAATGGTCAATGGGAGGTGATTTGAATTTTTATATCTTTTTATTTTTTATTTTTAAAAACTTTTTTCAATTTTTTTAGCACTTAAGTCCCCCTAGATGACTTTAACATGAGATCTTTTATTGCTTCTCTCATAGACTGCAGTCTATGGGTGATTTAGTGCACTCCTATGGCACAGGCAAGGCCTCATAAGAACTTTGTTATGGCAGGCCCCAGAGCCCTAAGATCAACCAAACGGCTTCCTTGATCTTGGCCACTCAGATGCCATGGTGACAACTGACCACCGCACCTGAGGAGTTAAATGTCCATGACCGGTGTTATTGCTGATCAGAGACTCTGCCTCTGGGGGTCTGCTGTGTAAATCAACGGTGACTCACCCGCTCAGCTCTTGACTTGCGCTGTACATGCAAAGGGGTTATGGAGTTAATATTTAATCATTTTATGGTAGTAATATTTGGTTATGGTTGTATTATTAGTATTAGTGTTATTAATGACAATATATTAGAAACATTTTGTATGGGGGGGGACAAATACCTTGGGGCTTTTAAATTGCTAGAAAGGCCCCTGAAAGCACCCCCCCTAGGTCAGCAAGTTAACTCTCTGAATACCTGACTGAATGTGATGGTATTGTTGGTACAGTATTGAAATATTTGGAGCCGCACTTTTAATTTTGCCTGGGGCCACACTTTGTCTAAAAAGTGTCCCTGCACTTCAGACAGGGTTATATTCCAAATACTATTTAGGAAAGTTATAAGTGAGTCAAACCTTTTACAGAAGATAGGAGGCAATAATAGAATCACTGTCAGACTGGGGTTCCTTGGGTCCACCAGAGAAATTATTCTTGGGGCCCAAGCCCTATATCATCAATAAAGTCTAATAGGTGATATAGTCCCTAATTGCAAGTGATGGGCTCCAAAGGCAGCTCCAAATGAGATTTTCTACTGGATCTTTGGGGCCCACTATGGCTTCAGAGACTGCGCCCACTGTAGTGGTAACGTGGTGGGCCAGTCCAACCCTGAATAGAATGGTCACCATAATATGCTCCTTATGTTATTTAACATTGCAGTATTTCTATTTGAGGTAACTTAATATGAATTATTATGAAACTATATCTGCATTTGGAAGAAGAATCTGAAACAGCCATCTTTCTTGCAGGAACTCTAAGGTTTGTGTGAAACAGTTAACTACTGTAAGCCTGTATGTAAGAAAGCAATAGGAATTCAACCAGATTATGTTCTCCTGGGACTCAAAGCAATCCAGTAAATTATTGCTGTGCGACTGGTCAAATAGAATCTACAGTAGCGCACATTGTTGAGGATGAATGCTGCTATGGCAATGCTTTTTTTTCGATGGAGTCTAAGGTAGACATGAAATACAGTAAAGTAGCTGCAGCACAGATGCCTGTGAGTTTACATATCGTTCAGTTTCTGCTGTTAGACAGGGATCATGCTTTCCTCTGGTTCTGCTCATTCTAAGCTTTACCATATACAAAGCACAGATGCATATGAAGAACTTTACTTGCCACCTTAGTGATTCTTTGGTACTTTATAAATAAAGAATAATATGAAGCACTACAACTGTATGAAAAGGAAATAAAGGGATTATGTTATAAAGCTGAAATTCAGTATCTATCTTTGAACCTATCAATTGTTGGAAGATTTTCACCACTAGGCGGTGCTACTGAGCACTGATGCTTGCAAGCTAGGGTCCTCAGGATGGCTTCCTGATAGTATAGGATTATTGTTCAAAGCCTTGTGATATGTGATGGTGAGATGATGTTTGAGGTACAGTACATGCAGTATGTTTGTAACAGCTATGTGAAATAGTTGCATATGACTGTGTTGGACACCATGGGGGAAGTTATCATTCCCTCAGTTTTCTGGCATAATTTTTTTTTGCAAAGCTCGTGTTTGTGACTTTTTGCATGTCATTGTGCCTAAAATTATGCACAAATGCCATTTCTCGCCACTTTTCTGGGAAGGGGGTGTGGCAAGGGTGGGGAGAGGGAGAGGACAGCGAGCCCCGTATATTTTTCTTCTTTTAAGTTGGTTTACTGGCATAAAAGAAGACCGAAATCTACGCCAGCTTGGAGCTGACATAGATTTTACGTTAGGTGCATGGTCTGCCAGAAGATGCGTAAAGCACTGGTCTATGATAAATCCCCCCCTCCCCATATGTTGCATATGTTGCATATGTTGCATATGTTTTGCATCATATGTACATAATGCAGTCATGGCATTCAGGAATGCATACGAGAACTGTTGTATTATGTCCACATCAGCATAACACATGGAACCACACATAGTATAATATATCATGAGTATAGCTCCTCAAAGAAATGCCTGGCAGCTAGGTATGCTGGGTTATATAGTGCCCCATGCTTTAAATGTCTGATAAAATTAATTTTCACATTGAAAAAAGGGAGTTGGAGCAAGTAAATAGTAAAATGATATATAAAATATTTATTAGCTAAAACTACACTGATAGGAGAGTAATATTTATACTGTACAACAGAGGGGCACTTTAATTGAGGGCTCATACATATGACCATGAGCCCTTACTGTACCTCTATATAATATACCTTCAAACACAGAAAAGCAACAGCACTCTGCAACCAGAGCTCTGCCCAAGATGGGAGCTATAAGAGGACATTAGTGATATCGCATGCAAACAGTGGAGACATTAGTTTACATTTTGATCAAAAGGTAGTAAGCCCACTCACCCCGACACGGTTGTCTCCTAGAGTGGGTACTAACGCTAAATATGACCTACTATGGGTCATGACAGCCACATAAAATCCTCCTAACGCTAAGACCTACCTGTTATGGGCCACGACAGCCACATAAAATCCAGGGAGTGTGAGTTCTTCTGCCCTAGATGCTGGTCTTTAATCAGAGTGAGTATAAAGCTGAATGTGTACTCACATTGCCTGCCAGTAACCATCTGGCTCCAGGAGGAGTGCACAGTGGGCTCGGCATGCATGTTGGTACCTGCATCCCCGGATCTAATAGAGGCTGTTACAGCACCAGAAGGGGTTAATAAGTACGGTCTATCACAGCATGCATGCTGGACTCACACTCCCTGGATTTTATGTGGCTGTCGTGGCCCATAACAGGTAGGTCTTAGCGTTAGGAGGATTTTATGTGGCTGTCATGACCCATAGTAGGTCATATTTAGCGTTAGTACCCACTCTAGGAGACAACCGTGTCGGGGTGAGTGGGCTTACTACCTTTTGATCAAAATGTAAACTAATGTCTCCACTGTTTGCATGCGATATCACTAATGTCGTCTTATAGCTCCCATCTAGGGCAGAGCTCTTGTTGCAGAGTGCTGTTGCTTTTCTGTGTTTGTATGTATAATTGCCATAACCTACGTGCACCTGCATACAGGGAGTGCTGACTGACCCCCCCTTGTGTTTTTATATAATATACCTTGACACATCAGGAGCTTTTTCTCACTGATTCTGTAAGAATCCAACAGAGAAAAGAATTATCCATGCCCTATTGGATTCTATATTTATGGAGGCATTCTCCTCTAGAAGCATTGCTTGCAGATGAGAATATGACTGCACTTTAAGGGGCACTTTAATTGAGGGCTCATACATATGACCATGAGCCCTTATTGTACCTCTATATAATATACCTTGACACATCAGGAGCTTTTTCTCACTGATTCTGTAAGAATCCAACAGAGAAAAGAATTATCCATGCCCTATTGGATGCTATATTTATGGAGGCATTCTCCTCTAGAAGCATTGCTTGCAGATGAGAATATGACTGCACTAATGGCACCCCACATAGACTGTGTGGCAGTATGCAGAGGCTATATGGCCTCCGTTCTCTGCTGTACAGGCTCCAGGCACAGGGATCTGTTTAAGCCTTAACAGTTTACAAAAATTCTGTGCTTACAAATTAATCCAGTCAATGAATGTTTTATTTCTTAGTTAAAAATTCAAGTTGGATAGGTTTGTAACAAAACTTATAATACCTCTCTTCCTTCGCATTTTAATTATACATTACCACGCATGATTGCTCTTCCATTACTCTAGATCTGGCATAACTTACAGAAATAGTGTTGTGCAAATTATGAAAACGAAAGAATGACTATTAAAGTTTTAACATCCTAAAATGTTTATTGGTTTATGAATAATTATCTGTGACAACTTTATTTTCAATTATGCATAAGTGGCTTTTCATTGCATGTGATCCTCTTTGAAAGAGAACAAAATGAACATGGATAACGGGATTAAAGGGGGTTTTCTGAAATTTTTATATTAAGGCCCTATCCCCAAAATAGGTCACCAAGATCTGATCAGTGGGGGTCCGACACACAGCACCACTGCCGATCAGCTCTTCGAAGAGGCCGCTGCGCTCCAGTGAGGTGTCAAAAAAGGGACTGAGCTGCAATAGCAAGCACACATATATATGGAGCTGTGCCCTGGAGCGCAGCAGCGTCTTTAACCCCTTCATGCATTATCACGTAATGTGTGCTGCGCTGAGCCTGCTCCATAAATGGCTGTTTAATACAGCAGGCACCCGGCCACAATGACCAAGATCACAAATGACTCACAACCTGGTCATTTAAACCCTCAGATGCTGTCAATAGCGTTCGCAGCATTTGTGTAGTTAGGCAGAGGGAGGGGATCTGCCTTACGATAGAAAACCCCAGAAATGGAATTGTGTGGCTCTGATCAGTTACCATGAAAGCCTGGGTCCTGCTTAAGATTCCCAGGCTGTTGTAAACTGCCTGCAAAGCTCTGCATGAGGCACTGCTCAGCAGGGAGGGCTTCAGAATCCCATGTACCATAATAGTTTTCTATTATGGAGTATATGAGTATATGAGAAGCGATTAAAAGATCCTAGGTTCTAGCCCCCTAAGGGGAATTAGAAAAAAGTTTAAAAAACATAAAAATATTAAAAGTTCCAATTCTACATATAAAAATAAATAAACTTTAAAAAAATAAACATAACAAGTATTGCCGCATCCAAAAATGTCTACACTATTAAAATCTAAAAATATTTTTCCGGGGCGATGTACGCCGTAACAAAAAAAAAGTAGATAGAAACTATTTGCCATTTTTTTTTGTCACCTTAACCCCCCCCCCCCCCCAAATTTAAATAAAAGATATTATCAAAAAGTCATACCGCCAAAAATGGCACCAATAACAACTACGGTTCATTGCACAAAAAACACTAATACTGCCCTAATACTGCTCTGTGGACAGAAATTTTAAAAGGATAAGGCTTTCAGAATGTGACAATCCAAATATTTTTTTAAAAGTAGTAAAAACGATACCTATATCTGCTATCTCCGTAATCCTATTGAACCACAGAATAAGGACGTTGTGTCATTTTTAGTGCACAGTGAATGCCGTAAATTCAATATCCAAAAAAAACCTTGGCGGAAGGGTGGATTTTTTTTTCAGTTTCACACCACAAAGATTTTGCCCGTTTTCCAATACAAAACATGGTAAATGAAATAGTGGCATAAAAGAATTCAACTGGTCCCACAAAAAATAAGCCCCCATTTGGCTATGTGAACGAAAACCTGTCGGACCCCCACCGATCAGATATTGATAACCAATCCTGAGGATAAGCCATCAGGATTTAAATCTTGGATGAAACCTTTAACTGCATCCATTTTAATTTGCTAAAGGTCTGATACACGGACATGGCATTGGCTGATTTCCACGGCAGTGGTTCTATTCTGAATTATGACACAGCTAAAAAATTTGATGTGACACCAAAATTATTCTGGTATCATCAAGAATGATAATATGGTTTTGTTGGTTTTAAACAGGGCCACAAGTAAGGGTCTTTTCACATGACCTAATGGTAGGCCAGCAAGTGCCAATCTACCATAAAATAGTCACACGGGCAGGTGGAAAGTGCAAAGATGGGTGACTAATTGTTACTGTGATCATTCATCCTCATATACTTTACATTTCTGTATGTTGGCAGCGTTTTCCATGTTTTCATGTCAGTTGGATTTTTATCCAGGCCAATGTTCGCCGAACGAATGCTCTTCCAAGTCTTTTTTCCTGATGGGGTGTATTGGATGTTTAGCCAGGTGGATGATTGACTGAACGAATGCCCCTACCTCTGCTGCATTCTTACGGACCCATTGTACATCTAGAAGTAACTACTTTATCGAATGTGCTGCTAGTGTCATGGACATTCCTGCGACAGGTGGCAGGAGATCGGTGAGACTGGCAACACGTGGTTTGATCTGATAGGTTTCCTCGTGGAACAATAGGCGTCTGTGTTGTTTCTGGTAATCAAATCAAAGAAAAAAATATAATATATAAAACATCCTGCACGATATGATATTAAATGCGCAGATGTACATGGCTACATTTACAAAGTCACAGAAAATAATGCAGTATAATAATAGATACAAGCATAACATACGGACTAAGCCCTCACTCTGTTGATAAAATCTGAGACACTTGGTCAATACATTTTGATCAAAACACATCTAAGCCCACCTACCAAGCAACAAGGTGGTCTCAGTTCAGGCGGGTCCTATGCTAACCTATCCATGCTGTTGTGCATTTATATTCAGGAGTGCAGTCCTGCACATATGGTGTGTTGCCCCTTGTTACCTCCATCTGCATCAGCAACTGGTGAGAGGAGGGACACACACACTTATATGTACCACCTTAACCTCTCCCGGACCGCCGCACGCAGGATCGCGTTCTCGCGGCGGCCGGGCTCTTCTGTTCGGACGCATCTACGCGTGATCTCGCGAGACGCGAGATTTCGCATAGATGCGCCTGCGCATGCGCACATCGCGCATGGCAAAAGGCGCAGGAGGAGTTAGTCATAGCTAATATAGAGCTAATCAGCGTTTGTACTTTTATAGTATCTGTAAGTGATCAGAACTGATCACGGTCAGATATATAATAGTACTAGTGTCACTTTAGTTCGCCCTCCACCCCAAACGCAGTGTTTGCCCGATCAGACCTGATCGGTCGCCCACACTTGCGTTCACCCACGCCCGCCCCGCCGCAGTGACAAAAAATTTTTTTTTTTTGTAATCACTGCACAATCCCTTCACAAGCGCTGCGGCGATAAAAAAATCAGTTTTGATCTTTTTTATCAATCGCAGCGGCTTCTGTACTTCGCTACCCTCTCAATTGTAAGACAGTCTTGCTTTTTTTCTTGGGTAGTCTCAGGGAATACCCCCTAAATTTAGACGCCCAAATGTCAAACAAGGGGTATTCCTCTGAAGAGGCCTACAGGATTCTGACCCAGTCGGATGAGGAATGGGAACCCTCATCTGACGAATCTAGCGGGTCAGAATACGAACCTGTAGAGAGCAGTGGCTCTCTGACTCAAAGTTCTGACGAGGAGGTGGAGGTCCCTGATAGAAGCAGGCGTACCCGGCCCCGTGTTGCTAGACCGCAGGTTGCGCAGGATCCGCTCAAGGGCAGCAGAGTGGGGCTGGCGCTGCCGGATTACGTGGTGAGGCATACACCAGCAGCGCAGCCCGTCCTGGACCTTCTACCAGCACTGCCGTACAACATGGTGAAGTGGCGAGCACCAGAAGGGCAGTAGAAGCTGGTACGGTGGCACGTGCAGTAGTTTCCCCGCCGCAGCCACCGCGCAGACAGGCCCGTAGAGCCCCTAGAGTCCCTGAGGTGCTGGCAAATCCTGATTGGCAGCCCCCAACTTCAGCCGCACCATTAGTTCCCCCTTTCACCGCCCAGTCAGGAGTTCGGGTGGAAACAGCTCAGATAGGATCGGCGCTGGGGTTTTTTGAGCTGTTTTTCACTGCGGAGCTCTATGACCTAGTCGTGGCAGAAACAAACAGATATGCCACTCAATTTATCGCCGACAACCCGGGAAGCTCTTATGCCCAGCCTTTCCGGTGGAAACCAGTCCAAGTTTCCGAACTTAGAACTTTTCTGGGCCTTCTCCTCAGCATGGGCATAACCAAAAAACATGAATTGCGGTCATATTGGTCCACGAACCCAATTCATCACATGCCCATGTACTCTGCTGCCATGTCCAGGACACGTTTTGAGACCATCCTGCGTTTCCTACACTTTAGTGACAACACCACCTCCCGTCCCAGAGGCCACCCAACTTTTGACCGGCTCCATAAAATTCGGCCCCTCATAGACCATTTCAACCAGAAATTTGCAGATTTGTATACCCCTGCACAAAACATCTGCGTAGACGAGTCCCTAATACATTTTACCGGGCGCCTTGGCTTCAAGCAGTACATCCCAAGCAAGCGCGCCCGGTATGGGGTCAAATTGTATAAGCTCTGTGAAAGGGCCACAGGCTATACGCACAAATTTCGGATCTATGAGGGAAAAGATCAGACCCTGGAGCCGGTCGGTTGCCCTGACTACCTGGGGAGCAGTGGGAAGATAGTCTGGGACTTGGTGTCACCCTTATTCGGCAAGGGGTACCATCTTTACGTGGACAACTTTTACACAAGTGTGGCCCTCTTCAGGCATTTGTTCCTAGAACAGATTGGCTGCTGCGGCACCGTGCGACCTAGTCGCCGGGGCTTCCCCAACGGCTCATTACCACCAGACTTACAAGGGGGCAGAGGGCTGCACTGTGTAACGAAGAACTGCTCGCGGTGAAATGGAGAGACAAGCGTGACGTTTACATGCTCTCCTCCATTCACGCAGACACGACAGTCCAAATTGAACGGGCAACCAGTGTCGTTGAAAAGCCCCTCTCGGTCCACGACTATAACCTCCACATGGGAGGGGTGGACTTCAACGACCAGATGTTGGCCCCTTATTTGGTTTCCCGAAAGACCAGACGCTGGTATAAGAAGGTGTCTGTATATTTGATTCAATTGGCTCTATATAACAGTTACGTTCTCTACAGTAAGGCTGGGAGAACGGGATCCTTCCTCAAATTCCAGGAAGAGATCATCGAGAACCTCCTGTACCCAGGAGGTTCCGTGGCCCCATCCACCAGTGTAGTTAGCCGTCTACACGAGCGGCACTTCCCTAGCGTTGTGCCGGGTACCTCAAACCAACCGCCACCCCGAAAAGATGTCGTGTCTGTAGCAGGAGTGGAATAAGGCGTGACACCCGCTATTTCTGTCCTGACTGTCCTGACCACCCTGCCCTATGCCTTGGAGAGTGTTTCCGGAAGTACCACACTCAGGTACACTTAGGGACCTAGGGACAGCACTACACAGGTAGTTTTTTTCCACTCAGGCTCTAGGGTCTCTCAGGACACTAGGTTTTGAGAGACCCTAACACATAGGGATGGTGCTGGTGTGCTACAGCAGAAGTGTGAAATGGTAGAAACGTCTCCTTTCACTTGGGATAACGCGTATAATGTACTTCGCACCATCTCTGTGTGATTTACACTTTACACATTGTCCCATGGGAAAGGAGAGGTTTCTGCTAGGAAAATAAAGAGTGACATGGAAAACAAAAAAAAAAAATTAAACAGGTAGCAAGAAAAAGAAAAATCTTGAGTTAGTTCAGGTTTTTATGTTCATGTTTTATAAAAGTTTTAAAATGTTCTGGTTTTATAAAGTTTGCAACGTTCAAGTCATGTGCCTGCTGCCTGTTTTTTCTTCTTCCCCCCATAACCACCCTTTATTTTCCAGGTATACCAACAGACCAACGGACCAACCGACGAAAACGCCGCAGCACTGATGTGCATTCTGAGAGAAGCATTGCTGCTATCAGAAGACACGTGAAGTCAGTGTATGCGGCGCTGCAAGACGAGATTTCTCCTCTGCAGGACAGGTACGTTTGCCCTGGCATGTGAGCTGAGGAGAGGTGTTGGAGTTCATATGCTTTGGCAAACACTTTGTATCAAAAATCTGGCAAAGATGTCTTCCTCCACACCGATGGATTGATCGATGTGAATGGAGAAATCACGTTTGCCAGGACATAGGAGCTGAAGTGGGTATGGATGTTTGGGCGGAGCCCCTATGTCCTGGCAATCGCCAGGCCCCTCTTTTTTTCTTGCATATTTTTTGGCAGAGATTTTTTCATCCACATCGATCGATGCGAATGAGGAAATCTGTGCCGTTCGTTTTTTCTTTCAGCCCAGAGGCTGAACGGAAAAAATCTCATTACCCGTATGCTCCATATAAGGAGAATAGCAGAAACTCCTAATGCTGGCCATACGTGTAATGATTGCGGTGACCCTCAAATGCCAGGGCAGTACAAAAACCTCACATGTGACCCCATTTCGGAAAGAAGACACCCCAAGGTATTCGCTGAGGGGCATATTGAGTCCATGAAAGATTGAACTTTTGTCACAAGTTAGCGGAAAGGGAGACTTTGTGAAAAAAACAAAAAAAAATCAAATTCCGCTAACTTGTGCAAAAAAAATCTTCTATGAACTCGCCATGCCCCTCACAGAATACCTTGGGGTGTCTTCTTTCCAAAATGGGGTCACATGTGGGGTATTTATACTGCCCTGGCATTTTAGGGGCCCTGAAGCGTGAGAAGAAAAATGCGTAAAAATACCGTCCTAAAAGGTACTCATTGGATTTAGGGCCGAATTGCGCAACTTGGCTGCAAAAGTGTCACACATGTGGTATCTCTGTACTCAGGAGAGGTAGGGCAATGTGTTTTGGGGTGTACTTTACATATACCCATACTGGGTGTGAAAATATCTCTGTAAATGACAACTTTTAAAAAAAATTATACAAAGTTGTCATTTACAGAGATATTTTTCACACCCAGTAGGGTATAGGTAAAATACGCCCCAAAACACATTGCCCTACTTCTCCTAAGTACGTCGATACCCCATGTGTGCCACTTTTTGCAGCCAAGATGCGCAAGGGGCCCTAAATCCAATGAGTACCTTATAGGATTTCACAGGACATTTTTACGCATTTGGATTACAAACTGCTTCTGACGTTTAGGGGCCCCTAAAATGCCAGGGCAGTACAAATACCACACAAGTGACCCCATATTAGAAAGAAGACACCCCAAGGTATTCGCTGAGGGGTATGGTGAGTTCATGTAAAGATTGAATTTTTGTCACAAGTTAGTGGAATAGGAGACTTTGTGAAAAAAAAAAAAATATCCATTTCCGCTAACTTGTGCCAAAAATAAAATCTTCTATGAACTCACTATGCCCATCAGCAGAATACCTTGGGGTGTCTACTTTCCGAAATGGGGTCACATGTGTGGTATTTATACTGCCCTGGCATTTTAGGGGCCCTGAAGCGTGAGAATGAATCAAATGCGTAAAAATACCTGTCCTAAAGGTACTCATTGGATTTAGGGCCGATTGCGCATCTTGGCTGCAAAAGTGTCACACATGTGGTATCTCTGTACTCAGGAGAAGTAGGGCAATGTGTTTTGGGGTGTACTGTTACATATACCCATACTGGGTGAGAGAAATATCTCTGTAAATGACAACTTTTAAAAAAATTTATACAAAGTTGTCATTTACAGAGATATTTTTCACACCCAGTAGGGGTATAGGTAAAAATACGCCCAAAACACATTGCCCTACTTCTCCCAAGTACGTCGATACCCCATGTGTGCCACTTTTTGCAGCCAAGATGCTAAAGGGACCCTAAATCCAATGAGTACCTTATAGGATTTCACAGGACATTTTTTACGCATTTGGATTACAAACTGCTTCTGACGTTTAGGGGCCCCTAAAATGCCAGGGCAGTATAAATACCACACAAGTGACCCCATATTAGAAAGAAGACACCCCAAGGTATTCCGTGAGGGGTATGGTGAGTTCATGTAAAATTTTATTTTTGGCACAAGTTAGTGGAATATGAGACTTTGTAAAAAAAAAAAAATATCCATTTCCGCTAACTTGTGCCAAAAATAAAAACTTCCATGAACTCACTATGCCCATTAGCGAATACCTTGGGGTGTCTACTTTCCGAAATGGGGTCACTTGTGTGGTATTTTTACTGCCCTGGCATTTTAGGGGCCCCTAAACGTCAGAAGCAGTTTGGAATCCAAATGCGTAAAATGCCCTGTGAAATCCTAAAGGTACTCATTGGATTTAGGGTCCCTTTGCGCATCTTGGCTGTAAAAAAGTGGCACACATGGGGTATCGCCGTACTCAGGAGAAGTAGGGCAATGTGTTTTGGGGTGTATTGTTACATATACCCATGCTGGGTGAGAGAAATATCTCTGTAAATGACAACTTTTTAAAATTTTTATACAAAGTTGTCATTTACAGAGATATTTTCACACCCAGTAGGGGTATATGTAAAAGACACCCAAAACTCATTGCCCTACTTCTCCTGAGTACGGCGATACCCCATGTGTGCCACTTTTGCAGCCAAGATGCGAAAGGCCCTAAATCCAATGAGTACCTTTAGGATTTCACAGGACATTTTTACGCATTTGGATTCCAAACTGCTTCTGACGTTTAGGGGCCCCTCAAATGCCAGGGCAGTATAAATACCCCACAAGTGACCCCATTTCGGAAAGAAGACACCCCAAGGTATTCCGTGAGGGGTATGGTGAGTTCATGTAAAATTTTATTTTTTGGCACAAGTTAGTGGAATATGAGACTTTGTAAAAAAAAAAAAAAAATCAATTTCCGCAAACTTGTGCCAAAAAATAAAAACTTCCATGAACTCACTATGTCCATCAGCGAATACCTTGGGGTGTCTACTTTCCGATATGGGGTCACTTGTGTGGTATTTTTACTGCCCTGGCATTTTAGGGGCCCCTAAACGTCAAAAGCAGTTTGTAATCCAAATGCTTAAAAATGCCCTGTAAAATCCTAAAGGTACTCATTGGATTTAGGGCCCATTTGCGCATCTTGGATGCAAAAAAGTGGCACACATGGGGTATCGCCGTACTCAGGAGAAGTAGGGCAATGTGTTTTGGGGTGTATTTTTACATATACCCATGCAGGGTGTGAGAAATATCTCTGTAAATGACAACTTTTTAAAAATTTTTAAACAAAGTTGTCATTTACAGAGATATTTTCACACCCAGTAGAGGTATATGTAAAAATACACCCTAAACACATTGCCCTACTTCTCCTGAGTACGGCAATACCCCATGTGTGCCACTTTTTGCATCCAAGATGCGCAAATGGGCCCTAAATCCAATGAGTACCTTTAGGATTTTACAGGGCATTTTACGCATTTGGATTCTCACGCTTAGGGGCCCCTAAAATGCCAGGGCAGTATAAATACCCCACAAGTGACCCCATTTCGGAAAGAAGACACCCCAAGGTATTCTGTGAGGGGTATGGTGAGTTCATGTAAAATTGTATTTTTGGCACAAGTTAGTAGAATATGAGACTTTGTAAAAAAAAAAAAAAAATCAATTTCCGCTAACTTGTGACAAAAATAAAAACTTCCATGAACTCACTATGCCACTCAGTGAATACCTTAGGGTGTCTACTTTCGGAAATGGGGTCATTTATGGGGTATTTCTACTGTCTGGGCATTGTAGTACGTCAGGAAACAGGACAGGTGCTCAGAAAGTCAAAGTGCGGAAATTCACTTTTTGCACTATAGTTTGTAAACGCTATAACTTTTACCCAAACCAATAAATATACACTTATTGCATTTTTTTTTATCAAAGACATGTAGAACAATAAATTTAGAGAAAATTTTTTAGATAAATGTAGTTTTATTTGACAAATTTTCCAACATAAAGTGAAAAATATCATTTTTTTGCAAAAATTTCATCAAAAAAAGTAAAATATCAAAAAAAGTAAAAATGTCAGCAAGAAAGAAATAGCATCAAATGAAAGCTCTATTAGTGAGAAGAAAAGGAGGTAAAATTCATTTGGGTGGTAAGTTGTATGGCCGAGCAATAAACGGTGAAAGTAGCGTAGTGCAGAATTGTAAAAAGTGGCCTGGTCTTTAAGGGTGTTTAAGCTAGGGGGGCTGAAGTGGTTAATCAAGGTCGCCTATTAGATAGGTGGGGTAAAAGAGCACATGAATATCACTCCCAGGGTAGGAGCGTATTCACACATGAAGGTGCCACTCCTTCAAGACAAGTCAAACAAATCACAGAAAAAAAAAATATATATAAAACATCCTGCACGATATGATATTAAATGCGCGGATGTAAATGGCTACATTTACAAAATCACAGAAAATAATGCACTATAATAATAGATGCAAGCATAACATATGGCCTAAGCCCTCACTCTGTTGATAAAATCTGAGACACTTGGTCAATACATTTTGATCAAAACACATCTAAGCCCTCCTATTCATGCTGTTGCGCATTTATATTCAGGAGCACAGTCCCCGCACATATGGTGTGTTGCCCCTTGTTACCTCCATGTGCATCAGCAACCGGTGAGAGCAGGGACACACACACCTATATGTACCACCTAATCAAGGTCGCCTATTGCATAGGTGAGGCAACAGCATGGATAGGTTAGCATAGGACCCGCCTGAACTTAGATCACCTTGTCGCTTGGTAGGTGGGCTTAGATATGTTTTGATCAAAATGTATTGTCTCAGATTTTATCAATAGAGTGAGCTGTTAGTCCATATGTTATGCTGGCATCTATTATTATAGTGCATTATTTTATGTGACTTTGTTTCTGGTAATGGCCACACCCCTTGCCTCAAGTGTTGCTAATGTGGTCATTTAACCTTCCTTATTTATAGTTGCTTCACCCACTATGCTGTGCGGTGTATAGCTTCAGTTTCAGTTTTGGATAGCTGGTGTGTGGATCTCGGTGGAGATCCTGGTGCTTCCATTGCTCTATTAAAGTTAAGTCTTTCCTTTCCCTTTTTGTATTTTGTTTGAGTTCTGTGTGTTGCATTTCCCTGTTATTTGTATTAAGGCCTGAGGGAGACTCCTGTTTGTCCTTCCTTTTGGAGGAACAGCTTGTCTCAGTCCTATCATTAGTACCAGGGTCCTATATGGTGAGTTAGTACCTTAGGTATTCCTGTGTATGAACTCACCTACCTCTAGGGTCTGTTCATACTAGTAGTTAGTCAGGACTTTGATTAGGGTTTTTAGGGTTTTACTAGGAGGTATTCATATCTATTTTCCCTAGTTTCCAGGCCTTATTCCCTCACCCCTTTTCCTCCTATGTTTGGTGTGGTGTTTCCCTCCCACACCCGAATGTGACAGCTAGCAACCATTGTTTTGCAGCAGAACAATGGGATCTGCAGCATTCTTTACATAGCCTTTTTACATAGCCTTCCTTAATGACCCGGGATGATGCTGTGATCGGTTAAACCTAGGTTGGGTTAAATTATACGCCATGATTTTTAACTTTGTCAAAGGTGCTTAAATTTAAACTCAATTTGGACTTGGTTGCACTGGAAACAACTTTACTGTGGATACATACATATGAGAGAAATATTGATATGCTGAGCCACCGCAGTCAGCTACGTAATATGGTGAAAAGCTAAGTGTTGTGGATGTTCATGCTTCATATTTCCACCTACAGTGAATAGTGCTGACTGTAATTACTGTTCACATCTTAGCTTTTGAGCCAATCCTTTCCAGCCAATGATAAGCAATAGCTTGTCTAGCTTGCAAGTTCCCTGCAAAGGTGTGCTATATTTGTTTGTCTGTTTGTGTACTGCCATCTGCCTGGTTACTGGATTTTTACCCTCTGTTGCCTAACTCGAGCTGTGCCTGACCTCCATATTAATCCTTCAATGCCTGCCATGACCTCGGACCATTTACTGTATTGCACATACTCTTCCATCCCTAACCTTGGCTTGTCCTGACTACAGTTTTACCTGACCCCTCAGTGACCCGTACTGTTGTCTCTGATCCCCATGGGTCGGCTGTCAACCACACAGAGACTACCCCAGGAGGTAATGGCAATTGATTTCAGATCCCTGTATAGAGATTGAAGGTGAATACCAGGGTGCTGCCAGGATAATGCCCTTAGTATTAGCCCAAAGCCATATTTGTTGTTTGACACACTGGTTCTGTAGCCACTGCCATAACAAGGATATTCATTAATATTTTAGAAACATATCTAACTCCTTAAAGGAACACTTATTCATTTTTATCGCTTACATAAGGGCAACCTATTCTATAGTTCTGTAATGAAATTCTATATTTATCTGAACTGTGTCCATCTATACTGTTGATTTCTGCTGATGTGCACTAATTGTACAGAGCTGACTTCTGCTTGCATTAAACTGCACATAAATACATACAGTATATAAAATACACTATTTGATACAAAGTCTGTGGACACCTGAACTTTGCTTTTTTAGCACCTGTTTCTAAAACCTGGGCTGCAGGAATTTTGACTTCTAGCCACTAGAGCACTGCAGAAGGTAGATGTTGACGTTTGGCAAGGGGACACTTAAGCTTTGCTCCAAACCATAGTTGAGGAACAAAGCTTTGTGCATAGATACCTTTGTAGGAAGGAATTTGCAACAATGTACCCAAATCTCTGACTCAAAGTTTGAATCACTCAACCCACTAAAATTCACATGAATATGATTTTCCTTCACTTAAATAAATTAGCCCAACCTATACTATGAGAAAAACAAGACTATTCTTCTTCTTCTCCTACGAGACTTTACAGTTGGCGCCGAAAGTATTGGTAGCCTCAAAAGATGTCTGCAGCAAATAGGGGTGCTGGCAGAGAGATGCTAATATAATTGAATGTGGTGATCTCTGATGCCAAGAGACCTAAAGCACTGGGTCTCACAGAATAGGGAAGGGTCAGTGACCTTCTGTGCTGCCGGAATTACTACCACAGATTGGGTAGGCAGAATGTTGTGTTTGGCATGATTGCATTACTGTACAATTATTATTGTAAATCACTGTCCATTCACACTGCCTTCATGCAGCACTGCTATTGCATCTAGAGTCTTAAGATACCCTGGAAGTAGGGACTAGTTACAATTCCTGTCTCTGCAACCCCCAAAGTTGTGGAAACATACCATGGTTCTTTGAATTCATCCTGTAAGTCTACATCACAGACAGCCCCTTAGTCCAGTGTTCCAACCATGTACCAACTATGCACGGTCCTAGCCTTGCAACGTGCGAGCTCCAGATAAAGACAATCTAAGACCAAGTTGTATTTTTGCAAGTACTAATATATTTTATATATAACACTCTTAATATTGAGGTCATTGTCTTTTCCAAATGTCACATTTGGACATGTTTAAGGGCAACTTTCAGATGGATCAACCGTATGAAACTAGGCACAGTGCCTATAAGGCCATCTGAATAGACATTTGTTAACTCGATCATTTGGGACATTTGGGAGAAACCAGTGTTTTAAATATTATATGCAAATGCTTAAGTGCACTGGGGGCAGGCCATAGCTCCTCCTTATCCCTGTCAATCAAGTGGAGCAGGAAGTGTCTTGGAAAGCTGAGGAGCTAAGCTGGACTGAGTGGTTGGGGCCCATCCTCAATGCACATAGGCCCTAATTTTCATATTGTTTAAAACACAAATTTTTCCTAAATGCCGCTACAGATTGGTGGACAAAATGTATGCTTTTAATTAGCTGGGGCAGGACTACCAGACATTATGCCTAGCTTGATAGGGTTAATCCTGTGGACAGATGCTGTTTAGGCTGATGGATGGGTCCACACTCATGTTACCTACATTAGCTAAAGCCAGTAGCTGCATCAAGGCTTTAACAGGCACCATGAAATATTTCTTGACCAATTGGCAAATACCCAGGATTGCATACAGTAATCCTTGCACACTTCTGTCTTTCAATTGACATAATATAGTCCACGACAATCTCTTTCCAACAAAGCTAGAATCAGCCCTTTACCTCATGTGGATCAAGAGATCTCCCTATTCATCGCTCCAATTGTTCTGCTAGATTAGATTCTAACAGCTTCTAAAAGTAGATATGGCTGGTGGCAGTTGAAGAATTAAACTGAGTATATATGCGACCACCTCAGTGAGGTGGATAAAAAATAATAAAAATAGCAAACAGCAGGTGGCGCTATACAGATACATTTCATTAAATAGCTCACTGGCTATACTATATTTTTATTTACATGTACTTATAAAAGTATTCAGATCCAGGTAATGGTTTCAAAAATGTGGAATGTGTTTTGTGGCACAACCCCATTAATCAAAAATCATGAATGTGTTCATTCCAAGTTTCTCATTTCTTACTGGTGATCACTGTAAAGACTGATGTGGCCCAGTCTAAGGCTTATACAGAGATATTCATCCTCTGTAACAGATTTGCGTGTTTGTTTAACACACATGTCAAGGGATGCTTACGATGGGATTTATGCATGCCCAAGGAGCAGAAATGACAATTACAATCACATACATCTTTTAAAGTGACTTCACAGAGAGCCTAGTGAGTAATTTAAATAAACCAGCCAGAACGGTAGAACACCGATTACTAATGAACAGGCACCAGCCTCCTTAGTACTGCCAGGGGAATACCAGTTATGTTACAGAGGAGCAACACAATTAGCGCACATGCTATCTAATAAAATATCAGCAGCCCTCTCTTTGATGAGAATGTGTATCATTACAGAAATCGATTCTATACTATGTCTTGTTAGATGTCTACAGATTGTGACTGCATTTCTCTCTCCAGTAAAATATAAATCCCTATATATCAGATGCATTTAAAGGGGATGTATCATCAGAAAATGACCTATTATTTAAATCAAGTTTTTATGTTAAACATATTTTTTAAATAATTTGGGTGATTTTAAAAAAAAATAATTCCACATTTAAAAAAAAAAAAAATCCTTCAGTTTTTAAACTGGCCGCTAAGCCTAAAATATTTTTAGGCTTTCTATCTTCTGAGAGCAGCTAAATGGTCCATATAAACAATGGATATGAGCTGACCCTCCTTGACTTGTATGGGAGAGTTTTCTAGGCATGCTGTGTGATATCACATATTGTGAATGGTGGATCCTGTATTATCCATGTAAAGGTCTTACTTGTCATTGTAATTCTGCCCGTGGTGATAATAATAGCTACTGAAAAGTTACCTGTACAGAATAGGAAATCATAACCTATTATTAGACCTTGTGACCAGTGTGAAAATTGTGATATTGAGAGAGTAAAAAAAAGTCACCAAAAAAAAAAAAAAATGTTTAACACATAAACATGATTTAACCACTTGCCACCACGCTAACGCCGATGGGCGTCAGCGCGGCGGCTCTCTCAGGTCTCACTGCCGCCTATCGGCGTCATCTCGTGAGACCCGAGATTTCGCATGTGCGCGCGCGTTCATGCGATCGGAGCCGGGACAACTGAAACTACAGCCTGCCAGCGCTGATCATGCGCTGGCAGGCTGTAGATGCGGGAAAAAACGCATTTAAATCGCATATCAGACACTGGTTTGTAAACAGCGTCTGATATGCCTGCTGTCTGCTCGTCTGGTGGTCCCTTTGTCTGGGACCACCAGAGGAAACATAGGTAAAGTGCACCAATCACTACACACCCCCACCCCCCATCACTGATTAACCCCTGATCACCCATGTCACCCCCCCTGATCACCCCCTGTCACCCCCCCTGTCACTAATCACCCCCCTGTAAGGCTCATTCAGACGTCCGTATGTGTTTTGCGGATCCATGGATCTGCGGATCCATGGATCTACGGATCCGCAAAATACGGACACCGGCAATGTGCTTTCCGCATTTTGCAGATCCGCACATTGCCAGAACTATATAGAAAATGCTTTTTCTTGTCCGCAATTGCGGACAAGAATAGGACATGTTCTATATTTTTGCCGAACGGAAGTGCAGACCCGGAAGCGCGGATCCGTAATTCCGGATCCGAGCGGGACAAAGCAAAAATGGAAACTTTATTATTATTTGTTTTTCCTCAGAAAGTGTCATTTTCCGCTAACTTGTGAAAAAAAATGAAATGATACATGAACTCACCATGCCCCTCCGCGAATACTTTGGGGTGTCTTCTATCTAAAATGGTGTCATTTGGGGGGTATTTATACTATCCTGACATTCTAGCACGTGAAGAAACATGACAGGTGCTCAGAAAGTCGGAGCTGCTTCAAAATGCGGAAATTCACTTTTTTGCACCATAGTTTGTAAACGCTATAACTTTTACCCAAACCAATAAATATACACTTATTGGACTTTTTTTTTATCAAAGACATGTAGAACAATAAATTTTGTGAAAAATTTATATAGAAATGTAGTTTTAAAAAAAAAAAATTACAACAGAAAGTGAAAAATGTCATTTTTTTGCAAAAATGTCGTTACATTTTTATTAATAGCAAAAAAAGTTAAAATGTCAGCAACAATGAAATACCACCAAATTAAAGATCTATTAGTGAGAAGAAAAGGAGGTAAAATTTATTTGGGTGGTAAGTTGTAATAAACGGGCAATAAACGGTGAAACTAGTGTAGTGCGGATTTGTAAAAAAGGGCCTGGTCACTAGGGGGGTATAAACCTGTGGTCTTCAAGTGGTTAAACAGTAGGTTATTTTGTGATAACACATTCCCTTTAAAGGGGCATATGGATGTTATAGAGGGAGGGATCCCTTTACCAAGGGCAATTATTGGGAACAAACTATTCTAAGAATGCTCCTTCCCGATAATTTACCTGATTAGATTTGAACTCCAGTTAAATATAATGATTTCAGCGCAATAGAGCTTAATGATTGTACAAAGAAAAGTTCTACAACTTTATGTAGGATAGTTTTCTTTGTGGGATTTGTTACCTTCAAAATAGGTTTTAAACTAATCATACAGGCATGTAGAGTAGGTGCACTGAACGATAACCATAACTTTCGTGTGAAAATCCAGTCCTCTATACCTGAGGAATGCATTTTTTTTTGCTCTGGGCAGCATTATGGCGAAGTGTTGGTACACCACACAGAGTGACCCTTCTCACTGAGCACTATTTGCAAAAAAAATAAAAAGTACAGGTGAAACTCGAAAAATTTGAATATCGTGCAAAAGTTAATTTATTTCAGTAATGCAACTTAAAATTAGAATATTGTGAAAAAGTTCAATATTCTAGGCTCAAAGTGTCACACTCTAGTCAGCTAATTAACCCATACCCCTGAGCAAAGGGTACCTGAGCTTGTGACTTTGGGGTTTTCATAAGCTGTAAGCCATAATCATCTAAATTATAACAAATAAAGGCTTGAAATATCTCACTTTGTATGAAATTAGTTAATTTCATATATTAATTTCACCTTTTAAGTTGCATTACTGAAATAAATTAACTTTTCACGATATTCAAATTTTTTGAGTTTCACCCGTATCTCTCAAGATTAAAGAACTGGACTTTTGCAAGATAATGTAGGTATTGTTACCTACATGGTAGTGTGCTATTCACACGTTTGGTCAGTGATTTCCATCAGGGATTTTGAGCCAAAACCAGGTGCGGCTCTAAGCACAGAACAGGTGAATCATCTTTCCCTCATTCCTTATGTCTTTGGAGGCTCCAATCCTGGATTTCACAATCACTGATGGAAATCACTGACCAAAACACTGACGTGTGAATAAGGCTTTACTTTGAAACTGATTTTGGAGGAGACAGGCTCCCTTTAAATTGACAGAAGATGCACCAAATTTATCACAGTAACTCACGATATATGACAGATTTGGTGCATCTTGCTAAACATTTTAAACATGCCCCCATTGTCTGACAGGTGTGGGTCCCACCTAAGAGACCTGCCTCTCTCTCTCTTTAAAATGAAGCCTCACACGAGGCCGGCAAAGTGGCGGACGGTGGTGCCGGTGTGGGCACCACCAAGTCTTCCTATTGCCCCTTGGCTTTTTTCAGAATCCCCATAGAAATGACTGGAAGTGCACCACACTTGCGTGGCCACCACTCCTATTCATTTCTATTGTGCAATGGAAATAGCCGAGCCAGCACTTGGCTATTTTCGGTGGCCCCATAGATATGAATGGAGGGCTGCCGCAAATGCGCGGTGTGCCCTCCAGGACAGTTCTGTTTATGAGATAGCAATATGTCCCCATTGTCTGAGATGACAAAACCCCTTTAACCTTCCTTTCTCTTCCTTCCTCTTGGTCAGCATACTTTAAACCAATAATTGACACCATTATTTTGGTGCAGTTTGGTCATTTTAACACATCTCTTTTTTAGCCACACTACTTTTCTACACACTTTTCAAAGTGTCTAAAACACATTATAAAGCTGGTGTAAGGCGTATACACCAGTTTTTTTGTGGGCAAATGAAGTCAAAATAATGGTGCATTTTGGGTAGTATATAACACTTTTTCTGGGTTTCAGTTTTTTTTTTTCCAAGATCTCTGTTTGCTGAAGGTAAATACGATTATCTTGTTTATGGTCAGGGCTAGAGAGGCGTAGAGCGTGCGCCAAGACCTAACCCTGAGCCAGGAGGCTGAGTTATGCCGGGAGCCGCGAACGCGAGGTATAGCAAGAAAGAGGCCATACCCTAAAGGAGAGCTGAATTGAGGGGAGGGAGGGAGGGTGCACGCAGGACGGGCGTCTGGCTACAGGAACCCATGGGTGTATATATAATCAGACGCCCCTCCCACAAATACAGGCTGCAAACAGCCTTGGCTATTTATGGTCAGGGCTAGAGAGGCGTAGAGCGTGCGCCAAGACCTAACCCTGAGCCAGGAGGCTGAGTTATGCCGGGAGCCACGAACGCGAGGTATAGCAAGAAAGGGGCCAAAACATCATGATAGAATTAACTTTATTTGTGACATCACAAAGCCAAATTGCAGAAAGCACTGGAAATTTCTGCCTGAGGGTCAGGTATGTACCTAGTGAAGCACGAGGATCGCCAACGACCCATGTGCCGTATTTCATGGGCAGGAACCTGATGTCGGGAAGCTGTTGAGGCTGCCCCTATACGAAAGGAATGGCCTGAAATACTTCTTGGGTCGAGACCCAGACCTTGGACGAGGGCGCGGATATAGGAGATAAAGGTGATGGTAGTAAGGGCTCTGCCGGCGTGTGGCAGAAGCGGGCTATCAGCCGGGGCGGCCTGAAGAAGTGAGATTAGTTGTAGCAATACCCTGACGGGACACCAATCATTTGAGGACGGATAGTACTTGATTACAGTGGGATTACAGTTTGACTGGTTTTGGTGGATGGCAGTGAAAGGGAAAAATGACCCTGGTCCCAGGATAGCTGTTGTTTGCGTGGGTAGCGCTGATGATCCGAGCCAGCCATAATTTCCCCGGGTCTGAGAAAGCCATAAAAACTAAGGAACATGGCGGCTTTGACTACGAGGCTGGTGAAGGGCTCAAAAGGACAACCATCCAAAGCTGAGGAAAGGTTCCTAAATAGCTCACTTGAAACTGGCTGCCTAGGACTCCTGGACCCCTTGTCTTGTTTCTGAATGCCCCACAGGGTGGCTTTGATGGCTTGGACGGAAAAAAAGGACCAGTGCTGGGGGTTGGCCAGCATGAAATGGAGTTGTAAACTTGCCAGATAAAGTTTAATGGTGCCATAGGAGAGCGAAAGTTGGGAATGACAGTAAGCTATGAAGGCCATAATATAGGAGACTTCACTATGACTGCCCTGTGGATATGCTCTGGAAAATTTGTCAAAAGCCCTTAACCCGGCTTGGTAATTCCTGGTGGTATTCTTAGATAAGGACTTCAAAACCAGTTTCTTAGCCTCCTGGATGAGGGATGCTATTCCAGGGTGAAGTAGCTGAATGGAGGCACTGTTGCACCTGCGGGATCGGCATCGGGCATTTCCTGAAAAAATATCGGAAAATTAAATCGTGAAAGCGCATCAGCTGCCTTATTCTGTTCGCCAGGGATGTGAATGCTGCGCATATGGAAGTTGTGTTTTAATGAAATCCAGACTAACCTACGCAATAAAGCCATGATGCTAGCAGAGTTCGCCCTCTCTTTGTTGATGATGGCCGCCAGGGCCATCTGTGATGAAAGTGACTGCTGTGTTGGCCCACCGGTGACCCCAGAGCAAAGCTGCGGCCACAATGGGATACAGTTCTAGCAGGGAGAAGGTATGAAGGGCCGCGGTGTCGGATGAGAACTCCGAAGGCCATCTGTCAGCCAGCCAATGAGACTCAAAAATAGCAGCGAACCCAGTGGTGCCTGCTGCATCGGAAAAAACAATAAGGGAAGATGAATCCCACTGTGGCACAAATAAAGAGAGACCATTCCACGAGGAAAGGAAGGACTCCCACATGGAAAGATCCGAGATGGCTTGCCTGTCCAGATGGATGACGGAGTCCTGCTCGGGAGCAAAAGGCAAGAGCCGAAGAAGCCCGGCCAGGAAAGCCCTCCCCTGGGGCATAACCCTGGTGGCGAAGTTGAGGAGCCCGAGGAGGGACTGCAACTCCACTTTTGAGAGAGAAAGGGACCTGATCGCCTGGGAGATGGCCGAGCGGATTTTGTCCAGTTTCTCAGGAGGAAGACTGGCCTCCATGCGAATGGTGTCCAGAGTTATGCCCAAAAAGGTAACCCTGGTGGCCGGACCCCCGGTCTTGCTGGCTGCCACGGGAACCTGAAGGCGGGAAAAAATCTCCAGAAGTTTGTGCGGAATAGAGGGAACTTGGACAGGTTTCTCAATCAAAAGGAAATCATCCAGATAATGTACTACCATGGGGGAACCGCCATGATGGATGAGAACCCAATGCAATGCCCTGGCAAATTGTTCAAAAAGCCAGGGGCTACTCTTGGAGCCAAAGGTGAGTCGATTGGCGAAGTAGAACCTGCCAGCCCACGAGATACCATAGAACTGCCATAATTGAGGATGGATCGGGAGCAACTTGAAGGCGTCCGCGATGTCCACCTTCGCCAACCACGCACCGGAGCCCGCTTGGAGAATGAGCTGGATCGCCTCATCCACAGATGAATAGTGCATAGAATATTCCTCTGAGGGTATGAGGGCATTCAAACTGGGGCTGGCGGACATATGGGGCGCGGACAAATCATAAATAAGTCGTTTTTTATTTGAAGACTGCTTTGTCACTAACCCGATGGGATTAATACGCCAAGACCTGAAAGGAATCCTGTCAAAGGGTCCGATGATGAACCCTTTGTCCAACTCCGCCTGAATGAGGACATCCACCGCCCTGGGATCGCTGGTAGCAGAGCGCAGGTTAGGACCTTCCCAGCAATCCTGAGGCAGGGTGATGAGGCCCGTATGGAAGCCTTCTTTGAACCCATCCAGCAGGAATCCGACAAAGGATCGATCGGGGTGGTCAGCAAGGAAGGCCGCGAGGAGATCCACATTAATGTCGGCTAGTCAGAATTCTTTTGCTGACTTCCTGGGGCAGGAGGAACGCGGGTGGGCCCGAAAGCAGACGGAGCAGACATGGAGGGCTCGGCAGGAATTAAAAGCACAACCTTTAGCATTGAAATTGTTGCATATCTGGCTGCTGCCCAGATACACAATCAGCCTGCCTAATTTGTCTAAGGATGTCGAGGATCTGGTGGACCCCGAAGGCCCAGGAGTGGACCCTGCTTGATGCGACTGAGAGGGTTCCGGGCATCAGTCCGAAGAGTGGAAAATGGACTGGCAAATAGAACATAACAGGGCCTTGAGCCCAGCAAAATGGCAGCAGAAAAGTTCCATGTCCAAATCAGCCCAGTTTGTGGTAAACTGGAACTGATTCAGGGCCGCCGCGGCTTTAGCCGAGAAGGAACGATGGTAGTCATAAAAAGCAGTCCCGCCATATTTATGTGCCAAATCCATCAAGCGGTATAAATAAGTATCCAGCTCCTCCCTGCGGCCAGGATGATCCGAACATATGACATCCCTGAAAATACTAAAGGCTAGCACAAATTCAGATACTGACAGTTTTCTGTTCAGCCGAGCATCCTTCGCTTTCAAAACAACAGAGACTTCCCCGCAGTGAATAACACGATTCTCGGATATATCCTGGGAGGCAATGAGGATCGCCGCAAGGTTCACATCCTTGCCAGCCAGGATATCCTTCTTGAAATGATCCGGAATGAAATGAGAAGGAGCAATCTGAGGGGTGGCCGGAGGCCTACCTGCAGGCTCCAGGGAGACGGGAGAGGGGTCTGTCGCGCCTGGAGATTGTGACGCAGCCGCCAACCTGGTTTCTAGGAAAGAAACCCTTGATTGGATGTCAGAAACCAAAGCAGTTAGGCCACTGATGGAAGCCTGAATTTGCGCTAGGACCTGGTGAACAGAACTGATGTCAGGATGTTCGGGTGATGTACTAGGGGCTGTCATAAGAAGGCGGTACAACTCCGCCTTGCGAGCGGAAGCGGGTGGCGAATACCCTGGCAATTGAGCTCAGTAATCAATCTAGGCACAGTCCAATTTCTTAAGGACGTGTTACTGGCACGGCCCGAGACGGAAGTTCCTGGCAGGGAAGCGTTGTTGTCCATGTCCGAAATGTGAGACATACCAACACCTAAGATAGAAAAACTAGGTCAAATAACAAATAAAAAACAGGACCAAATGGGGTGGCGACTACCGCCATGAAAAGAACTACCTACCTGATCAGGACCTGAAGACACTGCCAACCATGAAAGACTGGAAGCTGGAGCTTACGAAGCTACGCTAAAGGACAAGTGGGCCACGCAATGCCTGTACCATCTAAGAAAACCTGAACAAAATTGGAGAGTAAATGACCGGAGCCGGAAGGCAATATCTGATAGTGAGGAGCGCAAGAACCCGCGGAGATGAAGAACAGAAGCTACGGAAGGAAGGTAGTAGAAAACACAACCTGGAGGAACCAGGAAAACTGAACTGACCCGGAATCCAGGAGACACGGAAGACCTGGTAGGACCAGGAGACACAGACAGTCTGGGTGGACCAGAGGACACAGATAACCTGGGAGATCAGTAGACACTAAGAGCCTGGGCGATCCAGGAGACACAGATAACCTGGACGATCCAGGAGACACGGAGACAACCTGGGCGATCCAGGGAGACACGGAGACAACCTGGGCGATCCAGGGAGACACGGAGACAACCTGGGTGATCCAGGGAGACACGGAGACAACCTGGGCGATCCAGGGAGACACAGACAACCTGGGTGATCCAGGGAGACACAGACAACCTGGGCAATCCAGAGAGACACAGACAACCTGGGCGAACCAGGGAGACACAGACAACCTGGGCGATCCAGGAGACACGGAGAACCTGGGCGATCCGGGAGACAAGGAAGAACAGGAACATGTGGAAAAGCCCAGGCCGGAGGAAATCTGGACCCAGAAGGCCTGGGGATCCAGGAGACACAGACAGGAAGGTGGAAGTTACACACAAAACCTGGGTGGGACGGAATAACAACCTGGTGGGTACGGAGTGTGGCAGCCTGGCGGATTCAGGCGACCTAACGGAAACACGGAAGTGGAGGCCCCCATGGTGACTGCCAGAAGTGAAAAGGGACAGGCGAGAGTCAGGAAGGGCAGCGGTGGACCCTAGTTAAGGTAATGTAACGAGAAGTGCAACGGATGAACGGATGCGGAGTGATCAGAATTGAAAGACAGCCAGAAAGATAATTACGTGAATGGAACAGGAGATTTCTTGGGACGCCTGAAGACCAATAAAACATAGACATGAATGGTTAGTAGCCCCTTAGCTGAACTGATACCTAGTGCCCTGCTAAAACTCATGAATGAATTACCAGCTATCAGATCCTGAAAAAGCCAGCAGGTGGCAGCAGACTGAGACGTGACCTAAAAGGGGAGGCTGGGGGATGCCTGAGGACGTGGGTAACGCAAGAGTTTGTGTTTTTTTTTTTGTTTTTTTACAATCTAGCTATGGACTGCCAGTAGCCAATAGGAGCGCATGTCATGACGGGGGAGCACTGCCCCCTTCATGACAAGGATGAGCGGAGAAAAGCAGTCTCCACTTAATGCCCCATTGCCGACTTCCATGCCCAAAACCCCCCTTTTTAGTTTAATGCCTCTTTTTTTTTTTTTTTTTTTAAATACATATTATTTAAGCTGCGCTAGCCGGCGCGCTGCTTCTGGAACCCGCAGATGTCCGTGGTGCGGGGAAGCGGCAGCGCAGCAGCCGGAGCGCACTATTACCTGGGGCCTGGAGCACGCGATGCCGAAGCAAGAGGCGCGCACGTGGAGGAAGACCGGGACGGCGGCAAGTGAGCGCGGGTAAGCGCACGCAGGACAGGCGTCTGGCTACAGGAACCCATGGGTGTATATATAGCCAGACGCCCCTCCCACAAATACAGGCTGCAAACAGCCTTGGCTATTTATGGTCGGAGTTCCTTATCATGTCCACCTTAAATACGGGCAATGCTTCTTATAAGTGCATCAGAACTCCATGGTGTCAGTCGGACATTATCAGCAGCATCTAAACCTATACAATAAGATTTTCTACACTGGATAGAATTGTGACAATCTGTAGGAGTTTTTGTCTTCTGGATGAAAACAGTAGTATTCACTTTGCCTTGAGCCAACATGAGAACCAGAATTCTAGCTAGTATGCCATGCACCGTATTTAGGCCTTATTCACACGTCCGCAATGTCGTCCGCATGTATTCCGCAATTCTGCGGAATACATGCGGACCCATTGACTGTGAATGGGGCACGGAACGATGCGGAGAGCACACTCTGTGCTCTCCACATCAGTTTTTGCGGAGCGTGCCGCCGATCTTGCGGCCGCAACTCCGCAAAAAAGTAGAGCATGTCCTATTCTTGCCCGCAATTGCGGACAAGAATAGACATTTCTATGGGGCTGGCGGCCGGGTGTGTTTATGGATCCGCAATTTGCGTACCCATAAACACTACGGACGTGTGAATAAGGCCTTATTAAAGGGGTTTCCAAGGAACACTTTTTAAAATTGGAGCAGAATAGTTAAAAAACATCACTCACCGATAGAGATGAGCGAACACCTGGATGTTCGGGTTCGAGAGGTTCGGCCGAACTTCCGGAAAATGTCCGGGTTCGTGATCCGAACTCAACCCGAACTTCATCCCGAACCCGAACCCCATAGAAGTCAATGGGGACCTGAACTTTTGGGCACTAAAAAGGATGTAAAAGACACCCAGAGGGATAATATACCGCAATAAACGCATTGCGATTACAACTTTGAGCTGACGATCACCATGGGAACGCCTCCTCCAGTAGAATGTACTGTCGGATCTGAGAATTAAGTTGAAATCGCAATGCGATTCATATATATTTGCTTAATCGCATTGCGATTTCAACTTAGCATTGCTAAATAATTCCATCCATGAGTCAGTAAGTTAACGAATATGGATGGAATTATTTAGCAATGCTAAGTTGAAACGGCAATGCGATTAAGCAGATATATAATAATCGCATTGCGATTTCAACTTAATTCTCACATCCGACAGTACATTCTACTGGAGGAGGCGTTCCCATGGTGATCGGTAGCTCAAAGCTGTAATCGCAATGCGATTAAGCAAATACATAAGAATCGCATTGCGATTCCAACTTTTTAGTACTCAACTTTTAAAATCGTACACCACTTTAAGTTCCAAAGTTGCAATCGCGTTTGAATAGAACTTAAAGCTGTCTCTTAGTCAGTTTTAGTATTGGTGTGCTGTAATAGAAGTTACATTCGTACGCGAATATAACTTAGAGCAATACAGTCAACTTTACACTGTTAGTTTTATTATCGCGATAATACAACTATTCAAGAATCGTAGTACGTGCGTCTGTACGTGTGTGCGTTACCTCGGACACTATTCTATTTTGCCAGCCACAGCTGAAACCACTGATTTATGGTATTGCTATTTTGGCAATTGAATTTAACCCCAGAAAATAATCTATCCTTTGCCAGACAACAGACAGTATTATACTTGTCTAACCAAAGCTGGAACACCAGATTTAGGGGATTGGTATTTGGGCAATTGTATTTAACCCCTTAATAAAATATAGAAATTTCTTTCCTGAGTTTCTAGGGGTGACAATTAGCACAGCCAAGCCCCTGATGTAGGATATAGCAAAAAAAAAAAACTAGTATTGATGGATTGATGGACTTGGTGGCAGCTTCTTCTGGCGCACCACAAGTCACAAAATGGCCGCCGATCAACCCAGAAAATAAGTGACAGAAAAACGCTCTGTGCAGCCTAAGGCTACGTTCACACGACGACAATTGTCGCGCGACAAAAAGTCGCACTATTGTCGCGCGACAATTTTTATAATGGGAGTCTATGGTGTCGCAGTGCGACATGCGACATGCTGCGACTGCGACACCTAAGTCGGAGAAAATCCATCCGGGATGGATTTTTTGCGACTGTTGTGTCGCAGTCGCAACATGTTGCATGTTGCACGTGCGACACCACCATAGACTCCCATTATAAAAATTGTCGCGCGACATTAATGTGACATCAATGTCGCGCTACAAATGTTGCAGTGTAGTGGTTCCCAAATTGTCGCGCGACTTTTTGTCGCGCGACAATTGTCGTCGTGTGAACGTAGCCTAAAAACCAGCGAGCAAGTAACTAGCAGAAGTTCAATGATTCTCAGCTGTAAATTGATCCGTTCATTAGGTGCTGTTGCTGACTTTAACCTGCCTAATCTCGCCCTGACAGAAGCTGCGTCCTCTCCCTACACTAATCAGAGCAGTGTGACGTGCGGCGCTACGTGACTCCAGCTTAAATAGAGGCTGGGTCACATGCTGCACTTGGCCAATCACAGCCATGCCATTAGTAGGCATGGCTGTGATGGGCTCTTAGGGCAAGAAGTAAAACGCTAGCTGATTGGCTGCTGTGCGGCCCTTCAGAAAGCGGGAAGTAATCGACGAACACCGAACCCGAACCCGAACTTTTTTGAAAATGTCCGGGTTCGGGTCCGGGTCCCGGACACCCCAAAATTCGGAACGAACCCGAACTATTCTCGAACTGTTCGCTCAACACTACTCACCGATCTCCCACTGCTGCTGTTCAGACATTACTCTGGTCCCTGCTTCTCTCCACTTCCGGGTCCCAAACTTGACACACAGGACTGCTTGCTCAACCAATCACCAGCTGAGGTGGCTTATGAAGAGTTGCAATAAACTTTTAAGGTCAGCCCCAGTTTTCTTCCCCACTAGGAAATGAATGCAAGTTTTGGTAATACCATTAATTTACTTTGAATTTTCAAAGGCCATGGAGCCCTAGACTTATAGCAATTCCATTTTAAATATATATATACATACACTAGAATAATGTCTGTGGCTTTAATGTAGACAAAGCCAATTTACGGCAGTCCTGTGCCTCTATTCCTGCATTTTTTATTGAGAAAAAAAATGAAAGGTCAGATGTTTGCAGAAATCCAATACAGAAATATCAAATGCTCTACAGTGATTTTTTGCCAATTTTTTTGTGGGTACAAGGTTCTTAAAAAAAAAAAGAAATCATCTAGGTATGGCATTTTTCCCCCAGGCTTTTTACCATACATTTCTCTATAAGGCAAATTCACCCGTTTTTGTTTACAAAAGTGCACCAAAACCTGTGTATAAGTGTGGATTTGCGCGCAGATTTTTATTGCTGCTTTTTTAACATTTGCATTTTTTGTAGCATTTTTTGCACACTCCTTTTTTTGCTGAAAAAGCCCCAGCTCCAGATGTTAGCTGAAAGTCTATGGGAAATATGAAATAAAGAACATTAAAGCATTGTGGCATGTTGAAGCTATTGTGTTTTTTTAAGGCATGTTTCCCTCTTCTCTATAGGGAATAAAAAGTCTGAAAGGATATCATTGGCATACTGTGGTTTATTTAAAAAAAAAAAAAAAAAAACAATGCTTCATGCAAAAATTCCATGAGGTTTTTAATGGCCCTTTTTATGGTAAAAAATACAGTGGAGCAAATTAGTGGAGCCCTTTAGGAAGCCTAATTCACGTAGATCCTGATGCTGTTGTTACAAACATGCTGTGTTTCTAGTACGTTTTCAGTCATGACTTGCATTGATAATGGCCCAGTATAGTCATTATTGATGCCTGTATTTACAGCACTGGGCATATCATATGTCACGTAGGGCTTTCCAAGCAAATCTTGCTTCTTTTGCACCACACAAGTACAGTGAAATTTGTGTAATTCTGCGGAGGCTGTGAAGGTGAGAAGAGCAGGTTATTTTGCATAGGTGAACATTTGCTGTAACACAGTACAAACAGAAACCTGATCTATATATGCTTCTATGATGAATATTGTTGTTCCCTTCTAAGAGTCCATCTGTACTCAATTCTGAAGCTTCCTGGTGTACCAGCTACATACTGGTTTGGAATATTGCATGTTGTTGATCCAGTGTTCTAGTCCTGTTTTACATTATTTAAGCTGTTTGTGAAGTCTATGTAGAATTATTAATGGTCTGTGATAAAATATGTTACTATCACTATCATAGAGAGAGAGACACTAACATGTACGAACCACTGACTAGATGCACAATCCATTCCAGTACGTAAGATCTAAATTTCTGTGTAAGGGCCCTTTTACACAGGCCAAAGATCGAGCCAATTGGCCTATGTAAATTCACTGTAAATTTCCCAACATTACCCTCACCTCACCGATTTCCCACTGCTGCTGTTCCGACATTGCTCTGGTCCCTGCTTCTCTCCACTTCCTGGTCCCAGACTTGACACACAGGAAATGGCTTGGACTACCTGCTCAACCAATCACCAGCTGATGTGGCTTATGCGGAGTTGCAATAAACTTTAGAAACCTTTGTAGGATTTTTAGAACTTTTTTAAGGTCAGTCCCAGTTTTCTTCCTCGCTAGGAAATGAATGCAAGTTTTGGCAATACTATTAATTTACTTTGAATTGTCAAAGGCTAGAGCTGCATGGCTACAATTGTCATTAGGCTAGGGTTACACGGCTACACCTGTCACAGCCACGATCGCTGAGTAGCAGTGATACCACAGAAACGAATAGGATGAGCTGGATTTCTTGCAACTGCCATGGCGATCCTATTCATTTCTATGGTATTACTGCTGCTCAGTGATTCTGGCCGCAACAGGTGTAGCCGTGTAACCCTAGCCTAATGTAGACAAAGCCAATTTCTAGCAGTCCTGTGCCTTCTGTTTCTGCATTTTTTTTATCGAGAAAAAAAAGTAATGTCAGATATTTGCTAAAAACCAATACGGAAATATGAAGCGCACTACAGTCGTTTTTTGCCCTGTAAATGCACTGCAAATTACCCAACAAGAGCTAGTTTTTTGCATATTTCATGCGGCACCAAAAATCCTCATTTATCAGCAGCACATTGCCTTGGGTAAACAGGGAGGTACTTGCGGCAAACAATGAAACTGTACTATCATAGTAACAATCATTCATCCCCATGCAGAAAAGATGATTGCTGCATGTGTATGAAACTTTACCAAGGAGCAATGAATAGGAACAACTGTTTCTCATTCCCATGTATTTCCGGACCTAAAAAAGCACAACATTTATTTAGGATTTGTATGAAATTACCTAATTGGTTATCTCTAAAATGACATCTAATTAAATTAATTGCTAATAGTAAAAAATAAACTTCCTGTACTTTTTTTTTTAGTTGTCTTTTCCTGTGCAGCTGTGCAAACATGAAATGAATTCTAGGAGTGACTTCACTATTATTTCAGTAAAGCCTCACGCCCACAGAAAATAAATAAGTAAAAGAACAAATAAAGTAGATAAAAAATATCTCCAAGCCTAACCTCAGTGGCCTATAAGTGGCATGGATAAAGTAAACTTAGGCAACATGTACAATATATGGTTTACTGACACAGACAGTTTGAACAGGTTTTCATCCCTATTAGTTAGGATACATTTACATCAGCATTTTGAAATATGGCAAACTGTTTCAGCAGGGACATTTAGGAGTTTATTTATAATAATATGTTTTTTTTATAGTATTTTCATTTTTTGTTTTGTTTCCCAAAGAAGTCATTTAATGGCAAGACTGCATTAGTAATGACAGTGACAATGACATATATGACTGGGGGGTGAATGGATAGTAGTCAGTAGTGACAAACAGGCTGTTTTAAAACACATGCACATGCTTTTTAAAATGAGAGATGGTCCAATATTTATACCTTTGTGGAGGCCGATGCCTGTCAGTGCATTGGCGGATCCAGGGGGGGGGGGGGGCAACGAGAATGTGGGCACTGGGCAGCAGCAGCAGGGCACAGGGAGATGAACGCTTCCATTGTGGAAGCGTTCATTTCCATAGTGATCTGTATCGCCGTCCTCAGGACAGCGATACAGATGGCTGCGCTGTGGGGCAGGGAGGGAGAGGCGTCTCCCTTCCCTGCTCCTCTGATAGGCTGCGGGCCAAGTGCCGGCAGCCTATCAGATGTTGGTGCAGGCGGCGAGATGACGTCATCGCGCCGCCTGTGAGCTGTACAGAGCGGGACACAGGCCGGAAGAGGCCTGCATCGCATCGCTGTGAAGGATGGAGGTAAGTATTAGTGTCTTGTTTTGTGTTTTTTTTTTTTTTTTAAAGATACTGGCACTGGGTCGGGGGCTGGGTATTTGGCACATGATACTGGCACTGGGTGGGGGGGGGATTTGGCACATGATACTGGCACTGGGGGCGGATTTGGCACATGATACTGGCACTGGTTGGGGGGATTTGGCACATGATACCGGCACTGGGGGCGGAATTTGGCACATGATACTGGCACTGGGTGGGGGGTCGATTTGGCACATGATACTGGCACTGGGGGCGGGATTTGGCACATGATACTGGCACTGGGTCGGGGGATTTGGCACATGATACTGGCACTGGGGGATTTGGCACATGATACTGGCACTGGGTCGGGGGATTGGGCACATGATACTGGCACTGGGGGATTTGGCACATGATACTGGCACTGGGGGATTTGGCACATGATACTGGCACTGGGGGTTTGGCAAATGATACTGGCACTGGGTCGGGGGCTCTGTGTGGCACATGATACTGGCACATGGGGGATTGTTTGGCACATAATACAGGCACATGGGAGGGGATTGTTTGGCACATAATACAGGCACATGGGAGGGGATTGTTTGGCACATGATAAAGGCACATGGGGGGGGGGTTGTCACTGGCACATGATGATGGGGGGAGAGACACTTATTATTGGGGGCACTATTGGGGACCACAGCGGAACAGTATTGGAGGTAGTGGGATGTTTTGTCCAGAAGATGGGAGGATGATGGAAAAGTAGTAAACTAAGATTTATTTTTTGTTAAACTGCAGAGACGGAAAATGACAGAGAAATGGTGGCCTGGTCTGAAAGGAGAAGATGAGGAAAGAGAACATCTACATCAAAGGAGAAGTCACTGGACGTAAGAGGTATGGGCGCGATATATAGGTGGGGCTGTGTGTGGGTGTGGCTTGATGGTGGGCGGGGACACAGGGGCCCCATAAGTTCCAATTGCCTGGGGAAGTGCCCCTCCTGAGACCAAGCTCTGGATCCGCCACTGTGTCAGTGTTTATGCACATATAGTGGTATCAGATAAAGCAATTGCTTCCCCCCCCCCCCCCCTTGATAGGAGTGGGCAGTTCCGACTTCCAGTCAGGTAATAGAGTTAGCTAGGCAAGCCTGGAGCGAGGGAGCATGCCCATATTTTCCTGCTAGAAGGGCCTTAGGGACTAGACATACAGCTCATCTGTGAGGACAACTAATACAGGGAGACTGCAGGGTCCCAGGCCACAAAAGTTCTGCAATAGTGATGTCGCGAACATAAAATTTTCCGTTCGTGAACGGCGAACGTGAACTTCCGCAAATCTTTGCGAACGGGCGAACCGGGCGAAACGCCATAGACTTCAATAGGCAGGCGAATTTTAAAACCCACAGGGACTCTTTCTGGCCACAAAAGTGATGGAAAAGTTGTTTCAAGGGGACTAACACCTGGACTGTGGCATGCCGTAGGGGAATCCATGGCAAAACTCCCATGGAAAATTATGTAGTGGACGCAGAGTCAGGTTTTAATCCATAAAGGGCATAAATCAACTAACATTCCTGAATTGTTTGGAATAACATGCTTTAAAAAATCCAGTGTGTGTATACGATCAGGTATGATGTTGTATAGATCGGGTAGTGTAAGGGTTACCCCCGCTTCACAGACATTGACAGACCAAACTCCCCTTTTAATGCACCGCAAACAGTCCATTTGCACAACCGCAAACTCCCCATTTGCACAAGGTTGGATACCAAGCTAGCCATGTCCCGGTGATGTTATTGAAGGTTTCTCCACCCAGCCACATACAACACCAAGGGTCCCCGAAAGGTGAATTGAATTGATTTTTCGAACGGGAAGATGGTTAAAAAAACGCTGGCTCCCTCCCTATTGTATTTATCCACGGTGACTGCGTCTGCACCGTGGAATTTACTGTCACACCTGATATGAGTGGTATTTTCTGCAGTACTATTCTCATCAGTTTAATCCCTCTAACGTCCCCAATCTGGGGTCTATTTATTGAATTGATTTTTCGAACGGGGAGATGGTTAAAAAAACACTGGCTCCCTCCCCTTTGTTTTAATCCACGGTCACTGCGTCTGCGCCGTGCAATTTACTGTCAAACCCCATATGAGTGGTATTTTCTGTAGTACTATTCTCATCAGTTTAATCCCTGTTACATCCCATATCAGGGATTGCCTTTTGTGAAAAAAAATGTAGGCTGGGTACCTTCGACTGCCTTCACAGTGACAGACCAAACTCTCATACACCACATTGAATTGATTTTAGGAACCGGGAGATGGAAAAAGCAGCTTGGTCGGTCCTCTTACTCCCAAATTGGGGCACTGCGCGTGTACAGAGCAATGTGCTGTGACACCCTATATGAGTGGTGTCTTAACTAGTACTATTCTTATCAGTTTAATCCCTGTTACGTACCCTATCTGGGGACGTGTGTCGAATTGATTAAACATTGTTGAATTAACGCACCATTACGACATCAGGAAATAATTTAGTTCTGAGCTCTGTACTTGCTTTGTATTGGAATTGATGGGGATTTTTTAAATTGTCTGCATTATTTCTAATAAACTATTAGGAGACTTTATTATGATTTTTTATTATATGTATTAAAAACCCATACAACTTAAAAAAAAAAAAAAGTGAGAGGCGGAGTGGCGGTTTGTTGAGAGGGGGCAGGGAGGACAGCAGTGGTTGACGTGGCTGAAGATGCTGGACCAGGAGGAGCATGGTGGCTTTGAGTTTGTGTGCTGCTTGTACTCATGTGTTGATCCCATAGGCGTTTGTGATGTGAGATCATGTGCCTTCGCAAAGCAGTTGTACCGAGGTGGGTGTTGGACTTCCCATGACTCAGTTTCTTTCGGCACAGGTTGAAAATGGCATCGCTGTTATCAGAGGCAGACACACAAAAAAAATGCCACACTGCTGAGCTTTGCAATGACGGCATTCTGATGGTGGCAACAGCATGCGTTGACTGGCGTGCTGTCTGGCTGACCCCGGGTGCCGATACATGCTGTCTGACTGTGCCACTAACTCCTTGCAACGACCTCTCCCTGCTTCCAACTCATCTTCTCCTTCTCTCTGTCTCCCCTGCTGAACTTTCCCCCTCTTCTTCTCTTCGAGCAGGCACCCACGTGGCATTCGTGGACACATCGTCTTCATCAACCGCTTCACTTGTATCTGACACCTCAGCAAAGGAAGCAGCAGCGGGTACAACATCATCATCATCATCATCACACTGTACGTCCATGTGTGTAATCCTGCCTGACTGAGACATATCCCTGTAATCTACATCATCTGGCAATAATGGTTGTGCATCACTAATTGCATCCAACTGATGTGTAAATAACTCCTCTGACGGATCAAGTGAAGAGGCTGTGGTGGCTGTGGTGGTAGTGGTGGTGGTGGCGGCGGACGGGAGCGTGGTAACTTGAGAGCAGGTGACCGAAGCTGAGCTGGAGGAGGATGGTGCGTCAAGGTTCTTAGCGGAAGCTGTTGAAGATTGGGTGTCCTGTCTAAGCCAGTCAACTATGTCCTCAGAATTTTTTGGGTTCAGGGTACGTGGCCTCTGAACACTAGGCATTATTCCAGGGCCAGTGGAAATCACAGCACCACGACCATGACGGCCCCTGCGGGGTGGCCTGCGACTTCCTGTCATTTTTTTTAGATAAGTGGTACTACGCTTGCTAGGTACTGTGCCACCCGGTATCAGTGGTGGGCACTGGCAGTGGGCACACTACAGTCAGTGGAAGTGGGCCTGACACACACGTGCAGAAGGCAAGCAACTGAAATTAGACTACTGTCTAGAAATGAAATGCCTTGTTTATAGGCAAGCTACTGTGCCACCCGGTATCAGTGGTGGGCACTGGCAGTGGGCACACTACAGTCAGTGGAAGTGGGCCTGACACACACTGGCAGCAGGAAAGCAACTGAAATTAGACTACTGTCTAAAAATGAAATGCCTTATTTATCGGCAAGCTACTGTGCCACCCGGTATCAGTGGTTGGCACTGGCAGTGGGCACACTACAGTCTGTGGAAGTGGGCCTGACACACACTGGCAGCAGGCAAGCAACTGAAATTAGACTACTGTCTAAAAATTAAATGCCTTATTTATCGGCAAGCTACTGTGCCACCCGGTATCAGTGGCGGGCATTGGCAGTGGGCACACTACAGTCAGTGGAAGTGGGCCTGACACACACTGGCAGCAGGCAAGCAACTGAAATTAGACTACTGTCTTAAAATTGAATGCCTTATTTATCGGCAAGCTACTGTGCCACCCGGTATCAGTGGTGGGCACTGGCAGTGGGCACACTACAGTCAGTGGAAGTGGGCCTGACACACACTGGCAGCAGGCAAGCAATTGAAATTAGACTACTGTCTAAAAATTAAATGCCTTATTTATCGGCAAGCTACTGTGCCACCCGGTATCAGTGGTTGGCACTGGCAGTGGGCACACTGCAGTCTGTGGAATTGGGCCTGACACACACTGGCAGCAGGCAAGCAACTGAAATTAGACTACTGTCTAAAAATTAAATGCCTTATTTATCGGCACGCTACTGTGCCACCCGGTATCAGTGGTGGGCACTGGCAGTGGGCACACTACAGTCAGTGGAAGTGGGCCTGACACACACTGGCAGCAGGCAAGCAACTGAAATTAGACTACTGTCTAAAAATGAAATGCTTTATTTATCGTCAAGCTACTGTGCCACCCGGTATCAGTGGTTGGCACTGGCAGTGGGCACACTACAGTCTGTGAAAGTGGGCCTGACACACACTGGCAGCAGGTAAGCAACTGAAATTAGACTAATGTGTAAAAATGAAATGCCTTATTTATCGGCAATCTACTGTGCCACCCGGTATCAGTGGTTGGCACTGGCAGTGGGCACACTACAGTCAGTGGAAGTCGGCCTGACACACACTAGCAGGCAAGCAACTGAAATTAAACTAAAGTGTAAAAATTAAAAGACTTTTTTGATGCAAAGTCCTGTGCCACACGGTATGAAAGTAGTGGGCACTGGCAGTGGGCACACTACAGTCAGTGGAAGTGGGCCTGACACACACTGGCAGCAGGCAAGCAACTGAAATTACACTAAAGTGTAAAAATTAAATGCCTTTTTTTGATGCAAAGTCCTGTGCCACACGGGATGACAGGGGTGGGCACTGGCAGTGGGCACACTACAGTCAGTGGAAGTCGGCCTGACACACACTAGCAGGCAAGCAACTGAAATTACACTTAAGTGTAAAAATTAAATGCCTTTTTTTGATACAAAGTCCTGTGCCACACGGGATGACAGGGGTGGGCACTGGCAGTGGGCACACTACAGTCTGTGGGCCTGCAGCTCCTCACACAAGGGCAGGCTAGGCAACTGCAATATATATATGGAGAAAAAAAAAAAGCAGACTAATGTTGCAGCCCTAAAAAGGGCTTTTTGGGGTGCTGTCAGTAAGCTGTCCTTACAGCAGAGATCAGATGAGTCTTTCAGAACTGGAGTGGACACTGAATACACTAGCCTAGCTATCGATTTCCCAATTAAATCAGCAGCAGCTACACTGTCCCTCCTCTCACTAAGACTGCAAATTCCGAATGAATCTAAAATGGATGCTGTTCAGGAGATGGGAGGGTCTGGGAAGGGAGGGTATGCTGCTGATTGGCTGGAATGTGTCTGCTGACTGTGTTTGCTCAATGATGATGTATAGGGGGCGGACCGAACATCGCATGTGTTCGCCTGCCGCGGCGAACGCGAACAAGCTATGTTCGCCGGGAACTGTTCGCCAGTGGATAGTTCTGGCCATCTCTATTCTACAATCTACAGCTATACAGAGTAGGCTGCAGTAAGGGGAAACATGTTAAGACACCCATCACCACAGTTGAAGGCAGGTGTAACAAACTCAAATGTCTGGACTCCAGCAGCACAATCCTCAGCCTTGGCACAGCTGCAACAGGAGAGACTGCTGAGCCACGCCACCTGGTAATGCGACCGCATCCTCAACAGGATGCAATGCTGTGTTTCTTCCCACAGCAGGCGTGTGCTGGGAGATATTAGCAGTGGACTGATTTCTGAGCTGCTCTATTAATGTGTGCTAGTGTCATGGACCAAACAAGTTCTGATCCAGGGACTCTACACCAGTGCCAGTGTACACCAGTGCCAGTGATAGTCTTTGGCTCACTAGCTGTGTTCCTGGTTCTTGCTCCTGTGCTTATTTGAATTGCCTGAGCGTGCTTCTGACCCTAGAATGTCTTCAATGGCTGTTGCTGGTTAAGTGGGGGGGATAATATGCATATTATTGCTGTTCTTGCCTGCAGTCCCCTGCAGGTTATTTGACAGTAAACACAGAATATTAATCAGCTCTGGTATACCCACTTCTCCAACCCCAGTATTCTCCTACCCTACAGGTGGAAGCCCTTCTTCTGCCATCTGCTTTTCTTCCTTTTCCATATCATCTAATATTAATGAGAATATTTCATCAGAAACAATCAGCTCCTCCTCTCTCTATATCTTGCAGGTTTTCGTACGACATGAAGACTTAGAAGGTTGATTTAGAAGAAGTAAAGCCAGCAAAAGATGAGGATGGTCATCATTAAGACCCCCTACCCCCCCAAGGGGTGCAGACTGAATGGTATTGGTTGGCCCACTGGCAGTGGAATAATAAAGGCTTTCAGCTTATTGGGATTGAATTACATATCTTAGTTTACGGCTGATGTAGGAATAAGTAAATGTAGGAATAAATAAATAAAGCTAACGCCAAATAAGTCCACCTGTATTTACCCTCTCCAATATTCTTCTAATAATTGTTCTCAGCAACACTGTCCCTAGCGCATAAGAGCTTGCCATCTCACTATACTCAGCTTACAGTACGATGGTATAGACTGCGCAGAATGAGGGTTTTACAGGGCTGTGACATCACAGGGGATAACTACATGCGGATTGGCTGGCTGCAAGGCTTTATGGGTGATCTTGTGTTCCCGGGTTTGCATCCTCTACACTTAGTTTCTCTTTGTAACACATGCAGCTGCCATTTTAGCAAAACCTGATTTGTTACCACAAAGTGTGAGAAAAATTGGCTTAATTTCAAATCGAAGTTTTTCTAAACTTCGGACCGAATTACACGTCGAATGCTTGTGAACTATGTGATGAATATTGGGGTGTTCGAATGATTTACATTAATATTAAATTAAGTACTGTCTCTTTAAATGCTGCAACTATCAATGCAATAACTGCCAGCCCTCCTGAGCCAGCCTAAGTTACACAATGACACACTGATTCCTGTCCTGTGTCTAAAACATTTTATATATTAATTATAAAATGTAGCAAGCTATTGTGAAATAAACTCTCTTAGTCTAAACTAGCTGTATTCTGTGTTTTAACATCTCTTTCCTCTATGTAACAGATGTACTATCACTACAATGTACAAGCACAGGTTAAAAAAAAGGCAGATCCCATTATATAGTGCATACGATACCTCCACTGACATCAATGCTGTAGTCCCTCATTATTGGCGAGTCTGACTACAGTGTATTGTGGGCAAGCCCACCAGGATGAGGCTATGTGATGCACTTTTTTTATTTTCTCCTCTTCCTTGTATTCTGATATGTAACATCACAGGTGCCATTCCAACGATTCATGTATGATGAATCCCAAAAACTTCTGATTCATTGGAAACCCCTGTTTTTGGGAAAATGTATTGTAACAAATTTGTATAGCATCTCTACTGCTGAAATGTTATAATCTGTGGATGTAGATCCACCGTGCCAACCACCAAGGAATAGTAGGCTGCTAACTCACGGGGACCAGGGACACTGGGCACCAGAGGAATCAGACTAACTCATAGTCAGGAACAGGCTGAGGTCAAAGTACAGGAAGGCAACTGTCAGTATATGCAGTAAGCCCCTGTGGGGTCGGTGTAGAGGATGTAAGTGGTAGTGGCCCTAATGTAGTGTTGTTGTATCACTGTTTCCTACCTCAGGCCATGGCACCCTGGGTCTGTTGCAGTGAAAGTTAGTAGCACTGAAGAATAAGGCCAGAATTGAACAAAACAACATCCTTTTTACTAAGTGCATCGTAGAACACATACATAAGCAGTAGGCTTTAGTGCAGTTCTTCTCTGGCACCAGCAAGGATATTGAGGCAGGTTGGTTGGTGGCCATTCAGCACTTAGTTGATACTGATTTAGTGGTTGTTTGGTAAAGGGTGGCTTAGCCATAATCCCTCACGTCCAGCAGTGTGTGTAAAAGCTGAAATTAGCAGTTCACTCTGCTGTCTTTATCTTGTCAAGGCTTTACTTGAGACAATTTAGTAATGGTTCTCTTTGGAGAATTATGTAACAAGAGAAGAAACATTAAAGGCTCTGCCCTCTCCACCCTGTAGCTACATAGGAACTCCCACTCCTGAACGGAAGCAGGTCCAGCCTACTCCCACCAAGAGGGGAGGAGCAGGGTGGTTAACCCTGTTCCTGCCAATCTTTACCATACCTTCTGTGCTGGTAGTGATAGCCAGGAAAAAAAAGGGAAATGCAGTGCATAACAATAAAGAATTTGGAGTACCCCTAGGTCTTAGGTACAGCTTGTGGTCTCCTTCTGGTAGTTCTGCATCAGATGTCCAAGGCTGCAGTCCTTGCTGACCTCCTCCCCCCAATGCTATGAATAGACCAGGTTAGGGACATAAGTGCCTAAAAAACAATACAATGCCTGGGCTAACAATTGTATAACTACCAGGGGGGCCTAAAAGTCCCAAGGAGCAGTCTATGGTAGTACCAAAGACTAATGAAACAGCCTCCAGCTGTGGGATACTTATGCATTAGAGTCTTTGGGAATCCACAGTGGGGTAATAGAGCTTCTTGGGTCTGCAGCACTACTCCAGAGTCCCAGAAACACAGCTCTCAAGCACACCTCTGCCCAGGTGCATTTGAGTCCTGGCGGTGGGCCTTGACTTTAAAAACATTGCAGGAAACCAAATTTCTCATTTGAGGCTCTTTAGCAAAGAGTACTGGAAGCACAGATGAGGGTCACAAGGAGCTCAGGTAAATTTGAGTACATTTGAGGTGCTTCTTTAAAAAGTTACATTCCTTCCTCTCGGTAAGATGGCTCCACAAACCGAGAATGGAAGGCAAAAGGCACAACAGGTGCAGCTTTGATCAAGGGGAGTCTCATATGGCCGAAAGTCACAGTAGCGTGGCAAATATAGGGCAAATAAACAAAGACAAAACACCAGATGTCTCACACTCCTCAAGCTCGTCAGGCTCTTAGGTTTCCCAGTTTAATGGAGAACTTCAGGCCTGGTCAGAATCCTTGTACACTATCTTGTCGCCTCCTGGATCCTGCTCCTTCAGGCTGGGGTATCCTTGATGGCTGTACCTCTGGCAGGAACTCCTTGGATCTCTTGTTCCCAGCTATGGTGACATGGTTACTCTGCCTGTATCCCCTTCATAGAGATGATTGGGCCTGCAATATCCACGGTTCCCCGGAAGGTTCCACGATCCTCCAGATTGGACCTGCCATCCCTGGTGCAATTCACGGGCATAGACCTGGCTGGGGTGTCAAGCCTGGGCAGCCGCAACCCACTACTATATAAAGAATCTAATGGGCGAGATAGTGTTGCGGCTGGTCAGCAGCCTCTCCCTCTAGGACTAAGGGAAACCACGACCCTGGTTCCTCTCAGGCCAACGTATGAGTTGAATTGCACCAGAACAAGCACAAGTTCTCGGTCTGTCTCCACTTCCACTCGTATCTCACTTCCACTCGTATCTCACTCACTGGAGACACTGGCAGCAGCGAGTCTTCCGTGCTGGGTGATCTTCACTGAGCAGGTGGCAGACTCTTCTGCCTTTGTCTCCAGCACTTCAGCGAGATGGCAGTTTCTGATTATGGGAAAACTCCCTGTCCCAGGGACAAACGACTCTTCTGAACCATAGGTACTTTAGTCATGGAAAAATAATAAATGGGAGCCTGGTTAAAGGTACCGGACCCCCACACTAAGAGGATAATCCAGCAGACATGTCCTGCCTGCTCCACTACTAGGCGTCTTCTCTGGTTTCTCATTCTCAGTCTGTGTGGCTGTAGATTCAACTGAATTTCCTCTGGCAAGGCAATAAAGTCACTCTTAGTGTCCACACAATTAGGCTGATAAGCAAGGCAAGGATGCAAAATTCTGTTGTGTTGTTCTGTGTGGTAGTGGTCCTGATGCAATGTTGTCACTATGTCCTTCCTCAGGTCGTCGCTCCCTGGAGTCTGTTGCAGTGACAGTTATAGCACTGAAGAATGAGGCCAGAATTGAACAAAACAACGTCCTTATCACTAAGTGTAACGTGGTACTTGAAATACATACATTACTAGCAGGCTTTAGTGCAGTTCTTCTCTGGCACCAGAAAGGATATTGAGGCAGGTTGGTTGGTGGCCCCATTCAGCACTTAGTTGATACTGATTTAGTGGTTGTTTGGTAAAGAGTGGCTTAGCTGTCCCTCACTTCACAGTAGTGTATGTACGCACTGAATATAGCAGTTCACTCTGCTGTATTTATTTTCTCAAGGCTTTACTTGAGGCAGTTTAGTAATGGTTCTCTCTGGAGAATTCTGTAACAGGAGAAAAAGAACTGAAGGCTGTGTCCTCTTCATGCTGTAGGTACACAGGAACCCCCTCTCCTGGCAGCCAAATCCCACCAAGAGGGGAGGAACAGGGTGGATAACTCTGTTCCTGCCAAGCTTTGCCATACATTCTCTGCTGGTAGTGTTTGCCAGAATACAAACAGTGAAATGCAATGCTTAACAATAAACTATTTGGAGTACCTCTAGGTCTGGGGTACTGCACACCCCCATGGTAAAAGGCAAGTCGTCCTTGGGTTGTGCTGTGTCCTCTCCACACTGTAGCTAAACAGGAACTCCCACACCTGGCAGGAAGCTGGACCAGCCCACTCCCACCAAGAGTGGAGAAACAGTGAAATGCATTGCATAACAATAAACTATTTTGAGTACCCCTAGGCCTGGGATACTACATTTACCAACAGGTAATTTGATTATAACTCAGATAGCAAGGTAAAGCAGTCTAATAGAACCTAGCAGGATCTCTGTTGATCAGGCCAAGAGTGAGAGAGACAAGCCAGTATTTATAGAGAAGCTGATGAACTAATTAGTCAGCAGCTGGACAGCAACACACAGAGCAAGGAGAGAAAGGTGTACCCCCCACAGTGCCGAAGCTGAGGTGAGATATACTGAACTAAGCTTCTGTTTACACATACAGTGGACAGACACAAATACATAGTGGAGTGGCAAAGACAGGCTGCCAGAGTAACATGAAATAAAAAAATGTTTTCTGTTAACCCCTTGCCGACCAGCTAACGAATATATATATGTCGGCGGTCTGTTAACATCAATCAAACATATGCGTGCACTACTGAGGATATGTCATCAGTATTAAAATCTTGGAAAGTTCACTTCCTGCAAAATTTGAAGTAAAGTATTGAGCGGTGCTTATAGTTTCATGCACAGCGTTGGAAATGCACTTGCATTTATAATGCATGGAAGCATTCATTGCTAGTTCTAGCACCAGATGTCTTTGGATAGTAAATCTGAAATTACATAGAAAATTTAATATTCACAACGTTACAAAAGTTACGTAGGATATCAAACTCCTTTCAAGATTATTAACATTATTAGTAATGTCAAAGTGATAGACCATAAATGGCTATCGGTAGAGTTAAGCGAACACCAGGAAGTTCGGGTTCACCGAGTTCGGACGAACTTCGTCGCAAAGTTCGAGTTTCGGGACCTGAACTTGACCCCGAACCCTATTGAATTCAATGGGGACCCAAACTTGGGGACACTAAAATGGCTCTAAAAGAGTCATGGAAAGGGCTTGAGGGCTGCAAAAGGCAGCAAAATGTGGGTAATAGCATGACAAGTGTCCTGCAAACAAATGTGGATAGGGAAATTACTTAAAATAAAATAAATAAAAATAACAAAATAATAATCTTGAACTAGGAGGAGCTCCATTTAGAGTAGGAGGTTGAGGAGGCGTTGGATGTGGCGGTGTAGGTGGACATGGACGTGTAGGTGGAAGCGGCAGTGGAGGAGAGGAGGTAGCCAACACTTTTTTTTTTATTTAATTTGGGTAGACCACAAAACATTGTGGAATATATAACATAAAACAAAGAGAAAGTGCGCTGGAGTATAACAAAGGCTGGGTGAGGCCGGTATACATGTCTATTCTGCACAAGGTACGGACAAGTCCTGTGGGATCCATGCCTGGTTTATTTTAATGAACGTGAGCTTGTCCACATTGTCTGTGGACAGGCGGCTGTTCTTGTCTGTAATAACGCCCAATGTGTAAAGGGCAAGCTCAGGCCATGTGCCCAATTTGGAGAAGTTGAAAGGGGCAAACCCATCAGTCAGTACGTGTAGGCGTGTGCACACATACTGCTCCACCATGTTGCTCAAAAGCTGCCTCCTGCTAAGACATTGCATATCAGCTGGTGGTGCAGGTTGTTGTGGCGTGGTGACAAAGCTTTTCCATATTTTGGCCATGCTAACCCTGCTATCTGAGGTGCTGGCGGTGCCCCTGCTGCATTGGCGACCTCTTCCTCCTCCTCCTCTGCCTTTGCCTTGTCCTTCCACTGAGCCCCCGCTGTCAGGTGGGAATGCAAAGAGTGTGCTTGTAGTCGCGCATCTTCCGATCTCGCTCCAGTGAGGGAATAAAGGACGGCATGTTGTCCTTGTAATGGGGATCCAGCAGGGTGGTCACCCAGTAATCAGCACTGGCGGTCGTGGCGCAGGCACTGCAGCATGTAGTCGCTCATGTGTGTCAGGCTGCCCAGAGGCAACAACAAGCTGTCCTCTGTCGGAGGTGTATCGTCTCTGTCCTCGGTATCCCCCCAACCACGCTGCAGTGATGGCCCTGAGCTTCTTTGGGTGCCACCCTGCTGTGAACACAGTTCCTCCTCATCCTTCTCATCCTCCAGAACTGTGCCGTGGCTGGACAATTGTGTACCTGGCCTATGTTGATGCAGGAACCCACCCTCTGAGCCACTTGTGAATGACTGGCCTGATAACCGTGGAAATGATCCGTCTTCCTCCTCCTCTTCCTCCTGTGCCACAACCTCTTCCATCATCACCCGAAGCATTTTTTCAAGGAGACATAGAAGAGGGATTGTAACGCTGAGAACGGCGTCATCGGCACTGGCCATGTTGGTGGAGTAGTCGAAACAGCGCAACAAGGCACACAGGTCTTGCATGGAGGCCCACTCAGTAGCGGTGAAGTTGTCACCCATGCGTGCTGCAGCTGAAACTCCACTATCACCTGCTGCTGCTTGCACAGTCTCTCCAGCATGTGCAAGGTGGAGTTCCACCTCGTGTGCACATCGCATATGAGGCGGTGAGCGGGAAGGCCGAAGTTACGCTGCAGGGCAGACAGGCGAGCAGCACCAGGTTGAGAACGCCGAAAGCGCGCACTGACGGCCCGCACAGCACGCAGCAGCTCTGACATATCGGGGTAGTTTTTCAGGAATTTCTGCACCACCAAATTCAGCACATGCACTAGTCAAGGGATGTGTGTCAAACTGGCTAGGCCCAGAGCTGCTACGAGAATTTGCCCATTATCACACACCACCAGGCTGGGCTTGAGGCTCAGTGGCACCAACCACTCATCAGTCTGTTGTTCCATGCCCGTCCACAGCTCCTGCGCGGTGTGGGGTTTGTCCCAAAACAGATGAGTTTCAAAACTGCCTACTGTCGTTTTCCCCTGGCTGTGCTAAAGTTGGTGGTGAAGGTGTTACTCTGATCGGATGAGGACGTTTTAGAGGAGGGTGAGGAGTAGAAGGAGGAGGCAACAGGACGCAAAGAGAAATGCCCTGCGATCCTCGGTGGCGGAAGGATATGCGCCAAACAGCTAGTTGCCTCAGGTCCAGCAGCCACTGCATTTACCCAGTGTGCTGTTAGGGAGATATAATGTCCCTGCCCATGCTTACTGGTCCACGTATCGGTAGTTATGTGGACCTTACCACAGATGGCCTTTTGCAGTGCACACCTGATTTTGTCCCACACTTGTTTGTGCAGGTAAGGGATGGCTTACATGAAAAAGTAATGGCGGCTGGGAACGACGTACTGTGGGACAGCCAAGGCCATAAGGTTTTTAAAACTCTCCGTCTCCACCAGACAGAGTGACAGCATGTCAAAGGCCAGGAATTTTGAAATGTTGGCAATCAGGGCTAGGGACCGCGGGTGGGTAGGGGGGGTACTTCCTCTTTCGCTCCATTGTTTGGAAGATGGACAACTGAACGTGGTGGCGTTGCTGACACATCCTCTGTTTGCGGGATGGCCATTGCCACTGTCACTTCAGATCTGGAGGCCGAGACTGCAGCAGAAGAGGGAGCAGGAGGAGGCTGAGACCTTTCTTAGTTTTGGAGGTGTTTACTCCACTGCAGCTCGTGCTTTGCACTTAGATGCCTGGTCATGCAGGTTGTGCTCAGTCTTAGAACGTTTATGCCTCGCTTCAGGCTCTGATTGCACAGCATGCAAACCACTCGTGTCTTGTCGTCTGCACATTGTCTGAAGAACTGCCAAGCCAAGAAACTCCTTGGAGCTGGCTTTGTTGTGCTCGGTCCCTGGGTGCAGTGGGCAGTAGCAGGTGTATTGTCTAGGGGACGGCCGCTCTGCTTTTGCACCCTGCTCCCTCTTTTGCTGCGCTGGTGGCTCTATGCGACCACCGCCTCTCCCTCCGAATTGTACAGGTCACTCGCATGACCTTGATTCCATGTGGGGTCTAGGACCTCATCGTCCTCCACATCATCTTCCACCCAGTCTTCACCCCTGCCCTCCTTGTCGGTTTGCAAACTGCAGAAAGCCTCAGCAGTTGGCACCTGTGTTTCGTCATCATCAGAGACGTGCTGCGGTTGTCCTCCCATGTCCACATCCTGAAACATAAGTGGTTGGGCATCGGTGCACTCAATCTCTTCCACTTCTGGGGCAGGGCTAGGTGGATGGCCCTGGGAAACCCTGCCAGCAGAGTCATCAAAAAGCATAAGAGACTGCTGCATGACTTGGGGCTCAGACTGTTTGGCAAATTTGCAAGGGAGTGAGGCTAGATAGATGCCCATGGCCTGCAAGTGCCAATTCTGAGCTTTCAGCAGTGGACCGGGTGGGAGACAATGTGAAGGTACTGGAGGCACCCAATCTACTAGTGACTGTACTTGTTCTGGCCTCACCATCTGTAGAGCGGCATTCGGGCCTACTAAATAACGCTGACGGCTCTGTCGTCTACGCGCACCTGAGGAAGGTGTTTCATTTGGGTGTATAGCTGGCACAGATCAACTACGTCCTCTCACTGCATCAGGAACTCAACCAACACCAGCAGCACCACGACCAGAGCCACATCCCTTATTTGACGCTCTTCTCATTTTTTGCGGTCACCCACCGAAGTAACAGATGTTTTTACTAAATTTAGTTCTCTGTCAGCAATGCAGAGTGGGGGGTTTTCACCGACAAAACTGGGTTAATGTCACCCACCAATGGAACAGACGATTTTTAGAAAGTTACGTCCCTGTCACCTATGCAGAGCAGGAGTTTCTATACTGCAAAAATGTTTCAATGTCAATGACCAATTTAATAGACCGATTGTAGAAATGTATTTCACTGTCACCTATGCATAGCAGGTTTTTTTTTACTGCAAACATGGGTTTATGTCACCCAACAATGTAACAGACGATTTTTAGAAATTTATGTCCCTGTCACCTATGCAGAGCAGGGGTTTGTACACGGCAAAACTGGGTTAATGTCACCACCAATGGAACAGATGATTTTTATTAATTTACGTTACTGTCACCTATGCAGAAAGTGTATTTCTTTCAGTGTCAGAAATGTAGCGCAGGCCGCAAATGTACTATCTAGCACAAAAAGTGTGTTTTTTTCAAACAATATAACAGCAGTATTTAACGGTTTTATTTGACTGTCTGATATGCAGTGTTGGTGTCAGAAAGAGAAAAAAACGCTTTAGGTCACACAAATATGTTGCAGACTAATGTAATTATATTCTTTTCACTGCCAGGTACGAACTGCAGGCCCCAGGGGTACTTAACTGTCATAAAAAGGGCATTTGCCCCCCTAGAATCTAACAGATGGATTTAAAGAAGAGATTTTCCCGGTCAGATATTCAGCACAGGGGAAGTTTGCAGAACAAAGTGGGAATATTGAGATTGTACTGTAGTTCTATGGAACTACATTATAAGCTAATATAAATCTAACTTGTGAATTTTGAAGCAGAGGGGGTAAAAAAAAGTTTAAAAAGTAATTTTAAAAAAATATATAAAATATATATTAAGAATATATTTTAGATTTTTAAGTATATATTTTTTTAAATATATAGTATAAAGAAATATAAAAATTTAAATCACCCCCACTCCCTACAATAAAAAAATAAATATATAATTGTCACAGGCATTGCCGCATCAGAAAGCACACATACTATTAAAATATGAAAATATGCATCCCATACGGCAAATGGCGTAATAAAAAAAAATTGCCTGTAAAACTGTGGCGGAATTGTCCCAAAAAAACAAGCCCTTGTATAACTATGTGAACAGAAAAATGAAAAAGATTATGACTCTCTGAAGACAGGGAAAAAAAATGAAATGTAAAAATAAAAAAACCTCCGGTATCCAAGGGGTTAATAGCACACTGCATTGTCGGATATGTAATGCTTTTTAAAATTAAAAAAATAGTCCAAAAATTATCCCTTTTTGGGGAATTGATGTCCACCAGTGTTTATACACATAGTGGTATTAGAAGAAGCAATGGCTTTTTGACAAGTGGTCCAAAAATATCCCTTTGTCAGGGCAGGTATCTGTAGGTGTTTATATACACGCAATAGTATCAGAAGAAGCAGGGGCTTGTTGTTTTTAACAAGTGGTTAAAAAATTGGCCCTTTTGGGAAGTATGAATAGGCCACCCATGAGTCACATTAAAATTGGAAAAACTCTCCCAAAAATGTCACTTTTTTATTGTAGATTTTGAATTTATATCTCAAATAAATATGGTTGGCGCACAATTCAGGTCACTTAAGTGCATCTTAAGCCCTTAGTGACTTAACTAATTTTAGCCTTAAGAACCAGTAACATTTTTCACTCTCTATGTTCCAGCAGTCATAACTTTTTTTTTTTTTTCTTCAATTTAGCTGTATGAGACCTTACATTTTGTGGGACGAGTTGCATTTTTTAAGTAACCATTTTGGGGTACATACAGAGGAGATGAAAAAAACTGAAATGATACGTTTTTGGGATTTATTTTTTACAGTGTTATAAATAACATGATAACTTTATTTAAATTTATATAGTTTTTATTTTGTTGTACTTCTTGAACAATAAAAACACTTTTTTTTATAAAATAATTTGTTTTTGTGTCCTCACATTTCAAGATCCAGAACATTTTTGTTATTTTGACTGCATAACTGTCTGGGGGCTTGCCTTTATGCAGGATAATTTGTAGTTTTTATTGGTACCATTTTGATTGCTTTTTATTCTGTTTTTGGTAGCTGAGATGAATAGAAAGCAGCAATTCTATTGTTTTTATAGTTTTTTTACAGTGTTTTCTGTGACTCATAAATAATATAATACATTTATCATACATGCAGTTAGAGTGTAGCATATCTATGGCTGCCTCCTTTCTAGTGTTGTGTGCTCGAGTAGAACACTTTGCGTTGGAAGTCAATGGAAGAACCCGAGCATTAAACCAGGCAGCTCCTGCTCTGAAGTGGGGAGGGTGTCAGGACTCTAGTTCGTCTTAGGAGTCCCTGCTCTGACTCCATACATAGCTATTTCCATATACGGAGTCAGTGCTTGGGGACACCCAGTGTATTTAAGTCTAATTTAGCCTGTATTTTAGAAAAGTTTCTGCTTGGATTCGAACTTATGACCTTAAGAGACCACTCAGCTATAATAGCTGCATAGCCAGTTGCTAAAAAAAATAAAAATATATGAGACTTCTACTGTAGAGGAATACTTACTACTAGTAAGTATTCCTATACAGTAGAAGTCTCATATTTATTTTTTTGTGACTGGCTATGTAGTTATATAGTGTAGTGGACAAAGCAGGAGATGTGCAGCTGTGTAGCAGTAGTAGAATCAGCAGCAGCACGGTATGGAACACGATGAACAGGGCAGATGATTTGTGGCTGTCTAGGGGTAGTAGTAGTAGTGGCATTGTATTGTTGCTTCCTGCCATAATATTCCTTTATGGATGGTGGACGATGGAGCAGAGGAGGAGGAGTAGACAGAATAGAACAAGCAGTAGCTGATGAAATTAAAGAGGACCTGTCACCACTACTGACATGCCTGTTTTAATAGCTATATGCATTCCCCATGTAATATCAATTCTGAAGTATCTAGTCTTACCCCATCTTAGTCCGTTTTTACCAGCACCATCACCAGGAATTTTCCTCTGCAGGTATGTCCGAAGAGAAGGCAGTTTTGGCAGTCATTTCTGCCAAGCTTCAGGCCGAGGGATTGGGATTCTTGTCCCGTTTGCTGGCTGGCTTGCAGGAGCCCCCTCCTGCTCCACCAACATCTTCCTTGGTCAGAGGCCGGCGTACCGCACAGCGCACCCACCAGCCGTGACGCTTAAGCCCCAGTCAGCCTCCCTCCTCCACCCTCAGTAGGCTATCCCGCGCTGGTAAGCCCGTCCTGCAGCCATCCCTCTGCCACCTCATATATAATGGGGAACAATACCACAGCCTCCTCCTTTGCAGAGGAGCCCCCCCCCCTCGTCACCTCAGCAGACCGCTGGGGATCTCACACTGGCCACCAATGTATTAGTGGCAACCTCACCTTCTACCCCTATCTCAGCCCCTGTGCATCTTCAGGAGGAATCCCTTCCCTGTAATGCAGTTTTGCAGCAGCCTAATATCTCTACTGTCGCCACCCCCCTTTGCAGACAGGCCATCCTGCCACCCCATGCAGGCGCTCTCCTTCCACCTCCCCTGGGGGTTGCTCGAACCGCCACGCTAGGTGCAGGTCGGGATTTCATTGCCATAGCTGTTCCCGTCACCTCCTCTTGGCGGAACCGCAGAGATGTCCGCTCCAGGTCCTCGCGTTGGCGGTCGCCTTCTTCCCCTGATGTCAGCTCCTGCAGCTCCAGTCCTGGCAGGTCCCATTCACACCAGAGGCAGGGAAATGCGCATTCGGCCAGAAGGTCGTCCCGCGGGGCTAGTCGAGTCCGCGCAGTACAGGAGCCTTATCCTCTGGTTGTTCCTGTGGAGCCTCCGTCGACTTCTTCTGGTGGTGAGTTTAAATTCTCTGGGGCCTGGGGTTCATCTTCTATTGGTCAGCAGTTAGTTCCTGTCCTTACCATGGGTGTTCCGCCGCCAAGGGCCAGCGATCACAAAGAATCTCTATTTTGCGGTCCCTCCCCTCTGGGAGAGCATTTGGATCTCGAAACTAAAAACAAAATTTGGGACAACCAGTACGTAAACATTTGGTCCTTGATTATCGTCGACCAGCACACAGTTGATAAAGAGCGTAGGCCCAGCTCTGATAGATTTATCGATCGCAGGTCTGAGGTGGCTCACACCATGGGTAATTGGTTACAAGCTTTCTCAGTGTTAGGCTATGTTATGGGGCAGCGACATCCAGAACGCTGTTCAGAGTTATTTGTTTACATGGATTCTTTATACAGCGCCTATAAGGCCCATGGGGGGTCCACATGGTGGCGGTATGATGAAGAATTCCGTAGACAATTGGCAATTCACCCGGAAATTGGCTGAAGAGTCAAAGCCACAGATCTTTAGCTACGTCTGATGATGTCCCAGGGTCCACCCCTTTCCAGCTGTGGCCCCTGCCCCTACCTCTAGCAGCCAGGGGCCAGTCGTCGTTCGCAGACCGGGAGTTTGTTGGCTCTATAATGAGGGCCACTGCAAATTCTTTGCACTGTGTACAAACACGAATGCTCTGTACAGTTGTGTTCAAAATTATTCAACCCCCACTGAAATTGAGTGTTTTGGCCAGTTTGACATTGATTTTGATCATTTCAGTCATCTTGTTTACAATTAAATCAAAGAGGCACTTGTAAGTCAGACAAATATAACATAACATTTATAATTAAATAACCACAAATGTCTTTTCTGTGCTCACATCATTATCAGTTTTATTCAACCCCCAAGTGACATTCAATCTTAGTACTTAGTACAACATCCTTTTCCAGTTATAACAGCTTTTAAACGTGAAGCATAGCTTGACACAAGTGTCTTGCAGCGATCTACGGGTATCTTCGCCCATTCTTCATGGGCAAAAGCCTCCAGTTCAGTCACGTTCTTAGGCTTGCGCGCTGCAACTGCTTTCTTTAAGTCCCACCAGAGGTTCTCAATCGGATTTAAGTCTGGTGACTGCGATGGCCACTTCAAAATGTTCCAGCCTTTAATCTGCAACCATGCTCTAGTAGACTTGGAGGTATACTTGGGATCATTGTCCTGTTGAAAGGTCCAAAGTCTCCCAAGCCTCAGATTTGTGACGGACTGCATCACATATTTCATCCAATATCTCCTGGTACTGAAGAGAATTCATGAAACCTTGCACACGCTGAAGCTTCCCTGTACCTGTAGAAGCAAAACAGCCCCAAAGCATGATTGACCCCCCGCCATGCTTCACAGTAGGCAAGGTGTTCTTTTCTTCATAGGCCTTGTTCTTCCTCCTCCAAACATAGCGTTGATCCATGGGCCCAAACAGTTCTAATTTTGTTTCATCAGTCCACAGAACACTATCCCAAAACTTTTGTGGTTTGTCCACATGTCTTTTGGCATACTCCAGTCGATTCTTCTTATTCTTTGGAGACAGCAAGGGGGTGCGCCTGGGAGTTCTGGCATGGAGGCCTTCATTACGCAGTGTGCGCCTTATTGTCTGAGCAAAACTTCAGTACCCGCATCTGACAAATCTTTTTTCAGTTCCTCAGCAGTCACATGGGGACTTTTCTCCACTTTGCGCTTCAGGTAGCGCACAGCAGTCGAAGTCAGCATCTTCTTTCTGCCACAACCAGGTAGTGTTTCAACAGTTCCCTTTGCCTTGAATTTGCGACTGATGCTTCCTATGGTGTCTCTTGGTATGTTTAACATCTTTGCAATCTTCTTATAGCCATTGCCCTTCCTGTGAACAGAAATCACCTCTTCTCGTGTCTTCCTGGACCATTCTCTTGACTTCACTATGTTTGTAAAAACACCAGTAAATGTCTAGAAGGAGCTGAGTATCACAGTCATTTTAAATCTGCCTAATTGGTGCTTATTATGTTTGATTGCTGCTCCTTGATATCCACAGGGGTTTTCAATACCTGATCGAAAACACTTGAATGAACCTCTGTTCTTAAGAGTGATAGTCTTTAAGAGGTTGAATAATTGAGTCAATGAAGAAATCACAAAAAAAACATTTAATACTGTATTACAAAAACAATTGATGTCATTTTAGTTGCATTTGGTTCTTTAAAAAGTCCTTGTAAGATTTATTTCTGAACACAATTACAAATGTACACTAAATTCCCTAAAACCCTTTACAGCATTGGGGGTTGAATAATTTTGAACACAACTGTATGTGGCGGAATGCATCCTGCCATCCACTGTTCACGACTTTTAGCCCCTAGACTCGCAGCTCCCACTAGGTGGAAAGTCTCCGGTGAGCGTAGCCGCGATGTCCTCGTGGCTCGACCAGTCTCCCAATAAGAGTGCCGCTGCCCAGCTGTGCTGTGGTTTTTCCTTCAGTTTTTTCATCCTTTTCTATTCTTCCAGTTCCCCCGCCCATGCTGATAATTTATCCTCCACTAAGCGTCACCCAGATGTTTTGGGGGGAAAAATTTACAGGGAGGTTGAGTTGGGGAGAATAGTTGGCCCATTTTCTGCACCCCCCTTTTCTAACATCCGGGTTTCCCCTTTGGGACTTGTTCCCAAGCGGGAGACCGGGAAGTTTCGCCTGGTTCACCACCTCTCCTTTCCCAAGGGTTCGTCAGTTAACGACGGTATTTCTAAGGACAACGCCTCGTTTTCCTAGGTTTCTTTTGACAGGGCGGTCACCTTAGTGAGGGAGGTAGGCGATGGGGTTTTGATGGCAAAATCGGATATTGAAGCGGCCTTCCGCCTGCTTCTGGTGTACCCGGATTGTTATCATCTTCTGGGCTGCTTGGTGGATGTGTACTATTATTACGATACTTGTCATCCCATGGGTTGCTCCATTTCCTGCCACTTTTTTAAATTATTTAGTTCCTTCCTAGAATGGATCATTTGCGATGAGACTGGTTCCATCATTCATTACCTGGACGATTTTCTTTTTGTTTCCTCTGGAGATTCTTCCCAGTGTCAATTTCTTTTGAACTCGTTTTGTTTTTTCATGTCCAGTTTTGGCATTTCCCTTTCGTCAGATAAGACCTTTGGCCTATCCACCTCAATTACCTTTTTAGGGATCAAGATTGACTCCTTTTTAATGGTAATCCGACTTCACCAAGATAAGTTATCCAAACTCCTCGACCTTATTGAAGGTTTTTGCTGGGTAAAATCTGTCACCCTCAAGCAGCTCCAGTCCCTCCTGGTTTTCGCTCGTCGGGTTATGCCCATGGGCAGGGTTTTTTCAAGATGTTTATCCCTGACCACGAGAGGTCTTTCAAACCGCCAGCAACACGTCCGTTTAACCCTGCATTTGAAGCATGACCTCCATGTGTGGTGTGAATTCCTCCATTGTTATAATGGCTATACTTGCTGGCAGCTTCCCAAAATCTCCAGCCCTGACCTGTCCCCCTTTACTGATGCTGCGGGATCCACTGGTTTCGGCGTGATTTTGGGTACAGACTGGTGTGCCGCCTCCTGGCCACCCCAGTGGCAGGGCTTTGCTCCAACATCACGTTGTTAGAATTATTTCCCATTATTGTCGCTATTGAATTGTGGGGTTCCCAACTGCAAAACAGGCGTGTCTGCTTTTGGACAGACAACATGGCAGTTGTTCATTGCATTAACAAATTGACCTCTTCCTCCCCCTCAGTTTTGGCTTTTTTACATTACCTCGTTCTTCAATGTTTGATATCAAACATTTATTTCCAGGCTTCCCATATTCCAATGTTGCTGCTGACGCTCTCTCACGTTTTCGTTGGCAGGAATTTCAGGAGCTTGTGACGGATGCTGCACCAGAGAGTCTTCCGTGCCCTACTCAGCTATGGGAAATACCGATGAACGGCTGATGCCCCTTGTTCAAGCTTCAGTGGCACCCAGGACCTGGTCTGGTTATGATAAGGCATGGGCGGAATGGGTTGCATTTGCAGCTGACCTGCCAGTTCATACTTCTGTTTCATTGCGGCTTCAGGTTGCCATTGATTATTTGTTGTTGTTGCATGCTGCGGGGGTTTCGGCAGTTGTTGCCCAGCGCCGGGAGTCAGGACAGCTTTCACTTTCGACTGAAAGGATGGTCGGATCTCACCAAATTTTTCATAGTTCGCTAAGCCCTTAGAGGGTGGCGAAAAGAGTATGTCCGGAGGGAACGCAGGCTTCCCATTTCATATCAGGTTCTCACCCAATTAGTTCAGGCTTTGGACCAGGTCTGCCCCTCCTCTGCTGAAGTTTTGCTTTTCCGTGCCACTTTTTGCCTTGCGTTGGTCCCTTTTTACCGGCACCTTCACCAAGAATTTTACCACCCTCCAGCCCCTTTTATTGTTTTCCATGATGTTTTGGCTCACATCTTTCTTTTCACAGTTGCCGTTGTTTAAGCCGCAGCTGGAGGTCGGTTGAAAAAAAATACTAGGAGCAGAGGAGAAGGCGCACTTGCCCACTGTGGTTTCAGTGGGGCATATCGCTTCTCACACTCCTGGAAATGGTTTTTTGGCATTTGATAAAGTTGGTTTGTGAGAACAATTAAAAGATAAATAAAGCTGTGACTGACCCTTACTCCAGCAAAGCAGTTGCCTCTGTTATTATTTGGTCGGGGGGAAGACATGCGGTTGTTCTTTTAGTTCTCTGCAGTCTGGTCTGTCTAATAGAATGATATGGAAAAGAGAACAGTTTTGCTCACATTACTGGCCAGTTCTCCCACATGAGTCTGTGATAGAGATGAGCGAACACCTGGATGTTCGGGTTCGAGAAGTTCGGCCGAACTTCCCGGAAATGTTCGGGTTCGGGATTCGAACTCGATCCGAACTTTATCCCGAACCCGAACCCCATTGAAGTCAATGGGGACCCGAACTTTTAGGCACAAAAAAGGCTGTAAAATAGTCCAGGAAAGGGCTAGAGGGCTGCCAAAGGCAGCAAAGTGTAGAAAAATCCCCTGCAAACAAATGTGGATAGGGAAATGAATTAAAATTAAATAAAATAAATAAAAATTAACCAATATCAATTGAAGAGAGGTCCCACAGCAAGGAATCATGCGTCATATCACCCTGCACCGGAGAATGTCACTCTCATGTATTTTGGACCAGCACCCAGACAGAGGATACAGGTCCCATAGCAAGGAATCATGCGTCATATCACCCTGCACCGGAGAATGTCACTCTCATGTATTTTGGACCAGCACCCAGACAGAGGATACAGGTCCCACAGCATGGAATCATGCGTCATATCACCCACCACCGGAGAAGGCCACTCTCATGTATTTTGGACCAGCACCCAGACAGAGGATACAGGTCCCACAGCATGGAATCATGCGTCATATCACCCACCACCGGAGAAGGCCACTCTCATGTATTTTGGACCAGCACCCAGACAGAGGAGAGAGGTCCCACATCAAGGAATCATGAGTCATATCAACCACCACCGGAGAAGGCCACTCTCATTTATTTTGGACCAGCACCCAGACAGAGGATACAGGTCCCACATCAAGGAATCATGCATCATATCAACCACCACCGGAGAAGGCCACTCTCATGTATTTTGGACCAGCACCCAGACAGAGAGAGAGGTCCCACAGCAAGGAATAAGGCGTCATATCAACCCCCACCGGAGAAGGCCACTCTCATTTATTTTGGACCAGCACCCAGACAGAGGATACAGGTCCCACATCAAGGAATCATGCGTCATATCAACCACCACCGGAGAAGGCCACTCTCATTTATTTGGGACCAGCACCCAGACAGAGGAGAGTGGTTTTCACAGCAGAGAATCAGGCATTTAGATCACCCACCACAGGAGTAGGACACCATTTAATGGGACCCCGGCAACCATGTCAGATGGCACAAACATCAGCTTCACATCACCCAGCACAAGAGAAGGCCACTTTGAGAGACTTTGACCCCTGCACCCAGGCGGAGGAGAGGGGTTTTCACAGCAGAGAATCAGGCATTTAGATCACCCACCACAGGAGTAGGACACCATTTAATGGGACCCCGGCAACCATGTCAGATGGCACAAACATCAGCTTCACATCACCCAGCACAAAGAAGGCCACTTTGAGAGACTTTGACCCCTGCACCCAGACGGAGGAGAGAGGTTTTCACAGCAGAGAATCATGTATTTAGATCACCCACCACAGGAGTAGGACACCATTTAATGGGACCCCGGCAACCATGTCAGATGGCACAAATATCAGCTTCACATCACCCAGCACAAGAGAAGGCCACTTTGAGAGACTTTGACCCTTGCACCCAGGCGGAGGAGAGGGGTTTTCACAGCAGAGAATCAGGCATTTAGATCACCCACCACAGGAGTAGGACACCATTTAATGGGACCCCGGCAACCATGTCAGATGGCACAAACATCAGCTTCACATCACCCACCACAGAGAAGGCCACTTTGAGAGACTCTGACCCCTGCACCCAGACAGAGGATACAGGTCCCACAGCAAGGAATCATGCGTCATATCACCCTGCACCGGAGAATGTCACTCTCATGTATTTTGGACCAGCACCCAGACAGAGGATACAGGTCCCACAGCATGGAATCATGCGTCATATCACCCACCACCGGAGAAGGCCACTCTCATGTATTTTGGACCAGCACCCAGACAGAGGATACAGGTCCCACAGCATGGAATCATGCGTCATATCACCCACCACCGGAGAAGGCCACTCTCATGTATTTTGGACCAGCACCCAGACAGAGGATACAGGTCCCACAGCATGGAATCATGCGTCATATCACCCACCACCGGAGAAGGCCACTCTCATGTATTTTGGACCAGCACCCAGACAGAGGAGAGAGGTCCCACATCAAGGAATCATGAGTCATATCAACCACCACCGGAGAAGGCCACTCTCATTTATTTTGGACCAGCACCCAGACAGAGGATACAGGTCCCACATCAAGGAATCATGCGTCATATCAACCACCACCGGAGAAGGCCACTCTCATGTATTTTGGACCAGCACCCAGACAGAGGAGAGAGTCCCACAGCAAGGAATAAGGCGCCATATCAACCCCCACCGGAGAAGGCCACTCTCATTTATTTTGGACCAGCACCCAGACAGAGGATACAGGTCCCACATCAAGGAATCATGCGTCATATCAACCACCACCGGAGAAGGCCACTCTCATTTATTTGGGACCAGCACCCAGACAGAGGAGAGGGGTTTTCACAGCAGAGAATCAGGCATTTAGATCACCCACCACAGGAGTAGGACACCATTTAATGGGACCCCGGCAACCATGTCAGATGGCACAAACATCAGCTTCACATCACCCAGCACAAGAGAAGGCCACTTTGAGAGACTTTGACCCCTGCACCCAGGCGGAGGAGAGGGGTTTTCACAGCAGAGAATCAGGCATTTAGATCACCCACCACAGGAGTAGGACACCATTTAATGGGACCTCGGCAACCATGTCAGATGGCACAAACATCAGCTTCACATCACCCACCACAAGAGAAGGCCACTTTGAGAGACTCTGACCCCTGCACCCAGACAGAGGATACAGGTCCCACAGCAAGGAATCATGCGTCATATCACCCTGCACCGGAGAATGTCACTCTCATGTATTTTGGACCAGCACCCAGACAGAGGATACAGGTCCCACAGCATGGAATCATGCGTCATATCACCCACCACCGGAGAAGGCCACTCTCATGTATTTTGGACCAGCACCCAGACAGAGGATACAGGTCCCACAGCATGGAATCATGCGTCATATCACCCACCACCGGAGAAGGCCACTCTCATGTATTTTGGACCAGCACCCAGACAGAGGATACAGGTCCCACAGCATGGAATCATGCGTCATATCACCCACCACCGGAGAAGGCCACTCTCATGTATTTTGGACCAGCACCCAGACAGAGGATATAGGTCCCACAGCATGGAATCATGCGTCATATCACCCACCACCGGAGAAGGCCACTCTCATGTATTTTGGACCAGCACCCAGACAGAGGATACAGGTCCCACAGCATGGAATCATGCGTCATATCACCCACCACCGGAGAAGGCCACTCTCATGTATTTTTGGACCAGCACCCAGACAGAGGATACAGGTCCCACAGCATGGAATCATGCGTCATATCACCCACCACCGGAGAAGGCCACTCTCATGTATTTTGGACCAGCACCCAGACAGAGGATACAGGTCCCACAGCATGGAATCATGCGTCATATCACCCACCACCGGAGAATGTCACTCTCATTTATTTAGGCCCAGCACACAGACAGAGGAGAGAGGTCCCACAGCAAGGAATCATGCGTCATATCAACCACCAACGGAGAATGTCACTCTCATGTATTTTGGACCAGCACCCAGACAGAGGAGAGGTCCCACAGCAAGGAATCATGCGTCATATCAACCACCAACGGAGAATGTCACTCTCATGTATTTTGGACCAGCACCCAGACAGAGGAGAGGTTCATTCAACTTTGGGTTGCACCGCAAGATCATGGTAAAGTAAAAAAATGAGGATTCAATAAAGAAGTGCCCCAGAGTACAAGAATACATGGTTGATGGGGAGGAAATGTCTATTCTGCACAAGGGAGGCACAGGTCCTGTGGGATCCATGCCTGGTTCATTTTTATGAGCGTCAGCTTGTCCACGTTGGCTGTGGACAGGCGGCTGCGTTTGTCAGTAATGACGCCCCCTGCCGTGCTGAATACACGTTCAGACAAAACGCTGGCCGCCGGGCAGGCTAGCACCTCAAGGCATAAAATGCTAACTCTGGCCACGTGGACAATTTGGAGACCCAGAAGTTGAATGGGGCCGAACCATCAGTCAGTACGTGGAGGGGTGTGCAGGCGTACTGTTCAACCATGTTAGTGAAATGCTGCCTCCTGCTAACACGTTCCGTATCAGGTGGTTGTGCAGTTAGCTGTGGCGTGGAGACAAAACTTTTCCACATTTCTGCCATGCTAACCCTGCCCTCAGAAAGAGCTGGCCGTGACACTGCTGCGTTGGCGACCTCTTGCTCCTCTTCTGCCTTCGCCTTGGGCTTCCACCTGTTCCCCTGTGACATTTGGGAATGCTCTCAGGAGCGCCTCTACCAGCGTGCGCTTGAACTCGCGCATCTTCCTATCACGCTCCAGTGCAGGAAGTAAGGTGGGCACATTGTCTTTGTATCGGGGATCCAGCAGGGTGGCAACCCAGTAGTCCGCACACGTTAAAATGTGGGCAACTCTGCTGTCGTTGCGCAGGCACTGCAGCATGTAGTCGCTCATGTGTGCCAGGCTCCCCAGAGGTAAGGACAAGCTGTCCTCTGTGGGAGGCGTATCGTCATCGTCCTCCGTATCCCCCAGCCACGCACCAGTGATGGGCCTGAGCTGTGTCGGGTGCCACCCCGCTGTGAACCTGCTTCATCCTCATCCTCCTCCACCTCCTCCTCATCCTCCTCGTCCTCCAGTAGTGGGCCCTGGCTGGCCACATTTGTACCTGGCCTCTGCTGTTGCAAAAAACCTCCCTCTGAGCCACTTCTAACAGACTGGCCTGAAAGTGCTAAAAATGACCCCTCATCCTCCTCCTCCTCCTCCTCCTCCTCCTGGGCCACCTCCTCTTCCATCATCGCCCTAAGCGTTTTCTCAAGGAGACATAGAAGTGGTATTGTAACGCTGATAACGGTGTCATCGCCACTGGCCATGTTGGTGGAGTACTCGAAACAGCGCAACAGTAGTGATGTCGCGAACATAAAATTTTCAGTTCGCGAACAGCGAACGCGAACTTCCGCAAATGTTCGCGAACTGGCGAACCGGGCGAACCGCCATAGACTTCAATAGACAGGCGAATTTTAAAACCCACAGGGACTCTTTCTGGCCACAATAGTGATGAGAAAGTTGTTTCAAGGGGACTAACACCTGGACTGTGGCATGCCGGAGGGGGATCTATGGCAAAACTCCCATGGAAAATTACGTAGTGGACGCAGAGTCGGGTTTTAATCCATAAAGGGCATAAATCAACTAACATTCCTAAATTGTTTGGAATAACGTGCTTTAAAACATCCAGTGTGTGTATACGATCAGGTATGATGTTGTATCGATCAGGTAGTGTAAGGGTTACGCCCGCTTCACAGACATTGACAGACCAAACTCCCTTTTAATGCACCGCAAACAGTTCATTTGCACAACTGCAAACTCCCCATTTGCACAAGGTTGGATACCAAGCTAGCCACGTCCCGGTGATGTCATTGAAGGTTTCTTCCTCCACCCAGCCACGTACAACACCAAGGGTCCCCAAAGATGAATTGAATTGATTTTTCGAACGGGGAGATGGTTAAAAAACGCTGGCTCCCTCCCTTTGTTTTTATCCACGGTGACTGCGTCTGCGCCGTGCAATTTACTGTCACACCCGATATGAGTGGTATTTTCTGTAGTACTATTCTCATCAGTTTAATCCCTCTAACGTCCCCAATCTGGGTGCCATTTATTGAATAGATTTTTCGAACGGGGAGATGGTTAAAAAACCCTGGCTCCCTCCACTCTGTTTTAAACCACGGTGACTGCGTCTGCGCCGTGCAATTTACTGTCACACCCGATATGAGTGGTATTTTCTGTAGTACTATTCTCATCAGTTTAATCCCTCTAACGTCCCCGACTCACCAATCTGGGGGCCATTTATTAAATAGATTTTTCGAACGGGGAGATGGTTAAAAAACGCTGGCTCCCTCCACTCTGTTTTAATCCACGGTGACTGCGTCTGCGCCGTGCAATTTACTGTCACACCCGATATGAGTGGTATTTTCTGTAGTACTATTCTCATCAGTTTAATCCCTCTAACGTCCCCAATCTGGGTGCCATTTATTGAATAGATTTTTCGAGCGGGAGATGGTTAAAAAAACCTGGCTCCCTCCACTCTGTTTTAAACCACGGTGACTGCGTCTGCGCCGTGCAATTTACTGTCACACCCGATATGAGTGGTATTTTCTGTAGTACTATTCTCATCAGTTTAATCCCTCTAACGTCCCCAATCTGGGGGCCATTTATTGAATAGATTTTTCGAGCGGGGAGATGGTTAAAAAAACCTGGCTCCCTCCACTCTGTTTTAAACCACGGTGACTGCGTCTGCGCCGTGCAATTTACTGTCACACCCGATATGAGTGGTATTTTCTGTAGTACTATTCTCATCAGTTTAATCCCTCTAACGTCCCCAATCTGGGTGCCATTTATTGAATAGATTTTTCGAACGGGGAGATGGTTAAAAAAACCTGGCTCCCTCCACTCTGTTTTAAACCACGGTGACTGCGTCTGCGCCGTGCAATTTACTGTCACACCCGATATGAGTGGTATTTTCTGTAGTATTATTCTCATCAGTTTAATCCCTCTAACGTCCCCGACTCCCCAATCTGGGGGCCATTTATTAAATAGATTTTTTGAGCGGGGAGATGGTTAAAAAACGCTGGCTCCCTCCACCGATATGAGTGGTATTTTCTGTAGTATTATTCTCATCAGTTTAATCCCTGTTACGTCCCATATCAGGAATTGCCTTTTATGAAAAAAATTTAGGCCGGGTACCTTCGACTGCCTTCACAGTGACAGACCAAACTCTCATACACTAAACTGAATTGATTTCAGGAACCGGGAGATGGAAAAAGCAGCTTGGTCGGTCCTCTTACTCCCAAATTGGGGCACTGCGCGTGCACAGAGCAATGTGCTGTGACACCCTATATGAGTGGTGTCTTAACTAGTACTATTGCTATCAGTTTAATCACTGTTACGGACCCTATCCGGTCGAATTGATTAACCATTGTCGAATCCCCATTGACATCCCCTTATAAGCTGTGTAAAGCATATTTTTAGTTTGGTTTTGAACTGCTGCATCCTTTCCGACTTTTGGTAATTTGGTAACATTTCTGCCACTTTCTGCTTATACCGGGGTCTAGTAGCGTGGCCACCCGATCGCTTTTGGTCTGACCATAATGAAGCAACGGCCTTATCATCTGGGGTGTGGCAACATTGCCAACACACTTATAGAGGTGATGATGATTGCTTCATTGTGATCATAAGCCCCTTCACCACAACAAGGTAACGATCACGAAGGGAATTGACACTTGTATGTGCCTTTTTTTTTTGGGTTTGTTTTTGCAGCCACAGTGCTGCACCATAGGACAGAAAAATTAGGCATGTACACATGCCTGAAAAATAATGGCACTGTTGCAGCCGCTATTGTAGCAGCGGCCGGAAAAATTGATGTTTTCCAGGCAGAAAAGTGACTAAAACATTGCGGCTTGAACCCTAGTTGGTGGTGAAGAATTCACGAAAGTCATCCGGTATGCAGACATTAAATACAGCAGCGTGGGGACCATTTTGAGGCCAAGGCTTGTAATCAGGCCTTTTGTTAGTCAAGCGTATCCCCCACTGTCAGTCCCTTCGGGATCCATGCCTCATTCATCTTTATGAAGGTGAGGTAATCAACACTTTTTGACCGAGGCGACTTCTCTTGTCAGTGACAATGCCTCCTGCTGCACTGAAGGTCCTTTCTGACAGGACACTTGAAGCGGGACAGGCCAGAAGTTCTATCGCGAACTGGGATAGCTCAGGCCACAGGTCAAGCCTGCACACCCAGTAGTGAAGGGGTTCATTGCTCCTCAGAGTGTCGATATCTGCTGTTAAGGCGAGGTAGTCTGCTACCTGTCGGTCGAGTCGTTCTCTAAGGCTGGATCCCGAAGGGCTGTGGCGATGAGTAGGACTGAAAAAGCTCCGCATGTCCTCCATCAACAACACATCTGTAAATCGTCCAGTCCTTGCCGCCGTGGTAGGAGGAGGATTACACTCACCTCTTCCCTGTTAGATTCCCGTTGTGCTGTGACATCCCCTTATAAGCTGTGTAAAGCATATTTTTAGTTTGGTTTTGAAATGCTGCATCCTTTCCGACTTTCGGTAATTTGGTAACATTTCTGCCACTTTCTGCTTATACCGGGGTCTAGTAGCGTGGTCACCCAGTACAGATCGTTCTCCTTTATCCTTTTTATACGTGGGTCCCTCAACAGACATGACAGCATGAAAGACCCCATTTGAACAAGGTTGGATGCAGAGCTACTCATTTCCCGTTCCTCGTCCTCACTGATGTCATTGACGGTCTGTTCTTCCCCCAGCCACGTACAACACCATGGGTCCCAGATAGGTGACAACAACGAGCACCCTGGGGTGCCTGCTGTGGTTGGTCTTCCTCCTCCTCAAAGCCGCCACATTCCTCCTCTGACTCCTCTTCCTCATCCTCCTCTTCCAGCGTTGCTGCAGGTCCGACAAGCGATGATGACAAGGCTGTTTCTGGTGGTGATGGTGACCACAACTCTTCCTCTTCCTCTTCACGCTCATCTACAGCCTGATCCAGAACTCTTCGCAGGGCACGCTCCAGGAAGAAAACAAATGGGATGAGGTCGCTGATGGTGCCTTCGGTGCGACTGACTAGGTTTGTCACCTCCTCAAAAGGACGCATAAGCCTACAGGCATTGCGCATGAGTGTCCAGTAACGTGGCAAAAAGATTCCCAGCTCCGCAGAAGGCTGTCCTAGCACCCCGTTCATACAAATACTCGTTGACGGCTTTTTCTTGTTGGAGCAGGCGGTCGAACATTAGGAGTGTTGAATTCCAACGTGTCGGGCTGTCGCATATCAAGCGCCTCACTGGCATGTTGTTTCGCCGCTGAATATCGGAAAAGTGCGCCATGGCCGTGTAGGAACGCCTGAAATGGCCACACACCTTCCTGGCCTGCTTGAGGACGTCCTGTAAGCCTGGGTACTTAGACACAAAACGTTGTACGATGAGATTCAACACATGTGCCATGCACGGCACATGTGACAACTTGCCCAAATTTAATGCCGCCAACAGATTGCTTCCATTGTCACACACCACTTTGCCGATCTCCAGTTGGTGCGGGGTCAGCCACTGATCCACCTGTGCGTTCAGGGCGGACAGGAGTGCTGGTCCTGTGTGGCTCTCTGCTTTCAGGCAAGTCAACCCCAAGATAGCGTGACACTGTCGTATCCGGGATGTGGAATAGCCCCTGGGGAGCTGGGGGAATCAGTTGATGTGCAGCCAGGCGCCGCAGCAGAAGAGTACTCAGCCGAGGAGGATATTGAAGAGGATGGAGTAGGAGTAGAGGAGGTGGCAGTAGGTCTGCCTGCAAGTCGTGGTGGTGTCACCAACTCCGCTGCGGAGCCACGCATTCCATGCTTGTCAGCCGTCAGCAGGTTGACCCAATGCGCAGTATACGTGATATACCTGCCCTGACCGTGCTTTGCAGACCAGGTATCAGTGGTCAGATGGACCCTTGCCCCAACACTGTATGCCAGAGATGCCATGACTTCCTTTTCAATGACATGGTAGAGGTTTGGGATTGCCTTTTTGAAAAAAATTTCGTCGGGTACCTTCCACTGTGGTGTCCCAATAGCGACAAATTTTTTGAAGGCCTCAGACTCTACCAGCTGGTATGGTAAAAGCTGGCGGGCTAAGAGTTCCGTCAAGCCAGCTGTCAGTCGCCGGGCAAGGGGGTGACTTTGTGACATTGGCTTCTTATGCTCAAACATGTCCTTGACAGACACCTGACTGTGGGCAGATGAGCAGGAACTGCTGAAGGTGAGAGATGGAGTGGCGGGTGGTTGAGAGGGGGCAGGGAGGACAGCAGTGGTTGATGTGGCTGAAGATGCTGGACCAGGAGGAGCATGGTGGCTTTGAGTTTGTGTGCTGCTTGTACTCATGTGTTGATCCCATAGGCGTTTGTGATGTGAGATCATGTGCCTTCGCAAAGCAGTTGTACCAAGGTGGGTGTTGGACTTCCCACGACTCAGTTTCTTTTGGCACAGGTTGCAAATGGCATTGCTTTTATCAGAGGCAGACACACAAAAAAATGCCACACTGCTGAGCTTTGCAATGACGGCATTCTAGTGGTGGCAACAGCATGCGTTGACTGGCGTGCTGTCTGGCTGACCCCAGGTGCCGATACATGCTGTCTGACTGTGCCACTAACTCCTTGCGACGACCTCCCCTGCTTCCAACTCGTCTCCTCATTCTCTCTGTCTCCCCTTCAGAACTTTCCCCCTCTTCTTCTCTTCGAGCAGGCACCCACGTGGCATCCGTGGACACATCGTCATCATCAACCGCTTCACTTGTATCTGACACCTCAGCAAAGGAAGCAGCAGCGGAGTACAACATCATCATCATCATCATCACACTGTACGTCCATGTGTGTAATCCTGCCTGACTGAGACATATCCCGTAATCTACATCATCTGGCAATAATGGTTGCGCATCACTAATTGCATCCAACTGATGTGTAAATAACTCCTCTGACGGATCAAGTGAAGCGGCTGTGGTGGCTGTGGTGGTAGTGGTGGTGGTGGCGACGGGCGGGTGCGTGGTAACTTGAGAGCAGGTGACCGAAGCTGAGCTGGAGGAGGATGGTGCGTCAAGGTTCTTAGCGGAAGCTGTTGAAGATTGGGTGTCCTGTCTAAGCCAGTCAACTACGCCCTCTGAATTTTTCGGGTTCAGGGTGCGTGGCCTCTGAAAACTGGGCATTATTCCAGGGACAGTGGAAATCACAGCACCACGACCACGACGGCCCCTGCGAGTGTGGCCTGCCTCTGCCTGTCATTTTTTTTTAGATAAGTGGTACTACGCGTGCTAGGTACTGTGCCACCCGGTATGAGTGGTTGGCACTGGCAGTGGGCACACTACAGTCTATGGAAGTGGGCCTGAATCACACTGGCAGCAGGCAAGCAACTGAATTTAGACTACTGTCTAAAAATTAAATGCCTTATTTATCGGCAAGCTACTGTGCCACCCGGTATCAGTGGTTGGCACTGGCAGTGCGCACACTACAGTCAGTGGAAGAGGGCCTGACACACACTGGCAGCAGGCAAGCAACTGAATTTAGACTACTGTCTAAAAATTAAATGCCTTATTTATCGGCAAGCTACTGTGCCACCCGGTATCAGTGGTTGGCACTGGCAGTGGGCACACTACAGTCAGTGGAAGCGGGCCTGACACACACTGGCAGCAGGCAAGCAACTGAAATTACACTAAAGTGTAAAAATTAAATGCCTTATTTATCGGCAAGCTACTGTGCCACCCGGTATCAGTGGTTGGCACTGGCAGTGGGCACACTACAGTCAGTGGAAGCGGGCCTGACACACACTGGCAGCAGGCAAGCAACTGAAATTACACTAAAGTGTAAAAATTAAATGCCTAATTTATCGGCAAGCTACTGTGCCACCCGGTATCAGTGGTTGGCACTGGCAGTGGGCACACTACAGTCAGTGGAAGCGGGCCTGACACACACAGGCAGCAGGCAAGCAACTGAAATTACAAGGGCCACACCCCTTGCCTCAGGTGTTGCTTATGTAGTCATTTAAACTTTCCTATTTACTGTGTCTTCTCTTACCATGCTGTGCGGTTTATAGCTTCAGTCTTGTTGTGGATTGCTGGTGTTTGGATCTTGGCAGAGTTTCTGTGCTTCCATAGTCATTTGACGTTAAGTGTCTTCTTCCCCTTTTGTTTATTGTTTGGGTTTTCTTGTGTTGCTCTTTTTCCTGTCATTTGTGTTTAGGCCTGGGGGAGACTCCTGTTCGTCCTACCGTTTGGAGGAGCAGGTTGTCTCTTGTCCTGACATTAGTACCAGGGTCTTACAGGGTGAGTTAGGAGTTTAGGTTCCTGTGTATGAACTCACCTACCTCTGGGATCAGTTCATACTTGCAGTCAGTCAGGAATTTGATTAGGGTTTCTCTAGGAGACCTGCTCCTTTCCCTAGTTTCCAGGCCTTTTCCCCTTACCCATTTCCCTCTTACGTTCAGTGTGGGTACTCGCCCACACCGAATCGTGACATTATAAACCACCAAACTGTCATTTTTTTTGCTTGTGTCAGTACAGCGCTGAATCCTATCGCTGCACTGACTGAACAGCTGCAGGGAATGTCTTTGGAGCTAGCTGACCTCCGCACGACCGTCTTGCAGATCCAGAGACCACAGGCTGCTGGTCCTAGTGGTGGTTACCAGGCCTGTCCTGAATCAAAAGTGTGCCCCCCCCCGGACAGATTCTCTGGGGGAAGTAATAATTTCATTTTGTTCAGAGAGGCGTGCAAATTGCATTTTAAGCTGCGTCCAGGCTCATCTGGAGATGAGAGAGAGTTGGTGTGGTTATTTTGTTGCTAAAAGGGGACACTCAGTCTTGGGCATTTTCTCTGCTGACCGGATCGGTGGATGACTTTTTCAGAGCTACGTGGCCTTCGTCAGGCATAGCGTTCTGCTGAGATCCATTGCTCTAAGTTGAGGAGGTGGGCTACGGATACTGAATGGAACAATCCAGCTCTCCGTAGTCAGTTTTGTCAGGGATTATCAGAGAGGCTGAAGGACGCTTTGGCCTTTTATGAGAATCCTGAGTTTTTGGAAGCCGCCATGTCTCTTGCTGTTTGCATTGATAAACGCATGAGAGAGAGAGATCTAGGGGCCCCACTCTCAGGACGTACTATCATATAACGTATCGTCTTCCTCTGACAATTTGGGTGAAGATACTCCTGTGTTTAGGTCTGGGGACGAACCCATGCAATTAGGGGGAGCTACTCCTCGATCTGCTTTTTAAGAGTATTAGTCGTAAGAAGGGTGTGTGTCTTTTCAACAGATAAAAGGGACATTTTATCAATCTATGTCCATGCATTCGGTGTCAAAAAGAAAAGGGGACGTCTAATTCCCATCTGACTATTGGAGGGGTAAGAGGGGAGTCAGAGAACGTGCATTTATCTTTGATTGGTAGTATCCGATTTCTCCTGGCTGTTGAGGTGGCGTTAGAGCCCAAGATTGTGGGGATTGAGGTGTTTGTCGACAGTGGGCAGGGGTGAATCTGATTTATGGTAAGTTCGCCCGTATGCACGGGTTGTCACCAAGTGCATTAGAGAAAAACATTTTCGTTTTTGCCATTGATTCTGCACCTCTAACTCAGAAGTGTTTGTCTCAGATGGTGCATGACATACGATAAAGAGTGGTTGACTTTCATCAGGAGTTCATCTTGTGTTTTGTGATAGAAGGTTTCCCTGCTGTGTTGGTTCTGGGTTTACCGTGGTTAAAAAAGCATAATCCAACCATCGATTGGCAAGCTAGACAGATTCTGGATTGGGGTGATTATTGCGTTGATAATTGCCTGAATACGTCTTTTTCTGCTTTAACCACTAAAACATTACCCTCTTTTATATCAGATTTTTCCGATGTATTTTCTGAAAGTAGATGCCAGGGTTTACCTCCGCATCGGTAATATGATTGTCCTATCAACCTTATTCCCAGAGCTAAATTGCCCAAATCTAGGTTGTATAACATTTCTGGACCCGAAAGAACGGCCATGAGAGAGTATATTACCGAGAGTTTGGCTAAAGGACGCATAGGCAGCAGGGTTTTTCTTTGTTAAAAAAAAGGATGGAACCCTTAGGCCATGTCTGGATTTCCATGAGCTCAATCGAATTACTGTCTGTGATCCTTACCCCCTTCCTTTGATTCCTGATTTGTTTAACCAGATTATTTTTGTGGATCCGTTTTTTGTGGACCGTAAAATACATATGGTCGTGTGCAAGAGGCTTAAAGCACATAATTTAGATTTGGATGCTATGTTCTCCTCTCCAACCTTTTAGCCACTAAGAGGCACTGGGGTACAACCCCTCTTACCCTCACCAGGAGTACAGCACCAAGCTACATAGACACATTGTAACAAACCCACAGCTCTGTCACCAGTATGAGTTTTCAGCCTCTGTACATATGCGTTTATTCACTGCGTTACTACCTCACTATTTTCAAACTCTCTGCTTGCAGTCAGCCACTAGGACACAGAAAATTATCTTAACCTTCTACCTATTACAGCTGAGGTTCCGTTACAATATCAGTGTAGATAAAGCATGGCGTTTACCACTGGATTGCAGGTTTTGGATGTAAGCATGAGCATCTGCGTTCACCATCAGCAAGCAGACATCTTCAATTTGATGCTGCTCCATTTCGAAGAAAAAGGTTTGATTGGACTGGTCAGCGTCAATATTGTAGCCACTACAAGCACGTCCTTTCACAAGAACATGTAACTTTATTTGCAAAGTTGTCACACAGCAAACACTCACCCAGCACATAACATGGACAGTTCCCTTCTCAGGATCTATGTGCACGTCAGCCGGGACAACACACAGGTGACGCTTGTTCCGCCCATCACACTCACAAGCCAATCAGCGAGTAGGACACAGAAGGAGATTCACAACCGTCCAATAGAAACGAGAGTTGTTCGTGCAGTAGCGAATACACGTGAAGGGGCGGTGACAGCGTGAGCGATGGCCGGGAAGCAGGAAATTGCTGGAAGCGGGAGCACAAGTTGTGGGAACCCAATCCCGGCCCACCCTCTATACTGGGTAGTGTGAGGGGTGGGCGGATCTTTACTCAACAGCGTGTATGAAATTTCTTAAAGCAGCAAAGCAACGTGGGGTCTAGGCGCAAATGGCGACAAGACTACAAAGTCTTGTAGCCATTTTGCAATTGTAAGTTGCATTGGCGACCATTTTGGTTGCCATCTGGAGTGCTGCTCCTAGTGATAGAGTCCTATATAGCCCTACAGGACCCTGGTACTAATGGCAGTGACAAGACTACCTGTTCCTCCAAAAGGAAGGATGAACAGGAGTCTACTTCAGGCCTAATCAGTAAACATAAACCATAACCTAGGAGGGAGACCCTGCCCTCATTTAAATAAAGGCCAAACCGACCGGGGCTACATGTCATGGCTCCCTACTACATAGTAAATGGCAATACCTCAGAAAAAACACAAATACTGAAGAGAAAGAACACCTGAGTATCGATTGCCCAAATAAATTAACTTTATTGAATACAAATATTAAAATACATGTACAAAATGCACAGGAAGGTGGCAATGGAAAAGCGCCACCCTGGACTACAGCGCCATCGTATACAGAGTTATTGCACAAGAACCCCTATGTAGTAGTTCTGAGTGTAAACATGCGAGACTAATGGTTGCCACTGCCTTGTCCGCATATCCAAATGACCATCTCTGACCTGCACCCCTACATATGGGGACAATCATACAAGCGTGGACAAAAATCAGGGGAATAAACAGTCTTACCAAATGACGGATGGAGCCAAGAGAGACCAGGGTGGCGCTACCCGGCGCGCGTTTCGGCGATCCTTCGTCTGGGGGTAGCGCCATTCCTGTGGATCGTGGTTAAAAACCCCTCCCTCCAATCAGCAGAGCCGTGAACGGTGGCGTCAGCACGCATCTATGACGTCGTGTGTCAGCTGACTCATCATGTGATCTCTCTTGCCCCGGTCATATGACCCGGCAACGGACAGAGAAACTAAGTATAAATACAATATTCAGAACGGAACGCATCAGATACAGAACAGGATTTCACCTATATTTACCAATTATAATCACTAATATCATTACATTCATAAGAAAAGATGACATAAATAAATAAAACTATCAACTTCATTACACCCATATGTATATAACCCATCACATGTGTCAATTATATTACGGATATGCATATCAAGAGGTAAGTGAGGAAGGATTGTGAGGGTGGTGAAAGTGAGGAAGGGAAAGTGCGACAGTGAGGAATGGTGCTAAGGACCGTAATGCATATCCCAATATATGATGATACATGAGAACACAAATGTGATAAAATTTTAAAAATATAAAACGTGAGTTAATAATGATAATGACAATGATAGAAAGTATCCATAAAAATTCATAATATAAATTCATGATAATACATAATAAAAATAAAAATAAATGTAAAAATGGATATAATAAGACCCAAAGGGATGATGTGCTCAAGATCTCCCAATATGTGAACAAATTACATATAAATATATAGAAATTATGTGTATATCAATTAATGTGTGACATAAAATGCATATATCCAAAATGTTGTATACATAGTGATGGTCCGAAGAATCATCGCTTCCTTTCTACAGGGTTCCTCCGTCCTCAACTTCATGTACCAACAACCACCGAATAAACCACTATCTCTTCAGTATTTGTGTTTTTTCTGAGGTATTGCCATTTACTATGTAGTAGGGAGCCATGACATGTAGCCCCGGTCGGTTTGGCCTTTATTTAAATGAGGGCAGGGTCTCCCTCCTAGGTTATGGTTTATGTTTACTGATTTTCCTGTGTTTTTTCACAGATATAGTGTACCTAGTTTCCGATATGGATCACAAAGCCAGGGAACAATCCTGGCTATCTCAACTTGACGCAGTGTTCCAGGAAGGAGGAGCAGTGGGTGGTCCCTGTGATGGGGGATCGGTCAGAGAAACCCAAAATACTCTCCAACAATTGTTTCACAAACGGATTAGACTGTGGTGGAATGGGGCATTTTTGGAGAAGTATCTCCAGAGGGGCCTCATCCCCCGAGGTCTGAGGATCCAAGTGTTCCCCTCATTTCCAATAGATGATGATAATTTTACTACACAGTGGGAAGAAATATGTAACACAAGTTCAAGTAAATTCATGGAACTTCTGGTAAATCACAACAAAAAAAGTTTGGAAGGGCTGGACAGGGAAATTGAGAATCTATTAGACAAGCTTACCAAAGATAGCAGCCCTGAGACCATGAAAAGCTTCCAGGACAAAATGGAGGCTAAATATATGAATTGGGAGAAGGAAATACAGGCGGTGAAGATCAAAAAGTTCACACGAGACAATAATGACGCTATAACTAAGCACGTATATAGATGGAGAAACAAACAAGGGGAGAGATCGATGAGCAGGTCGTCCTCAATTTCGTCAATAACCTCCAACAATGACCAACAAACCACTTCTGGGTACACAACTCGATTTCGGCGTGACAAAAGAAAACTTGATGATGGACAAGGTCCTGTGAACAAGAAGTCCCAAGATAAAAGGACATTCAAATCGAAGGACAAAGATCTCAAGGTAATTAATTTGTCTACACATGAGCTGTCTGATATTGATACTTCAATATTAGAAAAGGGGTTATCTTTTGCACCAAGCTCCACATTTGATCCCTTTGTTGCCATCAAAGACCTACATTTATTTGGTAGATCCTTGATGATGAAACGGTGGCACCATAGGGATCAAGCTTTGGAAAATTTTGGTACAGTGGCTGAACAGTCTGCTCTACGGATCCTGCAGGATCTACTGATAGAACAGGAACAAACAGGGAGCAGGAGTGATGTTCCACAGAATCTGTGTAGGAAATCTCAGAAATTTCCACCACTATCTTTATGTACAGCGGTAGATTTATTTGTTAAATTAGTGAGCAAGGATTTTGAAGAAATACCCCAGATGATATGTAGAGACAACCTTACACGCCAACAGAGAAATAGCATCCGCAAACTAAAATCTTTGTCGGATGTAATATACAAGCCAGCTGATAAAGGTGGTAATCTGGTGGTGTGGCCTCGACAAATGTACTTGGCGGAGGCACGGAGACATTTAAGGAATAAGACCTGCTATAGGAAACTCACCTTTAACCCTTTGTTGACATACAGATGTGAACTGGAAAAGATTTTGAACACCGCACATGAGAAACAAATTATATCCAAAACACTTCTTGAATCCCTTACAATCCCGGAACCGACAATTGCAACCTTATATCTACTACCGAAAGTGCACAAACATGCCACAGTACCACCAGGTAGGCCAATAATATCGGGCAGAGGCAGTTTGATTGATAATGTGTGCAAGTACATAGATCATCACTTGAAACCCCTGGTGGAGTTGCTGCCCTCTTACATTAGGGACACCTCAGACCTCCTACAGAAAATACAAGGGATATGCCTTGATGATGACATCATATTAGTGACTTGTGACGTGGAGTCACTTTACACTAATATTAGGCACCAGGATGGTCTGAGGGCGGTGCGATTTTATTTGGAGAGTAACAACACCCCACAGGATATGACAGATTTTATACTCCAGTTATTAGAGTTTGTCCTCACTCATAATTTCTTCACCTTCAATGGGTCCTTCTTCCTACAGCTCCAGGGTACAGCGATGGGGGCGGCCTGCGCGCCGGCGTACGCCAATCTGTTCCTGGGGCTGTGGGAGAGGGACCTATTCATGTCAGACGGACACGTCGTCATGGACCGCGCCCTCTATTGGGCGCGGTACATTGACGACGTCTTCCTGATCTGGCAGGGTACGGAGGAGGAGTTGAGGCAATTCTTTGAGATTTTAAATAACAACACAATGAATATCAAATTGACATATAGTTGTAACAAACAAAAAATTGATTTTCTGGATGTATCTATCATGAAATTGAAAAATGGACATCTGGGGACTGATCTCTATAGAAAAGATACATCTGTCAATGCATATCTCCATGCATCTTCTCTCCACCCCAGGAGTACCATCAACGCGATCCCAGTAGGCCAATTTTTGAGGATCAGACGCATTTGTTCTGACGATGAAACCTTTGAAAGACAAGCATCTTTACTGAAAGAACGTTTCTTAAATAGGGGCTATAGTCATCGCTCCATTAAAAAAGCATATTGGAGAGCCAAGAGGAACAAACAAATGGATTTACTAGGCCCGAAGAAGGGGAAGCCCTCGGACAATATAACCAGGTATGTGACTACATACCATTCAAGGTGGAAGGAAATGCATGGAATACTGGCTAAACATTGGCCTATTTTATTGACAGATCCAGTGTTGAAGCAAATATTACCACCACAACCGGCTGTGACGGCAAGAAGAGCTAACACATTACGTGATACCCTGGTGAGAAGCTATCTGGATCCGACTCCTACACAAGGTACACTTATCCATACTGGACCCAAATGGGGTTTTAAACCATGCGGGATGTGTGTAGCATGTCCCAATATGCAGAGATGCAATGATTTTGTTGATGCATCTGGGACAAGAACATACAAGATCAAACATACATTGACATGTTCCAGCTCAAGAGTGGTATACTATGCAGTATGTCCATGTCCTAAAATCTATGTTGGTTTGACCACCAGGGAGTTGAAGGTCCGTGTCCGGGAACATGTTCGTGATATATTAGCAGCCAAAGAGATCAAGAATTGGAAGGATTTAAAACCTATTCCCAAGCATTTCAAAGAGTTCCATGATTGCAAGCCCCATCTTCTTAAGGTGAGGGCTATTGATTGTTTGAAAATGGATTTGAGGGGAGGCAAGGTCTCCCAAAAACTAGCACAAATGGAGAGTAGATGGATATGGACCCTGGGGACTTTACGTCCGCAGGGACTTAATGAAACATTGGGTTTTTCTGCCTTTCTACCCTCATAGGGATCACACCTGTGGGTTCGTTGGTTTTAATGATATGTACATTTTTTAACATTTATTTCTCTCTCTACACATCATTGCAGATAGTGGTTTATTCGGTGGTTGTTGGTACATGAAGTTGAGGACGGAGGAACCCTGTAGAAAGGAAGCGATGATTCTTCGGACCATCACTATGTATACAACATTTTGGATATATGCATTTTATGTCACACATTAATTGATATACACATAATTTCTATATATTTATATGTAATTTGTTCACATATTGGGAGATCTTGAGCACATCATCCCTTTGGGTCTTATTATATCCATTTTTACATTTATTTTTATTTTTATTATGTATTATCATGAATTTATATTATGAATTTTTTATGGATACTTTCTATCATTGTCATTATCATTATTAACTCACGTTTTATATTTTTAAAATTTTATCACATTTGTGTTCTTATGTATCATCATATATTGGGATATGCATTACGGTCCTTAGCACCATTCCTCACTGTCGCACTTTCCCTTCCTCACTTTCACCACCCTCACAATCCTTCCTCACTTACCTCTTGATATGCATATCCGTAATATAATTGACACATGTGATGGGTTATATACATATGGGTGTAATGAAGTTGATAGTTTTATTTATTTATGTCATCTTTTCTTATGAATGTAATGATATTAGTGATTATAATTGGTAAATATAGGTGAAATCCTGTTCTGTATCTGATGCGTTCCGTTCTGAATATTGTATTTATACTTAGTTTCTCTGTCCGTTGCCGGGTCATATGACCGGGGCAAGAGAGATCACATGATGAGTCAGCTGACGCACGACGTCATAGATGCGTGCTGACGCCACCGTTTACGGCTCTGCTGATTGGAGGGAGGGGGTTTTTTAACCACGATCCACAGGAATGGCGCTACCCCCAGACGAAGGATCGCCGAAACGCGCGTCGGGGTAGCGCCACCCTGGTCTCTCTTGGCTCCATCCGTCATTTGGTAAGACTGTTTATTCCCCTGATTTTTGTCCACGCTTGTATGATTGTCCCCATATGTAGGGGTGCAGGTCAGAGATGGTCATTTGGATATGCGGACAAGGCAGTGGCAACCATTAGTCTCGCATGTTTACACTCAGAACTACTACATAGGGGTTCTTGTGTAATAACTCTGTATACGATGGCGCTGTAGTCCAGGGTGGCGCTTTTCCATTGCCACCTTCCTGTGCATTTTGTACATGTATTTTAATATTTGTATTCAATAAAGTTAATTTATTTGGGCAATCGATACTCAGGTGTTCTTTCTCTTCAGTATTCAGGCCTAATCAGGGCCGCCATCAGGGGGGGTACAGCCCATACCCCAGTATGGGGCCCGGACCCTGGGGGGGCCCGGCCGGTCCTGATCCTTTTTTTTTTAATGTGGCCGCCGGCCCTGGGGCCCATAGCTCCTCCCCCTCTTCCTTTGGCGGCCCGTCGCTTACCTCCCCGGCCCGCCCGCCACTCAGCTGATCGATGGGTCAGGCCAAGCAGGCTTTCCACTGCGCGTCCTGTGCAGCGCAACCTCTCAGCCTGCTCTCGGCGATCTCCCTCGGACACTGCCAGGCCTTGAGCTGTGTAAGGGGCCCAAAAATTTCTGATGGCAGCCCTGGGCCTAATACAAACAATAGGGAAATGCAACACACAGAACCCAAACAAAATACAAAAGAGAAAGAAAAGACTTAACTTCAAAGAGGCTATGGAAGCACCAGGAACTCAGCCTAGATCCAACAACAAGCAATCCACAGGCACAGAAGCTATAAACCACACAGCATAGTGGGAGAAGCAACTATAAATAAGGAAGGTTAACCCTTAGGATACCAGCGCCATACATATACGGCGCAGAAATGCGGGACAGAAATCTTAGCGCAGTACAGGTATGGCAAGCTGATCGGGCGTGTGCAAGAGCTGCGCCGGCTCGATCAAAGGCAGTCTCACTGATAGCAGTCTCACTGATAGCCGGACCCCTGCTGTATGCTCTGGCATCGGGGAAATCACCGATGTCATCGCATTAGCCCTTGTATGGCCGCGGTCAGCGCTGATTGCGGGACGTGCGGTATCCTCACGGGTGCCAGTGTCCGTGGGGTCCCCGCGCTGCTGTGACAGGGACCCCATGGCAGGGAAGGCAGCCTGATGCCTTCCTTAGGCATCGTGGCTGCCTTTCGGGAGAGCCTGTAAGATCCAGCCCCCTGGATCTCATAGGAAGCAGGCTGTAAGTGTATTACATTGAGTAATACACTTACAGCCAATGCATCACAATACAGAAGTATTGTGATGCATTGTAAAGGGGATCAGACCCCCCAATAGTTGAAGTCCAAGAGTGGGACAAAAAATAAAGTAAAAAAAAGTAAAGAAAATAAAGTTTCACAAAAAAAAAGTCCTAGTGAAAAAATTGGGAAAAAAAGAAAAGTAGACACATTATGTATCGCCATGTCCGTATTGACCAGCTCTATAAAAATATCACATGACCTAACCCTTCAGGTGAACACTGTCAAAAAATGAGCCCCTACCTAAGACAATCACCTAAAAAATAAAAAAAACTATGGCTCTCAGACTATGGAGACACTAAAACATGATTTTATTTGTTTCAAAAATGCTTTTATTGTGTTAAATGAAAAATAAATAAAACTAAAGTATACATATTATAAAAAATACCACATGACCTAACTGCTCAGATGAACACCGTAAAAAAAAAAAATTAAAAGGTGTCAAAAAGCCATTTTTTGTCACTTTACATCACAAAAAGTGTAATAACAAGCGATCAAAAAGTCATATGTACCCCAAAATAGTGTCAATCAAACTGTCATCTCATTCCGCAAAAATGGTACCCTACCTAAGACAATCGCCCCAAAAAATAAAAAAAACTATGGCTCTCAGACTATGGAGACACTAAAACATGATTTTTTTTGTTTCAAAAATGATATTGTTGTGTAAAACTTAAATAAATAAAAAAAGTATCCATATTAGGTATTGCCACATTCGTAATGACCTGTTCTATAAAAATACCACATAACCTAACCCCTCAGGTGAACGCCATAAAAAAAAAATGTTCTTAAAAAATTTTTTTTTGCCACCTTACATCAATAAAAGTGCAACACCAAGCGATCAAAAAGCCGTATTCCCCCCAAAATAGTACCAACCTAACCATCACCTCATCCTGCAAAATATGAGCCCCTACCTAAGACAATCGGCCAAAATATAAAAAAAACTATGGCTCTCAGACTATGGAGACACTAAAACATGATTTTTTTTGTTTCAAAAATGATATAATTTTGTAAAACTTACATAAATAAAAAAAGTATATTATTAGGTATTGCCGCATCCGTAATAACATGCTGTATAAAAATATCACATGACCTAACCCCTCATGTGAACACCGTAAAAAAATAAAAATTAAAAGTGTGTCAAAAAAGGAATTTTTTTCATCTTACATCACAAAAAGTCTTACCCTGGGTTCACACCTGAGCGTTTCTGAGACGCGCGCTTTACGCGCGTTTTTGTCGCGCGTATTACAGCGCGTTTTTTGCAAATAGGAAACGCGCGTCATACACGCGTTTGTGACTCTGGAGACAAATTGAAAAAGGCATATCTAGACTTTAACGCATGTTAAACTCGCGTTTTTCGCGCGTTTTACACGCGTTTTACGCGCGTTCCCATTGAAGTCTATGGGTGCAAACGCGCGACAAAACGCCCCAAAGAAGCTCAAGAAGTTCTTTGAGCGTAGGGCATTTTACAGCGCGTTCAACCGCGCTGTAAAACGCTCAGATGAGAACCATGGCCATAGGGAAACATGAGTTTTCTCCTGTTGAGCGTTATACAGCGCGTTTGAACGCGCTGTAAAACGCGCAAGTGTGAACTGAGGGTAATACCAAGCGATCAAAAAGTCATATGCACCCTAATATAGTACCAATCAAACCGTCATCTCATACCACAAAAAATGAGCCCTTACCTAAGACAGTTGCCCAAAAATTAAAAAACTATGGCTCTCAGACAATGGAGACACTAAAACATGATTTTTTTTGTTTAAAAAATGATATAATTGTGTAAAACTTACATAAATAAAAAAAAGTATACATATTAGGTATTTCTCCATCCATAAGAACATGCTGTATAAAAATATCACATGACCTAACCCCTCATGTGATCACTGTAAAGGAAAAAAAAAAAGTGTGTAAAAAAAGGCATTTTTTGTCACCTTACATCACAAAAGGTGTAATACTAAGCGATCAAAAAGTCATATGCATCCTAAAATAGTACCAATCAAACCGTCATCTCATACCGCAAAAAATTAAACACTATTTAAGATAATCGCCTAAAAAATAAAGAAACTATGGCTCTCAGACTATAGAGACACTAAAAAATGATTTTTTGGCAAAAATGCTTTATTATGTTAAACTGAAACAAACAACCAAAAAAAGTATACATATTTGGTATTGTCACATCTTTCCTTAACAACCTGCTCTATAAAAATACTACATGATCTAACCTGTCATATGAACATTGTAAATAAAACAAAAAATAAAAACGGTGCCAAAACAGTTTTTTTGTTACGTTGCCTCACAATAAGAACTCATCCACACGACTGTATTTTGTTTCCTTTTCCGTTCTGTTTTTTTTTTTGCTAATAGGATGCGGACCCATTAATTTCAATGGGTCCACAAAAAATGCGGACAGCACACCATGTGCTGTCCGCATCTGTATGTCCGTTCCGTAGCCCCGCAAAAAAAATAGAGCATGGCCTATTTTTTTCTAGTTTGCGGACAAGAATAGGCATTATCACAATAGATCCGCAAAAATAACGGATCCGCAAAAAAAACGGATGCCATATAGCCGTCATCTGTTTTTTTTGGCGGACCGCAAAACACATACGGTCATGTGCATGAGGTCTAAGTGTAATATAGAGCAACCAAAAATCATATCTACCCTAAAATAGTACCAACAAAACTGCTACCTTATCTGAAGTTTCCAAAATTGGGTATATTTTTGGGAGTTTCTACTTTAGGGGTGCATCAGGGGGTCTTCAAATGTGACATGGCAGCTTAAAATTATCCCAGTGAAATCTGCCTTCCAAAAACCATATGGCATTCCTTTACTCCTGCGCCCTGCCGTGTGCCTGTAAAGCAGTTTACGACCATATATGGGGTGTTTCTGTAAACTACAGAATCAGGGCAATAAATATTGAGTTTTGTTTGGCTGTTAACCCTTGCTTTGTTACTGGTAAAAATGGATTAAAATGGAAAATCTGAGAAAAAAGTTAAATTCTGAAATTTCATCTCCATTTTCCATTAATTCTTGTGGAACACCGAAAGGGTTAACAAAGTTTGTAAAATCAGTTTTGAATACCTTGAGAGGTGTAGTTTCTAGAATGGGGTCATTTTTGGGTGGTTTCTATTATGTAAGCCTCACAAAGTGACGTCAGACCTGAACAGGTCCTCAAAAAGTGGATTTTGGACATTGCTTTCTAACGTCCCCAAAAAATGAAATTGCATTCACAAAATGATCCAAACATAAAGTAGACATATGGGAAATGTAAATTAATAACTATTATATGAGGTATCACTATCTGTTTTAAAAGCAGAGAAATTGAAATTTGGAAAGCTGCGCATTTTTCAAATTTTTTGTAAATTTGGTATTTTTTATAAATAAAAATGAAATTTTTGGAATAAATTTTACCACTGTCATGAAGTACAATATGTGACGAGAAAACAATCTTAGAATGGCCTGGATAAGTAAAAATGTTTTAAAGTTATTACCACATAAAGTGACACATGTCAGATTTGCAAAAATAGGACTGGAATTAGAGGTGAAAAGTGGCTTGGTAGTGAAGGGGTTAAATAACCACATAAGCAAAACCTGGAGGCAAGGGGTGTGGCCATTACCAGAAACAACATAGACACCTATTGATCTACAAGGAAAACCTGTCAGATCAAATCAGGTGTTGCTAGTCTCACAGTTCTTCTGTCACCCACTGTCGCCGGGACGTCCGTGTGTCTCAGTACGTCCGTGACAAATATATGTCATTTTCAGCCAAACTAGAAACGTAATACCAATATAAATAAAAAACACGGTTTGATGAGATTTTATTATGTTATATCTGTCTAGTATATATAATCTGTAAAAAAGGCTGGGTCTTTGTGTGCCTATGCCTGTTTGAAACTTTTGCAATTCCACAACACCTAGAAAGCCAGGTGTACCATGTCACTAAATACCTTAAGGGCAACATGGCGTGATCATGAGCCGTCTGGAGCTTGGCCTGCTGCAGTTGAGTACCATGCAGCCAATTAGGCCCAGATGCCTCTTATTGAATGAAGGTGCTCTGTGCCTATTAACAATGCAGACCAACTATACAGTGCACTCTTCATTCGTTAAAAAAGAGGCAGCTGTGGCCTAATTGGACACTCGGTACTCTACTGCAGCCAGCCATGCCCCGAACGGCTCACGACTATGTGGTCTTACCCAAAGGGGCCTTTTGGGATTTTCATATTGAAGGCCTATCTCAGGATAGCTGTAAGAAGAGGCTGTAGTGCTCCATGAGCACTTATCAAATGGATGGTGCTGTGCTTGGTAAGCTGTGAGGAGGCTGTGGCGCTCACCAGAGCTTCGTGAGTGCTGTGGCTTACTCAAACAGCTGATCGGCAGGGGTGCAGGGAGGAAGACCATGACAATTTCATATTGATGACCTATCCTGAAAATAGGAATCAATATGAAAATCCTTGAAATGCCTTTAAAATACAAAAGGATCCTAGATCATTGTTAACTCACTTGTTTCTCCCCAGTTTTTCTCTGTACAGCAGGACTGTTCCTGCTCTTGGTGTTTGTATGAAAGGCTGCAGCGGTGAAGTGGAGGTATATGGCACATGACCACTGCAGCCAATCACTGTCCTACAGCTCAAGACCACTGATCATAGTGATTGGCTGATTGACCTCTTCTTCACTACTTCAGACTTGTGTAAAAACAACAGGAGGAAGACCAGAACTGCGGTTTAGAGAAGCTGCCTTCAGGACCAGGAAGCTGCTTGGTTTCGTGAATAATATGACACAGCTCAAGAAGGCAAGAACAAGCTGTAGCTGTGGCAGCAGCATGCAGGCTACTGCAAAGCAAAAAAAATAACCATGGTTTCAGTTGCACACACTACATAGTTGCCGAACTCAAGTGATGGGTAGAAAACTGACTAGAAACATTACTGGAATAGGGAACTGAATCACTATAATAATCTCTTCTTACAGCAAATGGATTCCTATCCAGCTGCACTGTGACTCAGACTATTCTTTGCAAGAGAAAGAGGAAGAAGTTAAGCGGTAGTTTAAGCAGCTTTGTGACATTAGTCGGATATGCGGACAGATGGTTGCAGGCAGTACTACCTAAGGATGGTGTAAACCATATATATTTTTCTAGTTTTTAGGGGTTATGCAGTTTTTGGTGCTTTTTTCAGTAAGGAAAATATTAAATACTTTTTTAAATCATAGCTTGGGTCTAGCAGTTTTCCCTCATTGTCCCAGTCTTTTTCTCCAATAGATGTGCATTTTATTATACCAGTAACTTTCAATAAACATGTACAATGTGTGTTGGCGTTTTTTAGGCCTTTATCACATGAGTGATACGGAACATATCAGGGTTTGTTCAGTGAAAAGCTAATGGTTTTGCATGCAAATTGAGCCAATTTTGTCAGTCACTCAGTTCAGTGTTTCAGATTTTTCATTCCAGACTGCATCTGTTTTACAGTGGGGTACATACTTTCAGGGGAGTACTTGCCATAGATCCTACAGTGAAATTTCCCGGAGGGCTGATACCCAGTGGGCCACCCAAAATAACCTCACGGTTGCCAGCCGGTTACATAATAATATGATGGGATGCTGGGAGCATCAGGTACTTATGCACCTGGCCAACGGCCACAAGTGCCCTCCTGAACTCAATTGTATCCCCATCCTCACATTAATGATACAGTTGAATACTGTGGCAATATTTTGCAGTATTTTGACAGTATTGTATGCTGCGCTGTGGTATTTGGTTCTGCTGGGGCAGTATTTTGTGCTGCACTATAGTACTGCACACCCCACCTACTTCTGTTGTCCCTTCCTACTCATGTTGCCCCGTGTTCTGTCAGTTTGGACCCTCCTACAACATGGGGCCACTTTAACTTTCAAGTGCGTCCCTGCATACTTTCCAATAAAAAAAGGAAGGTATGCAAAAGCATTATTAAAAAAAAATTAAAAAAAATTAAACGGTGCCCCGATCCTTTAGACCTATCGGGGAGATTTCATGAGCAAATTATGGTGCAAACCCTAGTTTGTAACTTTTACCCCTTTCTAACACCCTCGCCACTTTTGTAACATGTAGATGAGGTGTGGGTTGGAGAGGTTTTTCAATAGATGGAACCTACTCAACCTAATACATTTAGAAAATTCTGACCTGAAATATGCTAGACTGCCTCATGTAAATTTACATTGCTGTTGGATATTTAAAAATGGCGCCTGCTGCGCCAAAACAGCAGGCACCCCTGACTAACATATGAGATCAATGATCAAGTCGATTGCATACATTTAACGTCTCAGATAAAGTGGTCCAAAACCGGGAGCATGCTCTCCTGACTATGCACTCTCTCGGTAAAGTCAAAATGGCCGATTTAATGTTTTTTGGTTGCTTCACCTCCCACAAAAAATGTAATAAAAAGTGGTCAAAAAGTCAAAATTGAGCCCTCACACAGCTCTGTGCACATAAAAATAAAAAAGTTTTTAAGGTCAGAATATGGCGATGCAAAGAAAAAAAGGTTTTATTTTCAGTATTAAAATGAAAGAAAAACTATGCATATGTGGTATTATTGTGATCATACTGAACTGTGAAAATGTGGCCAAACTGTGTTTTTTTTTTTTTTTATTCCACCCCATTTGGAATTATTTTACTGCTCCCCACATTATATGCAACCGTGAACTGTGCCATTAGAAAGTACAACTTGTCCTACAAGAAAAAAGCCCTCATACTGCTATCTGAATGGAAAAATAAAAAAATTATGGCTTTGGGAACGCTGGGAGTAAAAAAAACATAAATGAAAAAACCGAAAACGCCTAGGGCTCTAGTGGGCTCTCCCTGTCTGGGGCTGCAGCGCTGGGCCACCCTCAGCGCTGTTACAGGGGGGCCAGGAGGTGGAGGTCCTTCTTAAATATGGCAGAGCAGGCATCTGCTTACCCTGATGGCAGGTGCCTGCTCTGTCAGTAAATTACCGGAGGAGAGGAGGCGGACGGCAAGGGAGGCTGTTCTAGCAGCTCCCCACTCCTCCCTTGCGCACCCTCTGTGATGCCGGGAGCCGGAATATGACGTCATTCTTGCCCCGACATACTAAACGGCGCACTGGAGGACTGAGGAGCTGCACCACACTGGACCCCAGGGAGATGAGTGTTTAAGTGTTTGACTAAGTGAGTGTCTGTCAGTGAGTGAGTGAGTGTATGTATGTCAGTGAGTGAGTGTATGTCTGTCTGTAAGTAAATGTCTGTGTGTATGTGAGTCTGTCATTGAGTGTCTGTGTGTGTATGTCAGTGAGTGAGTGTTTGTCATTGAGTGAGTGTGTGTATGTCTGTCAGTAAGTGGAAAATTCCATTTAATGGAAAAATGGTGTGGCTTCAATAGAAAGGGGTGTGGTCTAAGATGCCCGTTATATGCCAAAATTGCACAACAATTATGGTGTAAAGTTCTGTAAGTAAGAAAGTAAGACAACCAATAGTTGGTATACAGTTAAACAAAAGTGTCTATCCCTGCGCCATATTTATCATCCAGCCTGAGCCACTGTGATAAATCTGGTCCAGGTCTAGACAACCTGTCTAAGTTTATACCATTTTCAGTATTAGTAAATCTGCTCCACTGTTTTAACATTAGCTTGTAGTCATTGTTAAATGCAAGCTTTAGGAGATGAGTCCATTTAGTGGCGCCTCTTCTGGCTTCATGCACCCAGCTCAGCATAATTGACAGCTCTCCAGTTATCTAGTACTAAAGCTACCATATATTTTCTGAAATTCTACTGCACAGTATAATAAAACATAGTTACACAGTCACATAGTTAATAAGGTTAAAAAAAGACATAAGTCCATCAAGTATAACCAAGGGATAGGTGTCGACACGAATCCAAGAAAGAAGTGAGACTACACATTTTCATAAGCATTAATGTCATTTACTTTTAAGAATTCATCTAAACCCTTTTTAAAACTGTCCACTGTTCCTGCTGTGACCACATCCCAAGGAAGTCTATTCCACTGATTAGATTCAGAGTTCTTACAGTAAAGAAGCTTTGATGCTTTTGGAGACTGAACTTTTTCTTCTCCAGTCGGAGACAGTGCCCCCTTGTCTTTTGAGGGCATTTGACATGGAACAGTTTTTCACCATATTTTTTGTATGGTCCATTTATATATTTGTATAGGTTAATCATGTTTCCCCTTAGACGTCTCTTCTCAAGACTAAATAAATTTAATTATTTTAATCTTTCTTCATAACTAAGACCCTCCATGCCCCTTATCAGTTTAGTTGCTCTCCTCTGTACTTTTTCCAGCTGCGGAGAGTCCTTTCTATGGACTGGTTCCCAGAACTGAACTGCATATTCCAGATGGGGCTGCATCAACGCCTTGTAAAGTGGTAATATTACATCCCTGCCCCGCGAGTCCATGCCTCGTTTAATGTATGACAATATCCTGGTAGCCTTAGAAGCAGCTGATTGACATTGTATGCTGTAATTTAATCTACCATCTACAAGAACACCCAAATCCTTCTCTCTAAGTGACTCTTCCAGTGTTACATCCCCTAGGACATATGATGCACGGAGATTATTGCAACCAAGATGCATAACTTTACATTTATCCACATTGAACCTACAAATTGATACCAAGTTGATGCCCAATCACTCAGAGTGTCCAAGTCAGCTTGTATTTTATGGACATCTTCAATAGACTGCACAGTACTACATAGCTTAGCGTCATCTGCAAAAATAGAAATGGTGCTATTAATCCCTTCCTTGATATCATTCGTAAATAAATTAAATAATAGATGTTTTATGTGATTGAAAACATATACTTAGGGGGCTAAGTATATGTTTTCAATCACATAGGAACATTAAATCTCCGTTTTGAGATATAGGACATGCCGATTGGGGCTGTTGCGATTATATGAAGTTTTCAACTTTGCACTTTTTTGTTTCATTGTATCTATAAGGTATAAGGTGATACTAAGGGTAATCTAGGGCAGGTACGAGGACGGGGGGACCCCACCATTAGGGGCTGCCCTCGGGCAAAGGATTATTGAGGGGCAGTGTAAGGGACAGTCACTATATACACCTGTGCACAGTGCCTAGCGTCCCCCAGACAAGGGGACCTCCTCCCACCCTATATACCCTGCCTATACTTTATCTGTAATTTAAGGTGGGAATTTTATGATAAATTGGGTATGTTTTTATCAGCATACTATTAAATATTAAGTTTTAGGAGTCACTTTCTTCTTTTTTGATGATTTTGGACAGTATCAAAAGCCTTTGCAAAATCCAGAAATACCACATCCACAGCCGCCTCTCTGTCCAGGCTTCTACTCACCTCCACATAAAAACAAATCAGGTTAGTCTGACAACTTCTGTCCTTGGTTAAACCCATGTTGGTTATCACTTATAATATTATTTACAGTCACATACTAATGTGTATAGTCCCTTAAGAGTCCTTCAAACATTTTTCCCAGGACAGAAGTTAAACTAACTGGCCTATATTTACCTGTGGAGGACCAAGATCCTTTTTTGAATATGGGCACCACATTTTCCTTGCGCCAATCACTTGGCACTGTACCAGTTCATAGAGGAGCTTTAGAAATTATAAACAGGGGCACATCTTGGGTGTTATCCATCTGGACCTGGAGCCTTGTTCACATTTACCTTATTTAACTTATCTTGGACCATATATACAATTAGTACATCCAGTAATATACTCAATTGGATAACAGCCCCAGCACCACAGATGTTAGCTCCTTTCTCTTCTTTTGTATATACAGAGCTAAAAAACCCAGTTAGTAACTCTGTCTTTTCCTTATCTTCAGTGACTAACCCCCCTTTACCATTGTTTAGGGGACCTACCTGCTCAGACTTTGTTTTTTTGGCATTTATATATTAAGCCTCTTAAGGACACAGGATGTACGGGTACGCCCTGTGTCCGGTCTTTAAAGATGGCGCCCTGCATGATGTGGGCACCATAGCCGCCTGCTTCTTGAAAGCCGATCACGGACATTTACCCCTCAGATGCTGTTTTACTTTTCGGTTTTCTGGAGTGTGCCTGCAACAGCCTGGGTCCCTATGAATGAAACCCAGGCTGCTGCATAGTATTTCCTATGGGGCCTAACCTGTAATAGGCTTCATATGAAATATGCGATTTTCTCATATTTTCGAATGCTATTGCATTGGAGTTTATGAGAATAGCAATCAGATCATTGATTGTAAAAAAAATAAAAAAAAGTTAAAAATAAATAAATAAATAAAAAAACATAAACGTTCAAGTCACCCCCTTTTGCCAAAATGAAAATAAAATTAAAATTAAAAAAATACACATCATGGGTGTCGCAATGTGCAAAAACGCCCATACTATAAAAAATTCCCCATATGGTAATCAGAAAAACGGAAAAAAGCATCCAAATGACCAATTTGCCATTTGTGGACGCTTCATTTCCTAAAAAAAAATTAAATAAAAGGTGATCAAAAAATGAGCCCCCACACAGCTCCGTACACATAATTACAAAGAAGTTATAGGGGTCAAAATATGGCGACAAAAAAGTTAAAAAGATTTTTTTCCCACTTTTGAATTTTTTTTTACTATCAAAACACAAGAAAACCTATACATAAAGGGTATTGCCGGATTCTTACTGATCTGTAGAATAAAACTAACTGGTCAGTTTTATCGCACAACGAACGTGAGAATTTACAAACCCGCAAAACTGTGGTGAAATAGCTTTTTTATTTTGCAATTTCACCCCATTTGGAATTTTTTTCCCGCTTCCAACTACATCATATGCAATATTAAATGGTGGCGTTGGAAAGTTCAACTTGTTCCGCAAAAAAACAAGCCCTCATATGGCCATGTGAACTGATAAATAAAAACGTTATGGCCCTGGGAAAGGCAGGGAGCGCAAAACGAAAACGCCAAAAAAAAACCTCCGGTCCTTAAGGGGTTAAATAATTTTTTGGGCTTTGTTTTGCTCTTTTTTGCCACAAGTTGTTCGTTTTGTATTTTTGCAAATTCTTTCTCCTGTTTACAGATTTTGTTAAGTCCTTTATAAACTTCCAAGGCTATATCTGACCCCACAGATTTGTATTTTTTAAATGCCTTTTTTTGGTCATTTATTGCCCTTTTTACAGTAGCTGTAAGCCGGGAGGTTTAAAGAGGACCTTTCATCAGTTTTGACATAGGCTAAGTATGGCAAAACCTTGTAGTGCGACCTGTGGCTTTGAGTGGTCCGCTCTGATCGGATCGCGATCAAAGCCAGGGAAAAGGAGATGCCCACAGCAGAAGACTGCATCTCCGCCCTGTTGCGAATTTACAGGTCGGTACAATACAGAATGGGGCTCCACATCGGATAAACGGGCAGTGGGGCAGTGGGTGGTTAGCGGCTTTGAAAAAAAAAAACACACACATTGCATCTGATGAAAGGTCCTCATTAATTTTAACCATTTTTACTTGTTACCTGAATTAATAATTTTTTTTGTGCAATTACTAAATGTGGATTTTAAGCTCTCCCATTTTTCTCAGTATTATTATGCAACAATAGCTGCTCCCAGTCTATGCCCTAAAATGTTGCCCTCAACCCAGGGAAATTAGTCTTTTTAAAATTGAGTGTTTTTGCTCTACTTGACAGAGTTTGCCTCTTATAGTGTAGGGGGAATATAATTATATTGTGGTTACTATTACCTAGTGTTTCTCGCTTACATGTAATGGAGCGCTCTGACGGGGCCCAGCATGAACTACAGTGACAATGCTGGGCCACGTCAGAGCGCTCTTAAAACATGTACAATGTGGGGGTTGCAGAGGCCGGGGTGTCGCAGAGGCATGTGGGGGCGTGCTCACCTGACACCCGACAGTTCTTATAACTGCCGGGCTCTTGTCTCCAGAGTGTGAAGCAGGGAGCCATCTCTGCTCCCTGCTTCACATTTCTTCTCAGCTCAGGCGCTCCCCCTGCTGGCCATACTTGGTACTGCTGGCTGTGGGAGGAGAGCTGAATGCCCAGGAATCAGCCTCCAATGACAGCCATCAGGCCATGAGTGTTGGAGTGTGTGTCATCAGGGAGGAAGGTAAGTATGAGTTTTTTTATTTTCACCATAAAGCTGGCATAATTACTAAAATGGGGCACCTATGTGGGCATAATTATTAAAAAGGGGCACCTATGTGGGCATAACTACTATGATGGGGCACATATTAAGGCATAACTAATGTGAGGGGGCACATAAGTGAGCATAACTACTATGAGGGGGCACATATTAAGGCATAACTACTATGAGAGGGCACATATCTGGGCATAACTACTATGAGTGGGCACATATCTGGCATATCTACTGTAAGGGGGCACATATCTGGGCATGACTACTATGAGGGGGCACAAAAGTGGGCATAACTACTGTGAAGGGGCACATATGTGGGCATAACTACTGTGAGTGGGCACATATCTGGCATAACTACTGTGAGGGGGCACATACGTGGGCATAACTACTGTGAGGGGGCACATATGTGGGCATAACTACAGTGACCAGGTACATACCTGGCCATAACTACTGTAAGGGGGCACATATCTGGGCATAACAACTGTGACAGGAACAAAGGTGGGTATAACTATTGTGAAGGGGCCACAAGGTGGGCTTAATTACTGGGAAGGGCCACAGACATTAGTACTGTGTGGTAGCACTGCTATACATTGGCATGGCTCAGTCTTCCAGGCCAGCACAGAGCCCCCTGCTGGTGATTTCTCAGGGGCAATCACCATCCATTCCTTATGTGATTATTCTTTTTTTCTCTATCACCACAGGGACCTTGTTCTGGATCCAGCGGACATCATGCCGATGCCAGCGACACCCTGGATGAGGTGGGGCCAGATTTTATTAGTTTATTGGGGGGGGGGGGGCGATCCAAAGTTTGCACTGGGGCCCATAACACTTTAGTTACACCACTGGGTTGAGGTATAACCATGACCCCAGTCATTATCTGGGAAGTTAAAATCTCCCATTATGACCACTGTACCAGCCTGTGGAGCCCACTCTTTTTGATTATACAATTGAGCTTCTATCTCTTCTGTGATGTTAGGGGGTCTATAGATTACATCAAGTATTATTTTTTCAGTGTTTATATCCCTTTGAACTTCCACCCATAAGGTTTCAACATCCTCACCATCCACACCCACATTTACCTCTTTCACACTTCTCTTCAGATCACTCCTCGGATACAGGCACACGCCACCACCTTTTCTATTGACCCTATCTTTCCTAAGGTGTAAAACCCTCAATATTAAGCAGCTGTATTTTTCATTGGTGTACAGTTCTGCCCAGTGTTCTCCCTAATTTCCACACTAACCCCAGCCCCCACTAAATCCCCACTGTCCCCTCCTATATTCCACTCTCTCCTATTGCACCCTCCCCATTAAGGTGCAGCCCATCCCTACTGTAGAGTCTGTTACCGACAGAGAAGTCGGCCCAGTTCTCCATGAACCCAAAACCTTCCTTTCTGCACCAGCTTCTAAGCCACTTATTTAACTCCCTAAGCTCCCGTTGTCTCTCTGGTGACGCTCGTGGCACTGGTTGTATTTCTGAAAACACTACCTTGGAGGTCCTAGACTTGAGCTTCTCTCCTAGTACCCTAAAATCATTTATTTTTAAGGACCTTCCATCTCCCCCTGACTTTGTCATTGGTGCCAATGTGTACCATGACTGCCAGGTCTTCCCCAGCCCCACCCAGCAATCTTTCAAACCGATCCGCAATATGCCGAACCCGAGCACCCGGAAGACAACACACTGTTCCGCATTCATGGTCTCGGTGACAGATGACCCTGTCTGTCCTCCTTATAATAGAGTCCTTTACCACCAGCATCTGTCTGACCTTTGCTGCACTCTTTTTCCCATCCTTCCTGCAATAGTAATTTTCTTGGTTGCTAGGAAAAAAACACCCTGCTGCAGTGTTGCTGGCCCTGGGCTTTCATCCCTAATATTAGCCAAATAGACATATTTACTAGGGCCTACCAGCTGAGGACTAGCCTGTCAATTTTCCCTCTACCCTTTTTTTTCTACATTAACCCAACTGCTGACCTGATAGTCCTGATCTTGCCCTCATCCTCCCACCTCCATTTCACTGACTCCAGTCAGTGCCTGCACAGTGAAGTCTAAGCCTCTCTCCAGGTTTGCAATGCCCCTAAGTATTTCAAGTTCCAAATATGCAACTTGCTTGCATCTAGTGCAAATGTATTCACCCTTGAATGGCTATTCAAGGCACGCATACATTGCACAGGACACACACTTAATGGCATTGTCCATAAAGCACGTTTAAATGGGGATGTACAGTAAATAAGGAAAACAGTAAATATGAGTTAGATTCAGACCCCTGTCTGCTGTAGTTGGAAAACTTACTAGAATCAAGCAAACAATACACAAGTAAAATCTATCAAACCTTAGTTTGTTGCTCCTTGTCTTAAAATACGGTTCTTTAAACTCCACTTATTCAGAAGCCCACTTAGTGCAGCAAGCCCAGTAGTTTAATAGTAACAGGATATTATGTCGGCGTTCCATGCCTGCAGCGACCTAGTTGTCCTCTGCTGACATGGATACCAGGCTACTCACCATGCGATGATTCGGCCTTGCTCTCCTTGCAACATCCTTCATAATGTACTCAGGCTACGTGCTGCGCATCTTCTGCTAGGCTTCCCGGTCTGTTCTTTAGGGAGCGCATTTGCTCTCAGTCTTTTTTAATGGCCAGTATGCGTGTGTCCAAATGCTTTCTTGGCCCATGGTTGCATGTACTTGGGTATTTTAGGCATCCTCCCCAGAGGGTGCCTGAGCTTTAGGTTCCTAGTGTGCTAGTGTTCCAGTGAAGCTGTGCTTTCCGTTGTCTGCCCCTGTACGGTACCACTGAGTGTTCCATTGACTCTAAATATCCGTTGCCTACTTCAACCATAGCCTGTGTACTGTACTGAACTATTGCGGCCTGCCCCGACCATGGACCAGTTTCACAAATAAATATGAATTCAGCCTGTCCTGACCCCAGCCTGCCTCTGACTACATATATTGCAAAACCCTGCATTTTTCTGAACTCTGATTCGCTGCCTACCCTGACTTCAGATTTCTCAGATATGTACGGATGCAGCCTCCCCTCGAATTGCTTTCTCAATACACTCGAATTGCAAACCTAGAGAGAAGCTTAGACCCCATGGGTCAGATGCCAACTACAACAAGACTATTCCAGAAGGTAGCGGTAGTCGGTAACCTGCAGCAAAGTCTAGATCCCTGTATACAGGTTAAAAGGTAAATACAAAGGAGCATCCAGGATAACACCCTTAGGTTTAGTGCTAAGCCAGACCATATAGTATGTTGGCACAGTGAGTCCAAGCCCACACAGAGTGCATGCCTGTAGTAAGAACAGCATGATCTTGCTGATATATTAAGGGTACGTTTGTACGACCTAAATTTCACATGGATTTTGGCTTGTATTTCGCCCAAATCTGCATGGCAAATCTGCATTCCACTGTTTTCAATGGGAATCTGTGTTTCTGTTCATACAGAGAAATATCCCTTCTTGAGAAACCACACTAAATCCTCGCAGAAGCTAATTCACGCTCAGATTCACAGCATGATAACAAATCCTATGCAAAAATCTGAGGGTCAGCCGCAGATATCTGCCATGATTCCATGGCTAATACTTGTGGATTTTTACAACTCATGAGCGTACTCTAAGCTTTCGTGACTATTACTATTTTTTGTTATTAATGAAACAATTTATTTATTAGATTGCAAAGCATAATATATTAACACTATACTTCAGGCAAAACTGTATCATGTATAACACAAGGTCTAAAGGGACACTGCATGACAGAGATACAAGAGCATTCAAGCATCTTTCCCACAGGGCCTGCACTAGCCAGTGTATTACTTTTACATGGACTGTGCCTTTAATGAATGCTATAAAACACATGAATGACAGAATAATAACACAAGATAATGTAGAAGTCGGGTTCCAACCAAAATGAGCTAGCAAATAAAGGAGGGGAATCTAGATAAGAGGCTTTATGGAAAGCATTGATGTTAGGAGACTTGGTTAACTATGTGCAGTGAGCTGGTAGCTAACTGCTAAAAAGGGTTAAAAATGTATGGGGGTTACTATATTGTAAGAATGTTTTTTCTGTCAACAGGCTGCAGAACGGTTAACAAGCCTTGGTAACTGTTGCTAGGTGCGTCTGTTTCATCCTCCCCATAGGGAGGAGTATCTTCAGTTTAGTTCAGTATTGTGAGTGACAGAGAAGAATGAAGAAGCAGAAAGAGAGCAGTCTAGCCTCTGAGGAATCAGTTGAGACTACATCAGAGCGTACCAGCCATTTAGAGAAGGTGTGTGCTAAAAACTCTGTGGAGACAATCTGCATACAGTTTTTAGACTCTATAACACATTGCCCAAGGGAAACTCTGGCATATGTTGAGGACACATTAGCCACTTGCTCGGAAAATTACAACGTGCAGTTGGGTAGTTTTGCATTTTTAAAGAAGTGATGAGATTAAGAGGTAGAGAGAGAGTGAAAGAGAGATATGTATTGCACACCTGTGCCTGAAATACAGAAAGTGCAGATTTTGAAAGATTAACTCTGAGAGGAAACATCTAGGCATGACTACTACCTTTGCAGCCTCCAGAACTGTAATAACTATGGAAATGGCAACCTATGTAAGGATTTGCTGGTCCATGCATGATAAAGACTATACCGGTTGTACTGGAACTTTATTTATTATTTGCATACTAAACGTTCTGTGCAGTGCTGAGAAAAAAAAGATTTAATTTCTTTTGTTTTTGCAAATTATTTTAAAAAAAAACGCAAAACGATAGGGCGTAGCAGAAGTAAAACAAAGAAGAATAGTTTGGAACAAAATTTCTCTACAAGGAAATGAAAGCTTCATGTTTGGTTATTGTTGGCATTTGGTTTTAGTTGTTGTCTCTGCAGGCTACAAGATTCAGGAGTGTGAAGAAAATCCTGCAGAATGACAGTGTGGGAAACCTTATCTCCTGTGTCCTTTTATAATTCTATTATGTCTAGGTTTATTGTTCCATTAATAATGACAACTATGCAAAAAAAAAAATCCATATAACAAAGGCAAAAATACTTTTTGGGGCATGTGAGCAAATATGTAATATATTCTATAATTTTTCCTAGAACATTCTATAATTTTTCCTAGAACATTCTATAATGAAGTGGATGTGGATCCACTGTGTCACTTGAACAGATGTGACTTTGGATCCTAAGAGCATTATCTAAGTGGCTTCTGGGGTCTTGACCCTTTAATCTCTGTTCAGGGACCTGGACTTCACTGCACCAATTGCTAACAGAAATTGGTCTCTGTTCAAGTGATTGCTGACCCACAGGGGTCAAGAGAGATTGGTGGAAGGCACCTAGGAATCAGGCAAAACCATAGTCAAATTTCTGATGTCAGAGCGGGCAGCACAGGGTCAGGATTGAGATACGGTAAGGGTCAGGTCAGGTAGTGAAGGGTCAAATCCAAGTCAGGAAGAAGTCGATACACAGATCATGCATATAAGTTAACAGCACACCTTAGCAAGAAACTAGCATACCAGAACCTATTGCTCAGGCACCTTCCCAAAGGGTAATGTGCCTAAAGTACAGCAGGGTAACCATGCATTGCAAAGCAGGCCTATGTGCAAAGAGAGCCATAGACTGCAGGAAGCATTACTCAGCCTCCGTGGGAGAAATTTGTTACTTTAGTGGCTGAGATCACCAGGTAGGGAGAGAGGGACGCTAGCGGGACGAGGCCATTGGAGCCCAGAGCTATGGACCGGGTGAGTAAAGCAGCCTTGCCCTCTACCAGGAGAGGACTCTTGGTAGGCATGGACAGCTGCCATAACACTTTTGTTTAGTAGTATGTTCATTCATTGTGTTCGGCTGCTTACAAAATCCTGCATTGATACTTCTATGTAATGTGTGTAAATACAGATACAATAACTAGAGAACATTTTTATCACATGTTCTAACTTAATGGTATTGGAAATAAATGAATAGTTTTAGTAAGTGTATGATATTACCAGCTCTTGTTGCCAGACATTAAACTGAAATAAATATTATTAAATGATTTACTAAATGGTATTAATAATTCATGGTCTATGATGTCCCCAGCGCCTAACATTAAAATGAAAATATGTGTAATGAAGGAGTTAAACTTGATGCCACAATGCCTAGAGGGAATACTGCAAATAAAACCGCCAGTGTTTTGTAATCCTGAGCACATACAAAGATTGCTATATTCATTTTAGGTTTCTAATATAGAGCTATAAATGTATGGTAGGACTATACAGCAATCTTGATGTACTTCATGGTCACGGCTGAGAAGGAGTCATTATAAGATAGTACTGTATTTTATAAGCACAGCAATACCCATCTACTTTATTGAATATAATTACACAAATCACTCATCCATTTCCCATAGTGGCAGTTTTCACATCTCTATCTGTAAAATCTCCAGATTAGGTTATGCACTGGCAGTAAAATGTCATAAGAGAGTCAAACATGGGAACATATTAGTCTATGTCACTGGATAAGCAACAAAGAGCATATTGTAATGTTAACAGATAATAACTGTTGTGGATAAAAACTCTAGACAATTGCTCCCTGATATTTGGAAAAATTGCATCACTGCACACTTGGGATGACCCCTGTAATAAACGCACTATAATTCCCCTGTGACTCAGATGAAATATTTGCCTCCATAAACTGTAAAAGTTTCCAGTTCTGATATTGTGATCAGTGATCAAGCTGATTGGATTTTCTCAATATAGAGTATGACATAATATTCATAAAACCATGTGCCATTCACCTATACTTGCCAATCTACAACTTAAAGGGATGCTTGACTCTTATAATGATTACTGTGTAGGTTTACCTTTGGATAAATAGCAATTACAAAAATACACTCCCTCCATTTCCCTATGGATAGAATAAATCAGTCAGCGACCCTCAAAGAGGTCCATGTATGGTCGCTATTCAGTAATAGTAATAAAGGATGCTATGGACACAGCTATTGGAGAGCTTCTACTGTTCATAGTCTACTAACTAGATCATGAGGGTTTTTCGGGATACACGGAGAAGCAATAAAGAGCTAGCCAGATGTCATCTTTTTAGTTTGTTGCTGAATTGCGGCAGACAGCAATATGGTTTGTTAATAATAGCCAAAAGGAACCAATAAGCTCCCTGACTCAACCGGTATGGGACACAGCAAAGCCTTTTTATAGGCATGTACATGTTCTCTTCCCAGCACAAAAGGAAAGGAATCTTTAGGATAATGGACAGTAGAGATGGCCCGAACTATTCGCCAGGCGAACAGTTCCCGGCGAACATAGCTTGTTCTCGTCCGCCGCGGCGGGCGAACATATTCGATGTTCGCGTTCGCCCCTATACTTTATCATTGAGTAAACTTTGACCCTGTACCTCACAGTCAGCAGACAATCACAGTTCCAGCCAATCAGCATACCCTCCCTCCCAGACCCTCCCACCTCCTATCTAAACGCAAGGACAGCATCCATCTTAGATTCATTCTAAAGCTGCAGTGTTAGTAATTGTAATTCGCAATGCGATTAATATAACCTGTATTATTCGCATTGCGATTACAACTTAGATCTGAGTTCCTAATGGTTGTATTACTAGAATATAACGAAGATAACGAATATAGCGCTATATTCTCAATCTTCGTTATATTCTAACAATACAACAACCATTAGGAACTCAGATCTAAGTTTAATCGCAATGCGATTAATATAACCTGCATTAATCGCATTGCGAATTCAACTTAGAGCTGAGTTCCTAATGGTTGTTGTATTGCTAGAATATACGTTATATTCTAGCAATACAACCATTAGGAACTCAGCTCTAAGTTGTAATCGCAATGCGAATAATACTTACAATTATTAATCGCTTTCCGAATCCATTTGATGCCTCTATTTGATTGTATATGACGGTTGACTATGACTACCACCAACGTTCTGCTGCCTCCAAAGCAAGATATCTGAACCCCCAAGGGGCCATTTGGGCATTTTTGATAGAAAACGCATCAAAAACGTATCAAAAACGCATCTGCTTTTTTATAATTTTATAATATTTTTTTTTTTTTGTGTATTTTGCCACATTTGGTTGCATATTTACATTTGGTATAGGCAAATATGGTAGTCTAGATCATGTGTCTACACCAAAACCTAGGATCATTGTTTGACAGCATATTTCCTAAGCCATATAGCTGAATATAGATTTGGGCAGAGTAATGATCTAGACCTGTGTTTCCCAACCAGTGTGCCTCCAGCTGTTTCAAAACTACAACTCCCAGCATGCCTGCACAGCCAAAGGCTGTCCGGGTATGCTGGGAGTTGTAGTTTTGCAAAAGCTGGAGGCACACTGGTTGGGAAACACTGAATTCTAGACTACCATATTTGCCTATACCAAATGTAAATATGCAACCAAATGTGGCAAAATACACAAAAAAATAAAATAAAAAACGCATATGCGTTTTTGATGCGTTTTCTCATCAAAAGCGCCCAAATGGTCCCTCGGAGGTTCAGATATCTTGCTTTGGAGGCAGCAGAACGTTGGTGGTAGTCATAGTCAACCGTCATATACAATCAAATAGAGGCATCAAATGGATTCGGAAAGCGATTAATAATTGTAAGTATTATTCGCATTGCGATTACAACTTAGAGCTGAGTTCCTAAGGGTTGTATTGCTAGAATATAGCGTATATTATAGCAATACAACAACCATTAGGAACTCAGCTCTAAGTTGAACTCGCACATAAGATGTCCCAAGACTCCCAAACTATTCACTGGTGGACAGTTCCCGACGAACATAGCTTGTGCGCGTTCGTCGCGGCGGGCGAGCATATGCGATGTTCGGTCCACCCCCTATCATTGAGTAAACTTTGACCCTCTACCTCACAGCCAGCAGACACATTCCAGCCAATCAGCATACCCTCCCTCCCAGACCCTCCAATCTCCTGGACAGCATCCATTTTAGATTCATTCTGAAGCTGCAGTCTTAGAGAGAGGAGGGACAGTGTAGCTGCTGCTGATTTAATAGGGAAATCGATAGCTAGGCTAGTGTATTCAGTGTCCACTCCAGTCCTGAAAGACTCATCAGATCTCTGCTGAAAGGACAGCGTCCTGACAGCACCCCAAAAAGCGCTTTTTAGGGCTAGTACATCAGTCTCCCTCCCACCTCCTATCAAAAAGCAAGGACGGCATCCATCTTAGATTCATTCTGAAGCTGCAGTGTTAGTAGTTGTAATCGCAATGCGATTAATATAACCTGTATTAATCGCATTGCGAATTCAGCTTAGAGCTGGGTTCTAATGGTTGTATTGCTAGAATATAACAAAGATTGAGAATATAGCGCTATATTCTCAATCTTCGTCATATTCTAGCAATACAACCATTAGGAACCCAGCTCTAAGTTGAATTCACAATGCGATAACCCGATTACAACTTACGACACTCTGCGTCAACTACGTAATTTTCCATGGGAGTTTTGCCATGGATCCCCCTCCGGCATGCCACAGTCCAGGTGTTAGTCCCCTTGAAACAACTTTTCCATCACTATTGTGGCCAGAAAGAGTCCCTATGGGTTTTAAAATTCGCCTGTCTATTGAAGTCTATGGCGGTTCGCACTGTTCGCATGTTCGCGAACATTTGCGGAAGTTCGCGTTCGCCATTTGTGAACGGAAAAATTTATGTTCGCGACATCACTAATGGAAAGTGACTTGCAAATCGTTCCTTTATGCCTTTGTTGGCCGCCTATACTTCCAGAACCACTGCGGTGTAGCTCAGATAGAAAGCCATTCATTCCAACTTTCACACAGCTCTTTCAGGGCTCATGCACATGATCGTCTTTTTCCCCAGTATACACTCCCAAATGATTCTGTGTGCATTCCTTGTCTGTATGTCCACCTGGCCATTCTGCAAAAAAATACAACATGTCCTATTATTGTCCGCATTACCGACAAGGATAGGAATGTTCTATTAGGGGCCGGCCCTTCCGTTCTGCAAAATGCGGAACTCACAATGCCAGAATCTGCATTTTGCATCTCTGCAATTTGTCGATTGCAAAACACCCAACGGTCATGTGCATGAGCCCTTAGTTTTATTAGAAAAGGTCCAAAAGGGAAAATTTTAAATAAAAACAAATAAAATAAAAACAAAGCACTTATATCTTGCTTTACCTCATTACATTCACCAAGGTAAAGCCATTTCATTTCGACAAGCAAACTGCAATGAGGGGTGTTTCATGTTCTACTATGTGGCCTTCTAAGTCATAGTAAAATATGTGCAGTATTTTGTTCTTTTGAATTATAGCCGGTCTTTCTTTCTGTTTTATTTTGCTGGTCTTCACTAGTGTTGATCGAGCACCAAAGTGCTTGGGCGCTTGGGCCGAACACATCGAGATGCTCGGGTGCTCTACAGAGCACTCGAGTATAATGGAAGTCAATGGGAGAACCTGAGCATTAAACCAGTCACCCCCTGCTCTGAAGAGGGGAGGGTGCCTGGTTCATAGGAAAAGGTCTGAAATTGATAGAAACACCACCAAAATGGTTCAGGAACACTATAGGGAGGATGTCTGGATGCATCTTGGACTCCCAGGTCGCTGCTGGGAACGATGTTGTCCGAGTAGTACGCCACTTTTACAGACTGACAATAATACGCACAAAACCAAAGATAAAATCAATTTTAGAGGAAAAATTGTTAGGAAACATTCTTTCCTGTATATTTCCTTGTATATAAAGTGCAAGTGCTGCCAAAAATTACAAGCAAGAGGCACTCCAATACATCCGGTATATTACATAAAGAAGGACCTCATTTACATTGTGGTACAATTGTTCATGTAGTGGGACTCCTACACTCATAAAGCCTATGCACTAAGTGAAAGGGCTGCTAAAAACTTCAAGGAACCGGCACTGCAATACACCCTTTGTTACACATAAAGGAGGGCATCATACACACCCTTGAAAAATTATGATTGATGGCCTGCTGGTGACCCTCAAAAACATTTGAAGCAAGGGCCTGCTGATCTGACCATCTAAAACATTAGGGCCCAGGACCTGCTGCTGACCTAACCCTCTAAAACATTAGGGGTGATGGTCTGTTGGTGAGCTGACGCTCTAAAAGATTGTACGTGAGGGCCTGCTGGTGAGCTGACCCTCTAAAAGGTTGTAGGTGAGGGCCTGCAGATGAGCTGACCCTGTAAAACATTATATGCGAGGGCCTGCAGGTGAGCTGACCCTGTAAAACATTATATGCAAGGGCCTGCAGATGAGCTGACCCTGTAAAACATTATATGCGAGGGCCTGCAGGTGAGCTGACCCTGTAAAAGATTGTTGGTGAAGGCCTGCTGGTGAGCTGACCCTCTAAAAGGTTGTAGGTGAGAGCCTGCAGGTGAGCTAACCGTGTAAAACATTATATGCGAGGGCCTGCAGGTGAGCTGACCCTGTAAAACACTATATGCTAGAGCCTGCAGGTGAGCTGACAGTGTAAAAGATTGTAGGCGAGGGCCTGCTTGTGAGCTGACCCTCTAAAAAATTATATGCGAGGGCCTGCAGGTGAGCTGACCCTGTAAAACATTATATGCGAGGGACTGCAGGTGAGCTGACCCTGTAAAAAATTATATGCGAGGGCCTGTAGGTGAGCTGACCATGTAAAACATTATATGCGAGGGCCTTGGCTACTGAGACTGAACTTGGTGGAAGACTGGGTGGTGCTTAACCGACTGGAAGTATTATCTGCTGAAATCCAACCGACCACCTAGTCGCACTGGTCTGACTTCAAGAGAGGTGTCCTGCACTGCCCTCCAAACTGGGACATGAAACTAGGTACCGTGGATGATTGTTTTTCTTGTGCTCTGGCAGCAGGCACAGTTTCAATGCGCCCAGGGCCATGGCCTCTACGTGCACCATCAGCATCACGGCCACTTCCCCGTCCCTTACTGCTCGCCTTTTTCATATTAAATGTTAAATATGCTTGAAAGTATGTCACACATACAGTAGCGTACAGTAGCATAGGATTTGGAATTGTATGCGCCAAAAAATGTAAAAGGTATTTAGAATGTGGAAACGTCACACAGGAGATATCCCGCAAATAATGTCAATTCTGTCACAAGGGGATAATAAAAAATTACAGGGAATGTCACAGGTATTTGGGATGAGGAAACATTATACAGGAGAGGAACCACCGGTAATGTCACTGTCTGCAGTGTCTACGGAAAAAGTACACTGTATGTCACAGATAAAAAATTTATGCGCACACGTTACACTGCAGATGTGGCAGTGGTAATGTCACTGTCAGAAGCGGACAACGTCTATTTAAAAAGTACACTGTATGTCATAGACAACTTTTCTCAGCGCACACGTTACACTGCAGATGTTGCGCTGGTAATGTCACTGCCTGCAGCAGACACCGTCTACGGAAAAAGTACACTGGATGTCAAAGATATTTTTTGGATGCGCACACTTTACACGGAAGATGTGGCGCACTTAATGTCACTGTCCGCAGCAGACACCATCTATGGAAAAAGTACACTGGATGTCACAGATATCTTTTGGATGCGCACACTTTACACAGGAGATGTGGCGCAACTAATGTCACTGTCCGCAGCAGACACGTCTACGGAAAAAGTACACTGGATGTCACAGATATTTTTTAGATGCGCACACTTTACACTGGAGATGTAGCACAGCTAATGTCACTGTCTGCAGCGGCCTAACTATTGCGCGCTATTTAGCACAGGATGCACTAAAAATAGATATTGCTGCCACACACAATAGTCCTTAAAAGGACTTTTGGGTCTGTAAAGTTTTAGCTATTTAGCACAGTTTGCGCTAAAAATAGATATTGCTGCAGCCATACACAATAGTCCTTAAGAGGGCTTTTGGGTCTGTAAAGTTTTAGCAATTTAGCGCAGGTTGCGCTAAAAATATATATTGCTGCTGCCACACACAATAGTCCTTAAATGGACTTTTGGGTCTCTGAAAAGTTTTTCTAATAAAAATATTCCTATATCACTCCCTACATTGTCTGTCCCTTCCTCAGCACAGCTGTACCTGATTAAGACTGAGCCGAACACGTGTCATCGGGTGCTATATAGCACCCAGTGACGCGTTCCGGCCAGCCAATCACTGTACAGCCAGTAACATGGCTATGGCATTACAGTGAGGGCAGTTCTTAACTGCACTTTTATTGGCTACGTAGCAGCCAAGAAACATGTGGGGAGGAGACTCGAGCATTGTATTTGCCCGAATACCGCGATGTGCCGAGCATCGAGATGCTTGAGCTGAACTGGTGTTCGGCTGAGCATGCTCGCTCAAACTAGTCTTCACATCACATTTCTGATTTAAAGGGCTGTCCCATCTCAGCCTTTCATGGCTTAGTTGAAAATAACCACAGTAAATGAGTTATGGAAATAAGGCAGATTGCTGTGCTACACCATTTTATGCCATTCACTGAGAGTTATAGAAGCAGTTGAGCGCTGGTGGCCAATTACATTACTCTTCCTCTCTGCCTCCCCTGGTCTACTCTTACTGTTGTTATTCCTGTCTTGCATGAAAGGCTGAGATGAGACAATTTCTTTATTTCTGTCCATCCTGCTATTTCAGTTTTTTTCTCCTGTTACTGACATTACCTTATCATTGCTCTATCTGCTGCTTAGTTGGTCTACCTGAACCCAGTGCTGTAAAGGTCTTGTATTTGGTTTAATTTTAACAAAACTGCTAGAAATTTTTAGTTAAAGGAGTTGTCCGGGTTCAGAGCTGAACCCGGACATACCTCTATTTTCACCCAGGCAGCCCCCCTGACTTGGGCATCGGAGCAGTTCATGCTCCGATGCTCTCCTTTGCCCTGCACTAAATTGCATAGGGCAAAGGCATTTTACGGAGTTCAGGTGACGAACCGGACTCCATGGGGCTGTCAAGAAGCCCGGTGATGTCACTGGCACTGATGGGTGGGCTTTAGCACTGCCCTAGCCTGTAAAATGGCCGGGGCAATGCTAAAGCACGCCCATCAGAGCCGGTGACGTCACCGAACACACTGCCGGGTGGAAGCTTCCACCAGGCAGTGTGTTATTGTAAAGAAAAGAGCCCTAGATCGCACAGAGCGCTCCTTTGCCCTGTGCGATCTAGGGCTCTTTTCTTTACAATAACACACTGCCTGGTGGAAGCATGAGATGCTCCGATGCTAACATCAGGGGTGCTTCCTGGGTGAAAATATGGGTATGTCCAGGTTGAGCTCTGAACCTGGACAACCCCTTTAAATAAGAGTGGCATTAGCATTTAGCACATGTAAAATGGAAATAATTGGATCATTTACCCATAAAGCAGTCTTCTTATAGAAGATAACATTCTACAAAGTAGACCTCACTTGCTGACCAATGTCTTCAACCTGGCATATTTTGTCTCAGTCATTTGATACTTAGTTTGTTGAAAACATGCTGTGGCATCTACTAATATTTCCCTTCTTTTCCTTGAGATCCTTATTTTACAGCATAGACACAATTCTGCAATGTGAGATTCCTCTGAGGACTTTATAGCATTAAAAAGGGAGAAGGAACACCCAGGGAGAGTAGCTGATGTCTCCTCCCTGTTGCAAAGTTAGTAGCAATTACCATACAGCGCGGGAGAAGGTAACGACTCCCTGGGATAATTGTAAGTGCAGTGAGATCCCTGGGCGCCGCTCTACATGTCCATATAGTTATCTTACAATGTTTGGACCCATGAAAGGTCCTCTTTAAGCTATTTAAGGCCACCGCAAGTGTGAAAGTAGCCTTAGAAAAGCAACTTTTTGCCATACTCAAACAAGTATGACTGTTTGCTATATGAAATACCTTTTTCTTCTTTTAGATGCCTTTGAAAGCAGGATCAATTTGGACATTCAGTAGAGGAAATAAAAACACAGTGAACCATTTTATTTAAAGCAGATAAATGCCTTTATTTGGGATTATGCAGTGGGGAAAATAATTATTTGATACACTGGCGATTTTGCAAGTTTTCCCACCTTCAAAGAATGGAGGGGTCTGTCATTTTTATCGTAGGTACACTTCAACTGTGAGAGACAGAATCCACAAAAAAAATCCATAAAATCACATTGTATGATTTTTTAATAATTAATTTGCATTTTATTGCCTAGGCACAGCTCAGTCCCATTCAAGTGTTTGGGCCTGAGTTGCAATACCAGGCACAGCCACTATACAATGTATGGTTCTGTGCTTGATTAGCTATCAGGACGCCACTGTGCTTACTGGAGCACTGCTGTGTCTTCAAACAGCTGGTCGGCAGAGGTTTTAAGAATCAGATCCTTGCCAATCCCATCAATATCAAAATGTCTGACAATCCCTTTAAATCATTGCTCCTGTCAAAAGTATAAAGGTCACATGCTTCAGAATTTTTTAGCACACATATAGCAAGAATGTCAAGTCTAATTTTTCAATATTCTCCTCATGTCACTGTCAACCATTAAGTGTGCCCTCCCGTAGAGAAGGAGACAAGCAGAGCCCATATTAGGCAAGATTGTCCTTGCTTCCACGCCAAGGCCATCATAGATTTGTCGCTCTGATACAGTCGAGAACACAAGTCCTGAAAGGATAATAACTAGGTATTTTTTGTTACAATGTGCTAAAAACAGTAAGGCTCGTAGCCTGAAACAAAAATATAATTGAAGCCTCACACACATGATCGTATGGACTTTACAGACTGCAAAATACTGTTGATGAGCCATCTGCATTTTTTATGCAGACCCTTAATAACTATTTAATTTACCATATCTAGAGTCGGTGCTGATTATAGCCTTTCTGTTGCCTAAAGTTGGCCATTCACATCGCAAATATGTTGGCAGTACCTGGTCAACTATCTACAGTGCATGGGGGCCTCCTAACTTTGCCCCAATGGCACATAAGAATCAGTGAGTTAAATTTCATCTGTAGATCCTTTTGTTCCCGAGGATATATGCCACTGCCAGGTGTGTCTGGCAGTAGCCTTCTCAGCTCTCCCCATTCAGGACACAGGCATGCTCACCTGAGCCAAGTGGGCATATTTATGTGGAAGGTCATGAGAGATAACTGTGAGAAAGATATACTGTGTTTAGGTAACATTGGCATACTGTTAATGGATAGTACCCTTGTACTGGATTAAATCAGACCCTAGACCAGAGTCCTAAATTAAAGCAGATCCACACCCTAAATCATACCTCCCCTGCTCTTTCCTTCTCCTCTGTGCCTTGCTGCATGCAACGTGCCGACAGTGGCTAGCATCAGGACTTTTATGAGGGGCTCGCATTTAAAAAAAATGTATGTGCTGCCCTAAGCAGTAAGCCTTCAGTGCCTATGGCAAATACAGCTCTACCTTCCACTAGTGACTGTCAGGTAAAGGGGTTCTCCGGGAATTAAGAAAATGAAAATACTTAAACATTACTTCATGATAAATATATTCCCAAATACCTTTCATTAGTTATAATGGCTCGTTTTGTCTAGGGAGCAATCATTAGAAGAAACAAAATGGCCTCTGTCCTATTAGTACACACAGAACCTGTCCTAGTTACACAGGACGACAAGTTACTTCACAACACTAACATAAAGAGTTGCCTCATCCTCCTCTCTGCTTGTCAGGGATTATGATCAGACGAGCAGATGTGGCTAATGAGCAGCAGCACTAGTATGCAGTCTCCATTACCACAGCCCTACATTACCACAGTCTGTGCTGTCCCTCCTCTCTGTACTTCATGTCTCCTCATGAAATCCATTCTCACAGAGATTCAGCTGAAGATTATATTAAACTGTATTCAGGATCACAATCCCTGACAAGTAGGAGAGGAGAATTGGGCAGCTCTTTGTTTTGTTTCTCCTAATCATTGCTCTCTAGACAAAATGAACCATTATAACTAATAAAAAGTATTTGGGAATATATTTATAATAAAGTAATATTTACGTATTTTCATTTTCTTAATTCGAGGAGAACCCCTTTAACTAGAAATCTCTAGTTACCGTCTTTCAACTACCAAAATACAAGAGTCCCAGCTACTTGAAGGGGTTGTATAACTTTTTTTCCTGGGAGCACTTTAAAATAATAGAACAACAGAACTCTAAGCATGTTACTGCTGTGACCAACCACTGGTCTCAGTGGCGATACTGTTTAGACCAGTCTTATGGACAGGATCGCTATGTGGACAGCACAGATGATTTGCCCAACAAGTAGACATGACTTATAAAATACAGCAAACAACACAGAACATTAACGAAGGCTATATTAGTACATGCAATCATCTTATTTACATTGGTCAATGGTAGCCTGAAAATGGGCAACTCCTTTTAGCTGGGTCGCTGATCATAGCTGTACCTGAATGGAGCACAGCTTCATAGCAGCCAACACTGAAAAAAGGTATACAGCAAATGAGCATTGTATATAGATACCAACTTATTTATCATTTTACAATCCCAACTGGATACCTCCTTACGACCGTATGTGTTTTGCGGTCCGCAAATTGCGGATCTGCAAAAAAAAAAAATGGATGACGTCCGTATGGCATCCATTTTGTTTTGCGGATCTGTTATTTTTACAAATCCATTGTAATAATGCCTATCCTTGTCCGCAAACTAGAAAAAAATAGGACATGCTCTATTTTTTTTGCGGGGGTATGGAACAGACATACTGATGCGGACAGCACATGATGTCCGCATTTTTTGCGGACCCATTGAAATGAATGGGTCCGCATCCTATCAGCCAAAAAAACGGAACGGACAAGGAAACAAAATACAGTCGTGTGCCCAAATACTCTCTCAACCAAATCACGTTTTATGAATGTTATATCTCTAGTATCCAACCTTATCCACACACAATTGAAACGTGCATGTACTGTATGCTTAGCAAGTGTAAGCTATGGTTATATCCTAGATTCCAAATAAACTATTATATGGCAGACCTCCAAGAACTGTAATTGGCTGAATTTGTATTCAGAAATTAAAATAGTTATTACAGTAATTCAAAGAAGAAAAACATTGACACTTAGATTACATGTTTAAACCTGAAGTAATGAAATATCTTCCAAGGCCTTTCTGAGGTCATGCTATGGAATACAGTGCATTTTTCTTCACTCTGCTAGTGAGACATAAAATATGATGGTGCCTGGGATTTGACAGCTGATATAAACAGAGAGTGACATGCAACAAAGTGCAGAAAACAAGGCTTATGGGATGATTCAGGTTAACATTTGATTAACTCTTTAAGAACCCTTGGAGTTTTTCAACCTGTACTCCTGTACACTGTTGTATGTGGGAAAATGGATTCCATTAGGACAACTGTCATTGCTCGGTGCGGCCCCAGTGGAATCCATAGACCCATACACAGCAGTGTATGGGAATACGAATTATTAAGCGCAAAGGCCTCCTGAATGTCAGGTGCCAATTTTGCTGGGAAAATTTTATTTAAAAAAAAGAATATTAGAAATATTCTTTCCAGCTCATTTACAATAACTTTTAATTACAGTACGTGTAGTTGAAAGGTTAGATAAAAAAATGGATAAGATTTATCCAACCTGGTCCAAAGTAAACTATCTTAGTTGCTCATAGCTACAAATCAGATTGAAGCCTTCAGTTTCACAGTGAGCTCATAAAAATGAAAGGTTACATCAGATTTGGTGCAATAGGGAGATAACATACATGTGCTAAGAGAGTGGCAGGCCGGGAGAGTGATCATCATTCCCTGGCCTGCGAAGGGAGCACTCTGGGCGCATAAGTTCTGTGAGGGTGTCACAAAGGAGAATGGGTGTGATTGGACTTGTATAGATAGGCATTGTGCAGAGTTAGAAAAATGACTTGGTGTCAAAAAAAATTGCCACTGTTGTCCCTCCTTGGCCTTTTTAAAAGTTGGGAGGTATGCTTTTGTAGTATTATATGCCACATTTACTGGGTCTATGTGTCATTTTCCTGCATTGCTAAATAAGACATTAAAAAATATTCTGTGGAAGTTACTCAGAAATGAATCCATAAATGAATGAAATATTATAAGACTCCAAAATTGTGCAAACATAAGATTTGTAGTAGGTTTTTGCACTGGGCACACAACAATGTCTTGCAGCTGTCTACAGAGGCGTTTCTTCCTGTCTCTTTTCTCTGTTGATGCTTTTGGAATCAATGTGCTTGCTCAGTAATGAACATTGTATGCTGTACGTCATATTTGTTGGCAGACAAATGATCCTTTCCCTTTCCAAATGTTTTCTTTGTTTCTTGGCTTCTGCATAATGTATACTGTAGTTCAAGGAACTACAATTATACTTTAGAAGAAATACAAAACAAAATGTTAGAAAACACTAATGTTAAATAAAAAAAGGATTTTTACAAAAAAATCTGTCTGCAGCTATCTTTAAAGTGATCTCTGACCATTGACTTTAAAAGGTCAATTATAAGTAGAGATAAGCAAATTGATTTTACATTTATCCAAATGTTACGAATTTCCCCAAAACTCTTTATTCCAAGTAATCTGACGTTTGAGATTCGTCTCATGTGAATTGCTCAAAATACATGGAAGATGAGAAGATAAAGGAGGATCACATGACCCTGCCCCAGCAGGCTTGCAGTCAGTCTCTGCCAATTATGAGGGACTCTAGTTGTGATGTCAGTGGACCTGCACTATGTAACAGAAATAACTATTAAATATATCATAAATCAGTTCTGAAATATAGACAGTTAGGATATCTAGTATTTAAACCCCTTCAGAAACAAAAAAACTTCATAGTTATAGTGTACTGAATTCTGTACAATTGACCATTTATTTTATTTTTTTAAAGTTAGTAAAAAAAAAGAGATTGGATTGATCACAGACTAGTGTGACTGACGTATTGCAACTGCAACTTTGCTTCACAATTATAGGGGGAATTTATCATGAAGGGAATATTTGAAGTCAGTTTTTCTTGAGTCTGTGTTTGTGTGCTTTATGTGAAATTTATCAAATGTCATATGTTTTTTGATAAATTTGTCTAAGGCTACTTTCACACCAGCGTTTTTGCTGGATCCGTCATGGATCAACAAAAATGCTTCCATTCTGATAATACAACTGCCTGCATCCGTTCTGAACAGATCCGGTTGCATTATCTTTAACATAGCCAAGATGGATTTGTCATGAACACTATTGAAAGTCAATGGGGACGGATCCGTTTTCTATTGTGTCAGAGAAAACTGATCCGTCTCCATTGACTTAAGGTACTTTCACACTTGCGTTGGTGCGGATCTGTCTGTTTATTTGCACAGACGGATCCGCACCTATAATGCAAACGTTTGTATCCGTTCAGAACGGATCCATTTGCATTAGTTAAAAGGAAAATGACAAAGTCCAAAACGGATCCGTTTTGAATTACATTGAAAGTCAATGGGGAACGGATCCGTTTTCAAATGCACCATATTGTGTCATTGAAAACCGATCCGTCCCCATTGTCTTACATTGTAATTCAAAACGGATCCATTAGGCTTCGCCTCTTCAGACGGACACCAAATGCTGCATGCTGCGTTTTGGTGTCTGCCCCCAAAACAGAATAGAAGCAGAACGGAGCCTAACTGATGCCTACTGGAGTGAGATTGTGACTTTTTTGCAAACTTTTAAAATAGTTTCAATGATAAATCTGGAGTGAACCTCTTTAACATAGCTAACCACACCCACTTTCCCACCCACATTACAAATTTGAATTAAGTGATGTAAAAATGCTAAAAGTTGCAAAAGCCACATTTTTTGATGCCAGTATTCTGGAGTGAAGGAATGATAAATCAGGGCCATAGTGTACTAGATTCTGTCCAACTGACCATTTAAAAAAAAAAACCTTGTAAAGCAGGAGAAGCTTAGCGGATTGATGTATATATTTGTGGGGAAAGGCTCAGTAAAACTTTTAATTTTTACATTTACATCTGCAGCCCTGTGGAGAGCTATTGGTACAGAGAGGAGGAGGTATCAGTGACTGACAGCTATCTCTCTATGCCGCTTATACACATAGTGCTATCAATCACTGATAACTCCTTCCTCCTGTACTGATAGCTTTATAAATTACAGGTTTTACTGAATGTTTTCCCCAAAAAATATATATCAATCAACTCTACTTCTCCTGCTCTACAACATGGTGCTGTCAGATAGCATTGCATTATTTGGTGACAGGTCCTTTTAAATTTAATAAACTCAGTTGATCAGAGACTATTGTGTGTCACAGTTATACAGTATTGAACTCTGTCTAACAATACAGTGCACTTTTAGTGGATAGACTGTATGACTTCTGGTCGCAGTTGTCCCTCGCCTTCAGTAGGCAACAAATTATTACTGCAGAGGAAGTGGATGACATTATAGACTGGATGGCCTGCTTATCATCAGCAGGATGATCTCGATGTTACCTCTAAGTCTGACACTGGGTCTTTGAGTGTGAAGTAAATGGGTCCGCATCTGAGCCGCATTTTGCGGACCCAAACAACATTCATGTGCATAAACCCTTAATCTGAGGCCAGATCTTCACTGACCCCTCTTAGTGGGACTCCTTATTTTCCCCAGGTGGAAAGGAAGATAATCTAGATAGCGTTCCAGTTGATGAGTTGTATGAGAACAGTCAGCTTTTGGACTACATGAGGAGAAGGTTCAGGTGGAGGAGGAGCGCCTAACGACTGAAATGTATAGCTGTGGTGGCGATGGTAGTAGTGACACTTGTAGCCATGGTGGTAGTGACACCTGGGGCAAATATGGATTTGAGAATTATGAGGGGCGAAAGGAAACCCTTGACATATCACAATTTTAGAAAATTGGCAGGGTTGATGATGGCAATGATGATTAAGAGTTGGATAGGACCTGGGAATGTGATGAGGAAGTGATTACATCATAGGGAGAGAGTGGCAATAAAGTGCAGAGCTGACATAATGCTAAAACTGTGATCAGTTTGTGAGTGGGTGATGATGCTGCTGTTGTTGGAGTAGGGTCAAAAGCTGTCAGTCCTAGGTGAAGCTCTCTGCTGGCATTATAACATTGCAGCCCAACAAAACCATTACATTATTTAAGCTTTGCAGGCACAGAATATGATGTGGCAATTTTGGCAGAAATGTAGGAACTACGACTCTTCTTCAGAACATGAACTTGCATCACAGACTAGTGTTGAGCGAACAGTTCGCGCATCGTTCGGGTTCGTACCGAATTTTGGGGTGTCCGGGACCCGGACCCGAACCCGGACATTTTCAAAAAAGTTCGGGTTCGGGTTCGGTGTTCGTCGATTTCTTACCGCTTTCTGAAGGGCTGCACAGCAGCCAATCAGCTAGCGTCTTACTTCTTGCCCTAAGAAGCCATCACAGCCATGCCTACTAATGGCATGGCTGTGATTGGCCAAGTGCAGCATGTGACCCAGCCTCTATTTAAGCTGGAGTCACGTAGCGCCGCACGTCACACTGCTCTGACTAGTGTAGGGAGAGGATGCAGCTTCTGTGAGGCGAGATAGGCAGGGAAAAGTCAGCAACAGCACCTAATGAGCGGATCGATCTGCAGCTGAGAATCAGTGAACTTCTGCTATTTACTTGATTGCTGGTTTTTGGCTGCACAGGCGTTTTCTGTCACTTATTTTCTGGGTTGATCGGCGGCCATTTTGTGACTTGTGGTGCTCCAGAACAAGCTGCCACACATCCATCAATGCTTCAATACTATTTTTTTTTTGCTATATCCTCCATCAGGGGCTTGGCTGTGCTAATTGTCACCCCTAGAAACTCAGGATAGCAATTTCTATATTTTATTAAGGGTTAAATACAATTGCCCAAATACCAATCCCCTAAATCTGGTGTTCCAGCTTTGGCTAGACAAGCATAATACTGTCTGCTGTCTGGCAAAGGATAGATTATTTTCTGGGGTGAAATTCAATTGGCAAAATAGCAAAACCATACATCAGTGGTTTCAGCAGTGGCTGGCAAAATATAATAGTGTCCGCCAAAACAGATATTTTGGTTTGGGGTTAAATTCAATTGCCAAAATAGCAATACCATACATCAGTGGTTTCAGCAGTGGCTGGCAAAATATATTAGTGTTTCCTCCAAAACATATATTTTGTTCTGGGGTGAAATTCACTTGCCAAAATAGCAACACCCTAAATCTGGTGTCACAGCTGTGCCTGGCAAACTATATTAGTATCCACTAAAAACATATATTTTCTTCTGGGGTGAAATTCACTTGCCAAAATAGCAACACCCTAAATCTGGTGTCACAGCTGTGCCTGGCAAACTATATTAGTATCCGCAAAAACATATATTTTGTTCTGGGGTTAAATTTACTTGCCAAAATAGCAATCCACTAAATCTGGTGTCACAGCTGAGCCTGGCAAACTATATTATTATCCATAAAAACATATATTTTGTTCTGGGGTGAAATTCACTTGCCAAAATAGCAATCCACTAAATCTGGTGTCACAGCTGAGCCTGGCAAACTATATTATTATCCATAAAAACATATATTTTGTTCTGGGGTGAAATTCACTTGCCAAAATAGCAATCCTCTAAATCTGGTGTCACAGCTGAGCCTGGCAAACTATATTAGTATCCATAAAAACATATATTTTCTTCTGGGGTGAAATTCACTTGCCAAAATAGCAACACCCTAAATCTGGTGTCACAGCTGAGCCTGGCAAACTATATTAGTATCCGCAAAAACATATATTTTCTTCTGGGGTGAAATTCACTTGCCAAAATAGCAATCCACTAAATCTGGTGTCACAGCTGAGCCTGGCAAACTATATTATTATCCACTAAAAACATATATTTTGTTCTGGGGTGAAATTCACTTGCCAAAATAGCAATCCTCTAAATCTGGTGTCACAGCTGAGCCTGGCAAACTATATTAGTATCCATAAAAACATATATTTTCTTCTGGGGTGAAATTCACTTGCCAAAATAGCAATCCCCTAAATCTGGTGTCACAGCTGAGCCTGGCAAACTATATTAGTATCCGTAAAAACATATATTTTCTTCTGGGGTGAAATTCACTTGCCAAAATAGCAATCCACTAAATCTGGTGTCACAGCTGAGCCTGGCAAACTATATTAGTATCCATAAAAACATATATTTTGTTCTGGGGTGAAATTCACTTGCCAAAATAGCAATCCACTAAATCTGGTGTCACAGCTGAGCCTGGCAAACTATATTATTATCCGCAAAAACATATATTTTGTTCTGGGGTGAAATTCACTTGCCAAAATAGCAATCCACTAAATCTGGTGTCACAGCTGAGCCTGGCAAACTATATTAGTATCCGCAAAAACATATATTTTGTTCTGGGGTGAAATTCACTTGCCAAAATAGCAATCCTCTAAATCTGGTGTCACAGCTGAGCCTGGCAAACTATATTAGTATCCGCAAAAACATATATTTTGTTCTGGGGTGAAATTCACTTGCCAAAATAGCAATCCACTAAATCTGGTGTCACAGCTGAGCCTGGCAAACTATATTAGTATCCATAAAAACATATATTTTGTTCTGGGGTGAAATTCACTTGCCAAAATAGCAATCCACTAAATCTGGTGTCACAGCTGAGCCTGGCAAACTATATTATTATCCGCAAAAACATATATTTTGTTCTGGGGTGAAATTCACTTGCCAAAATAGCAATCCTCTAAATCTGGTGTCACAGCTGAGCCTGGCAAACTATATTAGTATCCGCAAAAACATATATTTTGTTCTGGGGTGAAATTCACTTGCCAAAATAGCAACACCTAAATCTGGTGTCACAGCTGAGCCTGGCAAACTATATTAGTATCCGTAAAAACATATATTTTCGTTCTGGGGTGAAATTCACTTGCCAAAATAGCAATCCTCTAAATCTGGTGTCACAGCTGAGCCTGGCAAACTATATTAGTATCCACTAAAAACATATATTTTCTTCTGGGGTGAAATTCACTTGCCAAAATAGCAACACCTAAATCTGGTGTCACAGCTGAGCCTGGCAAACTATATTAGTATCCGCAAAAACATATATTTTGTTCTGGGGTGAAATTCACTTGCCAAAATAGCAATCCACTAAATCTGGTGTCACAGCTGAGCCTGGCAAACTATATTAGTATCCATAAAAACATATATTTTGTTCTGGGGTGAAATTCACTTGCCAAAATAGCAATCCACTAAATCTGGTGTCACAGCTGAGCCTGGCAAACTATATTATTATCCATAAAAACATATATTTTGTTCTGGGGTGAAATTCACTTGCCAAAATAGCAATCCTCTAAATCTGGTGTCACAGCTGAGCCTGGCAAACTATATTAGTATCCGCAAAAACATATATTTTGTTCTGGGGTGAAATTCACTTGCCAAAATAGCAATCCACTAAATCTGGTGTCACAGCTGAGCCTGGCAAACTATATTAGTATCACGTAAAAACATATATTTTGTTCTGGGGTGAAATTCACTTGCCAAAATAGCAATCCTCTAAATCTGGTGTCACAGCTGAGCCTGGCAAACTATATTAGTATCCGCAAAAACATATATTTTCTTCTGGGGTGAAATTCACTTGCCAAAATAGCAACACCCTAAATCTGGTGTCACAGCTGAGCCTGGCAAACTATATTAGTATCCGCAAAAACATATATTTTGTTCTGGGGTGAAATTCACTTGCCAAAATAGCAATCCTCTAAATCTGGTGTCACAGCTGAGCCTGGCAAACTATATTAGTATCCGCAAAAACATATATTTTCTTCTGGGGTGAAATTCACTTGCCAAAATAGCAACACCCTAAATCTGGTGTCACAGCTGAGCCTGGCAAACTATATTAGTATCCGTAAAAACATATATTTTCTTCTGGGGTGAAATTCACTTGCCAAAATAGCAATCCACTAAATCTGGTGTCACAGCTGAGCCTGGCAAACTATATTAGTATCCGCAAAAACATATATTTTGTTCTGGGGTGAAATTCACTTGCCAAAATAGCAATCCACTAAATCTGGTGTCACAGCTGAGCCTGGCAAACTATATTATTATCCGTAAAAACATATATTTTGTTCTGGGGTGAAATTCACTTGCCAAAATAGCAATCCACTAAATCTGGTGTCACAGCTGAGCCTGGCAAACTATATTAGTATCCATAAAAACATATATTTTGTTCTGGGGTGAAATTCACTTGCCAAAATAGCAATCCACTAAATCTGGTGTCACAGCTGAGCCTGGCAAACTATATTAGTATCCGTAAAAACATATATTTTGTTCTGGGGTGAAATTCACTTGCCAAAATAGCAATCCACTAAATCTGGTGTCACAGCTGAGCCTGGCAAACTATATTAGTATCCGCAAAAACATATATTTTGTTCTGGGGTGAAATTCACTTGCCAAAATAGCAATCCTCTAAATCTGGTGTCACAGCTGAGCCTGGCAAACTATATTAGTATCCGCAAAAACATATATTTTCTTCTGGGGTGAAATTCACTTGCCAAAATAGCAACACCCTAAATCTGGTGTCACAGCTGAGCCTGGCAAACTATATTAGTATCCATAAAAACATATATTTTGTTCTGGGGTGAAATTCACTTGCCAAAATAGCAATCCACTAAATCTGGTGTCACAGCTGAGCCTGGCAAACTATATTAGTATCCGCTAAAAACATATATTTTGTTCTGGGGTGAAATTCACTTGCCAAAATAGCAATCACCTAAATCTGGTGTCACAGCTGAGCCTGGCAAACTATATTAGTATCCGCAAAAACATATATTTTCTTCTGGGGTGAAATTCACTTGCCAAAATAGCAATCCACTAAATCTGGTGTCACAGCTGAGCCTGGCAAACTATATTAGTATCCGCAAAAACATATATTTTGTTCTGGGGTGAAATTCACTTGCCAAAATAGCAATCCACTAAATCTGGTGTCACAGCTGAGCCTGGCAAACTATATTATTATCCGCAAAAACATATATTTTGTTCTGGGGTGAAATTCACTTGCCAAAATAGCAATACCCTAAATCTGGTGTCACAGCTGTTGCAGGCCCATTGTAAATCTGTCCATAAAGGATACCTTTCATCCAGGGCCTAAATACTTGCCTAAAGAGATATTCCCTAAATCAGTGGTTACTGCTGTGCCATGGATTAGTGTAATAAGCTACATAAACAAATAGGCAGATAGTGGTAGGTGCCTGTAAAAAAAGGCCTGAATTTGAAATCAATACATTGGGCCAAATATTTTTCCTTATTGTGGTGCTTGGTGAGCGGTAACAATGAGGAAAACATCTAGTAAGGGACGCGGGCGCGATCGTGGTGGTGTTAGTGTACCCTCTGGTGCTGGGAGAGGGCGTGGCCATTCTGCCACAGCCACACATCCTAGTGAACCAACTACCTCAGGTTCCAGTACCCGCCAGAATTTACAGCGATATTTGGTGGGGCCCAATGCCGTTCTAAGGATGGTAAGGCCTGAGCAGGTACAGGCGCTAGTCAATTGGGTGGCCGACAGTGGATCCAGCATGTTCACAACATTATCTCCCACCAAGTCTTCTGCAGAAAGCGCACAGGTGGCACCTGAAAACCAAGCCCATCAGTCTGTCACATCACCCCCATGCATATCAGGAAACTGTCTGAGCCTCAAGTTATGCAGCAGTCTCTTATGCTGTTTGAAGACTCTGCTGGCAGGGTTTCCCAAGGGAATCCACCTAGCCCTTCCCCTGTGGTGGAAGACATAGAATGCACTGATGCACAACCTCTGATGTTTACTGATGATGAGGACATGGGAATACCACCTCATCGGAGTCCATACGTCTCTGATGATGACGAAACACAGGTGCCAACTGCTGCGTCTTTCTGCAGTGTGCAGACCGAACAGGAGGACAGGGAGGAAGACTGTGTGGAAGACGATGCAGGGGACGATGAGGTCCTAGACCCCACATGGAATGAAGGTCGTGCCACTGACTTTCATAGTTCAGAGGAAGAGGCAGTGGTGAGACCGAGCCAACAGCGTAGCAAAAGAGGGAGCAGGGGGCAAAAGCAGAACAGCCGCCGCCAAGAGAGTTCGCCTGATACAGGCCACCGCCACCAGGGACCGAGCACCCCAAAGGCAGCTTCAAGGAGTTCCCTGGCATGGCACTTCTTTAAACAATGTGCTGACGACAAGACCGAGTGGTTTGCACGCTGTGCCATCAGATCCTGAAGCGAGGCATTAACGTTCTGAACCTTAGCACAACCTGCATGACCAGGCATCTACATGCAAAGCATGAACTGCAGTGGAGTAAACACCTTAAAAGCAAGGAACTCACTCAGGCTCCCCTGCTCCCTCTTCTGCTGCTGCCTCGGCCTCTTCCTCCGCCTCGGGAGGAATGTTGGCACCTGCCGCCCACCAAACAGAGGATGTGCCAGCGACACCACCACCTGCGTCACCAAGCATCTCCACCATGTCACACGGCAGCGTTCAGCTCTCCATCTCACAAACCTTGGAGAGAAAGCGTAAAATTCCCACCTAGCCACCCTCGAGCCCTGGGCCTGAATGCCAGCATTTCTAAACTACTGGCCTTTGAAATGCTGTCATTCAGGCTGGTGGACACAGACAGCTTCAAACAGCTGATGTCCATGGCTGTCCCACAGTATGTTGTCCCCAGCCGCCACTACTTCTCCAAGACAGCCGTGCCTTCCCTGCACATGCAAGTGTCCGATAAAATCAAGTGTGCACTGCGTAGCGCCATTTGTGGCAAGGTCCACCTAACCACAGATACGTGGACCAGTAAGCACGGCCAGGGACGCTATATCTCCCTAACTGCACACTGGGTAAATGTAGTGGCGGCTGGGCCCCAGGCGGAGAGTTCCTTGGCGCACGTCCTTCCGCCGCCAAGGATCACAGGGCATCATTGTTTGCCTCCTGTAGCCTCCTCCTCCTACTCGGCTTCCTCCTCCTCTGCTTCCACCAGCTCATCCAGTCAGCCACACACCTTCACCACCAACTTCAGCACAGCCCGGGGTAAACGTCAGCAGGCCATTCTGAAACTCATATGTTTGGGGGACAGGCCCCACACCGCGCAGGAGTTGTGGCGGGGTATTGAACAACAGACCGACCAGTGGTTGCTGCCGGTGGGCCTCAAGCCCGGCCTGGTGGTGTGCGATAATGGGCGAAATCTCGTCGCAGCTCTGGGACTAGCCGGTTTGGCGCACATCCCTTGCCTGGCGCATGTGCTGAATTTGGTGGTGCAGAAGTTCATTCACAACTACCCCAACATGTCAGAGCTGCTGCATAAAGTGAGGGGCCGTCTGTGCGCGATTCCGGCGTTCACATCCTGCCGCTGCTCGTCTGTCTCGCTACAGCGTAACCCGGCCTTCCCGCTCACCGCCTCATATGCGGCGTGCCCACCAGGTGGAACTCCACCTTGCACATGCTGGAGAGACTGTGCGAGCAGCAGCAGGCCATAGTGGAGTTTCAGCTGCAGCACGCGCGTCAGTCGCACTGCGGAACAGCACCACTTCACCACCAATGATTGGGCCTCCATGCGAGAGACCTGTGTGCCCTGTTGCGTAGAGATGGCCCGAACTTATCCGCCGGCGAGACAGTTCCCGGCGAACATAGCCTGTTCGCGTTCGCCTCTGCCGGGCGAACATATGCGATGTTCGGTCCGCCCCTATACATCATCATTGAGCAAACTTTGACCCTGTACCTCACAGTCAGCAGACACATTCCAGCCAATCAGCAGCATACCCTCCCTCCCAGACCCTCCCACCTCCTGCACAGCATCCATTTTAGATTCATTCTGAAGCTGCAGTCTTAGTGAGAGGAGGAGAGCTGTAATTGCTGCTGATTTAATTGGGAAATCGATAGCTAGGCTAGTGAATTCAGTGTCCACTCCAGTCCTGAAAGACTCATCTGATCTCTGCTGTAAGGACAGCGTCCTGACAGCACCCCAAAAAGCCCTTTTTAGGGCTGCAACATTAGTCTGTTTTTTTTCCTTTATATACATATTGCAGTTGCCTGGCCTGCCTGTGTGTGAGGAGCTGCAGGCCCACAGACTGTAGTGTGCCCACTGCCAGTGCTCACCCCTGTCATTCCGTGTGGCACGGGACTTTGCTTAAAAAGGCACTTAATTTTTACACTTTAATCTAAGGTTAGTTGCCTGCCAGTGTGTGTCAGGCTGACTTCCACTGACTGTAGTGTGCCCACTGCCAGTGCCCACCACTCATACCGGCTGGCACAGGACTTTGCTTAAAAAAGGCATTTAATTTTGACACTTTAGTGTAATTTCAGCTGCTTGCCTGCTGCTAGTGTGTGTCAGGCCGACTTCAACTGACTGTAGTGTGCCCACTGCTAGTGCCCACCCCTGTCATCCCGTGTGGCACAGGACTTTGCTTAAAAAAGGCGCTTAATTTTACACTTTAATCTAAGGTTAGTTGCCTGCCAGTGTGTGTCAGGCTGACTTCCACTGACTGTAGTGTGCCCACTGCCAGTGCCCACCACTCATACCCGGCTGGCACAGGACTTTGCTTAAAAAAGGCATTTAATTTTGACACTTTAGTGTAATTTCAGCTGCTTGCCTGCTGCTAGTGTGTGTCAGGCCGACTTCAACTGACTGTAGTGTGCCCACTGCCAGTGCCCACCCCTGTCATCCGTGTGGCTGGGACTTTGCTTAAAAAAAGGCACTTAATTTTTACACTTTAATCTAAGGTTAGTTGCCTGCCAGTGTGTGTCAGGCTGACTTCCACTGACTGTAGTGTGCCCACTGCCAGTGCCCACCACTCATACCGGCTGGCACAGGACTTTGCTTAAAAAGGCATTTAATTTTGACACTTTAGTGTAATTTCAGCTGCTTGCCTGCTGCTAGTGTGTGTCAGGCCGACTTCAGCTGACTGTAGTGTGCCCACTGCCAGTGCCCACCCCTGTCATCCCGTGTGGCACAGGACTTTGCTTAAAAAAAGGCACTTAATTTTTACACTTTAATCTAAGGTTAGTTGCCTGCCAGTGTGTGTCAGGCTGACTTCCACTGACTGTAGTGTGCCCACTGCCAGTGCCCACCACTCATACCGGCTGGCACAGGACTTTGCTTAAAAAGGCATTTAATTTTGACACTTTAGTGTAATTTCAGCTGCTTGCCTGCTGCTAGTGTGTGTCAGGCCGACTTCAACTGACTGTAGTGTGCCCACTGCCAGTGCCCACCCCTGTCATCCCGTGTGGCACAGGACTTTGCTTAAAAAAAGGCACTTAATTTTTACACTTTAATCTAAGGTTAGTTGCCTGCCAGTGTGTGTCAGGCTGACTTCCACTGACTGTAGTGTGCCCACTGCCAGTGCCCACCACTCATACCGGCTGGCACAGGACTTTGCTTAAAAAAGGCATTTAATTTTGACACTTTAGTGTAATTTCAGCTGCTTGCCTGCTGCTAGTGTGTGTCAGGCCGACTTCAACTGACTGTAGTGTGCCCACTGCCAGTGCCCACCCCTGTCATCCCGTGTGGCTGGGACTTTGCTTAAAAAAGGCACTTAATTTTTACACTTTAATCTAAGGTTAGTTGCCTGCCAGTGTGTGTCAGGCTGACTTCCACTGACTGTAGTGTGCCCACTGCCAGTGCCCACCACTCATACCGGCTGGCACGGGACTTTGCTATAAAAAGGCATTTAATTTTGACACTTTAGTGTAATTTCAGCTGCTTGCCTGCTGCTAGTGTGTGTCAGGCCGACTTCAACTGACTGTAGTGTGCCCACTGCCAGTGCCCACCCCTGTCATCCCGTGTGGCACAGGACTTTGCTTAAAAAAGGCACTTAATTTTACACTTTAATCTAAGGTTAGTTGCCTGCCAGTGTGTGTCAGGCTGACTTCCACTGACTGTAGTGTGCCCACTGCCAGTGCCAACCACTGATACCGGGTGGCACAGTAGCTTGCCGATAAATAAGGCATTTAATTTTTACACTGTAGTGTAATTTCAGTTGCTTGCCTGCTGCCAGTGTGTGTCAGGCCCGCTTCCACTGACTGTAGTGTGCCCACTGCCAGTGCTCAACCACTGATACCGGGTGGCACAGTAGCTTGCCGATAAATAAGGCATTTAATTTTTACACTTTAGTGTAATTTCAGTTGCTTGCCTGCTGCCAGTGTGTGTCAGGCCCGCTTCCACTGACTGTAGTGTGCCCACTGCCAGTGCCAACCACTGATACCGGGTGGCACAGTAGCTTGCCGATAAATAAGGCATTTAATTTTTAGACAGTAGTCTAAATTCAGTTGCTTGCCTGCTGCCAGTGTGTGTCAGGCCCGCTTCCACTGACTGTAGTGTGCCCACTGCCAGTGCCAACCACTGATACCGGGTGGCACAGTAGCTTGCCGATAAATAAGGCATTTAATTTTTAGACAGTAGTCTAAATTCAGTTGCTTGCCTGCTGCCAGTGTGTGTCAGGCCCGCTTCCACTGACTGTAGTGTGCCCACTGCCAGTGCCAACCACTGATACCGGGTGGCACAGTAGCTTGCCGATAAATAAGGCATTTAATTTTTAGACAGTAGTCTAAATTCAGTTGCTTGCCTGCTGCCAGTGTGTGTCAGGCCCGCTTCCACTGACTGTAGTGTGCCCACTGCCAGTGCCAACCACTGATACCGGGTGGCACAGTAGCTTGCCGATAAATAAGGCATTTAATTTTTAGACAGTAGTCTAAATTCAGTTGCTTGCCTGCTGCCAGTGTGTGTCAGGCCCGCTTCCACTGACTGTAGTGTGCCCACTGCCAGTGCCAACCACTGATACCGGGTGGCACAGTAGCTTGCCGATAAATAAGGCATTTAATTTTTACACTTTAGTGTAATTTCAGTTGACTTGCCTGCTGCCAGTGTGTGTCAGGCCCGCTTCCACTGACTGTAGTGTGCCCACTGCCAGTGCCAACCACTGATACCGGGTGGCACAGTAGCTTGCCGATAAATAAGGCATTTAATTTTTAGACAGTAGTCTAAATTCAGTTGCTTGCCTGCTGCCAGTGTGTGTCAGGCCCGCTTCCACTGACTGTAGTGTGCCCACTGCCAGTGCCAGCCACTGATACCGGGTGGCACAGTAGCTTGCCGATAAATAAGGCATTTAATTTTTAGACAGTAGTCTAAATTCAGTTGCTTGCCTGCTGCCAGTGTGTGTCAGGCCCTCTTCCACTGACTGTAGTGTGCCCACTGCCAGTGCCAGCCACTGATACCGGGTGGCACAGTAGCTTGCCGATAAATAAGGCATTTAATTTTTAGACAGTAGTCTAAATTCAGTTGCTTGCCTGCTGCCAGTGTGATGTCAGGCCCACTTCCACAGACTGTAGTGTGCCCACTGCCAGTGCCAACCACTCATACCGGGTGGCACAGTACCTAGCACGCGTAGTACCACTTATCTAAAAAAATGACAGGCAGAGGCAGGCCACCCGCAGGGAGCTCGTCGTGGTCGTGGTGCTGTGATTTCCACTGTCCCTGGAATAATGCCCAGTTTTCAGAGGCCACGTACCCTGAACCCGAAAAATTCAGAGGGCGTAGTTGACTGGCTTAGACAGGACACCCAATCTTCAACAGCTTCCGCTAAGAACCTTGACGCTACCATCCTCCTCCAGCTCAGCTTCGGTCACCTGCTCTCAAGTTACCACGCACCCGCCCGTCGCCACCACCACCACTACCACCACAGCCACCACAGCCGCTTCACTTGATCCGTCAGAGGAGTTATTTACACATCAGTTGGATGCAATTAGTGATGCGCAACCATTATTGCCAGATGATGTAGATTACGAGGATATGTCTCAGTCAGGCAGGATTACACACATGGGCGTACAGTGTGATGATGATGATGATGTTGTACCCGCTGCTGCTTCCTTTGCTGAGGTGTCAGATACAAGTGAAGCGGTTGATGATGACGATGTGTCCACGGATGCCACGTGGGTGCCTGCTCGAGAGAGAAGAAGAGGGAAAGTTCTGAAGGGAGACAGAGAGAATGAGGAGACGAGTTGGAAGCAGGGGAGGTCGTCGCAAGGAGTTAGTGGCACAGTCAGACAGCATGTATCGGCACCTGGGGTCAGCCAGACAGCACGCCAGTCAACGCATGCTGTTGCCACCACTAGAATGCCGTCATTGCAAAGCTCAGCAGTGTGGCATTTTTTTGTGTGTCTGCCTCTGATAAAAGCAATGCCATTTGCAACCTGTGCCAAAAGAAACTGAGTCGTGGGAAGTCCAACACCCACCTTGGTACAACTGCTTTGCGAAGGCACATGATCTCACATCACAAACGCCTATGGGATCAACACATGAGTACAAGCAGCACACAAACTCAAAGCCACCATGCTCCTCCTGGTCCAGCATCTTCAGCCACGTCAACCACTGCTGTCCTCCCTGCCCCCTCTCAACCACCCGCCACTCCATCTCTCACCTTCAGCAGTTCCTGCTCATCTGCCCACAGTCAGGTGTCTGTCAAGGACATGTTTGAGCATAAAAGCCAATGTCACAAAGTCACCCCTTGCCCGGCGACTGACAGCTGGCTTGGCGGAACTCTTAGCCCGCCAGCTTTTACCATACCAGCTGGTAGAGTCTGAGGCCTTCAAAAAATTTGTCGCTATTGGGACACCACAGTGGAAGGTACCCGGACGAAATTTTTTTTCAAAAAGGCAATCCCAAACCTCTACCATGTCATTGAAAAGGAAGTCATGGCATCTCTGGCATACAGTGTTGGGGCAAGGGTCCATCTGACCACTGATACCTGGTCTGCAAAGCACGGTCAGGGCAGGTATATCACGTATACTGCGCATTGGGTCAACCTGCTGACGGCTGACAAGCATGGAATGCGTGGCTCCGCAGCGGAGTTAGTGACACCACCACGACTTGCAGGCAGACCTACTGCCACCTCCTCTACTCCTACTCCATCCTCTTCAATATCCTCCTCGGCTGAGTCCTCTTCTGCTGCGGCGTCTGGCTGCACATCAACTGATTCCCCCAGCTCCCCAGGGGCTATTCCACATCCCGGATACGACAGTGTCACGCTATCTTGGGGTTGACTTGCCTGAAAGCAGAGAGCCACACAGGACCAGCACTCCTGTCCGCCCTGAGCGCACAGGTGGATCAGTGGCTGACCCCGCACCAACTGGAGATCGGCAAAGTGGTGTGTGACAATGGAAGCAATCTGTTGGCGGCATTAAATTTGGGCAAGTTGTCACATGTGCCGTGCATGGCACATGTGTTGAATCTCATCGTACAACGTTTTGTGTCTAAGTACCCAGGCTTACAGGACGTCCTCAAGCAGGCCAGGAAGGTGTGTGGCCATTTCAGGCGTTCCTACACGGCCATGGCGCACTTTTCCGATATTCAGCGGCGAAACAACATGCCAGTGAGGCGCTTGATATGCGACAGCCCGACACGTTGGAATTCAACACTCCTAATGTTCGACCGCCTGCTCCAACAAGAAAAAGCCGTCAACGAGTATTTGTATGACCGGGGTGCTAGGACAGCCTCTGCGGAGCTGGGAATCTTTTGCCACGTTACTGGACACTCATGCGCAATGCCTGTAGGCTTATGCGTCCTTTTGAGGAGGTGACAAACCTAGTCAGTCGCACCGAAGGCACCATCAGCGACCTCATCCCATTTGTTTTCTTCCTGGAGCGTGCCCTGCGAAGAGTTCTGGATCAGGCTGTAGATGAGCGTGAAGAGGAAGAGGAAGAGTTGTGGTCACCATCACCACCAGAAACAGCCTTGTCATCATCGCTTGCCGGACCTGCAGCAACGCTGGAAGAGGAGGATGAGGAAGAGGAGTCAGAGGAGGAATGTGGCGGCTTTGAGGAGGAGGAAGACCAACCACAGCAGGCACCCCAGGGTGCTCGTTGTTGTCACCTATCTGGGACCCATGGTGTTGTACGTGGCTGGGGGAAGAACAGACCGTCAATGACATCAGTGAGGACGAGGAACGGGAAATGAGTAGCTCTGCATCCAACCTTGTTCAAATGGGGTCTTTCATGCTGTCATGTCTGTTGAGGGACCCACGTATAAAAAGGATAAAGGAGAACGATCTGTACTGGGTGACCACGCTACTAGACCCCGGTATAAGCAGAAAGTGGCAGAAATGTTACCAAATTACCGAAAGTCGGAAAGGATGCAGCAGTTCAAAACCAAACTAAAAATATGCTTTACACAGCTTATAAGGGGATGTCACAGCACAACGGGAATCTAACAGGGAAGAGGTGAGTGTAATCCTCCTCCTACCACGGCGGCAAGGACTGGACGATTTACAGATGTGTTGTTGATGGAGGACATGCGGAGCTTTTTCAGTCCTACTCATCGCCACAGCCCTTCGGGATCCAGCCTTAGAGAACGACTCGACCGACAGGTAGCAGACTACCTCGCCTTAACAGCAGATATCGACACTCTGAGGAGCAATGAACCCCTTCACTACTGGGTGTGCAGGCTTGACCTGTGGCCTGAGCTATCCCAGTTCGCGATAGAACTTCTGGCCTGCCCTGCTTCAAGTGTCCTGTCAGAAAGGACCTTCAGTGCAGCAGGAGGCATTGTCACTGACAAGAGAAGTCGCCTCGGTCAAAAAGTGTTGATTACCTCACCTTCATAAAGATGAATGAGGCATGGATCCCGAAGGGACTGACAGTGGGGGATACGTTTGACTAACAAAAGGCCTGATTACATGCCTTGGCCTCAAAATGGTCCCCACGCTGCTGTATTTAATGTCTGCATACCGGATGACTTTCGTGAATTCTTCACCACCAACTAGGGTTCAAGCCGCAATGTTTTAGTCACTTTTCTGCCTGGAAAACATCAATTTTTCCGGCCGCTGCTACAATAGCGGCTGCAACAGTGCCATTATTTTTCAGGCATGTGTACATGCCTAATTTTTCTGTCCTATGGTGCAGCACTGTGGCTGCAAAACAAACCCAAAAAAAGGCACATACAAGTGTCAATTCCCTTCGTGATCGTTACCTTGTTGTGGTGAAGGGGCTTGCGTATCACAATGAAGCAATCATCATCACCTCTATAAGTGTGTTGGCAATGTTGCCACACCCCAGATGATAAGGCCGTTGCTTCATTATGGTCAGACCAAAAGCGATCGGGTGGCCACGCTACTAGACCCCGGTATAAGCAGAAAGTGGCAGAAATGTTACCAAATTACCAAAAGTCGGAAAGGATGCAGCAGTTCAAAACCAAACTAAAAAATATGCTTTACACAGCTTATAAGGGGATGTCAATGGGGATTCGACAATGGTTAATCAATTCGACCGGATAGGGTCCGTAACAGTGATTAAACTGATAGCAATAGTACTAGTTAAGACACCACTCATATAGGGTGTCACAGCACATTGCTCTGTGCACGCGCAGTGCCCCAATTTGGGAGTAAGAGGACCGACTCAAGCTGCTTTTTCCATCTCCCGGTTCCTGAAATCAATTCAGTTTAGTGTATGAGAGTTTGGTCTGTCACTGTGAAGGCAGTCGAAGGTACCCGGCCTAAATTTTTTTTTCATAAAAGGCAATTCCTGATATGGGACGTAACAGGGATTAAACTGATGAGAATAATACTACAGAAAATACCACTCATATCGGTGGAGGGAGCCAGCGTTTTTTTAACCATCTCCCCGTTCAAAAAATCTATTTAATAAATGGCCCCCAGATTGGGGAGTCGGGGACGTTAGAGGGATTAAACTGATGAGAATAGTACTACAGAAAATACCACTCATATCGGGTGTGACAGTAAATTGCACGGCGCAGACGCAGTCACCGTGGTTTAAAACAGAGTGGAGGGAGCCAGGGTTTTTTAACCATCTCCCCGTTCGAAAAATCTATTCAATAAATGGCACCCAGATTGGGGACGTTAGAGGGATTAAACTGATGAGAATAGTACTACAGAAAATACCACTCATATCGGGTGTGACAGTAAATTGCACGGCGCAGACGCAGTCACCGTGGTTTAAAACAGAGTGGAGGGAGCCAGGGTTTTTTAACCATCTCCCCGTTCGAAAAATCTATTCAATAAATGGCCCCCAGATTGGGGACGTTAGAGGGATTAAACTGATGAGAATAGTACTACAGAAAATACCACTCATATCGGGTGTGACAGTAAATTGCACGGCGCAGACGCAGTCACCGTGGTTTAAAACAGAGTGGAGGGAGCCAGGGTTTTTTAACCATCTCCCCGTTCGAAAAATCTATTCAATAAATGGCACCCAGATTGGGGACGTTAGAGGGATTAAACTGATGAGAATAGTACTACAGAAAATACCACTCATATCGGGTGTGACAGTAAATTGCACGGCGCAGACGCAGTCACCGTGGTTTAAAACAGAGTGGAGGGAGCCAGCGTTTTTTAACCATCTCCCCGTTCGAAAAATCTATTTAATAAATGGCCCCCAGATTGGGAGTCGGGACGTTAGAGGATTAAACTGATGAGAATAGTACTACAGAAAATACCACTCATATCGGGTGTGACAGTAAATTGCACGGCGCAGACGCAGTGACCGTGGTTTAAAACAGAGTGGAGGGAGCCAGCGTTTTTAACCATCTCCCCGTTCGAAAAATCTATTCAATAAATGGCACCCAGATTGGGGACGTTAGAGGATTAAACTGATGAGAATAGTACTACAGAAAATACCACTCATATCGGGTGTGACAGTAAATTGCACGGCGCAGACGCAGTCACCGTGGATAAAAACAAAGGGGAGGGAGCCAGCGTTTTTAACCATCTCCCCGTTCGAAAAATCAATTCAATTCATCTTTTGGGGACCCTTGGTGTTGTACGTGGCTGGGTGGAGGAAGAAACCTTCAATGACATCACCGGGACGTGGCTAGCTTGGTATCCAACCTTGTGCAAATGGGGAGTTTGCAGTTGTGCAAATGAACTGTTTGCGGTGCATTAAAAGGGGAGTTTGGTCTGTCAATGTCTGTGAAGCGGGCGTAACCCTTACACTACCTGATCGATACAACATCATACCTGATCGTATACACACACTGGATGTTTTAAAGCACGTTATTCCAAACAATTTAGGAATGTTAGTTGATTTATGCCCTTTATGGATTAAAACCCGACTCTGCGTCCACTACGTAATTTTCCATGGGAGTTTTGCCATAGATCCCCCTCCGGCATGCCACAGTCCAGGTGTTAGTCCCCTTGAAACAACTTTCTCATCACTATTGTGGCCAGAAAGAGTCCCTGTGGGTTTTAAAATTCGCCTGTCTATTGAAGTCTATGGCGGTTCGCCCGGTTCGCCAGTTCGCGAACATTTGCGGAAGTTCGCGTTCGCTGTTCGCGAACTGAAAATTTTATGTTCGCGACATCACTAATTAGTACCAGGGTCCTATAGGGCTAGATAGGACTCTAGGTATTCCTGCGTATGAACTCATCTACCTTTGGGGTCTGTTCATACTGGTCAGTCAGGATTTTGGTTAGGGTTTTCACTAGGAGGTGTCCATCTTCCTTCCCTAGTTCTCAGGTCTGATTCCCTGTTTCCTCTTTCCCTCCTATGCTCGGTGTGGTGTTTCCCTCCAACACCGAAGCGTGACAACACCACTGTACAAGACTGAATGTTATAAGCATTATGTTAGAAGGGAACACTACACAGCACCCTCATGGCTAGTATTACTAAATATACATGAAGAATTCTACTTGTTAAAGTGTATATAAACGTTTTGGCTAAATAAAGTCTATTGCAAAAATGTTACCTATCACTTGCCCTACACTTTAGAAAAAAAATAAAATATGACAGTTATCCTTTAACTGTTAGTTTTTATTTAAGTATTAAATATAAGTAAAACTATATAAATGTGGCATCATTGTAAACGTATTCAGAGAATGAAAGGCACAGGTTGGTTTTTACCACATAGGGAACATTGTAAAATTATGGTATGCAACATTAAATGGTACCATTAGAAAGTAAAACTTGTCTCACAAAAAAAACAAGCCCTCATATGGCTATGTGAATGAAAAAACTAAAAAGTTATGGCTCCAGGAAGGCAGAAAATGAAAAACGGAAACACAAAAACTGAAAATCGACAGGGGGCTGAAAAGGTTAAAAATTAAACACAGCCCCTTTAAGGATGTGATGAATTTTATTTAATTTTAATTTTTAATTTTTTTTAAAATACCATCCCTTTTAATTTTCCGTTGATGTAGCCATATGTTGATAATAAGGCATTTTTATTGTTAACCTGGTCATTTTTGTGCTTCTTACCTTTGATTTTTTTTATTTTATTTTGGGACTTAAAAGATTTTTTAAGTATCTATTAGTCAAATCATGTTAAACATGGACTCAATTACAATACTTCAGTGCAGTGTATTATACCTGCATGTTGTTGTATGGCAGACCTGGGGGAGGCTTTATTAGGTCTCCAGCTGGATAGTAACCCAGCAGCTCTGTGTTAATGTCACTGCAGGGACCATGGGCTGACAGAAGGGGTCCCCTCCCTCTGTTTTACCGCTTAGATACCATGGTTACTATGGATCGTGGCATAAAAGGGTTAACTGGATGGCATTGGAGTATATTACAGCTGACTCTCATTGTAGATGGCATATACATAGCTCCTGTACCTGCACCAACACTGTGACATACATTTGCAGCATGGTGCGGGCACGATCTCCATGTCATGGTGCAAGAATGAACACTGCATCACTGTCTCAACTTCAGCATGGAATTAAACCTCATCTGAAAGCTTCATACGTGCCTCATCAGTGGAGCTGAAGCTTTCTGATAATCAAGGAGCAATTAGCGATGGTCAATACAGACAACCGTAGCCATATTGTCTCATAAGCCTCACATTTGCTGCACAATAAGTGCACAGTTACAGGATCATAAGAGGTCTCTGAAATTGGATCAATGGTGCATTTTGCATAATTAAACTAAGTTAGTAAGTTTCATTTGTTTATGTTTGCAAACCAACCAAACAATATTTTATGTATCTGGACCTTTAACATCCTGGCAACATCCACTGTTCATGTAGATGCTGAGCAGGCACCAAAGCCGACCACTGACTATACAGCAGACACCTTCCTGCAGTGCCCATGATTAAAAATAACTCCAATCACATAAATTTAACTCTTCAGATACCATGGTTAATTTAGAAAAGATCACCAGAGCTATTCAGTAACTATGTCAGATGGGCTCCTAGGCCTGCTATAGCAATCTTGCTACTGAGCCCTGCCTGTGGTGAATCACTGCGGTCTATGGTATAAGCGATCTGTCGATCTGCATGTTGAAGCCTCCTAGTGGGACTAACAACTAGGTTAAAAAAGGTAATAAAATGTTTTAAAAATATGAAAAGAATGAAAACATTTAAATCACCAAGCTTTAAAAAAAGACAAGATTGTTATTCTTATAGCTCTCTACTGAGTATTTCGCAGGGGAACTCACTTAAATGCAGAAAATAGGGTCCAAGAGATTAGACTTTGCGCTCCTCTTGACTTTCTTTCGATCTGTTTATCTTTTTTGGAGGACATAATTGGGTAGTCTACCACACTACTGTTTCCTGCAAAAATAAAATAAAAGTAAATAAAAAGCTGTCCAAACTTTATTTACTCTTTCATCTATTTGAGCATATCCCCCTGGTGGAATGCTTACCAGAGAGCTAAAAGGTATCCCAGGTCCTCCATAGTGGGAGTTTCTCTCTTTGGGTGAACTCCTTTCTAGCTAGCAGATAGAATAGAATAGATCACATTTGAATGTTCTGAAAATTTCCTACTCAATTCTGTGAATTGTTCAAAGAAGCCTTTCAGTTAAATACATTAATGAATACCACAGCTTGACATAAGGAATGATATATATTAACAGACGTTTTGCCATAGTAACCTACTTTGGTAACATGGTTTTTTAAAGGGGTTGTCCAAGTTCTTCATTTTCCTTGTATCTTTTCTGGCCCCTTATTTACATGCATTAATAACAATCTCTGAGGTTTTCCTCATGAATAATTGTGCCCCTCCTCCTGATCTGCAAAGGGAGTGAATACAAGTGCTGCCCTGAGTGACATGTCTGACTGCTGAAAGACTCAGCAGTATGCAGTATGTGTAGGAGTACAAGCCCCAGCTGTACAATGACACTGCTGATACACATATGATCTTCCACCTACCTGTTCTTGTGCAATGCTCTGCAGAACTCCTCTGTCAGCTCCTATGCCCAGCATTTGTCTCTTCACTGGCCGCAGCTGCTCAGCAAAGCCTCCAGCCCTGAGTCTGTGCTGCAGAAGGGTTTAAACTTTCCTGAAGAATCCAGTGGGAGGGAGACACAGGGCAGACAGCAGCAGACTGCAGTGCAGGGGGCGTGGCCAGCACAGTGAGGTCTGGTGCACAGACATAGACCTGCTCCCCCAGGCTAGTGTACCAGACATCTCCAGAGCAGGGAGAGAATCTGACATCACAGGTCATGTGACCCTCAGTGAAATCTGAGAAAGGAGCCACTGCTGATGAAGTAAATGAATTGTAAACCCCTTACACTTGATTAGTTAGAAACATACAAAGAATACAAAGAACAAAAAAAAAACTCGGAAAACCTCATTTAAGGCTGAAAAAAGACACATGTTAATCCAGTTCAGTTGCAGTTTATCCAGTTCATTCTGCAAAGTTTATCCAGAGGAAGGCAAAAAAATAACCTTGAGGTAAAAGGCAGTTTTTATCAGTTTATGGGAAAAATTCCTTCACGACTCATCCAGTAACTCATCCTAGTAATTATAACTTGTAATATTATTATACTACCCCATAGAACTACTGAAAAGGGGTAACTAATAACGAAAGAGTTATTGTTCTTAAAGAGCCTCTTTCTGCGTGATCAATGCTATTAAACCAAGTACACTGCCTGATAAGGTTGTTCATGCTGATTAAAAGGATATCTTTCTTTTGCCTGTACTTCCTTGCAAACGTCTTTCAGTTCTGTGAAATTCCTGGGTTGTCTTGCATGTACTGCTTTTTTTAGGTCTATCCACAGATTTTCAAAAATGTTCAGGTCAGGGAACTTTGAGGGCCATGGTTAAACTTTCAGTCTGTGCCTTATGAGGTAGTTACAGGTTGACACTTTTCAGAGACAGCTGCTCGTAGAATTGCTAGAAAGATAATTCAGCAGCCCCATTTGTCTGCAGAGACATTCAGGAAGATTTACCAGAATCAGGAGTTGTGGTACATTGTTCTACTGTTAAGTGACATCTGCACAAATACTGTTAGGTACATATATATTTGGACACTGTTTACTAAAACAAATTCAAGTTATAGTTGTATAAACATAAAGCCCAGACTTTTAGCTTTCATTTGAGGGTATCCACATTAAAATTAGATGAAGGGTTTAGGAGTTTCAGCTCCTTTACATGTACCACCCTGATTTTAAAGGGACCAAAAGTAATTGGACAATTGACTTAAAGGCTGTTTCATGGGCAATTCCTTTATTATTTCATTCTCAATTAAGCACATTGCTTGCATTTTGAAGATTTTGCTGAGAAGTAAATATGCGGTCAAAGGAGCTCTCTCAATGCAGGTGAAAATTGCTACACTATTAGGAGTGACAACAAAATCTACAGTTTGGTACATCCTGAGAAAGAAAGGAAGCACGGGTGACCTCAATAATGCAAAAAGACCTGGACACCCACGGAAGACAGCAGTGGTGGATTATCGTAGAATAATTACCATGGTGAAGAGGAACTCCTTCAGAACAGCCAACCAAATGAACAACACTCTCCAGAATATAGGCATATCAATATCCAAATCTACCATAAAGAGAAGACTGCATGAAAGTAAATACAGAGGGTTCACTGCACGGTGCAAGCCACTCATAAGCCTCAAGAATAAGAAGGCTAGATTGCACTTTGCTAAAAAAAAACATCCTAAAAACCAGCACACTTCTGGAAGAACATTCTTTGGACAGATGAAACCAAGATCAACCTCTACCAGAATGATGGAAAGAAAAAAGTATGGTGAAGGCATGGTACAGCTCATGATCCAAAGCATACCACATCATCTGTAAAACATGGTAGAGGCAGTGTGATGGCTTGGGCATGCATGGCTGCCAGTGGCACTGGGTCCATAGTGTTTATTGATCATGTGACACAGGACAGAAGCAGCCAGATGAATTCTGGGGCTTTCAGAGACATACTGTGTGCTCAAATTCAGCCAAATGCAGCCAAACTGATTGCTAGTCGTTTCATAATACAGATGGACAATGACCCAAAACATAAAGCCAAAGCAACCTAGGAGTTTATTAAAGCAAAGAAGTGGTATATTTTTGAATGGCCAAGTCAGTCACCTGATCTGAACCCAATAGAGCATTTCACTTGTTAAAGACTAAACTTCAGACAGAAAGGCCCACAAACAAAAAGCAACTAAAAACCGCTGCAGTAAAGGCCTGGCAGAGCATTAAAAAGGAGGAAACACAGCGTCTGGTGATGTCCATGAGTTCAAGACTTTAGGCAGTCATTGCCAACAAAGGGTTTTCAACAACGTATTAGAAATTTACATTTTATTCACAATTATTTAATTTGTCCAAATACATTTGAGCCTCTGAAATGAATGGATTGAGTTTAAAAATTGCTTCAGTTCCTCACATTTTTATGCAATCATTTTGTTCAACCCACTGAATAAAGCTGAAAGTGTAAACTTTAACTGCATCTGAATTGTTTTGTTCAAAATCCATTGTGGTAATGTACAGAACAAAAATTTGAAAAATGCTGTCTCTGTCCAAATATATATGGACCTAACTGTATGGCGTTTATGGAAGAGTCATCAGAAGAAGACCTCTCCTGCATCTTCACCACAAAATCCAGTGTCAGAAGTTTAAAAAAGAACATCTAAACAAGCCTAATGCATTTTGGAAACAAGTCAAGTGGACAGATGAGGTTAAAATAGAGCTCTTTGGCCACAATGAGTAAAGGTATGTTCACGAGAAGAAGACCTGGGGGTGGATCAATCATGCTTTGGGGTTGTGTTCCAGCCAATAACACGGGGAACATTTCACAAGTAGAGGGAAGAATAGATTCAGTGAAATTCTTTAAGCAAACATATCCCCAACTGAAAAAAATTAATGACTGAATAAAAATGCTGTTTAAAGAGGACCTTTCACTGGTCCACAGTTTATGAGTTAAAGCTATGTACATTGAGAGCGGCACCCAGGGATGTCCCTGCACTTACTTGTATCCCTGGGTGCCGCTCCGTTCGTCCTCTGTAGCCCCCGGTACCGGCGCTCCTGCTGCTGTAATTTTGCCTGGGGCGGAGACTTCTTCTTCTGCCCTGGGCGTCTCCTTCTCCCAGGACTGGAGCACTGGCCAATCGCAGCGCTCAGCTCATATTCAGGATATGAGCTGAGCGCTGCGATTGGCCAGCGCTCTTAATGGCCCCTTTGTGGCTTGTGGTGTATCAATGCAATTAATTGTTTTTACGCTGGGTTTTATGGACTAATAAAGCTACTTTGCGTCGTTGTATGTCTACACCTACATAATTACCGTATTTTTTGCACTATAAGACGCACTTTTTTCCCCCCAAAAGTGGGGGGAAAATAGTGCTGCGTCTTATGGGGCGAATGCGGCAAACGCTGATACACCGCCGCGCTTCTGAAGAGCTCAGCCGGCGTGTGTATCAAGGAGGAGGGGCTGTGGGCGGCATCTTGTTTGCTAATGACAGCAGGGCCCTATACAGTAACTGTATTCTACTACACCAGATCCGCTGTAGTAATGTTATAGGCAATGTTTAAAACTATCATCTTCATTAAACTTAATGCTGGCAGTATTACCCTACTGGAGTCAGGAGGCCGGGCCGGCAGCATAATGTCACGCGCCTGCTCCGCCCACTTTATGAAGGAAGCAGGCGGCACAGGCGCATGACATTACACTGCCGCCTCCCGCCTGCCCGGCCTCCTGACTCCAGTCCTGCCTGCGATTGTAGATTATAGGAGGTAGGGTAATACTGCCAGCATTGTTTAATGAAGATGATAGTTTTAAACATTGCCTATAACATTACTACAGCGGGCCCGGTGTAGTAGAATACAGTTACTGCATCGGGTTCCTGCTGTCATTAGCAAACAAGATGCCGCCCACAGCCCCTGTATTGGGGGTCATCGCAGCCACTGTTATGGGGGGGGGGGGATCTGTGGATGACACATAGCATAAGATGCTATGAGTCATCCACAGATTCCCCACATAGCAATGTCATCCCCAAATGCCCCCATACAGTGCCATCCCCAGATGCCCCCATACCAGTGCCATCCCCAGCTCCCCCACATAACAGTGCGTCATCCACAGATGCCCCCATAACAGTGTGTCATCCACAGATGCCCCCATAACAGTGTGTCCATCCACAGATGCCCCCATAACAGTGCGTCATCCACAGATGCCCCAATAACAGTGCGTCATCCACAGATTCCACCATAACAGTGCGTCATCCACAGATCCCCCATAACAGTGCATCATCCAAAGATGCCCCCATAACAGTGTGTCCTCCACAGATGCCCCAATAACAGTGCGTCATCCACAGATGCCCCTATAACAGTGTGTCATCCACAGGTGCCCCCATAATAGTACGTCATCCACAGATGCCCCCATAACAGTGCATCATCCACAGATGCCCCCATAACAGTGCATCATCCACAGATGCCCCCATAACAGTGCGTCATCCACAGATTCCACCATAACAGTGCGTCATCCACAGATCCCCCATAACAATTAGTCATAATAGTGTCATGCACAGAACACCATTAGTAAAAAAAACCACCAAAAGCACACCTTTTGGTTCAAAATATTTTTTTTCTTATTTTCCTCCTCAAAAACCTAGGTGCGTCTTATAGGTAGGTGCGTCTTATAGGGTGAAAAATGCGGTATATAGTTTTTGAATAAATAGCCCACATTTATAGGTATACTCTAGGAATAACCTCCTCCTAGAGGCTCATTTGCATATATTAAAATATCATTATTCTAAGCAATGTGGACACACATAAACATGGGAACAACACCAATGCCTTCAGCAGCCAAGCGCACATGTAACAAGTCAGCCAGATCTGCTGACAGATAGTCTTTAATACTGTGCCTTAGGTGTTTAACCACTTCCCGACTGCCTTATGACTATAAACATCTTGGGCGGGTTTATCTCTGATCGGATGTTTAAGATTGTCTTTTCAGATATGGCAGCTGCACGCTAATTGTGCAGCTGCTGAGCGGGAGGCCCGCTATCAGTGATAGCAAGGCTCCCCAGAGAGAAGGCAGGGACTGTTCCTGTGTTTCCCTGCCTTCTAGATCGCTGTATACACAGCACTGAACGAGAGTTGTGTATACAGCAAGGTGATCACTGGGGCCGGGTGAGTGCAGGAGCTATCGGGTCTTCCACAGACTTCGATCAGTCCTGTACTTAGGCTGTACAGCGCAGTATTATGCTGTACAGCCTCTCTGGGGGGTGTATTTCCCCTGTAACTGGGGCTACTATGTCTGCCCCAGTTACAGGAGAAATCAATAGTGAAAAAAAAAAGTGGAATTAAATGTCCTCCTGGGGTATTGTATGACCTTATGGGGGACACAAAGTGTAAAATAAAAAATAAAAATAAGTGTTTTATAAAAAAAAATAAAAAATAAAGTTTCAGGGTGTTGGAGATCCCTCGTTTAAGTTATTGCTTTAGTTGCCCTACTCCGAACCCTCTCCAGCTCTGCTATGTCTGCCTTGTTCACAGGAGTCCAGAACTGTACACAGTACTACTCCATGTGTGGTCTGACCAGTGATTTGTAAAGTGGTAGGACTATGTTCTCATCACGGGCATCTATGCCCCTTTTGATGCAGCCCATTATCTTATTGGCCTTGGCTGCAGCTGCCTGACACTGTTTTTTACAGCTTAGTTTGCTGTTCACTAAAATTCCTAGGTCCTATTCCATGTCAATGTTACCCAGTGTTTTACCATTTAGTACAGTATGTACGGGGTGACTTGCATTATTCCTTCTCATGTGCATAACCTTACATTTGTCAGTGTTAAACCTCATCTGCCACTTCATCTGTATCAGTATACTGTCCTCTTCCTGGTCAATTACTTTACACAGTTTAGTGTCATCTGCAAAAATTGATATTTTACTGTGCAAGCCTTCTACAAGATCATTAATAAATATATTGAAAAGGATAGGGCCCAGTACTGACCCCTGAGGTACCACACTAGTGACAGTGACCCAATCTGAGTGTGTACCGCTAATAACCACCCTGTTTTCTGTCACTCAGCCAGTTACTTACCCACTTACAGACATTTTCTCCCAGTCCAAGCATTCTCATTTTATATACTAACCTTATATGCGGTACAGTGTCAAATGCTTTGAAGAAGTCTAGATATACGACATCCATTGATTCGCCGCGGTCAAGTCTAGAACTTACCTCCTCATAGAAACTGATTAAATTAGTTTGACATGACCGATCACTCACGAAGACATGCTGATATGGCGTTATTTGCTTATTTTCATTGGGATAACCTTCAAACAGTTTACCACGACAGATATTAAACTTACTGGCCTATAGTTTTCCAGGCTCAGTTTTAGACCTTTTTGAATTTTGGCACCACATTTGCTATGCGCCAATCCTTTGGAACACTCCCTGTCATTATAGAGTCCTTAAATATAAAAAATAAGGGTCTGGCTATGACATTACTTAATTCTCGTTGGATACGGGGGTGTATGCCATCTGGTACCGGTGATTTGTCTATTTTCATCTTTTTAAGACGCTGCTGTACTTGTTCCTGTGTCAGACAAGGCACTTTTAATGGGGAATTTACTTTTACATTCTGCATTTCATCTGACAGTTTATTTTCTTCAGTGAATACAATTGAGAAAAAAATATATTTAATAGCTATGCTTTCTCCTCATCGCTCTCAGCAACTCCCCCCTCATTACTTTGTAAAGGGCCGACACCTTCAGATTTATACTATACCATTTATATAATTGAAGAACATTTTAGAGTTAGTTTTACTCTCTTTGGCAATTAATCTCTCGGTCTCTAGTTTGGCTGCTTTTATTTGTCTTTTACATATTCTATTTTTTTCCGTATAGTTTTTGAATGCTTCCTCACTCCCCTCCTGTTTTAGTGATTTAAATGCTTTCTTTTTGTCATTCATTGCTTTCTTTACAATTCTATTTATCCACATTGGTTTTATCTTGTTCCTTGTAACCTTTTATTCGCATAAGGTATATACCTCTCACAATGGTTTTATTTATAAGGACTTTGTCCCAGTTAGTTAGGCCAATGGCCTCTCTTAGTTGACTAAAGTTTGGTATTTTTGTTCTTCCCTGAAGAAACACTCTTTTGAATGACAATTGGAAGGTTATTACTTTATGGTCACTATTTCCCAGGTGTCCCCCAACCTGCACATCTGTTGTTCTGTCAGGTCTTTTGGTTAATACTAAGTCCAGTGTGGCCGTCCCTTTAGTCGGGTCCTGAACCAGTTGGGAAAGGAAATTGTCTTTGGTTATTGCCAAAAACTTGCTTCCTTTATGAGATGTACAGGTTTCAGTTTCCCAGTCTATAACTGGGTAGTTGAAGTCCCCCATAATGACGACCTCATTATGATTTGCCGTCTCATCTATTTAATTTAGTAGTAGATTTTCTGTGGACTCTGGTATATTAGGTGGGTTTTATTAAACTCTTATTAGTATTTTATTATTGTTTTTTCCTCCATGTATTTCTACCCACAGTGACTCCACATGTTCATGTCCCTCACTTATATTTTCCCGGAGAGTGGGAATTAGACAGAACTTTACATAAAGCAGCCCCCTCCCCCTCCGGTTTTCACGATCCTTTCAAAACAGACTGTAACCCTGTATGTTAACTGCCAAGTCATAGCTATCATCCAGCCATGTCTCAGTTATTCCCACTATGTCAAAGTCCTCCTCACACATCACTAATTCCAGTTCACCAGTTTTATTAGTCAGGCTTCTGGCATTAGTATACATACAATTAAGAGGTTTATGTATATTTTTTTACCCTACACCTTTCCTTCTGAACTGTTTTAGTCCCTCCTTCCATTCCTCCCCCAGTTCCACTACCTCGCTCCAGGTCTCTATCTGCACTATCTTCCCCTACTATAACATAATTACCCTCCCCCCCAGTCCATAGTTTAAACACTCTTCCAACCTTCTAGCCATCTTCTCCCCCAAAACAGCTGCCCTTTCCACATTGAGGTGCAGCCCATCCCTACGATAGAGCCTGTAGCCGACAGAGAAGTTGGCCCAGTTCTCCAGGAACCCAAACCCCTACTTCCTACACCAGTTCTTGAGCCACTTGTTAACCTCCCTAATTTCCGGCTGCCTTTCTTGTGTGGCTCGTGGTACAGGCAGTTTTTCGGAAAACACTATCTTTGAGGTCCTTTCCCTAAGCTTGTGACCTAAATCCCTAAAATCATTTTAAAGGATGCTCCACCTACCTCTAACTTTGTCCTTGGTTCCGAAATGGACCATGACTGCTGGATCTGCTCCAGCCCCGCCAGTAATCTGTCAACCCGATCCGCGATGTGTCGAACTCGAGTGCCAGGAAGACAACACACCGTTCGACGATCCCGGTCTTTGTGACAGATCGCACTATCTGTACCCATAATAATCGAATCTCCCACTAGCAGCACCTGTCTGGGCTACTCTGCTCTCATGGTCCCCTGCTTACTGGAGCTGACATTCCCCTGACTGGCAAAGGAAGTATCCGGCTGCAGCAATTCTCTCCCTGAGATGACATTCCCCTCTGCCAAATCTTGCAAACATGTTGAGGTGTGTCAGATCAGTGCTAGCCTCCTGGCACTCATCCTTCTACCCTGCTTTCTAACTGTTACACAGCTAGCTACCTCACTTTCCAGATCCTCCCTACTGCAACCTTCCTCCACATCTACCCCATAGAGTGCCTGCTCAGTGAGCAGCAAAGTCTGTTCCAAATTACCAACGCTTCTCAGTGTTGAAACTCGCCTGGTTAGAAACTCTATGTGCGATTTCAAATGAGCAATTTGCTCACATTTTGAACAAAGATTTTCACCCTCAAACGGCTGTTCCAGGGCTGCATACATTAGACAAGATGTGCACTGGACTGCGCTGTCAAAATTAGAACACATACTAAATGGGGATTACGCAAGAAAATAGAAAAAATACAATACAGTGCAGTGATAAGAAACTGACTTACTGTAGTCCCCTCCTAAAGTTCCTAAATCTGAAGTCCCGTAATCTACAGTCACACACTTAATACAAACACACATTTGAAATCAAACACGTGAACGCTCACAGACTCGCGTTGTTTGTCTGCTTGTATAAGTGCAGCTCCCAAACAGCTTCAAACCAGACTGCTTTTTTTCCTCTGGATTCAAAATAAAACTAGACATACATGTATTTGGTATTGTTGAAAACTGCCTTATTGTGACTTCACCTCCAAAAAAATGAGATAAAAAGCGACCAGAAAGCCAAATGTACCCCAAAATGGTGCCATTAAAAACTACAGCTTGTCCGATACAAAATAAGTCCTCATGCAGCTCAGTCAACAAAAAATATAAAAAGTTATCGCTCTTAAAAACCATGACAGAAAATTCTATGTTAGAAAATCCAGATACCACTCCTTTACTTCTGAGCCCTGGCGCATCCCCAAATAACAGTTTACAACCACATTTGAGGTGTTACTGTATTCAAGAGAAAATGGGTAGCAAATTGTGGGGGATATTCTCTGGTTATCTTCAGTGAAAAAGAAAGTTTGGGGCTTTGGGGCTTTTCATTTTCACAGCCAAGTATTATAAATTCTACAAGTGCTCACTACACCCCTTAAAAATTCCTTGGGTAGTGTATTTTACAAAATGTGGTAACTTTTTGAGGGTTTTTACTGTGCGGATCCCTCAGGGTCTCTTCAATGCAACATAGTTCGCTAAGGCCATTTCAGCAATATCTGCCCACCAAAAACCATATGGCGCTCCTTCCCTTTTGTGCCCTGCCGTGTGCCCATACAGCTGTTTACGACCACATATGGGGTGTTTCTGTAAACTGCAGAATCAGGGTAATAAATATTGATGTTTGTTTTATTGTTACAGGAAAAGATTGATTAAAATGGAAAATCAGCAAAAAAAAAGAAATATTTTGAAATTTCACATCTATATTGCTTTAATTCCTGTGGAATACTTAATGGGTTAACAACATTTCTACAATCAGTTTTGGATAATTTGAGGGGTGTAGTTTCTGAAATGGGGTCATTTATGGGTAGTTTTTATTATGTGAGCTCCCCAAAGTGACTTTAAAACTGAACTGGTCCTTAAAAAAGATGATTTTGGAAATTTTCGTAAAAATTGCTTCTAAAATTCTAAACCTTCTAACATTACCAAAATGATGCCAACATAAAGTAGACATATGGTGAATGTTAATTAAGGAGTATCACTATCTGTCTTAAAAGCAGAGAGATTCAAATGTAGAAAACTGTGAATTTTCTCAAATTTTCAATAACCTTTTATTAAATAAAGGTAACACATATTGACTCAAATTTACCTATAACATGATGTACAATGTGTCACGAGAAAACATTCTCAGAATGGCTGGGATAAGTAAAAGCATTTTAAAGTTATTACCACATAAAGTGGCAAAATTAGGCGTGGTCAGGAAGGGGGCAAATGGCCTGTCTGGAAGTGGTTAATAAATAAAATAAGGTCTATAGCTTTAGGAAGCATAGTTTGTAATTGGATCAAACTGGCTGAAGGACCATGTGAGTTATGATCCCCAGTTATAAGTGGTGAATGAAAGTTCAGTGCTGGGTCACATAATTTTTAATTTATTAATGATATCGAGGATGGGATTAATAGCACTGTTTCTATTTTTGCAGATGACACCAAGCTATAGCATGTAGTACTGTGCAGTCCATGAAAGATGTCCATAAACTACAAGCTGTCTTAGACACTCTAAATGCTTGGGGATCCACTTGGCAGTAATAATCTACATGCATCATATGTCCTAGGAAAATCAGTTGTTGAGAAGGATTTGGGCATACTTGTAGATCATGGACTGAATAACAGCATGCAATGTCATGGTGCAATACAAATTTAAAATGTAAAAGTTGTCTGACTTCAGTAAGGTCATTGGAACGGTCATCGCTGGCCACTGCTGTGGCAGAACAGGATAGCAGGTACTGTGGTCAGGTTGCAGATTTCAGATATGTAAGGTTGGGCACTCCCATAATTCTTGATTGGCACTCCAGCTGGCATCTGTACCTGTAGCAAAATACTCTAAGGGACATCATTGAGTGGACCACACTAAACAATAATAGTACCCCAAGCATAGCCATCAAGTACAATATACATAGCGTACATAAGAATAAGCTCCTCTTAAGGCGTTTGTTATATCAAGCATCATTTTGACAATTTTTTCCTAAAAGGGGTTGTTTAACTTCAGCAAATGGCCTTTTTCATGTAGACAAGGCACTTACTAATTTACTGTGATTGTCCATATTGCCTCCTTTTCTGGCTGGATTCATTTTTCCATTCCATAATGCAGTTCTTGTTTCCATTGTTACGACCATCCTGCAATCCAGAGGCAGTGGCCGTGCTTGCACACCATAGGTAGAAAAGCCAGACTATGCGCACTCCTGTATTCCCAGCCACTAGAGAGACCAGCACATTTTCTTATAGTGTGTAAGCACAGCCACCTCTGATAGATTGCAGGGTGGTCGTAACCATTGAAACGAGCAGTGCATAATGTGATGGAAAAAATAAATCAAGCCAGCAAAGGAGGCAATGTGGACAATCATTATACGTTAGTGAGTGTCTTGTATTAACTTTCTTTACATGGTAAATGCTACTTGCTGAAGTAAGACAACCCCTTTAACTCTTTATAGAGGTGACCATTAAACTGTTGACTTTTATCATGGCTTGCAATATACCACTCTTCCCAGGCTTAATTTGACCAGTACATAGCCTTATACATAGCTTTTAGCTCCACTAGTCACCACTAGTTTACTTGATTCACTGTGGCTAGATCCATGATCACTTGCACTGCTTGACCATATCCTGTTTGTGATGCCATATTGCTGGTCGGGTTTGGGGTGGCCCCAGCGCTATGCTGGGTCCTCTGGACACTATTGAGGTGTCACCATTAGAGATATGCGAATTTTTCAAAAATTTGATTCGCTGGTTCGCGGAATTTTTGGGAAAAAATTTGGTTTGGTCCGAATTTATCCGTGGCGAATTTCGTTAAAAAACGGCTATTTCCTGGCTGTAGAGAGCCTTTATAGTGGTGTAGAACACGCATAGGGAGTCTGCTTTGGTAGTGAAATAATACTGTGAGTCCGTATGACATGCAGATGACAGGCATTACTCTTAGAATCACTGCACACTTCACTTATTTGGGCAGTAACGGGGCCAAAACTGACCAAATAACTCAAGTATGAACTCAGCCTTACAGGTCGATGTTAGCACCAAAAAGAAGCGCACTCCTTTTACACCATCGTCAGCTGATTCCACATAGATGTCTACAGAACCTGTTCTATTAAACGTTTATACAAGTAGAGCCCCCCGACAGAGTGGAGAAGGTGTCAGTAGTAAGTTTGTGTAGACGTCACTGATTATTTTACCCTTCCTCTGATCCGTCAGAACAATAACCCCCCCAAAAAACGGATCCTGTCTGTGAAGCAAATGAGGTGCAGAAGGGGAGGACAGACAGCTCCCTTCGGCTGAGTTGGTGTATCCTTGACTGCCTGAAATCAGCTGCGTGCCACTGGGTGATGAGCATTCGCTGCGGCAGGCTGGACTACCACATCGGAGCCACTATTCTCCCAGGCCACTTTATAGTGACGCTGTATATGTTGACGCAGGGCCGTGGTGCCAACATTGGCACCCTGGCCATGCTTCACCTTTTGCCCACAGATTATACATATGGCCATGTTCACCTCCTCTGGCGGGCGGCGGCTTAACAAAAAACTGCCACACCGCCGAGTAGGTGATTTTACCCCCAACACTATGCACTGACTGACTGCTACTGCTGCTGCCTTCGTGAACCCATGCACCTCTACTTCCCTGGCAGGTAGGCTCCTGCGAAACAGGTGGTCTAGCCCAGGCACGTTTGGCTACCGACCTCCCACTGCTGCCACCCTGCCAACTCCAGGCCACGCTAGCGACTTACTGGCTCCGCCGCTGCCTCACGGGCAAGCTGTCACCCTCTTCTCCTGATGATGAAGCCCCTTCATCAGAGGGAGTGAAGACGTGATGACGTAGGTTTGCTACGTTGCTCCTCTCTCCAACTGTTCTATCCAAGACATGAGCCTCTCTATCTGAACCGCGGGACGCCCCTACCTCTGGGCCCTTTGCATTCTGCTGGACCGGACTCTCGACGGATCCCCTACGTTTGTCTGCCTTGTCTGGCGGAGTCTGCCTGCTGCCTCGCTCGCAGATGGGGCAGTCGCCCTCCTTTTGATGTTTCGGTCTCAGCTGCTTTCTACCGCCCCCCTCCTTGGATCTTTTGTGTGGGCTGGGACCTGGTTAGAGGTTTGAAGTTTGAAGTATCAAATATATGTTGCTTCGTGTCCTCCTCTGCCTCCATGTTTGACCCCTCCTCTCCCATGCCCTGTGTAATCGTTTTCTCACTCTCCCCTCTTTGTCTATTCATTTATAGGGAATTTGGGACAAAAGGTTAAAATTGTCCGGGAATTTACCTCGAAGATTGGGATAATATATTGGTGAATTTAAGTTTAAGACAGTGCCTGTCTCAAATATACAGTAATTCCATATACTTATCACATTGACAGGGTGAGTCAACTAGACAAGAGCACCACATCTATAGCAACAGGGGGATGAGCCCCTATATTTTTTTCCTTATTTCAAATTTAAGTTTAGTTTCTTAAAATTTAAATCAAGTTTTGGTTCAATTTAATAGTTTAAATTTAATTTAACAGATTGAGGAATGGGGACAATTCGATCGGATATTGGCGGCAGTCCTTGTAATGGCTTATCTCTGGTTAACCCGCTCCGGAAAGGTCTTTATGGAGGCAGTGGACAACTGTTTTTTGACTTTCCGCAATTACTCAATAAAGTGTTGCCTAAGACAGGAGAGTCTTCTGGTTATTCAAGAAAGAGGTTGCGATGGAGAGAGCATTCCAAAAAACAATTTCTCTCCACCTGGAGACGAATCCTGTCAAGACTGATGCAAGTGCGGTATCGGCTGCCAGATACTTCTGGGGAAACCTGCCTGGCATGAACAGGCCTCTAGTAGCTACAGAAAATGAGAAGACAAAGCTTCAAGATTGCTTGGAGCCCAGAAGAGTCGCGAAGTCCATCAAGATTCAAACCATAACTACCAGCCCCTGCTCGCTTGATCAGGAAAAAGGAGGACATAGATGGGAAGGAGGACATCCTGTGGTGCACGGAGATGGAGAGGGTGTTCGGATTCCCCCCGGAAATCTCAGAAATGAACCGCTGCTACCGACAGAAGCTCCTGGGAAGGTCATGGAACGTCCCGGTCATCCGGCATCTATTCGCCCAGTGCTGCAGATTTATCATGGAGACACTAGATTTTATTATATTACATTATTATATAAACTCCCAAGTGCGATCAGCTACATCATCATCATCATCGAGTACTGTCTGCACCTATCGCCTCCTCAACTGTCTGTGGGTCATTAGCCTGACCGCTCGCAACACCAGCTCCCACACCACTCTCCTCATCACTACTTGCCCACCTAGTGGAGGAAACGGCGGATGTCTCTTCCACATCTTGGCTGTCCAGTAGCTGCTGTCTTCTAGTAGCTCGTCCTCACTGTATAGTGGAGCTAAGACCATAGCATACAATACTTCTCTGGCTGACGGAACAGAAAAAGGACAGAGGCAGGTTGAGGACAGGTGAGGGCACAGGGCCGGCTCCCGGGCCATGCGAACTAAGGGTTGTGTCTGACGAACCCACTGACTCTTGGCTAGGGGTGTCTGATGTCACTTGCAATGAAGTCAAATATCGAGTCAACCATTCAAGAACCGCTGGGTTGCTGGTCACGACACAACCGCTAGCTGACACTGGGAGCTCAGGCCTCTCGAAGTGACCCCCGCTGCCAAGGCCCCTTACTATGCTGCGACCTCTGCGTGCGCCAGAATCATTTAGGTCTCTGCCACTCCCCTGTGCAGGGCCTGGCACTTCTCTGTCTGACATACTGTTAGATCAAATAATCAAATCTTAGATCAAATATTTTTATTTTGCCACTAATACACAGCAAATTTGGCTTTAAAATATATCACCGCAGAACTGCAATTAGGCCCTTTTTTCCATTTTTACTCAACACAAATGGCTTTTCAACAGATAAGTGCAACGATGAACGGCGAATATATTTTTATTTTGCCACTAATACACGGCAAACTGTGCTTTAGAATATATCACTGCAACGCAGAACGGCAATTAGGCCCTAATTTTTTTCTACTTCTACACAACACAAAAGGCTTTTCAACAGATAAGTGCAATGCTGAATGGGGAAAATATTTTTGTTTCACCACTAATACACAGCAAACAGGGCTTTAGAATATATCACTGCACCGCAGAACGGCAATTAGGCCCTAATTTTTTTCCACTTTTCCACAACACAAAAAAATTTTCAACAGATAAGTGCAACGATGAACGGCAAATATATTTTTATTTCGCCACTAATACACGGGAAACTGGGCTTTGGAATATATCACTGTACCGCAGAACGGCAATTAGGACTTAATTTTATTCCACTTTTACACAACACAAATCGCTTTTCAACAGATAAGTGCAACGATTAACGGCGAATATATTTTTATTTCACAACTAATACACGGCAAACTGGGCTTTTGAATATATCACTGCACCGCACAAGGGCAAATATATTTTTCTTTTGCCACTAATACACAGCAAAAAGGGCTTTACAACATATAACTGCACCGCACAAAGGCAAATAAGACTTACTGTAGAAATATTTCCTTGTAATAAACCCTGTTAATGGCTGTATCAAACAGCACTTGCACCCCAATTACAAGAACAGTTTTCTGGAATGACAGAGCTGTATAATGGCAATTTGGATCCCCAGTCAGGACACCAAGGTGTAATAGGATTGCTTCTATTACCCAGTTTGTAACCTCCCCTAATGAACCCTGTTCTACATAAATGCTGTGGAACGATTCCTCCCTATCCTTTCCCTGCACTTATAAAATGTTTTTTCATCACAATCAAGTCTTTCCTATCACTGTCCCTAGCGCCTGCAGACACGTCTCTCCCTGCACTAAGTATGCTGGTAAATGGCAGAATATAAGATGGCTGCCGCTATTAATAGGGCTGTGACATCATAGGGCTGGCTGGCTGCTGATTGGCTGCATGCATGTCAGTATGGGTGATCCTGCCTTCCCAGAGTTCCTTTCTCCATGTCCTCACACATGCAGCAGCCATTTTAGGAAAAAGTGCGACTCGTTACCAGGAAGCGTGAGGAAATTTGGCTTCGGTGCGAATCAACTTTTTACTGAAATTCGGATCGAATTCTACTTTGTCAGCTTCAAATCGCTCATCTCTAGTCACCATGTGTTGCTGCTCTCTGAAAGGGATGGTGGGGCAAGGTGCACCCCAATGGGAAATAAGTCCAGAGGGTCAGGGTCTGCATTTAACCAGTGTGCTTCTTTACTTAAGGAACTCAAGTACAAAACAATACAGGCAAGGCACTGAGCTGACGTCTCCAGTCTTGTCGCTGGCAAAAGAAGGTTTCATACTGAGGAAAGGCCTGAGCTAGTTGTCCTTCTCTCTCACAGAAGGCTGGTACCCTGGTCAAAGGCTGGTGGCTCAGGGTCTTTGGCTCTGTTGTCTGGCTGGAGCCCTGGTCAAAGGGCTGGTAACCCAGGGTCTGTAGCTCAGTATCTCCATCTAAGCATCTTCTTCTGATCCCTCTCTCCTACTAAGAAATGGCTCCTATTTAGTGACGACTAAGTAGTAATGAGCAGCATAGGCAATATTCATTTTTTCGCAATATTTTAGAAATTTTTGGGCTAATATTCACCATAAATTCGCAAATTCTAGAATTCGTGATCTCTAGTCAATATTTTCTTGATTGCAAAAATCAGCAATATAATATGCGTGTATTGCACACGCAATACAGGTGTGGCTCACTTTTGCTACATTTTTCAAGCTGCTAGAAGTTTGCTGAGACTGGAGAAAATGGTTGGCAGCAACTTTTGTGACTGTGAGGAAGAACTCCTGATCACTGTATTTTTTATTTTTTTTCAAAGACGAAAGACAAAGACACTAATCCCTATAACAACATAGAAATTCCTATCACACTACCTAACACCCTGCACTGGAACCAGTGAAATCAGCTACACTATATCACTATCTAACCTACACTGACTATCTCTAACTAACTATCTGTATTATATATATGAGCTAACTAACTATCTAATATAATTGAATAAGGATCCAGCAATAATAAAAAAAATAAGGCTCAGCAAAGCACAGAGCACAGCAATGACACTGCTCTCTCTCTCTCTCTCTCTCAGAACAGCAAAAACAATGGCTGCTGGGGAGTTTCCTATATAGTAAGGGGTAGGCAACTTTCCTATTGGTTGCTAGGGATGTTGCTAAACTCAGACAAATATATTGCAGCCTTCTCATTGGCCCACAAGCAAGAAGCAGTGAGGGTACTGATGAAAAGAAATCTAGAATATTCGCGATTACGAAGATATAGCACTATATTCTAGATCTTCGCAAATTCTCGAAGTGCTGATATGCGCAATAAAAATTCACGATTAGAATATTCATGATCAACACTACTACTAAGGGCTCTAACACAACCTACAAAGAAACTGGAGCTCACTTATATATTTATAAAAAATTTTAGTTTATTAAAATATATCAAAAATTCATACATTTATTTAATCACATGATATGTTAACATATGACATTGTAATTAAAAACAAGGTGAGCAGAGAAAAGAAAACACCACCCTGGTGCGGCACGGGCTGCATTCAAAAATATATAAAGTGCAATAGTTTTGAGCACAAAAACTAACGCTGAGTACATACAAAATATGGAATGTAATGGTAGGACAGACTAGTTAGCCAGCTCGTTATATATGCACAACATGGCAAGAGTTAAGACATCAAGTGAACTCTCAAAAGCAAGCAAAATCACCCATGACATAACCGATAAAATGTAACCTACCACAAGCAGCTGCCGTGTATCATTCACCAGGATGGCGCTACCCCGAAGCGCATTTCGGCGTGCCTTCGTCAGGGGCACGCTGTTTCTTTGTAGGTTGTGTGTTCTCTTTGGGAGCATACACGCTAGATACATATACACATTTTTTGTCCCATGAACCCTCATACTTAATATTGCAATATGCATTGCCTTAGCTAACTTTAGTTCATTCATGAGTGTTCGTATTGGTATTGGTTTTCTTTGTATTTATACTAAGGGCTCTAACTGCTCTCCTTATATACAGTTTCTAGCTGAACTAGAACCCTCTAGTGGGAGGGGTGGATTGGAGAAGCATAGCCTAAATAGAAACAATGTTACAATTTCTATCATAGACTTGTACAAAGCTTCAATGCAAGTCTTATGGGAATAAATAAGCAGGATTTCCAGACAAAAGTCTTGATATATAAACAACACAGATACACTAGAAAGTCAGAAGATCGGTGTGTCTGTTTTTTTCCCTTCAAAACTTTGCATAGTTAGAAAATAATAAAGTCCTTTAGCATTAGATGGCTATACATTTCCACAGTGCAGTGCAGCTATAGTGTAATAGCAGTGCAAATGAACAGGATATATTACAATAAACATAAATGCAGATCAACAATATAAAACAGTATAAGTGCACACAACAGCATAAATCATAGTGCAGGTTAACCCTTCAGAATGCAGTAAAGTAGGGAGTTGATGGTTTTGCATAGTAGCAATAAGGTCAAATGTCCACAAATGTTCATAGTTCAAAGTACCCTTGCTCCAGGGCACTACAGTTACATCACTTGAATTGGAAAGTTGTAATTAATCTGCATCACCTCTACAGTGCTCACGGCTAGGTAGTCCTAGGTAAAGATTCAAAGAGAGGAACACTGTATTGGTTAGAACAATGTGTGATACTCTAATTGAGTCACTATAGGGGGGCTCTCTCTGACTGCAGTGAATCATCTGACTGAACAAGTTTTCCCGTGCTATAAGTCCAAACAAAAAGTAAGGAAAAGAGCCACAACAGGAAGTAGAATACATGTGTATTGTGTGACATAAACTTGAGTATTGAGTATTGAGTGACATAAACTTTAAGTCCAAAAAACCTTTCCCCCATTTCTTATGAAAAGAATTGCATAGAATATTTGTCATTAATACATTGTCCCTTTAAAAAGCTGTCCTTGAAGTTAGAGTACAAAGGCCTGATGAATGGACTAATGAGAAGCACTCAGTAGTAGTGATGTCGCGAACATAAATTTTTACGTTCGCGAACGGCGAACGCGAACTTCCGCAAATGTTTGCGAACATGGGAACTGTGCGAACCGCCATAGACTTCAATAGACAGGCGAATTTTAAAACCCACAGGGACTCTGTCTGGCCACAATAGTGATGGAAAAGTTGTTTCAAGGGGACTAACACCTGGACTGTGGCATGCCGTAGGGGATCCATGGCAAAACTCCCATGGAAAATTACGTAGTTGACATAGAGTGTGGTAAGTTGTAACCGCAATGCGATTAATACAGGTTATGTTAATCGCATTGCGAATTCAACTTAGAGCTGGGTTCCTAATGGTTGTATTGCTAGAATATAACGAAGATAACGAATATAGCGCTATATTCTCAATCTTCATTATTTTCTAGCAATACAACAACCATTAGGAACTCAGATCTAAGTTTAATTCGCAGTGCGATTAATATAACCTGCATTAATCGCATTGCGAATTAAACTTAGAGCTGGGTTCCTAATGGTTGTATTGCTAGAATATAGCGAAGATTGAGAATATAGCGCTATATTCTCAATCTTCGTTATATTCTAGCAATACAACCATTAGGAACCCAGTTCTAAGTTGAATTCGCAATGCGATTAATACAGGTTATATTAATCGCATTGCGATTACAACTACTAACACTGCAGCTTCAGAATGAATCTAAGATGGATGCCGTCCTTGCTTTTTGATAAGAGGTGGGAGTGTCTGGAAAGGAGACTGATGTACTAGCCCTAAAAAGGGCTTTTTGGGGTGGCTGTCAGGACGCTGTCCTTACAGCAGAGATCTGATGAGTCTTTCAGGACTGGAGTGGACACTGAATACACTAGCCTAGCTATCGTTTTCCCTATTAAATCAGCAGCAGCTACACTGTCCCTCCTCTCACTAAGACTGCAGCTTCCGAATGAATCTAAAATGGATGCTGTCCAGGAGATGGGAGGGAGGGTATGCCGATTGGCTGGAATGTGTCTGCTGACTGTGAGGTAGAGGGTCAAAGTTTATTCAATGATAGGGGGTGGACCGAACATTGCAGGCATGCTGGGAGTTGTAGTTTTGCAACATGTGGAGGCACACTGGTTGGGAAACACAGGTCTAGATCATTACTCTTCCCAAATCTATATTCAGCTATATGGCTTAGGAAATATGCTGTCAAACAATGATCCTAGGTTTTGGTATAGACACATGATCTAGACTACCATATTTGCCTATACCAAATATAAATATGCAACCAAATGTGGCAAAATACACAAAAAAATAAAATAAAAAATGAAAAAATTATAGAAACGCAGATGCGTTTTTGATGCTTTTTCTATCAAAAACGCCCAAATGGCCCCTCGGGGGTTCAGATATCTTGCTTTGGAGGCAGCAGAACGTTGGTGGTAGTCATAGTCAACCGTCATATACAATCAAATAGAGGCATCAAATGGATTCGGAAAGCGATTAATAATTGTAAGTGTTATTCGCATTGCGATTACAACTTAGAGCTGAGTTCCTAATGGTTGTATTGCTAGAATATAACGTATATTCTAGCAATACAACAACCATTAGGAACTCAGCTCTAAGTTGAATTCGCAATGAGATTAATGCAGGTTATATTAATCGCATTGCGATTAAATTTAGCTCTGAGTTCCTAATGGTTGTATTGCTAGAATATAACGAAGATTGAGAATATAGTGCTATATTCGTTATCTTCATTATATTCTAGCAATACAACCATTAGGAACTCAGCTCTAAGTTGTAATCGCAATGCGAATAATACAGGTTATATTAATCGCATTGTGATTTACAATTACTAACACTGCAGCTTCAGAATGAATCTAAGATGGATGATGTCCTTGCGTTTAGATAGGAGGTGGGAGGGTCTGGGAGGGAGGGTATGCTGATTGGCTGGAATGTGTCTGCTGACTGTGAGGTACAGGGTCAAAGTTTACTCAATGATAAAGTATAGGGGCAAACGCGAACATCGAATATGTTCGTGGTAGGGAGAAAGCGGAATAGAAACAGGGCGGCACTACCCAGTGAGTATCCCCGTGGGTCAATGCTGGTCACCACCGAACCGGCGTGCGTGGGGCCGTACGTGGTGCTCTGCTCCAAATATGCAAAAAGTAATCCAATGGATAAAGGTAGAGAAAAAGCGGTGCGGCACTCACCCGGCTGGTATAACAGTTCCGTTTAATGTGTCATAAGGCAAGGACACAAACCTTCAGGTAGCGGGGGCGGATATCGAGCTGAGCGGCTGCAAGGAGGCGACAGCCGTTTCGCGCTTGGACTAGCGCATCGTCAGGCCAATAAGATCAGCGTGCGCAGAGGCGCACTTTTATGACGTCGTCCCGTTGCCGGCTCCAGCTACGTAACCCGTCAGACTGCTGATCCTGAAACTACTGACATCACAAGAAGCAGTTTAAAATGTTTCAAAATGTTACATTCAATTTTGCATTAATTCGATCACAACGATACTTGTCTATCTCAGATAAAACTTTTCAATAAGTTATTTTCCTGATCCGTGCTGCTGACCACATATTGCATAGAAAAGTCATAATAAAGACAAGCACATAATTTTGTATATCGTTAATAAAGGAGGAGTAGTTTAACAAAATAGGGATTTAATTGCAGGATGCAGACCACATGGTGTATAGACACCATAGGTATGTATAGAAAGATACAGGTATTGAGGGATTCAAGACCTGTCTATACGGGCCTGCGTGATGCAAGAACAATGAAAATGGCACCTCAGAACTAATGATGGGGAGCGGGAGCAGGTGTCACCTCCCATAAGTAGGATACCTCGGAGGGGCGATACCCTACAAGAAAACCGCTAGGTCATTTTTTTCATTCAAACCAATCGGTCCCATAGCTTGCGTGCGTAAGATCCACCATGCCTCTCTTCTCAACAGGATCCGACGCCTATCTCCTCCGCGGGAGGGTTTCTTAACCCATTCAATGCCCGCAAAGGTTAGGCAGCGTGCGTCACCACCATGGCGCTCTTGAACATGGGCAATCAATCTGGGGCAACCTCTCCCTGTTTTTACAGAAGCGAAGTGTTCCTTAACCCTTTCGAGCAGGGGCCTCTTAGTTTTGCCTATGTAAAAGGCCTGACATTGGCACAGAATGGCGTATACTACATAAGTGGTCCTGCATGTTATAAAGTCCCGAATCTTATGACTAATTGCCCCAAGCTGTAGTATCTTCGCTTGGGAATTCTGGGGGCATATTGAGCAAAAACCACATTTGTGGTTGCCCACTGGTTTTCGCTGAGTTAGCCAATCTTTGGGCTGTGGCTCCTTAAATTCACTATGCACTAATCGATCCCTGATGGTGGTGCTTTTTCTAAACGCCACCATTGGTTTTTGTAGTGTAAGTGGTGCTAGCGCAGTATCTCCTTTTAACAAATCCCAGTTGTCTAAAATCACTTTACGGATCGTATCCGCCATGGGACTGTACCCAAAGGAAAAAACAAAGCGATCGGGTGAACGATCGCTCTCTGTCTTCTCGTTCAGCAACGTAGCGCGTGGGCGAATTAACGCTTTGCGTAGGGCAGCGTCCAAGTCTTCAGGTGGGTAGCCCCTCACGATCAAACGTTCCTTGAGTTGCGACGCCTGTTTTAAGAACCCATCGTCAGAGCTGTTGATTCTCCGAAGACGGACAAATTGCCCGTAGGGTACAGCTCTTTTCACTGCCTGAGGGTGGAAACTGGTCTGGTGGAGCAGCGAGTTGGTTGCCGTGGGCTTGCGATGGCCAGAGGTGACGAGGGAGCCCCCTCTCACCTCGACTCTAACATCCAAGAAGTCAAGGCTATCGCCCCCATAGTTGACCGTGAACCTCATGTTCATACGGTTGACTTGGTTGAGATGATTCACAAACCCTCGGCATTGATCCTCGCTGCCCGACCAGACCAGAAATACATCGTCCACATACCTCAAGAACAGGTGTATGTATTGAAGAAAGGGGTTATCGACCGTGAAGACATAAGACTCTTCAAATACCGCCAGGTACAGGTTCGCGAAAGTGCAGGACACCGGAGTGCCCATCGCGGTACCCTGCACCTAGCGGTACCACTGGTTGCCGAATGAGAACATATTATTGGTGAGGACGAGATGAAGGGCATCCTCCACGAACCGACAAAAGGCTGGTCCCTTTGAGGTTCGAGCTAGCACTGTATTGACAGCTTGAATGCAAAGATCATGAGGGACGCGAACAATCTATGTTTGCCGGGAACTGTTTGCCGAAGAATAGTTCGGGCCATCTCTACTCAGTAGTACTCACATATCTCATCACTATAGTAATTTTACATTATTCCAATTCACCTGGATAGTAGAAAACTTTATGTATTTCATTACAAACATACAAATGTAAAGCTCTGTTCACACATCGGCATCTAGATTCAGTGACTATACTGAGAAATGCTTCTGGCCATCAGTTATGCAAAGAGTGTCATTTTGTCATATGTTCATGTGGTGTACATGTATAAACTTTTTATACTGTATTGAATAACGCAGTTGACTATTTTCGATACCAAGGGGTTCTGCAAAAAATGTATTCCACTTTCCCGTGACAGTATTCTGGTCTGTATCTTCTGCAGCACACTGCTTCTGGAGGTGTCCACTCGCTCTCTCCCTCCCTTCTCTTATTGTTAGAGAGAACGGCAGGGAGGCTAGTACATGACAAAGCACAGCGTAGAGTTAGTGAATTGAAATTTTCTGTTCAGTATTTTTAGACCTTTAGACAGTCAGATGCTTCTGTGGTATACTGAAGTACAATAGCATTTCATACATTTTTGTATAACTTTTATTGACAAATACATCTAGTATATGCAAAGACTCAATATTTCCAGTATTGACCTTCTTTTTCAAGACTTTTGCAATTCGCCCTGGGATGGTAGATATCAGCTTCTGGGCCAAATATCTGTGTTTTGTTTGTCCACCTGCTTTTGGAGGATTGAATGCAGGTTTTCAATGGGACTGAGTTCTGGGGAGTTTCCTGGCCATGGACCCAAAATGTCGGTTCACCAAGCTACTTAGTTATCACTTTTGCCTTGTGACATAGTGCTCCTGGATCAATAGGAGAAGTTGCACCTGGAGGATGTTTTGAAACCATTTATTCTCTGAATTCGGCAAGGCGCCTTATAATACTGCCTCCCGCCAAACCCTATTGCCCATAATAGGGTGCAACAGAGATTTGCTTGCTACTCTGCTCCACACAAAAGTTTCCTTCTAGCCAATTCCTGGCATTCTGTGCCAGTACAGCTAGCCAGAGAGCACAACTGTAAATGTGAAACTAGCCCTAACAGGTTATTTTGTGGCAAGGCTGAAATACAGAGGAAATGGTTTTTTTGTGATTAAGTTCATTTTCATGGCAAGGAATAACTGGGCTATGTACACCTTCGTAAGCAATTTTTTTTATAATTGTATGTTACTCATTTTTGGCTAAAAAAATGTTTTTTAATTGGCCTTTATTAGAAATATTGAGCCACTATGTCACAAAGGGTTAACTGTGTGAATGGTATTTTTAGTTTGTGCAATCATCTAATAAACCTTATCTCTAAACCACTGAGAGATCATAAACACTTATTTAAGCCACATTCTTATCAGTAAGATAAGAACTGAGCTATAATGAGTGTTTATAAGGTCAGAGAGCAGAGATAAGGAGTCCGTCTGCTCCTGGTCTGACGGAATAGACAGAAAATCCAAAGGAGGCTACTAGAGCATCTCAGCTCTGTACAGAAAAAAGGAAGCCATATTTTTTAATAAAGACTAATTAAAAAAAAATTTGCTCAAAATGAGTACAATGCAATAACTAAAAAAATTCCCCCAAAGGTGTACCTGGCCTTTGAATGCAATTCATCCAATCACTGCAAATTGTAACCATGAAAACTAAAGCAGAAAACTTTGTGAAAATCATAATTTATGTCAGTCTCAAAACATTTAGCCACAAATGTTTTACTGTCTGTGAGAAGGGGCTATCTTAGTTAATAAGCTAAGCCGTACAGCCTGCCCCCTATCAAGCCCATCACTGACACAAGGAAGGGGGTGCTTCCTTTTTGTGTTGGAGCCAAGCAGTTTTTGAAAAAGTTGAATTATTTTACTATTTTACATTTCAAAAACAAAACATCAATAAATAACTTTTTCTGACTACTTTAATGCTCCAATTATGAGCTGATTATGAGCTGTATATATAAGGTCTCCTTTACACTGCAGTATTCTGGTCAGTATTTTACCTCAGTATTTTTAAGCCAAAACCAGGGGCGGGTTCAAAACACAGAAGAGTAACAAATCTATCCATTATAGTTTTTCACTCTGTGGGTTCAACTTCTGCCTTTGACTCACAAATACTGATACAAAATAATGCCATGTGAATGAGGCCTAAGATACATAGATCTAGTCCTGCTCTCAGCAGAAAAGTGGACACAGTTCTATTCAGTCTAGGCAATCCTCTGTGAGCTGAATACTTCCTGATAGCTTGCTGAACTGTATCAGTCCATCAACGATGTATCAGTCTGGAGTTGGAGGATTATGTAAACTGAAATAAATATTGTCAACTGTGAGAAGTATGGCGTGTAGCCTCTGGATGAGTAAAAGGGAAACTTACCCATGGTGTACCTCCAATGGAGACAAAGTGAGGAGCCAAAAATGTCTGGGTAGAAAATTCTGTAGGTAAGTCGTGGCCTGTGTCAGATAGAGAAGATGGTAAAAGTAGACAGATGCCCTCACCTGTGATGGATTTACCTCTACTGTAACCACCTATATGGTCTGTAGGGCATCTGTGTAGAACAGGTATGTACCAATATACAGTATGGTCACTGTATGGTGGTAATATTGTCCTTTGTATAGTGATTATTCTTTAGTAACAGTGTGGTAATATTATTGATTCACTATGTAGTGGTAGTGCCTTGTATAGTGGTACCACTAGTAATATTGGTATTTGCTTAATAACACAGAGAATCAACTAGGCTGTGCAAGCTTCAGACAGCAAGGTATTTGCAAGTTTATGGCATTGAGACTTTGCTGCCTCCGGCACTTACCGCATTTTGAGATGAACTGGCCATCGGTATCTGAGTTCTACGTCCCTCAGCGAACTGCAGAGGATTTAATAAGAACTTATTTGCATGTTTTGGGTTATTTTGGTGAGACTGGAAAGTATATTTAGGGAGAGCAACAGAGAGTACTACAACCTCCATCATTGTTGCTATCTATACACTATTGGGAGAGACACTGTCATATACTTTGGAACTGTACCTTTTGCTGCTGTATGTACTACTACCCTTATCAATCCAGTAAAGAAAGACCTTGGGAGAGATCTATCAAACTGGTGTTAAGTAGAAATGGCTTAGTTGCCCATAGCAACCAATCAGATTCCAGCTTTCTTCTTCCAATGGAGCTGTCCAAAATGAAAGGTGGAATCTGATCGGTTGCTATGGGCAACTAAGCCAGTTCTACTTTACACCACTTTAAAAAAAAATACATCTTTATATATTGCCACCAACGGGCCTGGTTGTTGACTCCGCCATCCATCCGTCGGCTGCTGCTTCTGCACTCCTGCTTTGTACCCACCCAAACTGCTCACCATCAAGGGCACCGCAACTACTACCAGGCACAGGTTCCAACACCAGAGTGTGCCATGAGGGAAGAAAGGAACAAGTCCTCAAGTCACTGCACAGCACTATAGAGCAGTATGCTGGAGCAAGCTACCATGAGTGAGTACTACTACCACCATCATAACCACTACTACTCCTCCCATCCTTGCCTCTACTGTGGATCATTGCAGTAGCAGTTGTAGCAATTCCTTTGGGTCCCGTAGTACTAGGGGGGCCTAGACTTCCGTCTGCCACACGGTGGTGATTACTATGTGTGTACTCGCAGGTGAGGCCCGGGTCATAATGGATAACATATACAGCAGTAAGACCCGAAATTTGGGCCAAGTCCAACTACTGTGTCTGTCATTCATGAGGACCTGGGTCTCATTCCTCAGCCATGGTCTGCTCTCCCCAGGCGGGATGCAGTGACATGATCGCGCCTGCTGGGCTGAGTAGAAAAGCCCACTGGCTAATGATCATCCACTGGCCCGTGGTCTCTTACTCAGCCCAGCAGGTGCAATGACGTCACTGTATTGTGCCTGCTGGGGAGAGCGGGATGTGCTCCATTCATTGGGAGTACGGGGCTAGGTGAGAATTATTGTTTTTTATTAACGTTATAGGGCCAGCACTACCATAAGGGGGCTCTAAAGGGCCAACATTACTGTAAGGGGGCACTAAGGGACCGGCACTACTGTAAGGGGCACTAAAGGACCAGAACTACTATAAGGGCCACTAAGGGACCAGAACTACTGTAAGGGGCACTAAGGGATCAGAACTACTGTAAGGGCCACTAAAGGACCAGAACTACTGTAAGGGGCGGGCCACTAAGGGACTAGAACTACTGTAAGGGGGCACTAAGGGACCAGAACTACTGTAAGGGGGCACTAAGGGACCAGAACTATTGTAAGGGGCACTAAGGGACCAGAACTACTGTAAGAGCCACTAAGGGACCAGAACTACTGTAAGGTCCACTAAGGGACCAGAACTACTGTAAGGGCCACTAAGGGACCAGAACTACTGTAAGGGTCACTAAGGGACGAAAATTACTGTAAGGGGCACTAAGGAACCAACACCACTGAATAGGGGTACTAAGGGAGCAGCACTACTGTAAGGGGGCACCAGGGGTGCAAAACTACTGTGTGAGAACACTAAGGGGGCACTAAGGGACCAGCACTACTGTAAGGGGGCACTAAGGAACTAGCATTACTGTAAAGGGGCCCTAAGGGAGCAGCACTACTGTAAGGGGACACTAAGGGACCAGCACTACTGTAAGTGGGCACTAAGGGTCCACTCACACATCCGTGTGTTTTGCGGATCCACGGATCCGCAAAACACGGACACCGGTAATGCAAGTTCCGCATTGTGCGGAACGCACATTGCCGGCACTCTCATAGAAAATGCCTTTTCTTGTCCGCAATTGCGGACAAGAATAGGACATGTTCTATTTTTTTGCGGAACGGAAGTGCGGACCCGCAATTCCGGATCCGGGTGGGTCATAGTGTGTCCCCATAGAAATGAATGGGTCCGCAATTCCGTTCTGTAAAATGTGAAACGAAATTGCGGATGTCTGGAGCCTTAGTGACCAGCACTACTGTAAGGGGGCACTAAGAGAGCAGCACTACAGTTAAGGGGCACTAAGGGGGGTGGGGCTAAAACTACTGTGTGGGAACACTAAGGGGGCATGACTACTATGTGGGGGCACTAAGGGGGCATAACTACTGTGTGGGGGCATTAAGGGGGAATAACTGCTGTGTAGGGCACTAAGGGGACATTGTACTGCAAAGGGGGCATTACTTTTGTATGGGGAACTGATGGACGTTGCTGTGGGAGAAGGATAAGAAATCTGCTACAGGCCCAGGCTTTTCTAGTCATGCCCCTGTCCCCAATGATCACACATCCATGGGACCAGCTGATGTTAGACCATTTTCCATGATATGGTGTTCCTTCATGTTACACCCTGCTTGAATAGAAGAAATCTGGACACATTTTCCCCATCACTGTCTTCCAATAAGCCTTTGTACTGCATTGTATGCCCATAAATACTCGGCAGCAGCACGATGAGAGCAGTAGTGAACCCGGGGGGTAGAGTAGTGCTTCCTGCGCACCAGGCAGGTGTACACATCGCCATTCTCCCCATCCCCTCTGTGCCGGTATGTACCGCTGTTTGGCGCCTAGAGGGCGCTGCCATCCACCCACGGAGCGGGGCTGGGAGGCTCAGAGCGCTCTCCGCGCACATCTAACCTACATAACCCTGAGCCGCTCTTCCTGGGCTCCCATTAGCAGTAGCGGGGCGGGCGGGACAGGTAGCTGCATCTCTATGAGGCTCACGGCTGCACATCTCCGAGGTGACTACTTGCTCTGGTAGAAGTTGGTCGCTGTAGCCACTTCCCCCCACAGCTGTCTGAGGTGACTGGAGCTCCTGCCGCTATTTATGTCACCCGCGGACAAGTGACAGTGAGGAGAGACGACGCTAACTCGGGCTCCATTGTGCTAGTGACAAGGACCGGAGGCCAGTGACCGTGCTGCGCGCCCAGTGGTGGCGAGGTGGAGGAGGAGAGGGGGACAAGACAGAGAACGAGCCCGGCAGCAGCGGCACCGGCAGGCTCCGGTTAGGAGCTGTCCTGCGCCCTCGGACCTTCCGTCGCTGCCGTTTCTCGTGTGTGTTTGTGCGCTGCTGCGCGTCCCCAAGCACCCCGACCCTGCACCACCCGAGGAGGAAACCGGGGGGAGGAGGCGGCGGCGGCATGGCTTCTACTACCACCTGCACCAGGTTCACGGACGAGTACCAGCTCTTCGAGGAACTCGGGAAGTAAGTGCTGCCCCTGCTGTCACCTACTGAGCGCCTAGCCCCTCACCTGCCCCAGCTCCTAGCCCCCTCACCTGCCCCAGCTCCTAGCCCCCCCTCACCTGCCCCAGCTCCTAGCCCCCTCACCTGCCCCAGCTCCTAGCCCCCTCACCTGCCCCAGCTCCTAGCCCCCCTCACCTGCCCCAGCTCCTAGCCCCCTCACCTGCCCCAGCTCCTAGCCCCCTCACCTGCCCCAGCTCCTGCGCCCCCTCACCTGCCCCAGCTCCTAGCCCCCCTCACCTGCCCCAGCTCCTAGCCCCCTCACCTGCCCCAGCTCCTAGCCCCCTCACCTGCCCCAGCTCCTAGCCCCCTCACCTGCCCCAGCTCCTAGCCCCCTCACCTGCCCTAGCTCCTAGCCCCCTCACCTGCCCTAGCTCCTAGCCCCCCTCACCTGCCCCAGCTCCTAGCCCCCCTCACCTGCCCCAGCAGGTTCTGTATACGGTACATACCTGTGTATACACTGTTGTATCTCCCCTGTACATACTGGATCTTCTGTATACGGTACATACCTGTGTATACACTGTTGTATCTCCCCTGTACATACTGGATCTTCTGTATACGGTACATACCTGTGTATACTGTTATCTCCCCTGTACATACTGGATCTTCTGTATACGGTACATACCTGTGTACACTGTTATCTCCTCTGTACATACTGGATCTTCTGTATACGGTACATACCTGTGTATACTGTTATCTCCTCTGTACATACTGGATCTTCTGTATACGGTACATACCTGTGTATACTGTTATCTCCTCTGTACATACTGGATCTTCTGTATACGGTACATACCTGTGTATACTGTTGTCTCCTCTGTACATACTGGATCTTCTGTATACGGTACATACCTGTGTATACTGTTGTCTCCTCTGTACATACTGGATCTTCTGTATACGGTACATACCTGTGTATACTGTTATCTCCTCTGTACATACTGGATCTTCTGTATACGGTACATACCTGTGTATACTGTTATCTCCTCTGTACATACTGGATCTTCTGTATACGGTACATACCTGTGTATACTGTTATCTCCTCTGTACATACTGGATCTTCTGTATACGGTACATACCTGTGTATACTGTTGTATCTCCTCTGTACATACTGGATCTTCTGTATATGGTACATACCTGTGTATACACTGTTGTATCTCCCCTGTACATACTGGATCTTCTGTATACGGTACATACCTGTGTATACACTGTTGTATCTCCCCTGTACATACTGGATCTTCTGTATACGGTACATACCTGTGTATACACTGTTGTATCTCCCTGTACATACTGGATCTTCTGTATACGGTACATACCTGTGTATACACTGTTGTATCTCCCCTGTACATACTGGATCTTCTGTATACGGTACATACCTGTGTATACACTGTTGTATCTCCCCTGTACATACTGGATCTTCTGTATACGGTACATACCTGTGTATACACTGTTGTATCTCCCCTGTACATACTGGATCTTCTGTATACGGTACATACCTGTGTATACTGTTGTCTCCTCTGTACATACTGGATCTTCTGTATACGGTACATACCTGTGTATACACTTTTGGATCTCCTCATGTATCACTATATATACTTGTACTGTGACATCTGCACAGACCCGTGTTCACTACTTGCACGCACCCCTGTGTACATACGATCTTAAATGCTTGCCTAGGCCTGCATGTTTGTACATGTCATTTGCACGCTTGCCTGCAGTCCTTATACACGGCGGTCATGTCTGATGTTTGTGTTCTGTGTAAAGAGCTTCTATCCCAGATGCTCATGGAAGTATTGTGCCACATTTGTCGCGATATTGTAATTGTGTGGCCACGCCCCTTTTTGGCACTTACAGAAATCGGATCCTTTGGTAAGGATGACGTGCAGGTGTTAATGGCTTCCTAGGATCCATGGAGTGAGTGCGCGTTCATGTTTGGAGGGGGTGTGCTCTACCAGGAGGGTTTTCTCACTCTGCAGCAAGGGGGCTGCCAGCCATGATATTGGGAAGCCCTGGTCAGGAGCTATCTAGCACGTAGCGCCTCCGATCCTCCTCCTTTTACAGTGTACATACAGGAATAGGCTTCATAAGACACCGAGGAACCTATTCTGCTCCCTTTATCCACAACCTGTGACATAACCGAGAGCTGCCCCCACAGTTGTGCTGGCCTCTGGCGGGATCCAGAAGTGTCATGTAAGAAAAGCTCTGTTCACACGGTTTATGACGGTATGACAGATCTGTTATCTGCAATCCTCAACACTGAAATTCCAGCACCAAGAAAGAGAAGTCTTGGAATTATGGAAACCACAGGATTGATGGGCATGTTAAGGCTCATGCACATGAACGTATTTTTTGTCCTCGTTTTTGCGGGTCGGATGCAGATCCATTCACTTCAGTGGGCCCGCAAAAAATGTGGAAAGCACATGGTGTGCTGTTGTGGGCCCTCGGGCGATAAATACACAGTGGGCCCCCTTGTGGTATTTTGCACGAAGCATGCGGCAATGAAACTGCAGTGGAGGTCATACTGTATGGAGTGGGTACTGGGGGACATTATAGTCTGTGAGGGGGCCACAGGGGGTCATTATACTGTATGAGGTGCTACTGTGGTCATTATACTGTATGGGGGGCCACCGGGGGTCATTATACTGTATAGGGGGGCACTGGGGGTCATTATAATGTTAGGGGCCCTCACACAGTATAGTGGCCCCCTCACACTGTATATTGACGCCCCTCACATACCTATCATAGCTGAAGTGCAGGGAAACCTGTGATCCTTTCATTCACTAACCGCAGCTCATCTCCCTGGACGCCTTCTCTACTTCGGCCCGGCACAGCAGAGAGACACACGTGATGACGTCACTCACTGCACAGTGTACTGTCCTCTGCACCCCCAAGATCCATGCCTCACAAGTGCACCGCACCCCCAAGATCCATGCCTCACAAGTGCACCGCACCCCCAAGATCCATGCCTCACAAGTGCACCGCACCCCCAAGATCCATGCCTCACAAGTGCACCGCACCCCTCATTCCTGTGGCTACAATCTATCTGCACATTCAGATTGAAATCTGCTATTAACCTCATTGCAACCTGAAATCTCTGGATCTGGAAGCAATATAGACCATATACTGTCCAGCAGAGGGGTCTTCAGGGTCACAGTCCAGTTCAGCAGGGTGGATCAGTCTCCGTGAAGAGTGTCCGGTGGGATCCAGCACCTACCTGCTGCTCTTATAGCTCCAGAGCCCAGGGGAGCACCGATCCAGGCGCCTAGCTCCTCTCCTCCCGCTCTACACAAACAGAGTGCTGGCCACTCACCTTCTTCTCCCCCCTGACAGCAGCTCCAAGGTGTTGGGCATGCTTACATCTCATACCCACGTCTCTCTGCAAATATTCAACCCCCCCCTTCTACAATCAAACACGCCCCCACCGCATCCTGCAGAACGCGTGTCTACTCCTGAAGGATCGGGATGGGCAGTGACCAGCCCTCCCCCCTTGACACACACTGCACAGTGGGCCCCCCCAGGAGCAGTGGGCCCTGGCACTTGGCTGGGTATCCCAGGTGCGGACGCCGGCCCTGCATGGCATCCACAAAAATATAGAACATGTCCTATTCTTGATAGGACTGTTCTTTTATGAGCTGTACGTTCTGTAAAATATGGAACGCATGCGGCTGTTATCCTTGTTTTGCGGACAACAAAACTGGCTACTGTAGAGTGCATGAACCCTTAATGTTTTGCAACTGATAAAAAATGTAACCAAATATTGAAAGCATATCGATTCATTAAGTATTGAGTATGAGTTCCATGAGCAGACATGCATTCACTTACATGCCTGCCATGCTATTAATGGGGTTATTAACGGTTGTCTGAGAAATCTTCTGCGCTGAATTCACATGGACACGCAAATCATCAAGATCTGCTGTTGGCTGCTACCCTCTCAGTTGCCGACCAATGATGTCCCAGATGTGCTCAATGGGAGACAAGTCCGGAGTCATTGCATGCCATAGCAGCACGGTTGGGCCACGTAGGCTGCTCAGAGTAGCTCAAGCGATTTGCACCTTGGTGTTATCCTGTTGAAAACAGCTCCTGGGACACTTTAGAGAAACAACCGTACCACTCGTTCCATGACCAAATCCATGTGATGCCGAGGTGTACCTGAAATGAACACTAGAGGGATCCAGCTTTTGTACATTATCCCACCCCATACCATAATACTGGGAGTAGGAACTGTGTGACGTTCTCTTGTGAAGCCCTCTTCATGGCGTTGACCACATGCGCCAATAGTCTTTGAGAGCGGTGCCGTGAGGTCAGTGGAACACCTGTAGCTGGACATCTAGCTCATAGCCCAGTGTCGTGCAGACTCCTTCTGATGGTTTGTGTAGACGCTGTTTGCCACCCTAGGCTTGGGATCTGACTTCCAATTTCACTTGCAGCACAGAATGGATCACTATTCGCCATTCTTCTAATCCGATAATCTGTCCATGAAAAAGTTCACCTCTGTGCACCTCTTGCTGTCATTCCAGTTCGTTGTTCTCCAGACCACCAGGACACCCCAAGTTAAACCGTTCTGACATATTGTCCTAGGTGCGTAGTGATCTGCCGAGGTTTCTCATTTCAAGGATTCTGTCCCACTCTGACAAGTGGTGATAACCGGCACGTCAACGAACAGGAGGCAACAATCATCCAACATAACTTGGTCCGATTTTTGAGGTTTCATGTAGCCAAAAAACTTTGCTTTCATTCTGGCTTTTATGCCCCTCCCACATGCCACAGATTGGAGCAAGGTGCTTGAAAATTTGATCTTCTGCAGATCTTAGCAACACTAGCTACTGCCTTGATTTTCATAACTTTATGGAGTGTCTTTCTTGGTGTTACAGTCCTCAGCACTAGAGATGAGCGAACTTTAAAAAATAGTTCGGCGTTCGGGTTGTGGTAATCGCCACATCCCGTTATGGATTCCACTACCGCGGACTATACCGGCATATGGAATCCATAAGGAGCGGCTTCCACGAACCCGAACTGTTGAAAAGCCGAAGGACCTGGGGTGACGTCTGGCCTGTGGGTTCTTTTTTACAGATTTGTATAGCGCAGATATGGTCATGAGCCATAGCTTTTGTATTATTTCCATCGCTGGAGCTGTCTTGCACCACTGTAAGGGCTAATGCACACGACTGTATGCCCTCCAAGACATACGGTCCGTGACGAGCCATATGTCCCGGAGCGGCATCAATCATCATGTATTACAATGATGCTGTGCACGTCGGGCCGCCCGCGGGACTATTGTTCCCACTCATAAGTCGTGTGCATGAGCCCTAAAGGGGATGCATTGCAGCAGCCCCATTGTTCTTTGGATTGGTGGAGGTTCTGGCACCGATCAGGAAGTGATGGCATATCCCAGAGATATGCCAACAGCTTCTGTTACAGGAATAAACCTTTACCCTCAGTTCACACTTGCGCGTTTTACAGCGCGTTCGAACGCGCTGTAAAACGCTCAACAGGAGAAAACTCATGTTTCCCTATGGGCATGGTTCTCACCTGAGCGTTTTACAGCGCGTTGAACGCGCTGTAAAACGCCCTACGCTCAAAGAAGTTCTTGAGCTTCTTTGGGGCGTTTTGTCGCGCGTTTGCACCCATAGACTTTAGTGGGAACGCGCGTTTAACACGCGTTAAAGTGTAGATATGCCTTTTTCAATTGGTCTTCAGAGTCACGAACGCGCATATGACGCGCGTTTCCTATTTGCAAAAACGCGCTGTGATACGCGCGGTAAACGCGCATCTCAGAAACGCTCAGGTCTGAACCCAGCGTTAAAGAGTGCCTGGCAGCAGTTTTGACCGTGCTAAACTGCTGACGGCACTATACAGGAGCTGGAGAGAGCAGGACAAACATACCTTTTGTGGAGCTTTTATCATCAGGATTGATATGAATATGGAGTTTTATTCAGCCAGATTCTGTTTCTGCTTGATTGCCGGCCTAGCTTCCTGCATAATCATCTCGCCTCTTCTCTCAGTCAAGAAGGAGAGGTTGGGGCTGGCAGAGAAATGCAAGAGCAAGGGTGCACACAGGATCTTAGGACTAACCGCTGTGCACCTATCGGGATTCTTTACCTTTTTCTTACTGATGATCGCTGGGGATCCCTGCCCATCAGCGGTTTGAGAAGGCAGCAGTGCTCGCAGTAGTCCGTGGCCTTCTCGCAGGCTAGTGTAGGGTCCACTCTGCTTTTTATTAAGGCCTCCATTAAATCCAGGGATGCAGGTACCAAATGGCACCAGGAGAAGTATAGTGGACTCAGCATGCATGTTGGTATCACTGGATTTAATGGAGGCTATTATGGCACCAAAAATGGTAAAAAGCAGAATGGACCCAGCATACATGTGGAACCTGCACTCCCTGAATTTTATGGTGGCCATTTTGGCACATTACAGGTAGTATTTAGTGTTAGGTTCCAGTCTGATAGAGATCGCCTTGACATTTGGCAGACGGGTCCAAATAATTTTGAAGAAAATGTATTTGCCAAGAATCTCAGATTTGCTAAATAAGCGTAGCATTAGCACCAGAATGTTTTCTATAATTATGGCATTATTGTACTTTATTTGTGTCTGCAGAGCGCTGTTGCATTGCCTTTTTTTTCTCTGTATATGACACTCCCTTATTATGGATGATCCGGCTATAGCTGTGGACGGCCAGTAGCACTGCGTATAGATACACACGCCACCACTATTATCTGGTTTGTATCAGAGCAGGAAACATTTCCTGTTGTGTGCCGTGTTATCAGCGCTGACAGTGTGTATGTAACAGCGTAAGGCACACGAGGAATCCCTCGCCCCAAGATCTCTGCCTCAGGCCTCTTCATACGAGCGATACTGATCGTATCGGGGTCCGTTCAGGGAAAACTGATGGGTTTTGAAGGCAAGTTTAATCAGTTTTTTTCTTTTTCTGCGATTCCGTTCAGTGTGTGCCGGATTGCATACGTTTTTCATGCATGTGAAACCCCCCCCCCCCCCCCCCAAAGAATAACCTCTACATCTCCTAGCCACCTTCAGTGAAAAATGCATCCCATCCGGATGTCTTCTGTTTTTCACACAAGCCCCATTCACTTCTTAACGCACTTAAAACACACAGTATAGAACATGCTGCATTTTTTTTAATCCTGAGCGCAGAATTCATTTGTGAAAAAGAACGCTGATGTGCACAGGCCCATTGAATTGAATGGGTCAGGATTCAGTCCGGCTTCTACGCATTCACTACACACATCACATCTGGAGGGAAAGCACGCTCGTGTGGAAGAGCGCTTACAGTACAAGCAGTCAGGAGCAGCAGGGTATGTCATTGGCTCCGAGCAGCCTATTCCGCAGTGTATTTTACCAGCACGCTTAGTGCTTGATGGTTTGTGCGAGTTGCTGCTGTACTAGGATGCAGCCTCTGCTTCCATCATCCCTCAGCTCTGGAAATAAAGAAAATACGGAGATATCACCGCTGCTGATTCAGTCACATGGAATGTAGGTCACCAGCAGAGGAGAATATCTCATCGGGCTTGTACTGTATTTCCAGGCATTTGCAGGAGGCTTCCCCCTGTGATGGTCTTTGGGAGGGCATTACATTCCTACCTGATTTGTGTAGTCAGAAGCAGTAACACCTAATTCCTCTTGCATTTATCTTGCCCAGACCTTTCAGTGGTGGCCCTAGTAGTTAGGACCCTGGCTACTGTTTCCTCTCGTGCCCTGACAAGACAAGATGTAGATCCGAATGCTAGAAATTGGCAGGGGAGTTATAATGCACAGTCATTCCTTTGCTTTGGGGTCTCAGCTCATAGACCCTGCCACTGTTATTGGAAAGCTTGACACGATGGGGCCCATCTGCATGCTACTGTTTTTATACTACTCCTGCACACATCTTTGGGCCCCCTCAGGCTGCCACATTTCTATAGACTTCAGGGCTCCTTGCCCTACCGGTCTGGTATGACCCCTTTCTGTGGGAACTCATTTACTTGTTTAATGTTGCCCACTTTGTTTCTAGGCATAGCCAGTGTTGGCATGGTTTAAAACCGTGTGATATGCCTGTATTACAGAAATGTTAATATTGTTAATTATTTGTTAATACTGCACTGCTTGTGCTGGAAATTCCTCCTAAGGCTGTTAGTATCATATTCCCTGGACTTTACATCGGGTGTTTATTTCCTTTTTAACTTTTACTTGCTCCAAGCATGGCAGGTGCCTGCTGTGTAATACAGCCTGCATCCGGAAGCAACGACTGGGATCGGTGATAACACCAATCGCCGGGCTCCGATTGGTCGTTATGACAGCCTGGGGCCTTGGGAAAGTTCCCAGGCCTCTTATGACTAACTGCCTGAAAAGCCTTGCCCAAGGCAAGGCTTCTCAGGCAGCGTGTCAGTCCATTAGACTGTAATAGTATTCAGTTGCGGTCTATGAAACGGGCTATCAGAGGACAGCATGTTCAGGTCTCCTAAGATGAAATGTAAGACAAAATAATAATTAAAATCAGTAAGTAAAGTGAACACCCGCGCTCCCACTATATTATGACGCTTATTTGTAGTTCAGGCAAGATCGCTGCAACAATTCTACACCAGCCTGGTTACTAATTAAAAATCATCCCCCTTCCTCAATGTTACATATAAATAGAGATGAGCGCTTAGTTTACTGGTAAAAGGTGAATTGCGTTATGGATGCCGTGACCACGGACCACATCCTCCGAATCTCCTCCTTGCTCCTGGACGTCACAAAGTTAGAGTGCCGGCACTGACATGCGGCGTACTCGTGCAAGCGCGAGATCACAGCGCTCTAACTTGGTGACTTCGGGGAACAAGGAGGAGATTCGGAGGATGTGGGCAGTGCTGGGCTCCTTCACAGTCGGCGTGGCTGGGCTCTGGAAACTTTAGTAACAGTCCCTTGGGCTCCTTACTTGCCTCATTTACATATATATAAAATCGTTTTTTTTTTTTTTTTTAATGCATCCCATCATAGAATTGCGTTATGGTCCGTTGTAACGGAATCCATAACGCAATTCACCTTTTACCAGTAAACTAAGCGCTCATCTCTAGTTATATGTAACATTGAGAATGGGGGATGATTTTAATTATTATTTTTTGCCTAAATAAAAGCACTCAGAGCTATGGGGAATGTATATTGCGGACGTGCTAGCGGCGATCTAGCAACACATGTCCGCAGCTCTATAGGCAAAATCCAGATGACAGTGTCCCTTTAAGGGCTCACGCACACGACCATGGTTTTTGCCTACATCCACATTTTTTGCAGGTCAGATGTGGACCTGTTCACTTCAATGGGGTAGCACACCATGTGTCCATTCTGCATCATCCGAAAAAAAAAGAACATGTCCTATACTTGTCAGTTTTATGGCCAAGGATAGGACTGTTCTATAGAGGGCAGAGACAGAGATGAAGCCATGTGACCTCGCCTGCCCGTGTCTTGAGTTCTCCTGGATACCACACCAGCATTCAGTGACGGCATCCAGCATCGTCTCGCTCCTATTGGCCTGAGGAAACACACTGTAGCTGTCATATGACGGGCGCGCTCTGTTCCTCTCATCTATTGGTACAGGAGCAAGAATTGCATGAGGCAGTTAGGCATAGACTGCAGTAGGTGCCCAGTAAGGTGCTGCTGGGACTTCTGTTCGAGGGGGACCTGCTGTGGTTCTTGGGGTACCACTGAAGAAAACCAAACCAGTCTGCTGTGTCTAATGGGGGTAGTAGGAGGGAGTGATCACCTTTCTTTTCTGCACTGATTGATGGAAGGTTGTCCTGGCGGTCTCAGATGGATGACCACTGACATACTCCAATGCACTAGTCACACACAATCCGCAGTGACGCCCTGGCCTCACACGTGACAGGAGATCTTATCTGTCTTAACTGGAACAAAAATACCCAGTTTTTTTTTTTTTTTTTTTTTTAAAGCAGACTTCCTACATTCTGTTAAGTACTAGATATAACGCTGGCACTTTACAAATGTTTTGTGAGGTAATCACAATGCAGTGCTAGTACAGGAGGAGCCTGGTGCAGGAATTCACAGGCACATTCACTGTTGGGGTGCTTGTAAAGAGGCATCACAAAGACCACTGAGCCCCACGACAGTCTGTCACTTATATTCTGCATACGTAAAACAGGATCACACCATTGGCAAAAGGCAATGCAGACAGCCCCCCCCCTTCTTCCCACAGCGTGACCTTTGTACAGGTCACAGAACATGCCTAAAGCACTCTCCCATAGATGCCAATGGGTCATCACCAGGCACCAGTTTCCTATGGTCCATCCGGATGCTGTGTAAAGTATGTCCCTAAATGCTATTAACAGCAGCTCAGCTAAGATGTCTGCCCCATAATCATGTAGAACAAAAAAAGACAATCGGAAAACAGATTAGAAAAGTGTTTCACAATCTAGTTTTAATTAGGAAAACTGAATTACTGCTAATGATACTTCTTTTAAGCTAAAAATACTTAAAAATACTAAGATGATGTTTTCTGCTTTTCAGAAAAATATTTAGTGCTCCATATCTCTGCATACAAAATGGCCTTGTGCATGAGCCCTCATACGTATCCTTTGCTATGGTTTTCCATTCATCTTAAGTTGTTACAATTCCTATTTAGGTTATTAGTTATTTCTAGAAAACAGTGATAAATGTAGGCATATCTGTGCGTAGCATTGCTTATTACGCTATAAAAATGTGAAACTACCCCCAGGATGCCTTCTCCCAGATGAGTGCCTCCATCCGTTACATGCACAGGTGCGGTACAAGAGTAGGTCACCAGGGCATGGCCATCTATACGTTCATATCCTTGGTGAAGGCAATGAAGATTATGTAACAGAAATTGCAGAAATCTGAACCTGAACAAGGAACCTGAGCCTTTTTCTAATGTATTTTCACCCATTCCAAGTGCCCTACCCCCTCCAAGAACAGGTGTGCTCTGTGTGAAACTGTTCGTCTCTCACGGCTAATTGGCCAAGAGGCATCGTTACAAGGAAAGTGCTATAGAGCTGGTCAAGTCATCCCTGGAGGACACCCAACATGGACACCATTACTGCTCTCACAGATGATGTGGTATTTGGGGGGAAAACTGACCATCATGGATCTCCAATAGCAATCTTACCTAGTTGTGCAGTGATTGCCCATACCTTTTCACACAACCACATGAGGTCTGAGTCTGGAACCTGAGGAAGCAGAACGAGATAGGCGTGATGGCGGCCATATCAATTTTCCTCTACTCAAAAAATAAGCAATGACTAAATAGAAGAGGACAACTCAAACTCACTGCATAAAGTGATATTTTTGGGGGGTGGGATGCTTTTTAACTTTAATATATGTCTGGATTTGAAACCATTGGGTTAGTGGCTAGATTGTTGTCTAAGAACATCTTGTAATGTGAGCCTGACCCTAAAGATACAGTATGGTGCATTAAGCAGCGTCTATCCAATTTCAGGGAAACCTGAGGACATAAGTCCCACTTTACATAGGATTACCATTACTTTTTAAGTGTTCTGCGAGTGTGAAAGATCACGGATCACGGTGTTCTAGCGTGCAGCCATCGAGTAGTAGGTGAGAATAGAGTGGACGTTGAGTAACTGAAGGCTGGTTTCCATTTCAGTGTGTCCCAAGCAAATGCTGCCTGACACTGGTGTCTCAGAAGCGCTGTCATAGCATTCAGAGTGGAGAACTCTTTTCTGCTGTCTGCCCAGAGATGTCCAGACTCAAGTATTAAGACGCGTGTGTTCTTGTTTTACAGGGGAGCCTTCTCTGTGGTGAAAAGATGCCTGAAGATTACCACAGGACAAGAGTACGCTGCCAAAATCATCAACACCAAAAAGCTTTCTGCACGAGGTATTCATCAAAATATGCTGTCTAATTGGGGTTGTGATGACTTACATGTGGCGCTAGAGTTTTCTTCTCATTTTCATATTTCCCCAGGGGTGTATAAGAATATAAATGGCACATACAAAAATATGGTGTATAACTGTTCCATGTAAAATTCCCTCTAAAGACAAGGGGGCACCACATGCATCTAGAGAAGAAAACGTTCAATCACCAAGGCTTCTTCACCGTAAGGGTTCACAATCGTAGCTCCACAAAACACGGATCCCAGCCGTGTGCCTTCAGCCATTTTATTTTTCACTTCAATAGAAATGTCCTATCCTTGTCCACAAAATGGACAAGAATTTGACATGTTCTGTTTTTTTTTTTTTTTTTTTGTGGGGCCGTGGAACAGACTTATGGATGCAGACAGTACGTGGTGTGTTGTGCGCATCTTTTGCAGCCCCATTGAAATGAATGGGTCCTCATCTGATTTGCGAAATAAAAAGTGAATTGGATTCGGACCAAACATGCGGTCGTGTGCATGAGCCCTAAGAATCTGTGGAGTAGTCTACCGCTTATGGGAATTCCTGTTCTGAATATTGATCCCGCTCTTCCCTTCATCCTCTCCCTTCCCTTGGTTGGACCTATGTCTTTTTTTTTTTGTTTTTTCAACCATACTTTTGTACAGTGTAATCAAACAATGGAGTTTTACAATTACAGTAATTACATTACAGCCTCTAGGGTTATATTTTTAAAGCAGGCCATTTGCTCTCTGTCAGGTTTTTGTACGAGACTGATGTAACATGGCGCAGATGCTTAGCTCAGGCTCGGCGGTGGGTTTAGGGAAGAGCATTTTGCTTTTCCACCCTGATGTACAGTCTACTATCATCACCTTACATCTCAACCGTGTATAGAAAGCAAATGAAAGAACGGCTCAGCCTTGTAATGTCTTCTAACCCTCATGGATATCCTTATTGGCTCCCTGTCCATGGCAGGAGCCTTTATATTGGGATTATTTTGTAATAACTGTTACAGCAATGAAAGGTGCAGTGACAGGGAGAGACTTGGGGCTTGTGTGGGCAGTAGTCTGCCTGAAAGGCATTCTGCGTCATGGGAGTAAGATGCTTCTGCGGTATGTTGTAAAAAAAAAATAGGTCAGAGCTTAATTGAATCACATTCCTCTTCATTATTTACAAATGAACTTGCTGCATGTAACGGTGGAGCCTGACCAAATTCCTCTGCGTTTGGAGACCTGCAGCTCCCCGGCTTTAAAGCAAAATCCTTCTAGAAGCTTGGAATTGTGCATGTAGATGTTCAGACAGGATCCGCTCTCTCTCGATGATTCATTTTAAAAATAAAGCCGTTCCCACCTCCAGTAACCTATAGACAAGGGGATTTGGAGAAAGAAGGTGCATACATAATGCTTTTCGTGCTGTGACTGAAATAGATCTGTGTGGGGCTTCACAGCGCTGTGGTATAATGAGAGCTGCTATTTTTGCTACCAGTAATTTTTAGAAACCCAGCAAAAAATGTTCGCTCTGCTTCATGCAGAAATTGTGAGCCGGCAGCAGTCTGCTTTACGTGATCTTTTTCCTTCTTTACATTTATCCTGTCCATTAAAGGGGTTATCCAACCCCTATAATGACCCCCTCCCCAATGCCCGGGGCCGATTATATAGGTTATAATTTCCGCTCAGATCCCTGCACAGCCGTCGCTGCATCTCACCGTTGCACAGGTCAAAACATCTGGCGGTGGGGGGAGCAACCAATAGCAGGCTGTGATGGGGACTAGCCTCCCTAGTGTCACCCGCGATGCTAAGGAGGTTCGCGACCTGCTATTGACTAACTCTGTAACCCCCCCTTTTCCCCCGACATTGGCAGACGTTTTGATCTGCATGACAGGGAGATGCAGCAGCGGCCGTGCAAGGCTCAGGAGCAACCTGGGTGCATGCCAAGTATAGGCTATCTGAGGGGCCTGGGCATTAGGGGGTGGATAACATTTAAATAATGTAAATGATGAAGCCGTTTTTTTTTTTTTTTTTTTTTTTTTTTTTTTTTTTGTGAGACTGTGAATTATAATAGAAGGCACCTAAATGTTATATCTTTTTCGTTAAATGACCAAAAAGGCAAAGATTATGTATGTACAGATCGAGCAGGAGCAGGCTAGACACTCTTCTTCAGAGGTGCCTGGACAGAGAAGATGACAGGGGTTTGTTACCAGTTCTGTTTTCAATGTTTAATCATTTCTTTACAGAATGGAGTCAATGGCACAGTTTCTGCAGCTTCTAGTAGACTTAGAAGCCATTTGACCCATTTGTCAAGTGCCCTGTGACGGTAGATCTGGCCAGGTTCAGCTGCCTACTGGAAACCTCACCACAGGAGGCTATTTTCTTTCGTAACTTTTAGTTCTATGGATGTCCCAGGTACAGATAAAAAATGGCAAAATAGAAATAAAATTTCTGTGTCCTGGGAAGGTATAAAAAAAAAAAAATGAAGATGGTCTGTACTGTATTGTTTGTACCCCTTGGGGTTGGACTGGGGTTCATTGGCCCACCAGAGGAACCTTTTTTAAAGGCCCAAACCCCATATCATAAATAAAGTCTAATATATTTTGATTCGAAGAAATACACCATAGTGGCAAGTTATTGGCTCTAAAGTCAGCTCCAAATGTTTTTATTTTTTCTCCTGGACCTTTGGGGCCCACAATGTTAGCACCTTGGCCCACCAGAGGATTCTGGTATTTTGGTGGGGTGTTCGAAGCTGGTACCCCTTATGGGGTGGATGCAAAGTTAACCCACACATGCGTACTGTATGAGATGTTTCATGTAAAGTTTTCACAAAGAAATTGGAGGGCACTTGGGCAACACTGGCATGGGGGTAATTTATCACATCCTGCACTCCAGAATTCTGATCTTCACAACACGTTTGGTAAAAAAAAAAGGAGATTTCGGCGGACTTCAGAAGATGATGCTCTTCAGGCTGTAAAAGGATACAAAACCATCTGTAAAGAGTTTGGACTCCACCAGTCCACAGTCAGACAGATTGTGTACAAATACTGGAAATTCAGGACCATTATCGTCCTGCCCAGGACTGATCGACCAATGAATATCACCAATAAAGAGCAGGGTGTGTAATAGTCAGCAAGGTCCCAAAGGAACCCAAGGAAACCACTAAGCATTTCTCCTAGGCCTTTCTCCTATTAGCTAATATTAATGATCATGAGGACACTGGACAACAATGGTGTGCAAGTAGAAAGCTGCTGGTCTCCAAAAAGAACATCGCTATATCTGCAGTTTGCTAAAGATCACCTGGACAAGCCAGAAGGCTATGGGAACACATTTTTGTGGACGGATGAGAGCAACAGGAAACTTTTTGGTTTAAATGAGAAGCGTTCTGTTTGGAAGAAGGGAAAACCCTGCTTTCCAGCATATAAACCTCCTCCCTTCTGTGAAACACGGTGGTGGTAGCATCATGGTTTGCACCGGTTTTGCGCCATAGGCGCCAGGATGGCTTGCCCTGATTGATAAAACAATTAGTTCTGATTTATACCAGCAATTTCTAAAGAAAAATATCCGGGTGTATGTCCATGAGCTGGATCTCAAGAGAACGTCGTTCATGCAGCAAGACGACCCTAGGCACACAAGTTGGTAATGGGAATGTATATGTTCTTCGGAGTCATATTGGACTTGCATCATGTGGCCTCAGGAGCAGATGATGGGATTCATTAAAAGTAGCGCTTTTATTTTTTAATATAATTGCTGTGATACTTATAGATGGGTTCATAAGTCTTTTTGCATCCGTTCTCCTTTGAGGGTTGTATGTAGTTCCATTTCATGTGCACCCATGTATGTGCATTCTTTGAGAAATCCCGTCTGTGGCTGAGAGATAAAGCTGAGATTTGTGAAAAACCCTTATTGGTCTCTTTACACGTGACGTTAATCATACTGGTGATAATTCATGAGTTTGCTTGCCTTTTCTCCTCTCATGCTTTTGCTATTAAGAAGTGCATGCTGTGTTTTTCACCAGAAATGCGCCACAGTTCTGTCCATGTTTTATCCACGAAGATGTCTGTAAAAGATCTGTGTTTCTTCCATGTGTTCTGTTTTCTGCCCTCCATGTGTCATCTGTATTCCACGGACAATGCTTAGCTGAAAATTAAAGGGGTTGTTTCATCACAGACAATGGGGGCATATCGCTAGGATATGCCCCCATTGTCTTATAGGTGCGGGTCCTACCGCTGGGACCTGCATCAATATCGGTAACGGAGCAACACCACCAAGTGTGCTCCCCGTAGCAGTGAAAGGGAGCGCACTGCGCATGACTGGCCATTGCTCCCATTCACTTCTGTGGGCCCGGCGGGAATAGCCAGGCCAGCGCTCAGCTATTTTTGGCAGCCCCATAGAAAATGAATGGAGGGCACCTACAACACTTTTGGGGCTCTGTTCTCGATATAGTTGCGGGTCCCAGCGGTGGGACCCGCACCTATAAGACAATGAGGACATATCCTAGCAATATGCCCTCATTGTCTGTGATGAGACAACCCCTTTAATTTCCAGAGCATCTCCTATTAGGGGTCAGTGAAAAACAGACATAACACTGATCCCATCTCTCCTTTCTAGGCTCTGCTCTAGAAATAGGTGTGGGTCCCACCTCTGGGACCTGCAACTATCAGACATTGGGGGCATTCCTAGCGATATGCCCCCAATGTATGAGATTGGCCAACCCCTTTGATTATTACCTTACCTTTTCCTACATCATACGTTTTTGGCTGGTCATTCCGATAATTTTGTCTATCAGAAGCCAATGGGTGAATCTACTCACCTGGTAATAAATAAACTAATAAAACATTATTTGGAATGGGGCCAAAGCTGGTCATTGGGACATTGCTCTAGTTACTAGGCCAATCTGAAACCAATTTATAAGCCTATAATATACGTTACATTCTAAGTAGGATTACTGATCTGTGATGTAAATGGCAAAAAATTATACTGGATTCCTCTCTGCCTTAGACTCCGGCAGTCCTCATGAATGATTTTGAGGATCCGACCTCCTCGATAGAGAAATGAATAACATGAAGGGCTTATATAGAAAGCGTTTGCACGCCCCCCAATGTTTATTTCATAAAGGGAAATACTGGTGACAGGTCCTTTAGCGCACAATGGCTTTCTAAATATGGCTGTGAACATGATCGCTTCTATCTTGGTTCATGAAATCATCCATTACTTCAGGGGATACTGCCTGAGCACTGGAGTCATCTGCAGCCTTGTCAGAAACATGTGATGCAGTCTGAAGCGCGTTACCGAGGTGGAAACTAATGAGCCATCCCCTGCCGCTCAATGCATTGTAATATTTCTGTCTCTGTAAAGCCATGCAAGGTGCATCTTTTCATGGCCGGCATTCACCTCTGTGTGTCGTGAAGGATTATCTCTGATTGATAAGCTCCTTAGTCTGACTGCGTTTTGCCCATTTCTCCTGCTGCTCTGCGGAGTTATATTTAGAATCTGTGCAGATTGAGCACGCTCCCGCCTGCTGAGTCGCTACCTTTATGATTTTCACCCTCTTTTTCTGCCATGTTTTTGCTATGCCGTGTAATGAAAAGTTGACCCAGTGTATACGTTGTTGCAGGCATTTTGTAATACAACAGATTTTTTTAAAAGGGTTTTCCAGGATTTTGATACTGCTGACCTATCCTCTGGATAGGTCGTCCTTATCTGATCGTGGGGGTCTGACCTCGGCCAATCAGCTGTTTGAGAAGACTGTGGCCTTCTCACAGCTTACCAAGCACTGCGCTGTACATTTATATAGCGGCTGTGCTCGGTATTGCGCTCAGCCCCATTCACTTCAATAAATAGGCTTTCCGAGAAAATGAAAAACTTTCCCAAAGCCTGCATTTGTGTTAAAAAGGTTGTGTCACCTCATGCGTTGGTGGCACTTTGCTAGGATATGCCACCAATATCAGAGGGGTGTGGGACCCACACCCATCTCTAGAATGGGGCCACCAAAGTGAGCGACAGCACGCCAACACACGTGTGGCATGCTCTTCATTTACGTCCATGGGAGTTGCGAAAATAGCTGAGCAAACGCTCTTATTAGAAATGAATGGATGGCGGCAGCAAATGTGCGGGGTGCTCTCTTACTTTGGGGGCTCAGTTCTGTCTGACATTGGTGGCATATCCTACAGATATGCCACCAATGTGTGAGGTGAGACAACCTCCGCTCTGTGTTTCCATGGCTGCAACGATGAGGTCCGATATACCCCACATGACTGCTGCAGCAATTGCTGGCTTCCCTGGCCTTGTGCCATCTACCTCCAAAACCATCATGCGGAGGATTGACCGCGCCGGAGCAGGGGTGGTGCTGAACTGTAGAATTTTATATCTTCCTTGTCTTTTCCAATCCATATTTGAAACTCTGACTACCCTGACATAATCTAATTGGCTAATCAGTAGGTGACCGGCTTTCCCAGACACCTGCATGGCCTGGCTAGGTAAGTATATGGAAGGAAAGAGTAATCTACTGCATAAATGGGCAGGGCTGCCATTCGGGAGCATGGTAACGCTTACAAGACACAATAATGCATATTAGACATATTACATGGGGAATGCATGTCGGACTCGGGAGTGGTGACGGCTCCTCTTTAAGTTGTCAGTCATGATTTGGATCCACAGAATGTTCTTGTGATAACCCCGAACATGTCAGTAATGACACCCAGACAAGGGCCATGAGGATCTAGCATTGTCACAGCTGCTGGAACCCTTGTTTTCAGACAAATCCAATTGGTCACTAATGGAACCCACTGATTTTAATGGGTTTCGTCAGGGGTTTTGGGTCATTTTGTCAGATTTCTGTGTTATAGCAGAAAGCGTAATGAAAACACAACAGAACCCCTAAATGGCACTAAATGGTGTACTTTGTAAATGTCTCTCCTCTACAACCACTATATATAATTGCTAACTTTTACTTTCTTGGGTAAATTTAACAAAAACTGTGAAGTATAATTTTGAGGAATGCGGACCATTGCAACATGCCCAGTGTACCCTCTATGAGAGAGTTTTGCTTTTTAATTTGACCTCTTCCTTTGGGGGGTTACAGACAGAATTACTGAGTGATAACCATACAGCAAATTACTAAAGGAAAGGACTGTTTTTTACTGTTTTTAGTGCTGTGTAGGTTTGTTGGACAAGATTCAGCGGGCGTAGGAGGGTCCGGGTTAGATGTACCAATTCTGCTGTATAGAATTGTAAATGGATAATGGGAACTTGATTTAAGCAGGTTGTAAACGGAGTATCGGGGGATCTGAAAATGAATAAAGGAATGAAGATTCCTAGCTGAGACCTAGGCCTGTATTACACCAACAGATTATCTGACCAATCATTGGTCAGATGGCAGATTACACACACAGATCTTTTGTTATACACACCAAGCATCAGTGGGTAGAGACCAGCTCCTACAAGATATTACAGCGGCGGCTTATCTCCTACGGGGTCAAAGGATCAGGCATATTTTAGCTCCAGTATGCCTGATCTATCTTCTTTTTTTTTTTTTCTCTTGTTAGTCTGCTAACCCCCCCCCCCCCCCTTCTCATTCAGATAGTCAGCCGACGTGTATGGGGTCCGTTACACTTTGATACTATTCTGTATTATATTATATTCTGTACTATACTTTTTTTGTATGTATTTAATCCTTCTCATTAAATATTGTGGAAAAGACCCAGCTATGTAGTCATGGTGTGGCCCGACTACTAAGAATTTCTTGTAGGCACCTTCATCTATCCATAGTATCTTTTTATCATAGTAAATTGCTTCCTCGCCATTTTGTCTGCTCTTATTTTAGCTATTTAATATATGTATTTATTATATTGGTCCCCAGTAGAGGAGCGGTTCTCATCTCTCTCCCGTTGCTCCCGCGTTATACCTTTACCAAGAATACATTGTGACAATTGCTTGCAGTGTTCTCCTGCTTTATGTGCTGTGGCTGAGGTAAGGAAGATTTCCATGCAGCTTTATCTTGGCCTAGTTTGTGAGGCAGCCAATTGAAAATATGTTGTATGTGGAGATTCCCCCAGGAAACAGAAGTGTAAGAGCTACCTCATTTCAGCAGCGGAGCTGGATATATTTAGAATCTGTCACATGTTGCATTCTGTGTTCCAGCTCAAATCAGCTTACCAGTTCCGAGTTATTCTCACTGAAAAGGGATGCTGAGTGTTAGTGAAGATGACAAACACCTTAATGTAGAGGTGTCAGGACGGTAGTTGTGTCAGTAACATCCTCTGTCTAATTCTCGGGCAGAGAGTTGCATTGATTTACAGAGATGGCAGTTTTTAATTTTTTTTATGTCCATAGTCACAGACTTAAGTGATACAGAATCCTGTAATGCGGAGGTGCAGATTGCGCTGCATTTGGTGGCGACAAGCTCTCTTTAAAGAGGTTGTCCTACCATATATATTGATGACCTAAAAAAGCCAAACAGCAACGTTTCGGCTACATGGTAGCCTTTATTAATGCTTGATAAAGGCTACTATGTAGCTGAAACAGACTCAGAACCTACAAAAGAATTGGAGCTCACTCATGGTATATACACAAAATCGTAATTTTATTGAATTATTTATTACAATATCTTAATAAGATGCTAACATGTACATGGCGTCGTTTTTAAAAACAAGGTGGGCAGAAGAGAAAGGACACAAGTGGGACACAAGCTGCAATATAAATCCTAAATACAGTCTACAAAAAAGCAAGTGCTGAGTACATATAGGATCTAACAGGTAAAGTTGGCAAGTACCACTGCCCGGTATGGGTAACAGCAATATAGGTCAGGGAGTGACCGGTACACTCACAACGGACCAAAGAATCACAGCAATAAATAAACCAAAAAATTAAGTAAATACAATGCATAACCTACCAGAAGCAGCTGCGTGTGTCTGACCACCAGGATGGCACAACCCCGACGCGCGTTTATCTAGCCGAAACGTTACTGTTTGTTTTTTTTGTACACACTCGTTGCAGTACAAAATAAAGGAACTACTGGAGATGCTGCCATAACCCCTTTTTTTGTTCGCTTACATTAGGATAGGTCATCAATATCTGGCACCCCTGCCGATCAGCTGTTTGAAGAGGAGGTGACACTCCACATGATCGCTGCTTCCTCTTCATTACACTATGCGTCATCTTCTGTGGAGCAGCGGCGTAGTGTAATTAAAAGCACTGCATTCAAGTGTATGGAGCGAATACTTGTCATTACATTGCAACCGCGAGACGAAGAGCAGTGTATTGAACAGGAAGCAGTGCTCCATCTTCATCTTCAAACAGTTGATCGGCGGGGTGCCAGGAGTCTGACCTATGCCGATCAGATATTAATGACCTTGGTAAGCCTTCTAGAGATCAGGGCTTTGATGTACAACCAATGGCTTCTCTGGCTCATTGCTGTTCAGGCCCTGGGAGCCCAGCACCCCCTGAGAAATCAACTTCAGATGCCGTGGTCTTAATTGGCCATGGCCTCTGAGGGATTGAATATGCCACAATCGACATCACTGGTCGCAGATATTAGTAAACAGCAGACATCAGATGAGATGTGTCTGAGATCTCATGCAAGTGCCATTAGCGATTCTTCTTGGCGTCTACACAGTTTGCCCAGCTGCAGTCTCTTTGGCTTCAGAGACTCGCTACGCAGGCGCCACAGAAATCTTTTTTTGTTTCTACCATGATACACTAAGGGTACTTTCTCGTTGTAAGGATCCGGCAATCTGCATGCAAACAGACAGTATTTGTAGACGGATGCGGGTGCAGATCCGTCTCACAGATGCATTGCAATAATGGATCCGTCTCTCCGGTTGTCATCTGGAAAAACGGATCCGTTATTTATTTATTTTTTTACATTTTTAAAGGTTCTGTCAATGCGGTAGTTTTAATGCTGGATCCGGCACTAATACATTTCAAGTGTTCCGGAATTTTGGACGGAAATAGTACAGCAGCAAATACTGTAAGAGTTACTGACTGAACTGAAGACATCCTGATGCATCCTAATATTTTTGAGTCATTTGATTATCTTTATCTATATTTAGGACTTGTTTTTGAAAACCTGTGGTAATTTTAGGTCAGATTTATAAAGGAATATAGAAGGTTCTGAAGGGTTCACAAACTTTCCAACACCACTGTGTACTCAGTTCCTCCTGCTCTATAACTTGCTGCCTGCAGATTAGGCTGCATTTTTACGGTGATAGTTTCCCTTTAACAGAAAGTGGCGATGAAGGTTGCATTCAGTCTCCCCACCATGTGAGCACATGTTCTCACTCCTAATGTAAGGCACTCAGCCGATCTACAGTGTTTGGTGATGACTGTGCTGTTGGGTTAATCCTCACGTAAAGCTAAGTCTTATCTACTTATTACTCAATATTTCTGTTGTGCCAACACATTTGGCAGTACTGTGCAGAGTGAACATGCTCACATTTCCTGTCTCCACCGTTTTTTTTTTTTTTATTTCTCCATCTTGGACATGCATGCATACATACATGCTAAGGCCAACTTTACAAAATGTATTTATTTTGCACACTTATATAGTGGAAACCTCCTGCAGTGGTTTAGGGCTCATGCACATGAACGTGTGCGCCCCGTGCCCGTGCTGTAAACAGCAAATGGCTGCAATGGGCATCAGCTGTTTGCAGATGTGGACCCATTCACTTGAATGGGTCAGTGCTCCGCAACATTCAGTCCACGCTGCAAAAAAATAAAATATGTATTTTTTTGTGGTGCAGAGGCACGGACCAAAATCCCATGGAATCACTCTGTAGTGCTCCGTGCATCCGCACCACTCCAAATCTTGCGGATTGCGGACCCATTCAAGTGATTAGAGCTGTTTGTGGGGCCGCAATACGGGCACGGGCCACACGCGTTAACACTTATCATTAGTGTTAAGCGAGCATGCTCGGCCGAACATCAGTTCGCGATGCTCAATTCAGTATATTTAAATCTAATTTAGCCTCTATTTCTATGCAGAAGATTGCTGTACAGTGAGGGAATCCCTCAGTGTTAGTCCATGGCTTAGAAGTCCCTGCTCTGACTCCGTATATAGCTATGTCCATATATGGAGTCAGTGCTTGGGGAAACCCAGTGTATTTAAATCTAATTTAGCCTGTATTTCAGAAAAGTTTCTGCTGGGATTCGAACTCATGACCTTCTGCAGTAAAAGCAAGGCACTTAACCAATTTGGTATAATAGCTGCATAGCCAGTTACTAAAAAAAAAAGATATGAGACTTCTACTGTAGAGGAATACTTACTACTAGTAAGTATTCCTATACAGTAGAAATTTTTATTTTTTTTTGTGACTGGCTATTCAGCTATATAGTGTAGTGGTTAAAGTTGTGGGCTGTGATGCAGAAGCTGTGAGTTCAAATTCCATCACAAACTTTTTCAGAAATAAAGGCTGAACTTAATAAATATACATATATATATATATATATATATATATATATATATATATATATATATATATATATTAATATGTTCTACTCGAGCACCCGACCACTTCGGTGCTCGATCAACATTAATTATCACTTTCTGTTGTGGGTAGGACAATCTAAGTTCCCTATCAGTATGTCTGGGGTGTGGGAGGAAACCCACGCAAACATGGGGTGAACATACAGACTCCATGCAGATGTTGTCCTTGGTCGGATTTGAACCTACGACCCCAGCGCTGCAAGACACCAGCGCTAACCACTGTGTTGCCCAATGCCAAGTGCCGAAGGGCACCACTGAGCTACTACTGTTTTGCTATTTTACTATTTTGCAGAAGAGTAGCAATGCTTAAACATGGCATTCACTCAAATAAAAATTTCTTTTGACTTACACTAGTTTCACACTAGCGTTCAGCGATACGGTTGGGAACAGCCTGCTGGAGCAGGGGCCAGCGCAGATCCGGCAAATATGCAGAGAATCAGCCGGACAAATACTGCTGCGCAGGAACAGCCTGCCGCATCTCTGAAGTATAATGTGAATGTAGCCTGAGTCATACTTACTTGGATCCTGAAGAGGCTAGAATTGTCTGAAAAAAAAAATAAAGGTTTTTTATTTTTATGTTGTTCTTATACAGTAACATAAATATAGACTGGATTCAACCTATCTGACCTATGCAACCCCACCAATCATGTGAATGGAAAGATCCAGTCCCTGGCAGAGAAGTGGCCATGTATGTATGCAGTCACTCTGTTAAAGTCCATGAATCCCTTTTATAGAGAGCATTGACTCTTATCATTATTGGATTGCACCTATTATAGGCTTAAAATCATCTTCTGAAGGGTTTTCATTAAAATGTATCCATTTGTATTGTTTAGCTGCTTGTTTTCACGCTGCAGGTTGGTCTGCCCCCTGTTCAGAGTAATCCATCAGAGAAGCTTGTGATGGCTCAAGGGTCCCTACAAGCACTAGGATAACTGCATGCGGGTTTTTTGTCCACCTTCATGTATTGCCGTTGTTGTTTTTTGTGTGCAAAAAATACCAAAACCTATATCATTCTGCATTTTTCGAAAGACGCCAGAAGGAGAAAAGTAAACATCTAACAAAAAAACGCCAATAGAGGGAACAAAATCCTACTGCTTTTCATATTTCCCACAGACCTTCAGCAAATATCTGGATCTGGAACTTACCATAAAAAAGGGAGGTGACACAAAAAAAAAAAAACATGCAGAAGATTGCCTACTAAGGCACCCTAAGGTCCAGATGTAAGTTGAAGGTCTATAGGAAATATAAAACTCAGGTGTTTTTGTTAGCTAGGTGGTGTTTTTTTGTCACACGCCTGAAAAATGCCCCCGCCCCCCAAAAAAAACCAGTCAAACTTGTGTGTTTAGGGCTGCTAAGTTGTAACCAAATCCGCCAAGAGGTTTATTGGATTAGAAAAGAAAGAAGACAGCGCCACTCTCAACCATGTGCAATGTACCCTCATTCAGGTTACTACCTGGCCCCACCACTAGACAAGGTGGTTGTGTTTCTGGGGGAACATTTCTAACAGCCTTGTTAATGGTGTGAACTGCTGCGTATGTTCTGTTATAGCTCATTAGTGTATTGTTTGATTTGTGTGTATTATTCGACAGTGACGAAATGCAGCAAATAACGCTCGTTGTTCCAATTTCTTTCTTGGTAACATAAAAATATGAATTAGTCCTCTGCTCATTTGTTTCTAAGCAATTGCTTCCGCTTCGATAAAATACAAAAGATTTATCAGATGGGAGTTCAGGCTTTTCCGTTGCCTAACAACACCACAGTAAACATGATCTATGTGTTTTATTTCTTCTCCAGGCCTCATTTGTATTATTAAAATAGTACCGCCACATGGTGTGTGAAGGGCAGGGGAAGAGTGTGTAAGTTCTCCTGACAATGAACTCGTGGCTCAATTCTTCTCATGTTTTTATTAATGCTTTGCCTTCTCATCTGGCGTCTGCTCTCCCACCGCATAGTTATGGCTAGTGATATTATGGTCTCTTCAGAATTCAGCTCAGTGAAGGGAGACTTGAGGGAATTGGTTGTTTACATCCTTGGGATGCTTCCATAGAGATCTGTTTGGGTGCCTGTACACACTTCAGAATCTCAAAAGAAAAGCTGTGGAAAGGGTGTATAAGAATTGCGGTTGATCACTCCTAGGGGAAGTAGGACTCGTAGGCTTTCTCTAGTCCGCATTAAAGCATCTTTTTATGTGAAAATACTGCATGAAAACAGAAAAGTTCCAGGACTCCTTGTTCTTTATGTTGAAGATGGTTCTTCCTGACACCTCAGACACTAGTACCTCGGAACCAAAGCAGAGTTCACTTTCAAGTTTTAAAGTGGTTTTCCACTTCAAAAATCAACTACCGAAGTTATTCAAAGAAGTCACGCACGACCTCGCGAATAACTAACTTCCGCTCATCTGAGCCCATACATTTATATCCGTACAGTATTAATCCGAAGTTTTGAACGAAGCGACTTTGAATGTAGCATCCGAAGCTCGCTTTGCTCAACGCTTGACAGTTCTATTATGGGCCGTACGATCTGTTCCTCAAAATGCGGAACACACACGGCCAGTATCCGTGTTTTGCGGATCCGCAGTTTGCATGAGCCCTTATACTGAATTATTTCCAACCAACCGATATATATTAATGTGCTCAATGCCTAGTGCTGGTACTACATGTTCAGTGAGACAGTTTCCTTTTAAGAATGTATTCGCCCGTTTTTTTTTAACAAAACTGCGACAAAAAATACTATTCCGTATTTTTGTTGAGATTTTGTGTATCAATGTGCCACAGCAGGCGTATGAATACACCCTAAAGGACTATAAGACACACTTATCATGTGCTCTTAGTACAAAGGCAAATAGTAATCAGTAACTAGCTCTGTGTTGGTCAAAGGCGTAGAGGATTGTTATCTTGCTCAAGGTCATGACTTGCTTCCCGCCTCCTTTTACGCCTTTTAATGTTGAGTATATTGTTTGCATTTTTGCCATTGTTGCTATGGCCTTCCAAATATTTGTATGGCAGGCATCTTTTACAATTACTATGTAAAGGCTTTCTAGGATTACAAGTGGTGTCTGGTTTTGAGTCCTTTGTGCTCCGCTTGGGTAAGGGCATATTTGTTTGCCTTGAATTGATATACATATTATCTGTATTTGCTGACGTGGAATATTTACCAAAGAGGTATCCATGTAAGGAAATGGAGAGCTGCCAGGGGAGTACATAATGACAACCATAGATTTTAATGTGTGCTATGAATGAGTGGCAGTAGTAAAATATGCTCTGCTTGGAGCCCTTTCTTCAGTTACCAGCTCTACTTTTCAATCTGCTGTGTCCTGGAGCGAAGATCTACCGTACTTCATGCACATCCTCTATGTGATGGTGCGAGTTCCCTGTAACCCTCTGAGGTGAGGGAGTGACATTAGTAAACGATACACCACAGGTTCATGCAAGATCAGACATAGGTGGTCACACTAAGGTACTCCCTTTAGGCTCTATTCACATCTCCTTTTTGGTGTGCATCAGAGTTTTACGTTGGGAGTAGTCCCCAAGAAATACCTCAGATGGAAGTCTCCAACATATACCACTGTATAGGCATACAGTGACATGCTGGCCACTATATATAATTTTATTTCTTTTACTGTGTCCCTCTGTATAAGACTACATTTTACTGATGCACTTTACTAAAAAACCTGTGCCAAAAGGAACATACACTAGGTGCATGGAGGCCTATGGGCACGTAGAGAGTATAAAGACAAGGTGTGAACATGGCCTTACTGGGTTTACACCATGACGGTTGTTTAGCACAGGCACTATGCCAGGTTTTGGCATAAAAAAAAAAATCTTCAAGACCTTGTGTTGAGACTTTTTAATGCCTGTGTAACAATATTTTGTCACACTGCACTTTTGTGCTGTGCTTGTCACTTGGGAATGACAGAGAGTGGTGGGAGCCAGGACCTTGGTCTTGACATATTTACCATCTTTTACACCTGAAAAAGATGTAAAAGTGAAGTATAAACTACTCCAGCCGCTACACTGGTAGTTTTTACTCCAGGCTCATAAACTGCCGGTGGTTTGCCTAATGTATAACTAGGCCTCAGCATTTCATGCTCCGATGCTCCTCTCAGAGGGGCTGCCCGGGTGATAAGGGCTCTGAACCCGGACCACCCCTTTAGGCTTACTGGTCTATAATTCCCTGTGGAAGACATTTGCCTTCTGCTCGAATTTTTGGGGATTTGTTTTGCTCTCTTTGGCCACCTCTTATTCCTCTTGTATTTTTGCAGATTTTAGCTCTTTTAAACGGATTTTATGCCCTTTGTAAATTTCATAGACTATAGCTGACGACTTAGATTTGTATTTTTAAATGCCTACTTTTGTCATTTATTGCCCTTTTTACAGTATTTGTAAGCCATGCAGGGTTTAATTTTATCTGTTTATACTTATTACCTACAGGAACAAATGTCGCAGTGTAATTCCTGATGTGGATGAAATGCTGCCATCAACCCTGGGAATGTGGCCTTCTTGAAATTGTGTTTTTGCTGTCCCAGCCAGAGTTGGCGTTTTTATAGTTCAGGGGGAATATAATTATATTGTGGTCCCAATTACCTAGTGTTTCATGAACAGTGACCTTTCCAACAAGCTCTGCATTGTCAGAAATTACTAGATCCAACAGAGTACCGGCCATAGTGGGACTTTCTACAGACTGGCCCATAAAGTGGTCCTGCAGCTCGTTGAGGAATCTTTTCCCCTTTGCGGTTGAGGCAGAATCATGACCCCAGTCTATGTCTGGGAAGTTAAAATCTCCCATTATGACCCCTGTACCAGTCCGTGCAGCCCGCTCTTATTGGTTATACAGCTGAACTTCTACCTTCTCAGCGATGTTAGGGGGTCTATAAATTACACCAAGTTTTTAGAAATGATTTCCCTTTGTAATTCTACCCATAAGGTTTCAACATCCTCACCCACAGTTTTTATAAATTTGGCGCTTTCTTTGCCAATCTTTGTAAATGACCCCCTGTATCTTTTTCGGCAGTGTTGCTATACAGTGTTGTGTATATTGTATAAAACAGGGAATGCCTTAGTGTTTTATTTGTATGGATCCACTCTTATCTGTAATGTATTCTTAAGGTGGATTTAGACTAACCTAAATGTGGAAGCCGCCCCTTATGGATTCCATATGCCGGGATAGTTTGTGGTAGTGGAATCCATAACGGGATGCGGCGATTACCCCAACCCGAACTAATTTTTGAAGTTTGCTCATCTCTAGTTTCCACCAAACCTCAAATAATACATCTTAAATTTTTTTTTTTTATAATTATTTATTTTTACATGTCTTCAGAAATGAGACCACTGTTGCCCACGGGTTGTCTATAGTGTGCAGCTCAGCTTTATTCACTTTGGACTTCAACAGGGTTTATATAGAGGGGTAACAGCATATGCTTGCAGCTACTTATAAGCATTAGCCAACTATCAGCTATTGTTTAATAGGAATAATTCATTTTTGCATGCAAGACCCCTGACCTACATTCTGGTGCTGCACTGGTAACATACCTGCTGATGGAGGACACCTTCACTTTTACCAGGGATGGACTGCGCATGCGCTAGTTTCCCTATCAGTACCCAGTATAAGTGAATTCTAGACCTGAACTGGTCCTTAAAAAGTGGGTTTTGGAAAGTTTCTGAAAAATTTTCAAGATTTGCTTCTAAACTTCTTAGCCTTGTAATGTCCCCCCAAAAAAATAAAATGGCATTCCCAAAATGATCCAAACATGAAGTAGACATATGGGAAATGTAAATGAATAACTATTTTTGGAGGTATTACTATGTATTATAGAAGTTTTTAGATACTAAGCTTTGGTCTGGAGGAACTTGATGAATAATAATTTTTATATTCTCCCATATAGTAAATGAGCTTTAAACTATATCTTCTTATCTAACCAAACTACAAAGTACATCTAGCTGATATAACATCAGTTATTTCAGCGACCTATGTCCGTGAATGGATGTCTGTTTCCTACAACCATGGGGCTCTTTTTATTGCTGCCCATTACTTTGATGTATTTGAAAGGCACATGTTCTTTTACATTAGTTATATGTCTTTTTATTTGCTTAAAGGGCTTTTCCGGCTTGCATCAACATCCTTTAAAATAATCATTTAGGAAGGTCGCTGGGATTTTTTAACATATTTCTTTTACCTTTTATTGCTCCTATCTTCCATTGTGGGCTGTGGTCACATGATCCTGTCCATGCAGCTTATTTTTTCTGATGGTATGTCCTTACAGGGGCAGTGATAGGGGAGTGTCTATGTAACTAGGTGGGAGGAGCTATAAACTATCTGAGCGTTGTTGGGGGTGGAGCTGTGGTGGAGAAATGAGACGTGCTTCATGGGCTTGGTTGGATACAGCAACAGAAAATGCTACATACAGGTGACAAAAATGTTGTTTTGTTTTTGCACCGTCCTCACCACTCGGGAGGTTTTTGATCAAATACTTCCTTTCTTCTAGTCAGTGTTGCTATCCTCCTTCAGGTCCTCCATACACAGGGTATGTGACGCCAGCTCAAAGTCTGGTGAAATGAGAATATTTATACAGGCACACTGCCATGGATAAAGGGAACGGACGGCCAGCCACCTAACAGATAGTAAACAGATGTCAGGGTTGCTTAGATTATTGTACTGCGTTTCCAGGATGCTTCTGGAGGAAATAAGAGATCCCTCAACTCATCTTTGTTATGTCTATAGGTAGCAGAGCCACCACGCATGTACAACCAGCCCATGAGACGTGTATTACTGGAAGTCACTGGTCAGACCAGAGGCTTAACATCTGCTCAGCTCATCTTGTCCAGATTACTTTCCTCCATTTTCTAATTTGCCATGTTCTATTACTTTTACACAACGTACCAGTCGGCTTTCCTGACAACTGTCTAGTAGATAGATATATATGTAATGTATCCTCACAAAATAGAGCGGCACAGCCACAACCTCCCATAGCACCTGCCACAATCGTCCACTGTACCTCCACACAGGATCGGTGGTGCACAGCTTTATATAGCAGCAACAGAGGATTCCAAAATGAAGAGGGTAAAACGAGCGGCACTCACCACCGTGGACTTCTTACTTCGTGCTTTAGTGAAGAATCACAAACAACGATCCATACGGCTAGGGGCAGTCAGCCTCAATCTCGCACATAGCCGCTGCCATTTTCTGGTCAACCTATCCCCTCCAAAAATTGAATAACAATGATCAAAAGTTGTACCATTAAAAACTACAGTTTGTCCCACAAAAAACAAGCCCTCATACCGATCTGTGGAGGGAAATATAGAAAAGGAACGGCTGTCAGAAAATGGCGAGCAAAGAAAAGTTATTTAAAAAAATAAAATAAATCAAAGGACGGGGTATGTTGAAATCCAACGCATGTCGACCTATCCTTAAGGCTGTTGCACATGAGCGTGTCCACTGTCTTCATATTCATCCTGGGGGAGACACATAATGGGTAATTGATTCTCTGTATTACATGTATTTGATGTGCACTATGCACATGCACTTCATTATTGTCTATGTGGAAGATATACCATGTCACCATTTGTGTCTCCTTCTGTGGATGTCGCCCTTCCCTGCACTTGTTTTATGTATGGATTGTTAACCATGAATCATGTTAATAAAATATATTTATATTTCATGTGGTCTGGTAGTTTTTGATGGGTACTTACTCAGAATATGAGCAGTTGCACCCACCTCGGATGTTTAATTATTTCTGCTTACTTATCTAGTCTCTTAATTAAAATATGAAATATATATCTTTGCTGGTCCAGGGTCAGTATTCATCTTTTGTAGAATGACAGTCAGCTCCAGCCTCTCATAATAGGGGACATGAGTAGGCAGGACGCTGGATAGACAAAAAACGTCAGCACCTGATGTCTCCAAAAAAAAAGTAGAGGATGAAGAAGTCTACTTTCACATTTGCGGTAGCCTTTTCCGGCAGGGGAACAGTCTAGTCCGCCGTGCTGACGGAAGTCCGCTCCGGTCCCATTTACTATAATAAGGGCGGGCCGGACGTCCGGCCGCAGGACGGCAGACATGCCAGGAGGCGGCCATACAAAAACTACAACATGCTGTGGTTTTTGTCCGGCCGCCTCTCGGCTTGTTTGCCACGCTACGCCTGGACCTCCGGCCTGCCCCCATTATAGTGAATGTGGCCAGAGCAGACTTCCGCGGCATGGTGGACTAGTGGTAGCACGGATCCGGCAGTACAGCCGGAAAAGGCTACCGCGAGTGTGAAAGTAGCCCAAGATTAAAAAGCTAATGTGAGTGATTGACTGTGCATGCGGTACCTGATCATAAAGGCTTTTTGGTTTATACAATCTTTTACACCATTACATTTGTGTTTTTCCTATACAGTGTTTTGGGCATCTCTCATTCAGACACTTGAATGTGACTAGCAAATATCCCCTCAGTGAAAGGCTTCAGGCTCAAACTAAAATTATTTCATGAATTATTTTTTGTAAAGTATGGCTTTTATGGCTCTTGTTTTTGTTTGTATTCCTTTTCCATAAGAGCTCAGGGCTGTTCATGGCGCTCTTTCTTTACCATCCGATAGAGCATAGAAATTGTATATACCATGACATAACCGTAAACAGGCACTGTGTATAAAAGCAGGTCACCAGGGAAAGGTGTGTGTATAATAAATATATATTAATTTTATAAATTATATATTCCCAATTGGAAACCAGTTTTTTTTATCCTGCTGTGCGTTACACGGTTCTCCCTGCCACAACTTCATGCACACGACGACGTCCATATTTCGGTCCACAAACCACAGATGCAGAAAATATGATATACATTCTGCATTTTTCTCACTCCATCAATAGAGCTAGGACTGTTCTCATGAATGATGCAGACCAGAAGAGGACATGTTCTACAATGTGCTGAACAGCCACACAGATCCACCAAGAATATGGATGTGTCCATGGCCCCGCAGAAATGAATACGTCCGTGTGGTATCCGCAGAAACTACGGAGGAACTATGGAGGAAAAATACAGTTGTGCACAAGGCCTAAGGAGTAGACTGGGAAAAACAACAAACGTATTACCTATGGTGTGTCTTCCCCCTAATACACTGTGAAGGTTCTGGCTAGGAAGGGATGCAAATGTATAGTGAATCCCAAATGTTGTACTATCAAGAAAATGCATATAAGGCTGTGTTCACATCAGGTTTCTGTCTAGTATTTAACATATACACACACTATATATAATATATATATAAATGGATGCCACACCCTGGCATCCATCACTATAGGGTTCTGTTTTGGGGAAAAAACACATTTTTTTTCCCAACCGTGCAAGCATCCAATGCCGAAACATCAATTGACTAAAAAACCATGCTAATGTGATTAGACTTTTTGACTAAGGGCTCTGTGCCCATACTACATACGAATAGCAGTATGCGATGCAGTGGCCATATATTGCAGACCCGCCATTTGTGGTCCGCAGGCATTTGCCCTAAAATAAGTAGCCAATAGCGCAATGCTGGAAATAGTATAAACTGATAATCGACATATAGGATCATGTAGGCTGTACCTTCTCATAAACAAGCTGTGTAAGGCTTGATAATAGTGTGGAGTGTATAATTGGGTATCGGGTTGGAGGCCAGGTCTGTGAAGTGTTTTCCTGAAATATGCATGACTCTCTCAGGCTGCCTGCCACTTACTGCCCTCAGAAATCCCCTCTCCCCCCTGAGAAGGTAACAATGCAGCAGAGATCAATATGTCTGAAGTGTGCCGTCATCTGCCTTTCATTCTGTGTCGCTCTCAGGTTATCTATTCTTAGCACTGCAATCTCACTTTCATTGCATTAACTCTAGGACAAATGCTGTGTGAATCACTTCAAGTGAGAGTTCTGCCGTATCCACAAGTAGTCTATGGCACAGCTATATGTACTGTGGGGGGAAAAAATGGAGCCAGCAACACCTACGTATTTCTGAAATTAGGTGACATATCCTTGTCTGGTAAATGTAGTAGACTATGTACATCCATCCATGCCGAGATCCGCTGCTATTTGTCACAAATGAACACAAGTTTCCTTTTTCTTGTAATGTCTCGGGTTTCTTTAGAGGCAGTCCCTTCAATACTAGGTGTAGGACTGCATGGCACCTGCAGGGGGAGAGACCCCGCAGCCCAGTATTACCCCTGCTTGCCAGGATAAGCCCTCTGGCTCTGGGCTATTTCCCCCCACAGTTTTCCCATTTACATTGTTTCTTTTCCTCGATGGTTGCATATAATTCTCTTCTTGAATTATTTTTTAAAGGTATACAGTATTTCATTTAAAGAATTTTAGGTTTGTGTCGGAGCCTGTCGGCAGATTTGGCCCTCATAGAACAAGGATGTCTGTTACATATTATCTGTGATATGAGTGGCCATATGCTAATAGGGAACTCCCTCTTCGGTGACCGTGCCCAGACTTATCGGTGACAACCCCTACACTGAGCCGTCGTGCGTCGTCTGACAACCTTACCAGGAGGCGTCAGTCAAGAGCAGAGGAGAAGGGTTGCCAAGCACAAGTGGGCACTGCTTTCCATAAGACCTATTTAGCACCTGCTGAGAGACAGTATAAGTTCAAGCTTATATACTGTCTAACTGTATAATCCTAAGGGGATGCTGCTTGTCCAGGATTCAAAAAACCCCAGCGGTGTCATGCACCACCCCCTCACACCATACACTAAGCTAAAAGGGGTATTCCAGTTCCATAACGTTGATGCACCCCCACAGATCATCTACTGCACGCCATCTGCTTTGTAATAGCTGTGCAGGGTAATTACAGCTTCCTTTCCCATTCAAGTGAACGAGATGAAAAGCTGTAATTACACTGCACTGCCAATACAGTGTAGACCGAGTGCTGATTGGCGGGGGTGCCAGGAGTCAGACCTCCGCTGATCGGATATTTATTGCCTCTCCTGAGAATAGGTAACCAACATCACGATACTGGAATACCCCTTTAATGCAAGTTTTGCTCAGATTGCTCGATTTACTTTCAAATCAAAAAAAAATTAAATGTAGAAAAAAGAAAAAAAAAATTAAAGACCCTTGTAGACTCTTAGATGTCTTTTCTTGACCCCCTTTGCTATACCTTATTCGTGGTTGCCGCATATTTTCAGACCTTTTTGTCATTGGCCTGAGCAGTTTAAGTGTAATTTGTGCTCTAGGTCTAGGGAAATGAATGAACTTTTCCAAGTGCAGCTCTTTGTTTGTTAGACCCCATCCAATGTCTATGACCAGCAAAGGGACTTTATCCTCTGTAATTACCTATGGCATTAATCAGCATTTTTGTATTTTCCTACAATTTTCTGTGTCCCCTGTTGGTAAAAAAAAAATCCATGCATATTTAGATATTTATAACATTAGATATTTTTATTATGATAGCTCACCTCCTCCCCCTCCCTGCATAATCTCTGCACCTCAGCATTGCCCCGTAGAAGTCAAAGAACATCTTCTGCCTACAGGTTCCTGTAAAGCATGTGTCTGAACAGGAGCTCAGGCAAGATGGCTGCACCCATGATCTTGTCCAGAAAAGAGGAAACAAAGAATATTTTAGCTGGTAGCTACACTTCGTGTGATACTGACTCTATGGACTAAAACCTGCGCGTGTTCTCATCTGAAGTCTATTGGTATATAGGGTACAACGAATGGAGGCTGTAGTACTTGGAGGGCTGAATACAGCCAGTAGTCCTCTAGATTGCTTTTGTGAGGGCCCCTCATCAAGGACTGAACATGGAAAAAATGAACGGACAGATGGGCGAGCATCGCAGTATGGAGGGATTCTGAGGTGACTCATATTGTCCTTTAGTCAGAAGTTCAGTGCAGTTGTGTGGAAGAGCTTGATCTGTGCAATCTGTCATAGTTTTATTTTTATCGCGTCACACAGCAGATGGCGATTAGAACAATTCATTCATAACATTTCATTCACAAAAAGGGATTATGGGCTCTTCAAATGCAAGCCTGGAGTCTTTAACCAAATCCTTCCTCTTTTTTCTTTTTTACATGAACGCAGGGCATTTTGCATACTGACCTTAATAAACCTTGTGGAAGTAATGTAGATTGACTACACAGGCTCTTATGTAATATCATCATCCTGCCTCTGTCCATAAACCCTACATACATTGTGGTTCCTCCAAGTTTTTTATATAGATTCATATTTTTGAACATTTCCTTTCTCATCTATGAATAGTTGCAAATCATTGAATAGTGAATTTTCTCTAACCTCTCTCCTGATTGAGTTAGTATTTTTATTTTTTGCGACTGATTTTTTAATTCCTTAATACCCAGTGTACATTGTACCTCTTTTTTGAGAGGATTAGCCTCTATTATATCATTTTCACTGTGTTAGCTCAAAGACATTTCACTGCACGGTGTGCCGTATAGCTAAAGGAGTTTTCTGGTTTATTAAAATTGATACAGTAGCCACCAATATTAGATCACTGGGGGTCTACTTCTCAGCACCCCCCAACAATCAGCTGTCTGAAGGGTCCACATCTCCTTCAATTCTTGCCAGCCACACTGAATGGATCTGAGCTCCAATACTAGACATAGCCACTAGCAGCTGTAATGGAGAGGATACAGCGCTCGCCAGAGTGCTGCAACCCCTTCTAACAGCTGCCTGGAGCTCCCTATTGATGGATCAGTTTAGAGTCTGAAAACCCCTTTCAAGCATTCAGGCCCCTTGCACCATTTCTCAGTAAAGACCAATTTTTGTTGAGCCACAGTGACAGGTTATATGGGCGGTGTGGGTGGCTGCCCAAGGCTACTGGGGCACATGGCCACCCAGAGCAGTGGTCTGGTGAGAAAGTCAGATGATCATCTTCTCCCTCACTTGTGCCAGGTAAGGCTACTTTCCCATTTGCAGTAAAGGTAGAGAGATAGAGATGTGATATGAGATAGATATGAGATGGCTGGAGATTTATAGATATGAGATCTCATCCACACTCTGTGGAGAAACCCCAGAGCATAAAACTGACTTGCGCTGTGGGTTGTCAATCTGCAGCATATCCGTTTTTGCTGCGGGTTGAAAACTTTGCAATGACAGCTTTGTCGCTGAGAAAGCCAGCTCATTTCGGTTTTTCTCCCTATCCGCTCGGATTTAACTTTGCAGAAAATCCACAACAGGCTCACCTCTTGTGAACCAAACTTTATTGTATATATGCAGTGTTCTATTATTTTAAATCTTTAGACTGGTGGGGGGCCCACATTCCTTATACAGCGCAGGGTCCATGGTGGTCCTAATCTGCCAATTGGAGGAAGTAGCTCCTTTGACATGAAAGATAGACAGTCAACAAGTGGCTGCACAATAATCGCCCCGATCCTCGGCCCGTGTAAATGGGCCTTTACAGTCATGGGTTAAGTTCTTTTTGTTACTCTTTACAGTTTGTTCCTTATTTGTCACGTGGACATATGAATGCACCGTACACCTATTTTTTTTCATTTTTTAACATAACACACATGTATTGAAAGGATTAGTCTTTACTGATGTTCCGATTTATGACTTTATACCTTAATAAGACGCTTAACATAATGCATGTCCTATGGCGCGATGCCATTATTGCTGGATGGTTGAGAACAAGTAGCAATTTTAAGATTACAGTTTTGGTGCAGACCTGTGAAGTGCAGGGTGTATGACAAGTGACGGCTCCTTCGGCAGTCGTGTCAGTAAGGCTTTGTTTCCCAGTGAAAGGCAATGTTCTTATATTCTGCTCAGATGTCGAGATTCTTCTGAGCAGAGAAGATTATGTCCCTGCTTAGATATAATGGCTGCATGATGTGCAGATGATTGGATTAACTATTTGCCTGTGTTCTTCAGCTGCTTTAGCAGGGTTGATGCGCCCACAGAATGTATGTATGTGTGTGTATGTGTGTGTATACATATATCTATATTACTAAGAAAACATTGATCTCTTCACGTTTTAGCATTTCTAGCGCCCATCCTGCTAGATCTTCGATTACTAGCCCCTTTAAATGTCTGACATAGTAACCCTGGAATGCACCATTTTGGGATGCATCAGGTGAATTTTATACCTTTTGAGATGGCGTAAGTAAACAAATCAATTCTGCCACTTTTTTGGGTTTTATTTTTATGGTGTCTACCTGGTAATGTCATTTTAACTGAGAGTCAGTATGATTATAGAGACAAATAAATCTTTTCTTTAATATTTTTTTTCTTATTCCTGAATAAGTAAAGTTTTTAAAGTTGCCTTTTGCCGACCGAGCTGTGTGAGGGATCATTTTTTGTGGGCTGCACTATAGTTTTTATTGATTTTGTTTGTTTTTTTAATTCAGTTTTTAAGGGGAGTTGAGGTGAAAAAAAGCGACAGTTCTGGCATAATTTTGTTTTTTAGTTTTTTTTTTTTTTTTTATGGGATTCACTATGCAGGTTAAATAATGGGATATTTTAATAGATTGAGTTGTTGCAGATGCAGTGATACATTTATGTATATTTAAGAAAAAAAAACTGGATAAAAGCTGAAAATTTTATTATTTTTTCTTCTCGAAACAGATCACCAGAAATTGGAACGTGAAGCAAGGATCTGTCGCTTACTGAAGCATCCCAATATTGGTAAGTTGAAGGAATAAAAAAATGCATTGAGAATTAAAGGGGTTATTTGATTAAAAAATTTTTTCTAAAAGATGCGCAGTGGTATAATATAAGTCACACTCACCTCATTATGTTCCACTTCCAATCCCGGACCGATCCCTGATCTCTCTGGCCATTTCCTGTGTGTTGAATCACTTAAATGCCCCGATTTTATCAACTAAAACGTTGGTTAGTGTGCATGTATAAATTCACTTACTGTACGTCTTCCAACCACATCAGTTCCATCTACAAGTTTTAGTCAAACAATATTTTTGTCTTTGCTTCTGATCCCCCCCCCCCCCCAACTAGTATTAGAATGTATGTACCCTCTTGTAATTACATTCAGTTTCTTATTAAAAACGCTTTTGCTCCTAAACCTTATATTACCCGTTAAGGCTACTTACACACCCCTATGACGGAACTCAATACCGTAAAAAGCGCTTCAGTTTTGTCCCCGTTCATTGTCAATGGGGACAAAACAGAACTGAACGGAATGCTCCAAAATGCATTCCGTTCAGTTTAGTTGCGTTCAGATACCGGAGAGCAAACCGCAACAAGTAGTTTGCTTTCCGTCCTGGGATGCGGAGCAAGACGGATCATGAACCACAATGCAAGTCAATGGGGAAGGATCCGCTTTCTCTGACACAATAGAAAACAGATCCGTCCCCCATTGAGTTTCAGTGGAGTTCATGACGGATCCGTCTTGGCTATGTTAAAGATAATGCAACCGGATCCGTTCATAACGGATGCAGATGGTTGTATTATCGGTAACGGAAGCGTTTTTGCTGAGCCATGCCGGATCCAGCAAAAACACTATTGTGAAAGTAGCCTAATATATATAAATGTTTCAATCGTGTCATCCATGTCCCTGTGCCTTTTTTTCCTCCAGGCTATATGAATTGAGGTCTTTTAAGTCTTGTGAAGTTTTATGCTTTCACCACTTTTGTAGCCCATGCTCTATTGTAGCAATGCCTTTTAGATTCAATGTTTTTGGAATTGTTTTATAGAAAAAGGTACTGATTCTCTGCCCCTATTTATGATTTTTTTTTCATACAGACTAGCAGCAAACTCCTCTTCCTGAAGTCAGGACGTAGTGCAAAGGTTTCATGAGTCAGTTTTGGGGTGTCAGTGGTGAAAGTGAGGTATTACTGGGGAATATTACGTCGTTGGATAGATGAGATGTTTTGTATTGGTTGGCAAACAACACCCACACATCATGTAAACTTCAGCGTGATCACACGTTAATGGGAAAGTTTGGACTCTCAGATGACGTCATCTATAACTGGAGTCAGTGACTTACACAGTTAGATAGTAAGGTTGGAAAAAAACACAGGTTTATCAAGTCCAACCACAGAAAACCGTCATAAGACAGGGAGAAAAATGAATTCCCTACTGCAAATACGGCAATAAGAATAAATCTCTGAATCAGCACTCCATTTCCAGAATCTGGTACCTATAACTAGAAATGAGCGAATTTCATATTTTGAAATTCGTTCACGCTTCATTTACTAGTAAAAGGTGAATTGCGTTAACTTATGGATTCCGTTACCACGGACCATAACGCATCTCTATGACGGAATGCCTTTAGATGCATTCCGTTATTCGTTCCGCCATAATAAAAGTCTGTGGGCTACAAAACGGATCCGTTCCGTTTTCCATTATGCTGGGGAGTCCTCTCCTGTATAACGGAAACAGGATGGATCTGTTATGCAGCCCACAGACTTTTATTATGGCGGAATAAATAATAAAATGCCTCTAAAAGCATTCCGTTATGCATTCCTTCATAGAATTGCAGATAAAAAAGAGAATTTCTATGTGTAAAATTGCAGGCTAACAGCAGCAGTCCTGGAAATAGGAGTCCATCTTTTCTCCTTATAACACACAAATATAAGCACAATAGTCCAGGTCCGCGCTTCTTAAGGGGATAGAATCGGAGATAGCCTTATAGGAGAAAAACGCAGTCAGAACATTTCTCATGCTGTAACTTCCCCAAAAAATTGCGCCACACTGCCAACCGAAACTCCACAGGGTATAGGTACCTTTCAAAAAAGCAGCAACATAGTGCAGTACCCGTGATATTAATAAAAGAATATCAGCTTTATTATACTCACAAAGACACAACTTGTTATCCGCATGTAGGAAACATTCAAAATGTTGCTGCCCGACCCGGGTTTCGCCCAATGGCTTCGTCAGGGTCTCCTCGTAACTTGATACCGGTGTCTATTTTCCCTGCCTGAGAATATTAAACAAAAGATTGTCTCTTTGTTTCTACACATTGTACAATCATGATTTACTCTATTGGACATCTGTTTTTATGGTTGCGATATAAGGATATTTATATTTGTATATCACAAGTTATTTATATATTATATATATATATATATGTGTATTTGTGATCAGCTAACAATTTTTTATGTGTATAATAATAATAATAAAAATTAAAAAAAAGAAGGATGACTGCCGATTGCGCCAGTATCATTAACTGACATGGAAGTTTGCCGGTTGCTGTCATTATTAACAATTGACACGGAAGTAGTTACCTGGGTGTATAAATAGATACCGGTAAGTTACGTAGAGCCCCTGACGAAGCCATCGGGCGAAACCCGGGTCGGGCAGCAACATTTTGAATGTTTCCTACATGCTGATAACAAGTTGTGTCTTTGTGAGTATAATAAAGCTGATATTCTTTTATTAATATCACGGGTACTGCACTATGTTGCTGCTTTTTTGAAAGGTACCTATACCCTGTGGAGTTTCGGTTGGCAGTGTGGCGCGATTTTGTGGGGAAGTTACAGCGTGAGAAATGTTCTGACTGCGTTTTTCTCCTATAAATGGGAAAATGCCTCTTGAGGCTATGGCTGGTGTCCACTCGTGGTTTAGCTCCATTCAGTGGGTCCACGACATCCAAAGTGAAAAAGTGCAGCAGATTTTAATAGCGTCATGTGGATGTATCATTAAAGTAAAGAATTCCCATTTGTGATGGTGAAACCTTTCCTCTAGATTGTGAGGATGACCTGTTATGGTTACAGGCGTATGTATAAAAAAGATCCTCTGCAAGATCTCTGTGCTTTTTATGCATATATTTTTATATTCTAGTTGGATCTCTACTAAGCTGTCTTTTTTACAGACTAAACAAATCTAAGTTTGATAACTTGTCTTGGTACTGCAATTCACTCGTTCACTTTATTACCTTGGTCACCCTCCTCTGCACCCCCTACAGTAAAGCCATTTCCTTCTTATACAAAGATGCCCAAAATTGTATGCAATATTCCATGTGTGGTCCGATGAGGGTCCATTCACACGTCCGTAGAGTGGGTCTAGATCTGTTCCGCAATGTTGCGGAACAGATATGGACCCATTTATTTTCAATCTTCCGGTCCGCAGCTCCCAAAAATAATAGAACATGTCCTATTCTTGGGGTGCCAGCCCGGTGTATTGCGGATCCGCAATGCACAACGGACGTGTGAATGCACCCTTAGTGATTTGTAGAGAGGCAAAACTAAGTTATGTCTTTGACATTTCTACCATAAGCAGATTGTTCTGGCCTGATTTACATAAGTCTGCAGGAGTGTATCGGCCGTCCTCCCCATCTTCTTTACAGGTTTGATTTTGCCACAGTGTAAAATCTATGCTTCATGTGTTGGGCAAACAAGCATGGTTTTCTTGCCAGCAACTTTTGGAAATCTTACAGTAAAAATAGCATCTTGTATTCTCGGATTTCCATCATTATTGAGCCAGTTTTTTGTTAAGGGACACTTCCATCAGAAAGTGGCGCTTTTTTTTTTTTTTTTTACTCTACTCATAGACAACTATTTATTTTAAGAATTTTTGGGGTTTCTTTTTCAATTTTACTGTATTGTACCATAGAAAATAATAAATTCAAATGAAATACAAAATATTGTCCCTTTTGTTGCACTCAGCACACAGATGAAACTGGTATATACACAGTTAGGTCCATATATATTTGGACAGAGACAACATTTTTCTACTTTTTGTTCTGTACATTACCACAATGGATTTTGAACAAAACAATTCAGATGCAGTTGGAGTTCAGACTTTCAGCTTTAATTCAGTGGGTTGAACAAAATGATTGCATAAAAATATGAGGAACAAAAGCATTTTTTTAACTCAATCCCTTCATTTCAAGTGCTCAAAAATAATTGGACAAATTAAATAATTGTACCTAAAATGTTAAAAACCCTTTGTTGGCAATGACTGCCTGACGTCTTGACCTCATGGACATCACCAGACGCTGTGTTTCCTCCTTTTTAATGCTCTGCCAGGCCTTTACTGCAGCGGTTTTCAGTTGCTGTTTGTTTGTGGGCCCTTTCTGTCTGAAGTTTAGTCTTTAACAAGTGAAATGCTCTATTGGGTTCAGATCAGGTGACTGACTCGGCCATTCAACAATATTCCACTTCTTTGCTTCAATAAACTCCTGGGTTGCTTTGGCTTTATGTTTTGGGTCATTGTCCATCTCTATTATAAAACGCCTACCAATCAGTTTGGCTGGATTTGAGCACACAGTATGTCTCTGAAAACCCCAGAATTTATCTGGCTGCTTCTGTCACATCTTCAATAAACACTAGGGACCCAGGGCCACTGGCAGCCATGCATGCCCAAGCCATCACACTGCCTCCGCCGTGTTTTACAGATGATGTGGTATGCTTTGGATCATGAGCTGTACCATACCTTCACCATACTTTTTTCTTAACATCATTCTGGTATTTCTCGGATGGGTTTTTTCTGTTTTCCCAGATGAAGGATGGCTTATTTCACCTGCATGGAGACCGTCTTTGACCGCATCTTTACTTCTCAGCAAAATCTTCAAAATGCTAGCACCACACCTCAAATCAACTCCAGGCCTTTTATGTGCTTAATTGAGAATGAAATAATGAAGGAATTGCCCACATCTGCCCATGAAACAGCCTTTGAGTCAATTGTCCAATTACCTTTGGTCCCTTTAAACACAGGGTACCACACGTAAAGGAGTTGAAACTTCTAAACCCTTCATCCAATTTTAATGTAGATACCCTCCAATGAAAGCTTAACGTCTGGACTTTATGCCCATGTCCATTATATAACTATAACTTGAATGTTTTAGTAAACAGGTAAAAAAAAATATTGGCAGTGTCCAAATATATCAGTTTACTGTTGCTGTGAGGGGAAGATATTGTCTGCTATTATAGTAGTAGATGTAGAATTAGAAAACAGTAAGACAGCTCTGTTGTTCTCAAGATAAAGATGCCCACAGAAGAGTTTTGCACTTATCAGTGTAATGTGTGATGGTGTATGTGAATGGTCTGACTGAGAAAGTCAAGCAAGGCTGTTTGCCTTGCTAAAAGTCTAAACAAAGAGGAAGTTAAAGGGGTAGTCCACTTTTTATTTATATTGATGATCCATCCTCAAGACTCCTGACACCCGCGCCGATCAGCTGTTTTGACCAGATGTCTTCATTGTTTACCTGTTTGCCGTCGCAACTGCATTTATGAGCAGGTGTAATTACAACTACACTGTCCCCTTTACTTCAGTTGGACGGCTCCTTCGCTTCAAACAGCTGAGCTGATCGGTGGGGATGCTGGGAGTTGGCCTGATCTGGTATCAATGATCTATCCTGAGGATAGGTCATCAGTACAAAAAAGGACAATCCCTTTACATGGTAACATAGTATATAAGACCGAAAAAAGACATTTGTCCATCCAGTTCGGCCTGTTTCCTACAAGTTGATCCAGAGGAAGGCAAAAAAACCCTGTGAGGAAGAAGTCAATTTTCCTCACTTAAGGGGAAAAAAAATTCCTTCCCGACTCCAATCAGGCAATCAGAATAACTCCCTGGATCAACGACCCCTCTCTAGTAGCTGTAGCCTGTAATATTATTACACTCCAGAAATAAATCCAGTCCCCTCTTGAATTCCTTTATTGTACTCACCATCACCACCTCCTCAGGCAGAGAGTTCCATAGTCTCACTGCTCTTACAGTGAAGAATCCTTTTCTATGTTTGTGTACAAACCTTCTTTCCTCCAGACGCAGAGGATGTCCCCTTGTCACAGTCCTGGGGATAAATAGATGATGGGACAGATCTCTGTACTGACCCCTGATATATTTATACATAGTTATTAGATCTCCCCTCAGTCGTCTTTTTTCTAAAGTGAATAACCCTAATTTTGATAACCTTTCAGGGTACTGTAGATCCCTCATTCCAGTTATTACTTTAGTTGCCCTCCTCTGAACCCTCTCCAGCTCTATGTCTGTCTTGTTCACAGGAGCCCAGAACTGTACACAGTACTCCATGTGTGGTCTAACCAGTGATTTGTAAAGTGGCAGGACTATGTTCTCATCACGGGCGTCTATGCCCCTTTTGATGCAACCCATTATCTTATTGTCCTTGGCAGTAGCTGCCTGACACTGGTTTTTGCAGCTTAATTTGCTGTTTATTAAAATTCCTAGATCCTTTTCCATGTCAGTGTTACCAAGTGTTTTACCATTTAATATGTACGGGTGACTTGCATTATTCCTTCCCATGTGCATAACCTTACATTTGTCAGTGTTAAACCTCATCTGCCATTTTTCTGCCCAAGCCTCCAATCTATCCAGATCCCTCTGTAGCAGAAAACTGTCCTCTTCAGTGTTAATTACTTTACACAGTTTAGTGTCATCTGCAAAAATAGATATTTTACTGTGCAGGCCTTTTACAAGATCATTAATAAATATATTGAAGAGAATAGGGCCCAATACTGACCCCTGAGGTACCCCACTAGTTACAGTGACCCAATCTGAGTATCTACCGTTAATAACCACCTCTGTTTTCTGTCACTCAGCCAGTTACTTACCCACATACAGACATTTTCTCCCAGTCCGAGCATCCTCATTTTATATACTAACCTTTTATGAGGTACGGTGTCAAATGCTTTGGAGAAGTCCAGATATACGACATCCATTGATTCGCCGCTGTCAAGTCTAGAACTTACCTCCTCATAGAAGCTGATTAAATTTGTTTGGCATGACCGATCCCTCATGAAGCCATGCTGATATGGTGTAATTTGCTTATTTTCATTGAGATACTCCAAAATAGCATCTCTTAGAAACCCTTCAAACAGTTTACCAACAATAAATGTTAAACTTACCGGCCTATAATTTCCAGGCTCTGTTTTTGGACCCTTTTTGAATATTGGCACCACATTTGCTATGCGCCAATCCTGTGGAACATTCCCTGTTATTATAGAGTCCGTAAATATCAGAAATAATGGTCTGGCTATGACATCACTTAATTCCCTTAGGATACGGGGGTGTATGCCATCCGGTCCTGGCAATTTGTCTATCTTAATCTTTTTAAGTCGCTGTTGTACTTCTTCCTGGGTCAGACAGGGCACTTTTAATGGGGAATTTACTTTTACATTCTGCATTTCATCTGACAGTTTATTTTCCTCAGTGAATATAGTGGAGAAAAAAATCTTTAATAGTTTTGCTTTATCCTCGTCGCTCTCTGCAACACCCCCCTCATTGCTATGTAGAGGGCCGACTCCTTCAGATTTTTTTTTTTTTACTATTTATATAATTGAAGAACATTTTAGGGTTAGTTTTACTCTCTTTGGCAAATAATCTCTCGGTCTCTAGTTTGGCAAATTTTATTAGTTTTTTACATATTCTATTTTTTTCCTTATAGTTTATCAGTGCTTCCTGACTCCCCTCCTGTTTTAGTGATTTATATGCTTTCTTTTTGTCATTTATTGCTTTCTTTACGGTTCCATTTATCCACATTGGTTTCTTATTGTTCCTTAGCCTTTTATTCCTATAAGGTATGTACCTCTCACAATTAGATGTTACAATGCTTTTAAAAATCTCCCATTTTATGGTTGCATTTTTATTTTTGAGGACTTTGTCCCAGTTAGTTAGGCCTATGGCCTCGCTTAGTTGGCTAAATTTTGCTTTTTTGAAGTTTGGTATTTTTGTTCCTCCCTTTAGAAACTCTCGTTTGAAGGATAATTGGAAGGTTATAACTTTATGGTCACTATTTCCCAGGTGTCCCCCAACCTGCACATCTGTTGTTCTATCAGGTCTATTGGTTAATACTAAGTCCAGTATGGCCGTCCCTCTAGTGGGGTCCTGAACCAGTTGGGAAAGGAAATTGTCTTTGGCTATTGCCAAGAACCTGTTTCCTTTATGGGATGTACAGCTTTCAGTTTCCCGGTCTATATCCGGGTAGTTGAAGTCCCCCATGATAACGACTTCATTATGATTTGCCGCCTCGTCTATCTCGTTTAGGGGCTCTTTCACACGAACAGATGCCTAGCGGGTAATCTGCTGCGTGAAAGAGTGCCAAACCCTGCTGTGGACAGCAGAGACATGGAGCAGTAACATGATTGATAATGCTCCGTGCCTCTGTGTGACCTTTTTACTACAAAATCACAGTGAGATAAAGTTGTCACTGTGATTTTGTAGTAAAAAGGTCACAGAGAGGCACGGAGCATTATCAATCATGTTAATGCTCAGTGTCTGCTGTCCAGAATGGGGCTTGGCACTCTTTCACGCAGCGGATTACCTGCACGGCATCAGCTCGTGTGAAAGAGCCCTAAGAGCCAGGTCAGGAAGGATAAAACGTGGGGTGACCTAGAAAATTTATATCCAGAAAACCGTCCACCCAAAGTGTCAATTCCATGGCAGTGTCCTCTGCAGAGCGCCCTGTCCACATGCGGGCTGCTGGACAATCATTAAGGTCTTGGAGTAAACCTTACACATTAGAAGAAAGTAATGGCTGTAGTCCTAAAAGCAAGCATTGCAATCCTCATTTATAAGCATTAGCAGTAGGATGTGAATTTTAACACAACATAGATTTACAACTTTTCCAACCAAGATCTGCCCAGTCCATTACAAATGCTGCACGCTGGAAGTGAAAAATATATAAAAAGCTACAACAGCTAACAGTGAAGCAGTATACTGCACAAGTGGGACTGATGAGGGGCATGGACTAGCCCTTTTATTATCAATAATAATGAAACTCCATCATACATTATAATTTTATTAATGTCTGCCTTCTGCCAGTTTGGTCAGGGTCCATTTCTTTATTAATTGTCTATTGGAGCAGTTAATGAAATGATAACGGAGTCCTGGGAAAGAGAAAGACTGAAGAGATTTGGTGTACAAGTCTCTTTATTACATCTACTTACACTAGAAATGATTGAAAGCAGCTGTGCATGCCTGCTGGGGGCATCAAAAGCAGCTTTCGGCTACTAGTGGCACCATTTTCTATATTTAGTGATTTGTAATCTGCTGACTGAGCAGGCGATTATTGGGGCGGAACCATTCCTGCTAATTGCCTGCTAGGCAGAAGAGGTGAGAGCTGTATTAACATGTAGCAATCGCCTCCACTTGTAGGAGTGAGCGATCGCTACTGCAGTTGCTCGTCTCCATACAGATTCATTGCTTCTGGAGCACAGATAGCTGTTTACACAGTATCATTTGCTGCACAGAAACAATGGTTTATGTGTCAGCATAAACAATGATTTCACCCAGTTGATGAGTTTGCTCGTTAATCGGGTGATCGGCGACACCTTTACAAAGGCCAATTGTTAGGATTGAGCATTCGTATGAGCAGTCGTTCTGAATAATCTGCCACAAGATAGCCCAGTGTAAAAGGGACCTTAAAGGGGTTGTCTCACTTCAACAAATGGTATTTATTATGTAGAGAAAGTTAAAGGGGTTGTCCGGGTTCAGAGCTGAACCGGAACATACCTCCATTTTTACCCAGGCAGCCCCCCTGACTTGAGCATCGGAGCAGTTCATGCTCCGATGCTCTCCTTTGCTCTGTGCTAAATCCTGCAGGGCAAAAGCATTTTCCGGAGTTCCCGTGACAAACTGGGCTCTCCATGGTGCTGCCAGGAAGCCCGGTGATGTTACCGGCACTGATGGGCGGGCTTTAGCGCTGCCCTAGCCTGTAAAACAAAGGGAGCGCTTCGGAGCAGGAGATGCTCCAATGCTAATATCAGGGGGGGCTGCCGGGGTGAAATTATGGGTATGTCCGGGTTCAGCTCTAGTGTGTGCAAGCATGGCAACCACTGCTGGATTACAGGATAATTGTAACCCCTGGATACGAGCAGTGTATAATGTGATAGAAAAATGAATCCAGCCAGCAAAGGAGGCAATATGGCCAATCACAATAAATTAGTAAGTGCCTGGTATTAACTTTCCCTACAGGATAAATGTTCCTTTAGAATAGATCAAGTATACTCAAGTACTTTTTGCAAAGGTCCACATACCTGAGTCTACTATAGGATGAAGGTCGGAGCTGCAAAACAACAACTCTATTCGTGTGTAGTGCTGCATTATTATTATCATTATATATATATATATATATATATATATATATATATTTTATTATTATTTTTATTTTATTTTTTACAAAAATCCACACCTCCAAGCCCACCTAATCTCCTTTCTGCCGACCAAACAGTAAGAATGTCCTTTCAGTGCCCCCTAACAATAATGATGCCCCTCAGACAGTATGATATCCCTTTAGTGCTCCACAGAGTATGATACCCCTAAGTGCACCCTCACAGCGGGGTGATCCCTTGGTGCCCCCACACATTATGATGCCTCTGACACATTGCGATGCCTCCTTAGTTTCTCCCTACAGAGTATGAATACCCTAAGTGCCCCCTCACAGTATTAATGCCCTCTGTGCACTGTGCCCTCTCCATAGTAGAAATGGTTATTGTGCCCCCTCCATAATAGAAATTCCCATTGTGCCCCCTCTAAAAAAACAAAACAAAAAAAAATCACCTACGCACCTTGTCCCGTTCCTGAAGCTCACAGTCCTCTCTCCCCTGCAGACAGATCGCTCTGCAGCACGGTGTGGATGGAGTTTATGCAGATTTCCAGTCTGCAGACTCCGCCCACACAGGCTGACAGCGCAATCTGTGCCTGTAGGCTGAATGGAGGAGCAGGAAGAAGTCTCCCGAGGCAGACCGCCCTCCACTTAGCACGCCACTGCAGGGGTCTGGAACAGCTGGCAACCACGGTCCTCCAGTTGAGTACCCCTGCTATAGAGGGTAGAGTCCTGACCAAGTTTTCACCTCCAGTAGAAGAGGAGATAATCCCAACTAAGACTGGGCCCCCTAGCAGTCACATGGTCTGCCGCTATGGTAGTTACGCCCTTGTTTGTAGGGGCTAACTGACTCATTTCAACATGTAATCCCACCCGCTTCTCTGTCTATGCATCAGTCTTGTTCAGTTTAGATATACCAATTCTTGTTCTCACTTTAGATAAGTCTCTGCCAGTGGTGCCTGGAGCATCTTATACCCCTCTGTCTATTCAGAACACATACAAGCTTGGCTGAGCATGCATGTGTGTGGGGAAGTCAATCTCAGTTGTATGGATTGCACTGCTGGACAGTCATTGGGTTTGGTCATCTCTTGTGTGTGAGCAGTTTTAGAGGTGATAAATATGTGATGTTTATGGGGTGGTCGTGTGAATACATAAGGTACCTGTAAATTTCGTTATGACTCGGACTTCACCATGCTTGTAGACTATAAACTATAGCATTAATGGGAGCTACAGAATAGATAGAAAAGCATAAACTATAAAGTAGTCTGTGAAAGGTGCCCCACGTTTCCTAGCTGTAAAATTCTCCCATGATTGATTTATACTAAGGACATTAATCGCTCTCTTTCAGTTTTCTGCTTTCTCTTGCTTTTGTTGATTTATATGGTCTTTTGCAATTTTACAGTAATGTGGTGCCTGTCTTTTGAAAACAGTTTTTCCTTTCATCTGCCGGTCAGATCTGCAGGCGGTCAAATGAGGGCTTTTTGGAAAAGTGTTATATTTCTAAGGCTCTGATAAATTATTAACTTTGAGTGCATGCAGTATTTACGTATGATATCATTAAATGCTTTCAGCAAGACTCATCAAACAATTCAGACCACATGAGAGATCTGTCTAGCTAGGCCTAGGAAACCATCTGGAAGATATAAAATAACTTGGTAAAGTAATTGTTATTGTCACACTTGTCTTATATACCGAACATATGCAGGTCACAATATTGGCGACAAGTTAGGGCTGTAATACACCAACAGATTATCTGCCCATTTTCTGTCCAATCCAGCCAATAGTTGGTGTGTATATATAACAAAAGATGTGAAGAATGAGTGGTCAGAAAAATCTGTATCAGATATTCTATTGGTGTAATACAGTCCTTAGAAGTGGCTGTAGTTGTACTGAGGGAATTTAGATGGATACATAAGGCTAGAGAACAGCCTGTTGGAATTCACCGTATCTGGCGCAATCGGACAGAGCCGTGCCCCGCCAGGTTCCCTTTGACTACAAAGGCAACCAACTGGTTTATGGCATTCATGCTGGGTTTCAGCCAGACAAAAACCAGTGCATGCACAGGTTTCAGTCTGTCTGAAACCCAGCAATCATCATGGAAACGGCTGGATCCCCGCCAGATCCCATTCCAGTCAATGGGGCCCAGCAGTGAACGGCAGTGTCCGGCTATGATGGATACGGTGAAATCCAGCAGGCTGTCCCTCTCCCAGATTTTAAGACTTAGATGTGGAACTAGCCTGTGTACTTCGTAAAGTTTTCGTAAAGTGCCTGCTGGTGCCTGCTGCCAAACCACACCACTAAGGGATTTAAAAAGAGTAGAAATACAATATCATGTGTTTTTCCATCCAGTGCTGTAGACTGATGGCTTTGCCTGAGAAATATGAAGATTAGATGTGCAAGTAGCAGGTCCTCAATATGGGCCATCACCACTATTTGCATTATTGTGAGGGGTTTTCCTAATCTCCATAGGAATTTAGGGGGAGATTTATTTATCATCCCCCTATGCCTTGATTTTGGCTTAAAAAAAGTCTCAAACCTTTGTTTTGCACCCTAACTATGTAGCAACTGTCATTTCTACGCTTTTCTTGCCATTTTCCAGACTGGGGGCATGGTGAGGGTGGGGTGTGGGCAAGGCCAACTGCCCCAACACATTTATTAATGTACATTTAAGGCAGGCGCACGGACTGTCGGAGGATGCATTTTGTTGCAGTTTGCTCTCCGGTATGGGAACGCAACTAAACGGAACGGAGTGCATTTTGGAGCATTTCGTTCCGTTCAGTTTTGTCCCCATTGACAATGAATGGGGACAAAACTGAAGTAATTTTTTCCGATATTGAGCACCTATGACGGATCTCAATACCAGAAAACTAAAACGCTAGTGTGAAAGTAGCCTTGGATCTGTTGCAGTCCCAGCAGTGATGCCACCCCATTTTCAGACGTGCAGTGGCAGCTTTAGTGTAGATCCACTGGCGATTTTTGCTACATGTGCCTGTACCCTAAAGGACGGTACAAGCACAGTCTTCCAGCCCATGTACTGATGTTTTTTGTTGACTTCAGAGGCTAACACAGCACTGATTTAATAGAAACACAAATGGGGGGTCAGTCAGCACGTCCCTGTCTGCAGGTGCACGTTACTGTGGCACATATATGTACAAACAAAAATTTTTAACAGCACTCTGCAACCAGAACTCTGCCCTGCATCTATGACAGAAGCTGTAAGAGGTAGTTAGTGTACATTTTGATCAAAAGGTAATAAGCCACTCGCCACGCCAAGGCCCCCTCGGGAGTGGTCCTAACGCTAAATCCTACCTGTTATGGGCCATGACAGCCACATAAAATCCAGGGAGTGCGGGCCCAGCAAGCATGCTGGGATGAACCGTACTTATTAACCCTTTCTGGTGCTATAACAGCCTCCATTAGATCCAGGGACGCAGGTACCAACATGCGTGCTGAGCCCACTGTGTACTCCTCCTGGAACCGGATGGTTACTAGCAGGCACTATGAAAGCAAGTTCAGTTTTGTACTCACTCTGATTAAAACCAGCCTCTAAGGCAGACAAACTAGTCAGGTGTGCACGACTGTGAAGGAGGCTGCCACACCTCCAACATATACTAAACAGAAACACAAATGGGGGGTCAGTCAGCACGTCCCTGTCTGCAGGTGCACGTTACTGTGGCACATATATGTACAAACAAACAATTCACAGTCGTGCACACCTGACTAGTTTGTCTGCCTTAGAGGCTGGTTTTAATCAGAGTGAGTACAAAACTGAACTTGCTTTCATAGTGCCTGCTAGTAACCATCCGGTTCCAGGAGGAGTACACAGTGGGCTCAGCACGCATGTTGGTACCTGCGTCCCTGGATCTAATGGAGGCTGTTATAGCACCAGAAAGGGTTAATAAGTACGGTTCATCCCAGCATGCTTGCTGGGCCCGCACTCCCGGGATTTTATGTGGCTGCCATGGCCCATAACAGGTAGGATTTAGCATTAGGAATAGTGCCTGCTAGTAACCATCCGGTTCCAGGAGGAGTACACAGTGGGCTCAGCATGCATGTTGGTACCTGCGTCCCTGGATCTAATGGAGGCTGTTATAGCACCAGAAAGGGTTAATAAGTATGGTTGATCCCGGCATGCATGCTGGGCCCGCACTACCTGGATTTTATGTGGCTGTTATGGCCCATAACAGGTAGGATTTAGCGTTAGGACCACTCACGAGGGGGCCTTGGCGTGGCGAGTGGCTTATTACCTTTTGATCAAAATGTACACTAACTACCTCTTACAGCTTCTGTCATAGAGGCAGGGCAGAGTTCTGGTTGCAGAGTGCTGTTAAAAATTTTTGTTTGTACAGCACTGATTTAATAAGCACAATGTTGGCACTTGAGCAGATTGCATTACAAAATTAAACGGTGTCGAGTTGATTTTGTAAAACCATATCTGGGAATGCCATCTGGAATGTATCTTTCTTAACTTTTTCCAGGATGTTGAAAATGCAAACTATTGTGTAACTGGGAAAGTGGGAGCACATGATAATCACCATGACATCACCGTGTTCAGATTCCTAAACTGCAAAATATTGACAGACCACAAAAATGCTACGCTGGAAAAAACGGTTGTGTAATTACCAGCTCAAATATGCCGCCCACTTGTAACTCCTAACTGGAATTAGATCTGCTCAAAGTTATGAGAACTCTGAAACCTTTTCTTCCTTCGGTTTAACTGAAAATTGTTCAGTTTTAAAATTGTTGCAAAAAATACTCCTGCCAGTAATCATTAATATTTGGAATCTAAAAGCTTCAAAATGCGCCCATGCACTTGAGGTGCCCACACAAAGTACACGGAGTGCCTCTGTGTCTGGTTACCTGATGAAAGCTTTTCTATTTATGTATCATTTATGCCCAGTGTGGTCACTTTTCCCATTAGGATCTTGTGCTATAGCTGTGATTGTCTGCCTCCTTATTCATTTCTCGCCAGTACATGTTCAGCAATATTCTTCAGAATGTATCTCGTCACTTCAGCTAGTGTACACCTCAGAGCCTACCGCCTAATTCCTTACCTTTGGGCGCAAAACTAAGCAACACAGAATTGTATTGGTGGTGGTGGTGTGCTCCTTCTGTCTCCACTGCCTCCCTGCAGTCTCAACGTGTCCATATCCTGTTGGTCATGTGACCACTGCAGCCATTGACTGGCCGCAGTGGTGGCGTGTCTACCATGTGTGACGTAATTGGGTCAGCAGCCATATGACACTCGACAAACAGGATGTTAACACACAGTGGCAGTGGGAGACTGAAAGAACTTGAGCCCAGTGGCAGATAGAAGGTAGGTATGCTTTCCTCCACAGATCCGGCGATGTGGGGAGGGTTTGGCAGAAAGGCCCCGATAGTGATCAAGCCCTTTTAAGGGTAAGTCCACACGACATGGAAATGCTGGGAGTTTGCAATATGCTTGTCATTCAGATTTTTAAGAAGGAAATCTGCAGCGTATTACATTGCCAGTATAATGATCGAGATTTTAACAAAACTCATCCATCCATGCAAACCTTCATCGGATTGTTCTGCCGCCTGTCTGAAAGAAGCCTTAGTAGTTATCTTCAGTAAGTACCACATCCAGACAGTTATAACGTGGACATTATACATCCCTAAGATGCTGTTAGTTTGGGTCAGTAGACTGATGGTTGGGCCAGGATTTGCAATCTAAATGCCTTTTATTCATTTCCAGACCCCGTGATATTCAATTTGTCACCCGTTCTTATTCTATTTTTTCTCATATTCCTCCCAGTACTCCATGCTGGATGTGTTGGCTTTGTGTTTAAGGATGCTGCTGCCTTTACTAGTCCTCATGTATCAACAGAGCTTCATTCCAGTACAGATTTTTACCAAAATGTTTTTATCACATTAACAACCTATATGTGACAGTTTAGAGGGTGTAATCTGAGGTATATATGGATATTATAATATTTGTTGTATTCGATTAGGTCTTTCAGAACAATTTCTGTGTGCAGTGAGTGGAGAAAGGAGTGCAAGCAATAGAAAGGAATGCCGTCAAGAATACAAGCTAAACGCAGTGATTTGGAATTTTACTTTAGGATTCATATACATGACATAGCTATGTGGTCAGATACTGTACAGCGGCACAGGGTTCCTAGTGTTTAGTATTATCGATACCACAGATCTGCCCTTTGCCGTTGTGTGATGCCTGTATATACTTCTTGGAAAGGATACCCCCTTCATATGACATATTACTCTTTGTATATTGTGGAGGTAAAGTATGGGTTTATAGTTACATGTTTTACGGGTCAGTATACTACAATTCGTAATACCACATTTTTTTTAAATACTGAATTTTACAATAGAGTGGAACACAAAGTTGAAAGGTTGCTGCACGGCAGACAGCTGCTGAACCTTGAACAACTCACAGTAGAGAGAGTTTCTAAGTTGCCTTTGATCTCCTTTGTGCTTTTCACCAAGCGCTGCTCCCTGCTACTCCCCTAAAAGTGAATGGGAGCGCACCGTGCATGCGCGGCCCATGCTCCCATTCATTTCTATGGGGCAGACGGAAATAGCCGAGCCCCATAGAAATGAATGGAGGGCAGCTGCGCATGCGCAGTGCGCTCTCCGTTCATTTCCCCGCTCCGTTCTCATTGTAGGTGGGACCTGCACCTATCAGACAATGGGGGCATATCCTAGCGATATGCATATGCCCCCATTGTCTGAGATGGAAAAACCCCTTTAGGGTTATGCAGACATTTAGCCTTTCCTCAAAGGTCCAGGATCTCCTTTGTGAACCAGTGTAATCTCCAGCAGTGGCGTTGTCTCCCTTACATTCACTGCTTGTTCCTGCAGGTTGCCAGTTATTTGTCTGTAATGTTAGTTATTTTACCATAGGCTATGAAGTGACCTTTACTTTACTCTCCTTTAATCTCAGGCACTTAAACAACTTGAATGTTCACCTCCGCAAAGTTCTATTACAGAATAGGGAAGGATATATACTGTATAGATTTTATAATAAGCAAAGTATTTAGAAATGTAGTTTCAAGATGGGAAAAATTATACTTTTTTTTTTTTTTTCAAGGCTCAGACTAGCATAAAGAAAGAAAAAAACTAAAGTAAGACCTCTTTCACCTATTAGTGAATCACGAACACGTAACCATTTAATGTATGTATTCCGACTCAATCGGTGGTTTTTCCACAGTGCGTGGTGACACCATGGAAGCATGCCCTATTTTGTCAGTGATTAGGATCCCTCACACACATTAAAATCTACATCTCTGTGAAAACCACAGACTCAACAAGGATGCCATCGCTGTTTGGTACCTGGTTTTCATGGACCTTTGGTAGCAGATGATTTGGAAATGAATTTTCAGCTTGGCAGTGGAATACGCACAAAGAGAGCAAAAGATGGACACGGATTCTTAGGGGACATCTTCATGGATGAACCACTGACCATCTTGTCATGAATGTCATCATGGACGCCTATAGGAGGCCATAATCATTCTCCTCCACCAATCTACCACTAACCCATCCTGACTCTTTCTGGGTCGCAACATATAAGAAATTCCCTCTCCGCTAATCATTGGCTGAAGTGTGCCACCACTGCTGCCATTTCTTGTGTCTAGAGGCACAGGAGTCGGAGACCAAGACAGTGGTGGGGATCGGTGGAGGTATGCCTTTTTTTTAAATTTATTTTTATTTGCATAAAATGACAGTTTATTGGCAAACTGTATGTAGGGTACAACTGTACATAGCAACATCTATAAGTATCTTGTGTAAGATTATGAACTATTTGCATACTACGAGAACCTGCAGTGAGCTGATAACTACCCCGTTTAATTAAAAAGCAATTTTATTCACGGTAAGCAACCCTCAGGTGACTATGTAATTAGTTCTTATTACTTCTATATCTTGGCTCATAACTTGGCAGTGCTGCGGTATTTAACACTTTTATTGTCTGTGTCTTCAGTCCACTAATGACTTCATTAGAGTTTAGCACCTGCCTGTTCCAGTTAATAATTTAATAAAATGTTGATGATGTACTCAAAAAATTGGTGATGTGTGAATAAATGACTGGATTTGCATAGTTAATTTTGCTCGTGGTTTTCACCTACAGGTTTGTTTTTGTGTGTAACTCTCAGCAGAAATGTAGCGTTCAGCCTCAATTTTACCGCAGCTGATGCCTGTGCCGCACTTGGCAATATGCCAGTTGAAGAGCGACGTCATGAGCCACTTGGCTGTCGGCATAGGAAGTATTCAACCCCCGTGATTAGAATTTAGAGCTCCTAGTTGACTCGCATAGGCTTCAGCTGTATGTGACCAGGCTAAATGAAACTTTGGAGCTGTGTACAACGTTGAGGTGCACCGAATCGGTCCTATTTAGCAAAATTAATCATCATATATAAGATTCTCTTTAACTCTGCTGGAAGGTCATGTGTCACATTCAGTCAGGATCAGGAAACAAATGATAAAAAGCGCTGGTCTGGTGTAGGTTCTCCCTCTCATAGGACACGTATGTCATTCTGAATAAATAAGCGTAATGAGAGGGAACTCGTCATCCCTGTTATGCTGCAGCCTCTGCCAGAGTAGAGCCATAGTAACATAATTCCATGGTTTGTGAGGCTGAAACTGCCATCTGTCCATCCAGTTCGGCCTCTCAGTGACATCTGGCAGCATCTCGCGCCGGATGTTGAATACCGGTATAGGGAGACGCATGCGCCGCAAATAGACTGAGATAATTATTACCTCCAGCTGGTTGAGTACTGTACTTCTATTTTGGCATTCTGCTAGTTAAACATACTCAGTTACTACATTGGTGCCACCCCTAGTAGAGTACTTGGATGCCAGGTCTAGGCATTGTTATCTCTCTATGGAGTTATGTAGTGAGATGTTATTATCATTTTATATCAAATGTCATATACTGTCATCAGGGGTGGGTCCCGGTCCCTTTCTTTGTACTGTGTGGTCTTTTTTTCAGCACAGCACATTGGTTTTATTTGCAGATAAAATAAATATTTTCTCTTTTTATACATATTTTTGGATGTAGGGGATTTTTTAGTATTGTGTGGTGGGTTATTCCCCTATATACCCATGGGGGTCTGTTACTTTAGGCATGATGTAATTATTCCTGTAGGCCAGGGATGCCCAACCTGCGGCCCTCCAGCCTGCAGCAGGGCATGAGGGGAGTTGTAGTTTTACAACATCTGGGCGGTGCAGATTGGGCATCCCCGTTGTTTCCAGTTGTTTAAGTAGGTGTGGTCTAGCAATGGCCTCAGCGGTATACAGCATGAGATCTCTGAGGCAAGTGACAGGCTGCAGCAGTTACGTGCCATCCAAGTGAAAGACAGTGTGCCGTGTGCACCACCTATGGAACTGTCATCTTGAGCAGCATCCCGGGTTGCTGGGCCACAACAGAGCTTCCTTACACATCACATATGCACATCATCGGCTAGGACGAGTGAGGCAGAAGGTGGCACAGCTGTGAGCTTGTGGGGCACTGCTCCTATGACTAGCGCCCAGTACTCCCCCCTCAATAGCACAGGGGAATTGTACAGCAAGCAGAAGGGAGAACGCTGGATGGTAGACATAGATTGCACACAAAAATGAGTTTTTCAGCAAACCCACCCAAAAGAATATATTCATAAAGTTCAGTAGTGTTCCCAATTATGTCAATATGTGAACAACACAGCTTAAACAGCAGAAACAGTCAGCAACAAGTTATTCAGCATGGTGTTTAGATACCGGTCACCACAGTGTAACGCATGCTTGTCTCAGTAAATTGCCAGTGAGAAAACACTTGTAGTGAAATATCCTGGATGACACGTTCTGGTGACAGTTGTTGGCCTGACAACGCTAATGAAACATACGTGCAGGCTTACGAAATAATCTCATGTCAAAAAAGTGTACATTGATAGATATCTGGAGACATGCCATCCCAGCGGAGATCTCCATCATCGTTCTATTACATTATTGCAGCTCCTGGGACACCACTTTGATTGATTATGGAAGCTTTTATTATCCATGTTTAGCCGGTTCTTTTTTCAGCCCATGCTTCAAATGCATTATGTAAAGACACCTTTCAACCTACCCTCTTCTTATTTTGTTTGACCTGCCAGAGCCCATGAAATACCTTAATGAGGAATTTCTACTAGAAAGACATTCCATGGAAGTCGGAAATTCTTCCCTGATGACCAGACTTGCTGAGATTTGCTCTCCACTATTTTACGGATGTATTATGTGTGAAGTAAAATAATTTTGTCAAAAAAAGGCAAAAGTATTATTACTGTTGCTTTGCACCAGTTATAGAATATTTAATATTAACTACATGAAACTATGGTATAAGAAATAATATGTCTGCACAGAAAGCATGCGCTACGTGTTTGCATGCAGCAAATCAACAGCGTTTTACAGTACCAGCTATGTGGATTCGTGGTCTCGTCCACACCAAGTGAAAGAATCCACAGTATAAATTAACCTACAATATATATAGCTGGCCAATATATGCAATAAATTTCCCATCCGGATTTTGGCCTTTGCAATGGACTGCAGCATGCTCCACAGCAAACCCAGAAGGTCATCTGCAGAAAAGCCACCCTTTGTGGCCTTAATGTTAAAGGGCTACTCTAGGAGGCCACCATAGATTGTAGTCAAGAGGACTTCATAATGTACATTGTATCACTTCGGTTCTTTTGCCCGTCTTCCAACAATTACATGCCCTGCGGCACCGTTTTCTGTGAGGGACTTGGTATATGTTTTCTTATAAATGGAGGCTTGAACATGTAGGGAAAATAAGAAGGGAGTTGCATAAATATCGTATTTAAAGGGAATCTGTCGCCAGGTTTATGTTGACCTTGATTTTAGCTCCATCACTTGTCAATATAGTGTCGTCTCTATAAAGTCACAGTTTATCAGATGCAGCTCAAACGGAGTGCCGTGTGAGTAACATTAGGTGCCCATGTTAGGGTAAATGCACACCTTGTGGATTACATGAGGATTTTCACGTATTGGCGCACAACGAATGTGGCGCACAGCCATTAACAATGCAGATTGGCTATACTGTACTTTAGTTTAATAGAAGGCAGCTGCGGCCTTGTGGTTCTTGACCGCAGCTGGCGGCGACCCGAAAGGCTCACGATCGGGCCATGTGGTCGTATACTTACTTTGGTATAGGGAGTAATCTGTCAATGAGGGCTTTGTGTGGGTGGCCAGGGAGGTGCATGATTATCGAGGACTGCTGAGGAGACTCCTGGCTCATACATTGCCTGGTTTGCTCTGCACCTGATAAACAGTGATATTATGAAAACTACACCCTATTGACAAGTATATTTAAAAACATGTCCGACATCTTTCCGGTCATTCATTATTTATATTTCACCCCATGAACATATCATTGAGATTATTCTTTTCCATTAACTTTAGTCTCATATAGGGCACCTTAAGGTTGATGGACGTTGAGGCTATCAGTGAGCAATTAATATGGGTTTAATCCCTGTATCCCCATGATCAGCAGAAAGAAGCAAGTGAGACACTCCCTAGAAGGCAGTGCCTGACCCAGTCCTACCCAAATAATTGTATCTGGTACTGCAGCTTCACTTTAACACATCCTGCAACTCTGAGACCCAACTGAGGACATGTGTGATCACTCGTGTGAGCCTGCTTGCCCAATCATGTGCCACTAAAGTGGCATGACCTATGTGACATCTCCGAATCAGTCTACTGGTTGGCCTGCTCTTGATGTGTTGTCTCTATAGACAATATGTCTCTTTGGTGTAAACTCCGGCAGATTCTGTATTTGTCATGGTCTATTTCCAAATTCCAAACTTTGAGGTCTGGAACATCAAAGAGCTGGAGCCACTATTACTGGCTAGCCTTTTCTATGGCAACAGATAATAACATTCATATGTGTACCAGTGAGAGATATCCCTTACAAACAAAAGCTGTTTTGTCTACATTTGCTATAAAAGGATGGAAGTGCAAACATTTATATATGTTTGCAGAATACAGCATTCACCATTCCCACATCCCCAGTGTGTTTCACCCTTTTATCCGTTCCGAATTTACCAACCATCTGATTCTGAAAACTCTTGTAAGCAATATGATCTAGCTGAGGAACCAAACATGTCATACGTGTATGATGCCTCAGTGTGATAGAAATGTACCCCAAAGGAGCCTTTCAACAGTAGCCTCCTAAAACGTATATAAAAATGGTCAATACTCACCCATTAGATTTTACTGCATGCTATTCTGTCCTCACAATCATGGGTTCTGTAGGATGATTTAAAGGGGTTAACTCATGATATTAACTCCTGTCTATATGCCCCTTTAGGGCATAATGGACATCATAGAGGAAGATCAGGATCACTCAGGACCCTCTTTCGGAGTCAGAATGGAGAGACTCTCTTATAAGAGTGGCTACCCTTCTAGCGGTACCAGCTGACCTTGTATGGCATTGACAGCTATTCATCGGAATAGCCGCTATGTATTACTAGTTAACCCCTGGCGGGCTGCTGCTTTCCACAGAAACATCAGTTGTCGGCCAGAGGTGTTGCGGTGGCTACATTCTCAAATGTTTTTTTGTGTTAAAGGGAACCTGTCATCAACTTTATGCTGCCCATACCAACGGCAGTATAAAGTAGAGACAGGTGAGTTGATTGCAGCGGTCCGTCATTTATAGGTTAAAAATAAGCAGATGTAGAGAACCAACATCACAATCATTGCAGACTGGGCCAGGAAAAGAGTCACGGCCACCTGAGAAGAGTCCTGGTTATTCCTGACTTCCTGCTCTCCTGCTGATGACTGACAGGCTTCTACCGAGTTTTCTCCCTTTCTCTCTAGGAGAGAACTGCCAATCATCAGCAGATGGGTGGGGAGAGCAGGAGATTAGGAATAACCAGGACTCTTCTCAGGTAGATTTGACTCTTTTCGAGGCCTGAGCTGCAATGATTATGATGCTGGTTCTCAGCAACCACTTACTTTTAGCTCATGAGTGACACACCGCTGAAATCAGCATTTCGGTGAGGTCAGCATAAAGTTGATGACCGGTTCCCTTTAAGAAACAACCCTTTTAAAGAGAACGTGTCACAGCAAAATGCAATGCAATCTGCAGGCAGCATGTTATAGAGCAGGAGGAGCTGAGCAGATATATAGTTTTATGGGAAAAGATTTAATAAAACTCGCTATTTATACATTTAATTCTCTGCCCTATCTGAGTTCAGTTGTACATGGGGACTGTCATGTCAGTGATTAATAGGATTCTAAATTTAAGGCCCCTTTAACACGCGCAAGAATTCAGCGCGGGTGCAATGCGTGACGTGAAAGCATTGCACCCGCACTGAATCCGGACCCTTTCACTTCAATGGGGCTATGCACATGAGCAGTGTTTTTTCACGCATCACTTGTGCGTTGTGTAAAAATCATGTTCTTATATTCAGCGTTTTTCACACAATGCAGGCCCCATAGAAATGAATGGGGCTGCGTGAAAATCGCATAGCATCTGCAAGCAAGTGCGGATGCAATGCGATTTTCACACATGGTTGCTAGAAGAAGATGTAAGTAAATTGATAAGTCAATTTACTGTATTATTTTCCCTTATAACATGGTTATAAAGGAAAATAATAGCATTCTTAATACAGAATGCTTACTAAAATGTGACTTGAGGGGTTAAAAAAATATATATAAATTAACTTCCCTCATCCACTTGATCGCACAGCCGGCATCGTCTTCTTTATTCTTTTTTCAGGACCTGCAAAAGGACCTTTGATGAAGATCCTTCTATCTTCATTCATCAGGACGTGCGCTGACGTCACCACGTGGTGAGCACGATTACGTCATCAAAGGTCCTTTTGCAGGTGCTGAAAGAAGAAGGAAGACGAGCCGGGCTGCGCGATCAAGTGGATGAGGTGAGTTAATTTTTTTTAAAAAAATTTTAACCCCTCAGGTCACATTTTAGTAAGCATTCTGTATTAAGAATGCTATTATTTTACCTTATAACCATGTTATAAGTGAAAATAATAAAATCTACACAACACTGAACCCAAACCCGAACTCAAGCGAAGAAGGACGGGTCTGGGTACCACATTCAGTTTTTTCTCACGCGCGTGCAAAACACATTGCACTTGCGCGGAAAAAACTGAACAACGCAATCGTAGTCAAGACTGACTGAAATTGCATGCACACTCGCACGGGTTTCCCGCAGTGCACCCGGGACTTCCAGGTCAGAGGGGTGTTACAAAACCAGTGCTCCAAGGCCTCTGGCCAGCCCCTTGGTGCTCGAACTAGCTAACTTGTATATCAATTAAATTGCAGATATCTCTGCAACGGTTCTACATATATACCAAAGGTTTTGTTTTAATCAGCATGATCAACCCTACCATGCAACATGCCTGTTTTAAGAGAAGAGGTATAAATGTAAATTTTTACTGAATCTTTTCCCAGAAAATTACCGTGTATAACAATCTGCTCTGTAATAAAAAAACATTCCGCTTTGTAATATGCAGCCTGCAGATTGTTCAGTCTTTTGTGGTGATATGGTGGCAGGAACCCAACATTACTTAAATTATTATCATTATTATTTTTATTATTTTTTGGGGGGGGGTGTTGCATTTAGAGGCCAATGCCAGATGGACAGCACACTATAATAAGCCAGCAATCTAGATGCATTGGATGAAAACATTTCCTTGAAGCTGCTGGCTTTAAGTAGCATGGGACCAAAAGGAAAAGAATATCTAGTTGTCAGAGACGTGAAATGAATTCAGTTTAGCAACATTTCAGATCTGCCTGGTTAAATAACAACTGACGGTTTCATATTGCCAGGCAGCAGTACTTATGATTGATATTGCTGCTGAGCTCGGTGTGCCTGGACTGTATAGGAGTACTGTCTGCTCAGTAATTCTCATTTACAAAGCTCAAGAAATGGCCCGAGATGTACGCGCCCGTCAGTCTAACTCATTTATGGCTTACATAAACCCTGGAAGTAAGGAGACGTTCTTTATTACAGTTATCACTTGTGTTTGCACTTATGCTGAAACAATTTTCATCCATCCTTCTTTTTCTGTACCCCCTCATTTAGTTTAGCTGTGGTATTTAAGATGCCATTCAAGACCAACCCACCCCTCTTAGCCACGCTCCATGTTTGCGTTTTTGCTGTGATTCCCAGGGTGTCTTTTATTAATGAAATGGGGACTCCAGTTTTAAGCAATAATCGCCTATCTACTGGATAAATGATAAAAGTGATAACTGCTAGGTTGGTAGGGCTCCCACCAATCACCCGTTTAAATGAAGAGCTAGTTGAGTGATCAGTAGAAACCCAGCGGTTGAATCATCCCTAATCTAACAATGGTCATCTATCCAGTGAGTAGTTGATAATTGCATATAACCGTAATACCCCTTTTTAAAGGGATTGTTTGAATTATTAAACCCATTTAGGAAAATCTTAGTTAATGAAGAGGGGTGGGGGAGGGTCCCACATTTAGTACTGTCCTGTAATCGTCAGTTCGGGAGGCAGCTATGAGTCTCTCTCTCTGTGGGGATCCAGCATGCATATGCATTATGTAAGCTACTCATTGGTTTTCATTGGGAGCTGTGTAATGCTTCACTTTTCTTTTAGATGTGCTGCAGTTGAATTGATCACTTACTTCCAGGTTCCTACAGAGATTTCAATCTGAACTGTGGTTACTAGTTACATAGACTATTATTGCGCTGAAAAAATGTAAATTCATGTATAATTTTTGAAGGGGTCTGCGTGGCTGTAAGTTTGGTTCAGCAGCACCATTTGGGGGGGGTTTGTCACATCTGGAGTATATAATCTCATTAGTGGTACCAAACACACACATCGGGGCATAAACCTGTATGAAGCTGTGGAGTGAGTTAAAGGGGTTGTCTCACTTCACATGTGGCACTTATCATGTAGAGAAAGTTATTACAAGCCACTTACTAATGTATTGTGATTATCCATATTGCCTCCTTTGTTGTCTGGATTCATTTTTCCATCACATTACACACTTCTCGTTTCCATGGTTATGACCACCTTTCAGTCCATTAGTGGTGGTTATATATAGGAAAAAGCGCCAGACTCTCCCGAGATCGCGGGCGTGCACATAGGCTAGTGCTTTTTTCTATAGTGTGCAAGCATTACCACAGCTGCTGGATTGCAGGGTGGTCATAACCATGGAAACGAGCAGTGTATAATATGATGGAAAAATGATATGGCAATATGGAGAATCACTATACATTAGTAAGAGCATTTATTATTTAGAGGAAGTTACTACAAGGCAATTTGCTGAAGTGAGACAACCCCTTTAAATTGTAACTGTCATATTATTATTTTTATTTGCTAGTTTATTAGAGCTAGGCATGTATACCTGAGTTAGTCTGTCAATGATTGTCAAAAGATCTGTAATTACCTAATAATAACAGCTTTCATTAATGTACCCTGTCTCTTTCCACTGCTCCCTTTAAAAGACAGTTTCTACGTCTTGTCTGTCTCTGGCTAAGACAGGAAGACGGAGGGGCGGTCCTTCACTCTGCATGCCTGCATTAGGCTGCATTCACAAAGGCGAGTTTTCCGCACGGGTGCAATGCGTGACGTGAACGCATTGCATTCGCACTGAATCCTGACCTATTCATTTCAATGGGTCTGTGTACATGAGCGGTTTTTTTTTTCACGCATCACTTATGCGTTGCGTGAAAATCACAGCATGTTCTATATTCTGCATTTTTCACGCAGCCCTAGCCCCATAGAAGTGAATGGGGCTGCGTTAAAAACGCATTGCATCCGTAAGCAAGTGCGGCTGCGTTGCGTTTTTCACTGATGGTTGCTAGGAGATGTTGTTTGTAAACCTTCAGTTTTTTATCACGCGCGTGAAAAACGCATCAAAACGCATTGCATCCGCGCGGAAACAACTTAACGCAATCGCAGGCAAAATTGGATCCGGTAGGCTGTTCACCCACCGGAACAGCCTGCCAGAGAAGGCTGCCGCTAGTGTGACAGTAGCCTAAGGTATATGAATTAACACTAAAAGAAATAACACTTGAAATCAATCACTCTGTGTGTAATGAATCAATATAATATGATTTTCATTTTTTTGAACTGAAATACTGAAATTAAATTTCCGATATTCTAACTTATTGAGATGCACCTGTACCTGCAGCCTTCTTCTGCTATGGAAAGATTCATGCTTGACTGCTATCTGCAGCTCCAATGCTGTGCACTGGCTCCCGTGTGTCTATTTTCTGCTCCACAGCTTGTTTACTTCATCCCTGGCGTGGGCATGATCGTCTGCTCTTCTGCAGTGAATGACTACCTTCAGTGGGAACATTTCCACAAACAATACTTCACCACTGAAGCCATTTAGCTGTATGCTATGCCTGTGTCGGAGACGAATTAAACAAGCCGCAGATTAGAAGATGAACACACAGGAACTAGCACGCAGGACCAGAGCGACGGGGAATAGGTAAGTATGATTCTTTTCATAGCAGAGGCAGGCTGAGGGCTTCTGTGAAAAGTTACTTATTACTGGAAAACCCCATTACTGCTGTCTTCCTGTTCTGTTTTGCAGTCATGAGATGACTTATTTTCAGATGTTTAGAGGAGGAAGTTACTAAGCATGTTCAGCACAGTTTCTGGCACTAAACTAAGGGTACTTTCACACTAGCGGCAAGGAACTCCGGCAGGCTGTTCCGGTGGCTGAACAGCCTGACGGATCCGTGCTGCTGCTAGTGCACGCATGCCCCCGGACTACCGCTTCGGCCCCATGTCGTAGTTTTATTCCGGCCGCCTCTCCGCATGTTTGCCGTGCTTCCGCCAGAACTCCGCCCCCCACCCCCCTTTTTAGTCAATGGGGCCGGAGCAGTAGTCCAGGGGCACCCGTGCACTAGCAGCAGCACGGATCCGACCGGCTGTTTACCCGCCGGAACAGCCTGCCGGAGTTCCTTGCCGCTAGTGTGAAACCAGCCTAAGGGCCTTGGAGCAGCATGAAGATACCTAGTATAAGAAATAGAAGAGACCACGGGGGAGGTGAGAACAGATTTTCTATCACCACCAGAACACCCTGCTCATCACTGTGCTGCATAAATAAGGGGCTTAGGCTGATAGAACATAAAATATATTTATGATTAACATTTCTTAACTTTTCTAAACTTTATATGAAAGTTAATAAATGAATTAAACTATGTTAATAAGCTGCAGTCGGTACAATTCTACAGACCCTGACCCTACTGAAAACTAGAATACAGGGAGAGCAGGCTTTACTTTCTGCTAAAATTAACCTGTGGAAAAGATGGGTTAGTCAAGACCAAGATGGAGACACACACCTCAAACTGCATACTACAAAAACCCAAGAAAATACCACATCAAACACAGTATAACAGCACTCTAACACAATATATGAACTATTACTGTACTCACTATATGAATAAATGAGAGGTTCTTGGCAACAGTATTTTGATCAAAATCTCCCTGTATTCATTGAAGGCCATTTTGGCAGCAGAAGAGGTAAAATACAGAGAAGGTTTAGCATATATGTGGAACCTGCCTTTGCTAAATTCATTGGAGGCCGATTGGAACCTAAAAAGGTAGCATTTAGCTTGGGTTCCTGTCCAAAAGAGGTCACCTTGCCATAGTGGATGGGCACAAATTATTTCAATCAAAATATATTTGCTAAGAACTTCTCATTTATTCATGTAGTGAGTATAGCATTAGTTCATATATTCTGTGTGTGCGGAGGAAGGAGTGCGCCTATGCATAAATTTGGCACATCGTCCGGCAGTAAAGGCGGAATCAAGACTAGAGTACAATACACCAGTTTTGATAAATGTCCACCCTAGTCTCTTCAGCCTGGTCTGGAGGACTTTCATCTTCCTTAACTGCTGTCAACATGACCCTTGGTTAGAGCTGAAATAAAAAATGAGTCGATACGGGCACAGAGCTTAGATTGTATATTCTCTGTCCCTTAAAAAGGACCTGTCACCAATCCAAAAAAGTGGTATATTCATATATTCTAGTTGGTCATACTTCTTTGAGCATGGCATATTTTTACTTCTGAAGAATCATGTTTGTGTCGCCATGTTCTATGAGCCCTATTTTTTCTATTTTCCTGGAGATGGTCTTGTGTGAGGGCTCGTTTTTTTGCGCAGTGAGGTGACGTTTTCATTGGCCATATATAAATATATATGTGATAGCTGTACTCTAGCTCAGTTGACAGCCATCACTCACCCCAAGCCACTTCTACAGTTGCTGAGGCAACTGGACCACCCAATATAGAAATGCAGGCACAGGAGCAGATATTTGCTGTAAAGTGAAATGTCTTGTTTGAAATTCCTTACATTGAACTTTTCACCTCTACAAGTTGCACCTATGATAAGCTGCAGGAGGTTTGTCGCAATAGTAATGTTATCAGAAGAAAGCAAATTTCCTGACAGGTAGTGAAATCTAGGGTGTGCCACCTTGTACAGTACTCGGTAAGTGCTAGATCTTGACAACATAAAAACTTGATTTATTAGCAAATAGTTTTTACGCTTCCCACTTTAAGTTTGTCATCGGTACCAAACCCATTTGAGTAGAGACACGTAGTGGATGCTGAAAACCACGTTGTTTTCAGATTGATAGTTGATGGTCGTATAATTTTGCCAGTTTTACCCACAGTTACCAAATGTGTTCATATGTGTGTGGATTTGCTGGTAAAACTCTGGTGGCCAATTTGAAAACCACCAACCACGTATGGCTATGAATTCAGAATTTTTCTACCCTAAGTACTTCCATTTTCCTAAACAGGTCTTATAGTCATTGCCCCATAATGCTGCATTTTGAGGATATCACTGAGATGTTTGCACTTCGACTTTGTGCTGCCCTCACTGAAGGCATCATAAACTGGTGACTAACACTGAATTTAACGGTGTATGTGTTGTCAATAAGTGGTTGCTGAGAACCTATATTATAATAGTTTTTGTTTGTTTAAATTCTATAATATAATAGTGGCAACCCAGGCCTGGAAAAGAGTCATGGCTATTCAGCAGCATCAGCTTTTCCCACCCGCTTGCTGATGATAGGCAGTTTTCTCCCTAGGAGAGAACCGGCAGTCATCAACAGGGGAGTGGGGAGAGCAGGAGATCATGAAGGACCATGGCTCTTGTTGGCCTGGTGTCACGGACATACCGAGACATACGGACGTCCTCGTGACAGTGGGTGGCAGGAGATCTTTGAGACTGGCAACACGTGGTTTGACTGTGAGTCACGTCACTTGGCCAGATTCTTCTATCTTTATTCAGCAGGACCTGCACCTCCACGTGGTGAGCGCGATGACGTCATCAAAAGTCCTGAAAGAAGAAGAAAAAAGACGATGCTGGCTGCGCGATCACGTGTAATTTTTTTTTTATTTTTTAACCCCTCAAGTCACATTTTAGTAAGTATTCTGTATTAAGAATGCTATTATTTTCCCTTATAACCATGTTATAAGGGAAAATAATACAGTAAATAGACTTTAATGGGATTGTTCATCCCTATCGTCTTCTAGCAACCAATGCGTGAAAATCGCACCACATCCGCACTTGCTTGCGGATGCTTGAGATTTTCACGCAGCCCCATTCATTTTAATGGGGCCTGCGTTGCGTTAAAAACGCAGAATATAGAACACGCTGTGATTTTTTTTTTTTTTCACGCAACGCACAAGTGATGCATGAAAATCACCGGTCATCTGCACAGCCCTATTGAAGTGAATGGGTCCGGATTCAGTGCGGGAGCAATGCGTTCACGTCACACATAGCACCCGCGCGGAATTCTCTCCCGTGTGAAAGGGGCCTTAGGGAGACTCCCGTTCATCCTTCCTTTTGGAGGAACAGGATGCCTCTTCCCTGTCATTAGTACCAGGGTCCTTTAGGGTTAGATAGGACTTTAGGTATTTCTGTGTATGAACTCGCCTACCTCTGGGGTCGGTCTATACTGGTAGTCAGTCAGGGCTTTCATTAGGGTTTTCACTAGGAGGTTTCTTCCCTAGTTTTCAGGCCTTATTTCCTTTTTCCTTTCCCTCGTAAAGTTTGGTGTGGGGTTTCCCTCCCACAGTAGAGCGTGACACCTGGGCTGCCATGATTATAAAGCTGGTTCTCGAAAATCACTTACTCAGCATCTTTTGCGGCCCCCACTTAAGTGCATGGGTCCGCATCTGACCCACAAAAAATGTGGCTCCTGATGCAGAACCAAACCACGGTCATGTGCATGAGGCCTTATACAATGTTAGGTATAGATGTTGTTTACATTACGTAGTATTAAAAGCCAAATCTTTCACTTCAGAACATGTGATTTATGATTTCTGATTTGTTTGTTTTTTATGGCAATTGAAAACTGTTCAATAAAAATGCTTGCAAGTTTGAAAAATGTAAAAAACAATGAAAGTTTCAGGTTTCCAGTTGTGTTTAATGAGGTCATTTATTGAGAATTCAGTATCTTAGTGGGTGGTGGAGTTGTATTACCACTGATGTTGATAATGTTATTTAAATGGAAAAAGAAGTTCATAACAATTACTTGTACAGTAGATCCAAGACAAATGGTAGATCGGAAGGAGTTGTATACTGTAACCCTAGCCTTCCATATGACGTCTGCTTACCTCTGCTTTACTACTGTGATCTCTGTGAACTTTCATTGGAATGAACTCTGTTTGCATCACATCTAAGCTATCCGTCAGACATTTACAGTATCAGGATGTCAGGAGTATTCGCTGATGTATACCGCTAACCCAACGCTCTTACCTAGGCCTTTGTAAATACGAGGGGGATAAGTCTTCCATCGCCTCTAACGTTAAAAAATATGTATTGTGAGAGTCTGCAGCATAGAAAAGTATAGTCTGCGGGAAAAAGAAGATAACATTGTGTACCATCCTGACAGAGGTCCTTTTTTTTTTTTTCACATTTTTTGGAGGTGCTGGTCCAACTTTGTTTTTTGCACTATCCTCAGGTTTGGTCATTTATATCAGATTGTTGGAGGTCCAGCTGCAAACACCCCCACAAATAACTGTTTGAAGGGGCACAAACGCTAGTGCTGCAATTACAGAGACGGATCCAGCGGACTTGATAAAACATCAGCTTTATTGCAGAATTCACATTAACAAACCACACAACATTGGAGCAGTCGAGTGCTGTTTACCTTCATCCTGTCTACATTGTATCGGTGGTTTAGGGTAATTACCAGCTACTACTGGTCCAATCCAGATGATGTGAAGGTAAGCATTAAAGAGGATGCAGCACTTACAAGGGTGCCACATCCACCTTCAAACAGCGGACCCCACTGATCTGATATCGATGACCTAACCTGAGGAAAAGTCATCTTTATTATGAAACCGGACTCATAACCTAACTCAAAACTGACTTCCCAGCTTATTGTCACCAGTGACGTACAATCAAGAATAATAAAGTACCGCATAGTTAATATACTGTTATTATACTGTGCTCATTTAAATTTTTTTCTCTTACAGTGCGACTTCATGACAGCATATCGGAAGAAGGTTACCATTACTTAGTCTTTGACTTGTAAGTAATTGTTTTATATTTATATAATATCTAAGAACAATAGTACCTTTGTATTGTGATAAGTTCACACACGGCAAAAATGTATGCAAAACAGGCTGGGTCGGGTGAAAAACACCATTGTTAATTATTAGCAGTACCAGCAATATGTACATTTCTACAAATTATTTCACCAAGGTCACCAGCGCACTTTGTTACTGTTTTATTGCAGTATTGATGTTATCTTCAGAAAAATTGTGCAACAAAACCGGAGTCTTTTGCTCTACCATTGTTGTCGGTTGGAAGAAAACATAAAGTCTATCTTAGATGCCTTAAAGAGGGTTGTCCCATGAAAAACATCTACATTTAATCAGCACCTGGATCTGAATACGTTTGTAATTGCATGTAATTAAACATTTAGGATAGCCACTGAGTTATTAGTAAAATATATTTGTATAGCGCCACCTGCTGTTTGTTCTTTTTCTTATTTCAAGGTGGACACATGCTCAGTTCCATCTTTCAACAGCCACCAGCCATATCTTCTGTTAGGGCTCATTCAGACGGCCGTATGCTGTCCGCAAAAATGCAGATCCGTTTTTTGCAGATTAAATGCTGACCCATTCACTTCAATGGGGCCCTTTTCTTCTATTCCACGGCTCCGCAAAACAAATGAAACATGCGCTATACTTGTCAGTGAAAAATCAGGACATGCTTAACTGTCCGCGAAAAAACGCTGTTTCTGCAGCTCTCATGGACTGCAATGGGAGCTACTCGCCGGCCCACTCCCCTGTCTCCAGGCCACCTGGTGGTCGGCACTAAGTCCCATCTCACCTTAGTAATGGCTAGATAGGGGACATCCCCTATAAGCCCCATCGGTTTTATGCTAAGCCGACTAGAAGATTGTGGGCAACTAGAGGTAATCTTTTGGTCAGGTAGATTCACCGCTCGTCTTTTGATTACATGCATCCATTACAATCAGCAATGATGTCTCAAAATTATACGATAATTCAAACGATAATTGCTGCCTCTAATAGACTCTGTGCATGTTGTGAAGTCATATTTTCTGCTTAAAGGGGGTTGTCCAGGATTAGAAAAACATGGCTGCACCACACATGTTCACGGGTATAGTAGTGTAGGGTTGTTGCAACTCGGCTTTATTGAAGTGAATGTGCCCCTACACAGTAGGGTTGTCACGATACCAAAATTTTGATTTGAATTCGATCACATAAAAAAGTATTGCGGTTCTCGAAACCATTCGATACCATGCAAAAAAATAAAACGCAAAAAAAGCCATGTGCATTCCGCATTTTATGGAACATCTGGCCCATAATCAAACAGTCCGATCCTATTACCTCTATCACAGGGCGCTGCGATCCGCGGCAATTAACCCCTCAGGTGCCACACCTGAGGGGTCAACTACCGCGAATCTTAGCGCCTTGTCATAGAGGCCGGGTGCCGGGCTATTGGCAGCAGCAGCGGCACAGTGGGGAGGGAGAGACTGCTTCCTTCTCTCCTGTGCTGCTGAGAAGAACATGGAGCGCGCTGAGAGCAGCGAGCGCCATGTTCTCTGATACTAGACTGCGCAGTAGATCAGCCTGGTATCAGTAAAAGACAAATCCCAGTATCGAATCAATACCGGTACAAACGTATCCATTTGGTATTGATGATTCAATAGCCAGTGCAACCCTACTACACAGTGAGTACGGTGTGAAAAAAAAGTTGAACATTTTCACACAAGCCTTATTTATTTGAAAATGTGTGCTTTGGCTGTTTTCTACCGCTCACAACATTGGAAAAATGGTCACTGCTTAGTGGAAGGGGGCATGTCCTCTCATTGACTGACAAGTTTACCATCATTTACATTACAAACTGCAATGAATAAATCTAGACCAGGTTGCAGCTGGCGTAGAACTGAATTTCTGCCGCACGGACGGGCAAAAGTTGCTAAAAATAAACCTGTCACATTTTACTCCCGCATAGTTTGGACTGGCACACGAAACGCTGCTTTGAGTAAATTCCAGTCGGATTATTTTGCTATAGGATGCAGTAAGAGGAATTGGCCTTTTAGAGAGAACATACCCTGTAGTAAACGTCACAGCGAGAAGAACTGATGGCCAGTACCTCAGTAATTGAATTTTTACTCCTCTAATGCGCGTTTTATTTTTTTTATTTTGTTTTTCTTCCAACTTTTTACAGCAACTTTTTTTCAGTATTCCTGTTAAAGCATTCAGAGGAGCTTATAAGCAAACCTTGCAGTCCTACCCTGGAACAGGACATCACAAACTTCCCGCTGAAGCGGTAGAGTGTGATTTCTTCTTGTAGGGCTGAGTGCAGCATCACCGTCTCTTCCGTTTGCCGTCCTGGCATGAAACGGTGGTTACATGATGTGTTTGCGGATCTTCAGATCATACTACTGCGCTTGATCTAAGACTGCTGAGGCTTCTGGCCCATGAAAACCCTGTCATACTTTTAAGTATTGTTCATCTCATTAATTCATTGCTTATGAACAAGCCGCCTGCAGTGCTTATTTTAATGACAATACTTGACAGTGGCATATTGCTGCCATTCCACCCCCACACAACTGTTCCTGGCTTAATCGTTACTTTTAGTAGCTGTGGGAATTAACCATGTCATAGTGAGGTATCGTGGTATCGCATTCTACACTGAGATAAGGGGACCTTTAATTATGAAGAAATAAGCTCTACCAGTAGCCACTGACTGCTATGGAATTAGTGTCAGTGGTAATTGCTTTGTGTTTCAGATGAAGACATTTGCCTCTTTGTGCACTACCCAACTGCTGCTGCTTCCCATGCATTTGTACCCCTTGAATATTTAGCAGTTAACTATTTATGTGAATGCTGTGCGACTCTTTAGTAGTCTTGCATGATCACTTTGTGGTTTACTTGGGCTGATATAGTAACCGTACAGTATATAAATGATAAAATTGGATCGCGGTAGGGAGCCCTGTACAGAAAGTTAGGCTGGTAATGCACATTAGATTAAAGGGAATACATTCCCTTTTGTGGGCTATTACCTCAGGGATATGTTCTGCACAGGCACTGGGGCTATAGCCCAAAAAAAGGAATGTAGCTAACAGGTGCCAGAAGTGCAGCAGAAGGCGCCTGAGCCCAGATATGGACCTTTGGAGGCCTTAGGAGGTTAAGGTGGGAGCAGATATCGAAGACAATGGGCAGGCTTGGGCACTTTGAAAAGAAAAGCCAGCCCAACTGGGCACTTGGTAGCCGATTTGCGTAGGAATAAAAGATATTTCCTGAACATTCAATGACCACCAGATTTGTTTAGAATTCTTTTCCTATGTGCCTACTATCACTGTGAATTTAGTGACAGACTGCCTTTAATATCAGACAAACCCCTGGATTTTGGCCAGACCAGTTAACCAGCTGATGTATATGGGACCTCTCAACTCTTCCCTGACAGAAAATGCCAGGCTGAGTATGTTGGATTTCACCATGCCTGGTTCAGAGAAGTCTGGCCGTGGCTTACTCCCATCTCCCCATGAAAATCACCCGAGAGGAACATGTATGTGCATGAGGATGGGCAGGAGGAATAGCTCACGGTTGAAAGAGCTGGCATCACGGACCATGTGATGTGACGTCATCACAGGTCCTTTAGATGGCAGCTAATGCTTGAAGAAAGAAGAGATCGGCAACTACGTGATCAAGTGGCTAAGGTGAGTTAAGTTTTTTATTTTTAACCCCTTAATCCACATTTTACTAAGCATTCTGTATTGAGAATGCTATTATTTTCCCTTATAACCATGTTATAAGGGGAAATAATAAAGATCGGGTCCCATCTCTTAGCAACCATGCTTGCTTGCGGATGCTTGCGATTTTCCCGCAGCCCCATTCACTTCTATGGGGCCTGCGTTGCGTGAAAAACGCAAAATATAGAGCATGCTGCGATTTTCATGCAATGCAGAAGTGATGCGTGAAAATCACCGCTCATGTGTACAGCCCCATAGAAATGAATGGGTCCGGATTCAGTGCGGGTGCAATGCGTCCACCTCACGCATTGCACCCGCGCGGAAATCACGCCCGTGTGAAAGGGGCCTAAAGGCGGACTTCAAATGCTTTAACTGTGCTTTATGCGCTTATTGTGAACCGGAAGGGTACTTTGCAGTGTATTATGTAGTGTATTTTTTAAATACCTGATCAGAGATGTAACTCTAGAGCAGGGTTTCTCAACTCCGGTCCTCTGGACCAACCTACCACTGGTCAGGATTTGAGAGTATCCCACAGAATGAATACCTGTGGTAAGTCCTGATGCATGGACACAAATTATATCACCTGATCAATACTAAGGAAATCCTGAAAACATGACTGGTAGATGGGTCCTGAGGACCGGAGTTGAGAAACCCTGCTCTAGAGCAGTGTTTCCCAACCAATGTGCCTCCAGCTGTTGCAAAACTACAATTCCCAGTATGCCCGCACAGCCAAAGGCTGTCCGGGCATGGTGGGAGTTGTAGTTTTGCAACAGCTGGAGGCACACTGGTTGGGAAACACTGCATTAGAGGGTGCAGAGGTTACAATTGCACCTGCAGACTGTGAGGCCAAAGGCCGAATAAATAGATATTTCACATACTTGCCTTGGCCCCATGGCTCTTGTCACTGCTCATACACTATACAAGCTGTCTGGAGAGGCATTTAGGAATTTGTATCCCAAGGCCACAACATGGATTATTCATTACACCCTTACAGCAGCAATTACCACTGAGCTTTAAGAGATACACCATTCAAGAGCTTTTGTGATGGAATCGCCGAGGATAGGTCATCAGTATTAAAATCTCGGAAAACCCTTTTAAGTTATTTGGGATGTTTGCATTCTTTTCTTATTCCATGTAATTTTCAGATATCTAGTTTGTCCTTTCTCCGAAAATGGAACAGCTTGATTTTAAGCACATTAAGTATTTTTACAATTGTTCTATGAAATTCCTACACATCTATATATCTAATCATTGTACACCATGTTGCTCTCAAAGGAAAATATAATCTGGCAGAAACAGGTTGGCTCCATTGTCTGACAGCACTTACAGCACTAATATGGCATTCTTTTGAAGCAAGCTGGCACAGTATCCTTGAGGCTTAGGAACGAAATTATAAACAGACACACTTACTTCATTGGTTGTAATAATTACTAAAAAGCTTTTATGACTTCCTGGAGTCTAATCGAACTGGACAAATGTGAGATGATATAAAAAAATAAAGAAATTGCGAAGAACAACGTTTTATAATGACATATTGTATTTATTTCAGTCCAGGGGTGTTGCTAAAGGCTCATGGGCCCTGGTGCAAAGGTTCAGCTTGGGCCCCCCTTTCCTCAGTGCTTTGTAGAAAGGGGCAGGGGTGCACCTAGCCTTTATGCTGTTTATGCCGCCCCCCATGCCAAATTCTAAACCTAACCCCTTCTTTCCAGTCGAACTGTTAAAAATATTTAGAAAACCTTAACATACAGCGCTACAGAACATACAGGGTAATACAGCGTCACACACCTCTTACATCTAGTCATGTCTTCTCTGATGTAGATGTTCCCTTTACTCATCTTCTCCTTTCAGACCAGACGGCCATGATAGCTTTCAGCCATCTCTCAGAGTTTATCATCCTCCCACCTTCTCAACACCTTAATGCTGTGGCCACTGTGCTCCCCAATACTATACTGCAGAAACAGATAACCCCCTGAAAATACTAGTATCAAGCAAAAAGTGCCCCAAAAATTAACTGCGCCCAGCAAATAGTGTCCCTGACACTAATCGTATAAACACGGTGTCCCCCAAAAATAAGTGTGCTAAGTTGTAACTATGCCAGGGTGCACCCAACAGTATTGGTGGTCCTCAAAGTCCCACCAATAGAAAATATATATATATATATATATATATATATATATATATATATATTTATTTATATATATATATATATATATATATATATATATATATATATCTGCCAGAGTGCATAGTGTTAACAGTGCCTCCAATAGTAATAATTCTCCTTATAATGTGTGCTACTAGAAAAATATCCCCTCATAATGTGCACCATTACAAAAATACCCTCTAACAAGGTGTGCCTGTACATGCTCTGTACAGCTATCCTGGCTGCCTTACATGCCTATCTAATGCCTGTAAGTGTCATGTCATAGTACACGTTGTACATCCTGATGCTGTACGCAGTTAGGACAGTGCAGTGTGGCTCATAGAAAACCAGAGAGGAGGGGTGAGTACAGTGCTCACAGCGCTTCAATCCTTCCTCCTCCTGCATACCAGTGAGCGCTTCCATAATGGAAGTGCTCAGTAGTATTCGCTTTATAAGACGCTTTATAAGGGGGACCCCTTTACCTATGCCACTGTTTCAGACTCCTAATACCAAACCAATGTCATATAATGCTACTGCGTCAAACAGCTTTTGAAGGGGTTTTCTGGTCAATACATATGTATGTGTGTGTATGTATCTGGCATGGCAACCACAGATTTCAGCAGCTGTCCCACTTTCCTGGGAGGGTTGTGGCATGTCCCGGTTTCAACTGTAACTTCTGAGGATACAGATACAGTTGAATACATTGGCGAAGCAGGGAGCCGTCAGCTCCCTGCTCTACTATATCCCTGCCTCTGCTAGATGCAGAGACATAATCGCACATACTTAGCTGGAGAGAGCACAGGCCAGGGGATGATGTGCTCCATTCATCAGTGCTCAGTGAATGTTACTTTTTATTTTATTAAAACTACAGGGACTGCATTATTGTAAAAGGGGCACTAGGGGCAGCAACATTATTGTAAGGGTAGCTCTAAGGGGGCATTCTGTAGTGTGTGGACATTAAGGTGACATAACTACATTGTGGAGGCATTTACAGGGCTTTCTTGTTGTAGGGGATAACACTTAGGGCACAGTTGAGTTTGGAGCACTAAGGGGGAAAAGCTACAGTGTGGGGCCACTAAGGAGGCATAACTACTATATGGGATCTCTAAGAGGGCATAACTGTTGTGGCGCACTTTAAGGGGGCAAAACTACTGTGTGGAGCACTAAAGGGGCAAGGCTTCTGTGTGGGGCCACTGAGTAAGCATAACTATTATATGCGGTCTCTATGGGGGCATAACTACTGTGTGGGTGCACAAAGGGGACTGGACGGATGAGTTGGATGCATTGTGTGTGTACTTAGAGGCATTATGTATGTGTGTGTGTGTGTATGCACACATACATACACTACTCACAAAAAGTTACAGATATTTCGCCTGTTGGCGAAATTTCAGGATGAACCTAAAACGCACTCTAACATTTACCGGTGAACTTAATGTGACCTTCTCTAAACTTTTATCTAGCATCTACGCAGGACGAGGGACCAGTGATCCTCAGTGCTGCTCACTGATAAAAGTCAATTCACACTGAGCAGAAATGATGGCCGCCAACAATGTTGGAGACGTCAAGGAGAGCGCTATGCATCAGCCACTGTTTGCTTTTGGTGGTGGTGGTGTTACAGTGTGGGCAGGTGTGTCTAGTGAATACAGAACTGCCCTACACTTTGTGAATGGCACAGTGACAAGCCCATACTGTTCGAATAACATCATTAATCCAGTCATTGTGCCTCTGCATGAACAACACAGGCCTAATTTCATCTTCATGGATGACGAGGTTGCATTTTTGAGGAACGGTTGCTGGTGACTGGGGTACCTCAAATGGAGTGGCCTACACTTTCTCCAGACCTGAATCCCATTGAAAACCTATGTCGCCATGTAGAGGCTCATAACTCTCTACCCCAGAACCTCAATGACCTGAGAGTTGCCCTTCAAAGAGTTGGATGCCATGCCTCTGCAGACAATAAGTCGTCTTGTGAACAACATGAGACATCGTTGTCAAGCTGTAATTGATACTCAAGGCCCGAAATATCACCCGAAATATATACACACACACACACCTAATTAGTGCTCGACAAGCAGCAAGTGTCTTGGACTAACAGTGCCCAGTATGCATCAGGAAGAAGCAGTGCGGCCATCTTGGATGACAGAAGTGGTGCTCAGGAATAAGTGGATCTGCAGCTGAAAAGGAGGTCACCACGTAAGGTTCCCTTACCAGGCATGCTTTATCAAAATGTAATAACTCCTACTGTATGAGTGTGACTATTTTAAGAGAAAAATCAATGGCTAAACAGGAGATAAAAGCTTTGTTCGCAGACCCTCTTAACCTTCAAGAGGCAGACATAAAGCCATAGCACTGAAACATAAAATGGCATAATTGCAGTGTACAAAAATTCATGCATCTGGGTAGCAAGCCTTTATTTCCAGGACTGTCTTAAAGGTTTCAAAAGAAATGGTAGACCTTATGCGAAGATAGTTTTTGTTGCAGTCCACAATACCTATCTGTGCAGTCTTGACAGGATAGGGATTCATTCTTTCATCATATATAGAGAACACCGTGAAATGGTAGTGCCAGAAGCGGGATATAGTGGATGGATCGTCATAGTAATACAGTATATGTTGCCCCCAGCCAGAATACATAGCATTCATGGACACCACCTTGTAGACCCCTGTGGCCCAATGCTTTGGCTATAATAGTGATATACCTGTATGACCATACCCATATTCTTATCTAGCTGCCGGCACCTATATGTGATATCAGAATGAAATTGCAGCCACTTCAATTAGTGTAATGTGACTGAGATCTGGCTGCCATGGATTCCACTTTCTGAGACACGGAGGGCAGAAGCCACACATTTATTATGAGCCGTGCACCTCTTAATGGGGTTTTCCAGGATTAAAATATTGATTCCTCATTAATCATCAATATCTTATTGGTGGGGGTTCGACAACTGGGACTGCCACCGATCAGCTATTTGAAGAGAGAGTGCGCTATGGCTTCCTCACAACATGCTTGGCACAGTGCTGTTCATTGTATAGTGGCGGTTCTTGGTATTGTAGGCCAGGCCCATTCACTTAGCTGCGCCTAGGCCATGTGACAAATAAACATGACGCCTAGTCTAGGAAGAGGCTGCTGTGCTAAACTGAGCGTGGCCTCTTCAAACAGCTGTTCATTTGGGGTGCCTGGAGTTGGACCGACCCCCACTCAGATGTATATTACGCATCCTGAGGATCCCAGTCCCAGAACACTCCTTTAATAAGTTTGCCACATTTCATTACAGCGGAATTTTTACAGAGGCTGGTGTATGGAGCATGAGTCTAGTAAATGTGCCCTATACTGTGCATTTAAAGAATTTTACACATTGGATGTTTCAGTTTGCATTATATACAGCAGCATGTCTTATGTGCTTGGACTTGTGTCTGACCTTCTTTTACTACATTTACATAAAGATGAATCTCTTTCTGAACAAAGCGATCACTTTTATCTGTCTCTCCAGGTTAGGGCTCATGCACACAAACGTATTTTCTTTCCGTTTACGTTCCGTTTTTTTGCTTTCCGTAAAAGGAACCATTCATTTCAATGGATTCGCAAAAAAAAAAAAAATGGCTTCCGTTTCCGTATTTTTCGTTTTTCCATTCCGTTTAAAGATAGAACATGTTCTATTATTGTCCGCATAACGGACAAGGATAGTACTGTTCTATCAGGGGCCAGCGGTTCCGTTCCGCAAAAAACGGAATACACACAGATGTCATCCGTAGTTTTTGCGGACCATAAAATACTGAAAAGAAACATGCGGTCGTGTGCATGAGCCCTATACAAGTGTCAGGCTTTGTCTTTTCAAAGAGGATAATGGATTAATAGACCCTACAATATGACACTGTGAGCTGCTTGTTCCAGCATTCGCCATAATCACAGAATGACAGGCATGGTAATAGACAGGTAAAAAGGAGATGGAAGAAGATTTAGAAAACTAAAAGAAACACCAGGGGAAGTGTACTAAGACTGGCATTAGTATAAAGTCCGGCAGCCCAGAATGCGTCAAACTAATTAAGAGGCACAGGCGTATTTCTAAGCAGTTTCTGTATTCAGGAGAAAGTGGGTAGTAAGTTGGGGGAGGTGAGATATACTCTCCGGTTATCTTTTGTGGGGGAAAAAGTTTGGGCCTAAAGCACCATTTTCTTGTTAATTTTTATTTATTTTTTTTTTCATTTTCACACCCAAGTATTTAAAATTCTATGAAACACCACATAAAAATTCCTTGGGTGGTGTAGTTTACAAAATGTGGTCCCTTTTTGGGGGTTTTCACAGTGGGGTTACCTCACCGACTCTTCAAATGCAACATGTTGCCCAAAGACCATTCCAGCAAAATCTGCCCTCTGAAAACCATATGGCGCTCCTTGCCTTCTGTGCCCTGTAGTGTGCCTAAACAGCAGTATATGACCACATATGGGGTGTTTCTGCAAACTGCAGAATCAAGGTAATAAATATTGAGGTTTGTTTTGGTGTTAACCCTTGATGTGTTCCAGGAAAAAATTGATTTTGAAATGTCACCTCTGTTTTGCTTTAATTTCTGTGGAATACATAAAGGGTTAACATTTCTGAAACCAGTTTTGAATAGTTTGAGTTGTGTCATTTCTAAAATGGGGTCATTTATGGGTTGGTTCTATTATGTAAGCCCCACAAAGTGAGTTCAGAACTGAACTTAACCACGCCAGGACCACGGATGCGTTCGGCGGCCGGGCTGGTTATTCTGGGTGGACGCATCCGTGCGCCATCTCGCGAGAGGCGAGATTTCCTGTGAACGCGCCGCTCGAAGGAATCGCGTCGGGATGAAGTTTAACTACAGGCTGCCAGCGCTGATCGTGCGCTGGCAGGCTGTAGTCATACAACTTACCACCCAAATGACTTTTACCTCCTTTTCTTCTCACTAATAGAGCTTTCATTTGGTGGTATTTCATTGCTGCTGACATTTTTACTTTTTTTGCTATTAATCAAAAATGACCGAAATTTTTGCAAAAAAATGACATTTTTCACTTTCTGTTGTAATTTTTTTAAAAACTACATTTCTATATAAATTTTATCAAAATTTATTGTTCTATGTCTTTGATAAAAAAATCCAATAAGTGTATATTTATTGGTTTGGGTAAAAGTTATAGCGTTTACAAACTATGGTGCAAAAAAGTGAATTTCGGCATTTTGAAGCAGCTCTGACTTTCTGAGCACCTGTCATGTTTCTTCAGGTGCTAGAATGCCAGGAAAGTATAAATATCCCCCAAATGACACCATTTTAGAAAGAAGACACCCCAAAGTTTTCGCAGAGGGGCATGGTGAGTTCATGTATCATTTCATTTTTTTTCACAAGTTAGCGGAAAATTACACTTTCTGAGGAAAAAATAAAAATAATAAACTTTCCATTTCTGCCAAAAAAAATAAAAAATCTCCCATGGACTCACTATGCCCCTCAGCGAATACCTTGGGGTGTCTACTTTCGGAAATGGGGTCATGTGTGGGGTGTGTTTACTGTTCTGGCATTTTGGGCGTGACTAAATTGTGAGCAGTCATGTAAAAGCTAAAGGTACTTGTTGGAATTTGGGCCCCTTTGCGCACCCAGGCTGCAAAAAAGTGTCACTCATGTGGTATCGCCGTACTCAGAGGAGAAGTAGGGCAATGTGTTTTGGGGTGTATTTTTACATATACCCATGCTGGGTGAGAGAAATATCTCTGTAAATTGACAACTTTGTATAAAATTTTTAAAAAGTTGTCATTTACAGAGATATTTCTTACACACAGTATGGGTATATGTAAAAATACACCCAAACACATTGCCTACTTCTCTGAGTACGGCGATACCACATGAGTGACACTTTTGCAGCAAGATGCACAAAGGGGCCCTAAATCCAATGAGTACCTTTAGGATTTCACAGGGCATTTTTACGCATTTGGATTCTCACGCTTTAGGGCCCCTAAAATGCCAGGGCAGTATAAATACCCCACAAGTGACCCCATTGTGGAAAGAAGACACCCCAAGGTATTCCGTGAGGGGCATGGCGAGTTCACAGAATTTTTTTTTTTTTTGGCACAAGTTAGCGGAAATTGATATTTTTTTTTTTTTTTTTTACAAAGTCTCATATTCCACTAACTTGTGACAAAAAATAAAATTTTACATGAACTCACCATACCCCTCACGGAATACCTTGGGGTGTCTTCTTTCCAAAATGGGGTCACATGTGAGGTGTTTGTACTGCCCTGGCATTTGAGGGTCTCCGCAATTATTACACGTATGGCCAGAATTAGGAGTTTCTGCGATTCTCCTTATATTGAGCATACGGGTAATGAGATATTTTTTCCCGTTCAGCCTCTGGGCTGAAAAGAAAAAAAAAAATGAACGGCACAGATTTCCTCATTCGCATCAATCAATGTGGATGAAAAAAATCTCTGCCAAAAAATGTGCAAAAAAAAAATAAAAAATGAACGGAACAGATTTCGTCATTCGCATCAATCAATGTGGATGAAAAAATCTCTGACAAAAAATGTGCAAAAAAAAAAGTTGTAAGGCCCCATTCACACGTCCTCAAAAATGTCGGCATCTATTCCGCAATTCTGCGGAATAGATGCGGACCGACCCATTCAGTGTGAATGGGGCTGGCGATGATGCGAAGAGCACACTATGTGCTCGCCGCATCGGCATTCGCGGAGCTGCGGCCGCAAACTTCCGGGTTTCGGCCCCCAAACATCCGGCCGCAGCTCTGCAAAAGATAGAGTATGTCTTATTCTTGTCCGCAATTGCGGACAAGAAAAGGCATTTTCTATATAGTTCTGGCAATGTGCGGATCCGCAAAATGCGGAAAGCACATTGCCGGTGTCCGTGTTTTGCGGATCCATGGATCCGCAAAACGCATACGGACGTCTAAATGAGCCTTACAGGGGGGGGGGGTGATTGGTGACAGGGGGTGATCAGGGGGGTGACATGGGGTGATGAGGGGTTAATCGGGGGTTAATCAGTGAAGGGGGGGGATGGGGGGGTCTGTGTGGTGATTGGTGCACTTACAAAAGATTCCTTTGGTGGTCCCAAGCAAAAGGGACCACCAAAGGAATGAACAGCAAGCATATCAGACGCTGTTAACAAAACAGCGTCTGATATGTAATTTTTTTTCACTTCTACAGCCTGCCAGCGCACGATCAGCGCTGGCAGGCTGTAGTTTACCTTCTCCCCGACGCGATCCTGTGAACGCACGCGCGTGCACGCGATCACAGGAAATCTCGCGTCTCGCGAGAGGATGCCCCGGCGCGTCCAAGAGGAACAGACAGACCGCCGCCAGGACGCAATCCTGCGGTCGGCAAGGAGTTAAGCTAGGGGGGCTGAAGTGGTTAAAAAAGTTGACTTTGGACATTTTCTTAAAAATGTAAAAAATTGCTTCTAAAATTCTAAACCTTCTAGCGTCCTAAAAAAATAAAATTACATAACTAAAATGATGCCAACATAAAGTAGACATATGGGGTATGTTAATTAATAAATATTTTATGAGGCATCACTATCTGTCTTAAAAGCAGAGAGATTCAAATTTAGAAAACAGTGAATTTTTCTTTGAACTTTTGGATTTATTTTTTATAAATAAAGGTAACACATGTTGACTCAAATTTACCATTAACATGAAGTATAATGTGTCACGAGAAAGCAATCTCTGAATGGCTTGGATAAGTAAAAGTGTTCCAGAGTTATTACCACATAAAGTGACACATGTCAGATTTGCAAAATTAGGCCTGGTCAGGAAGAGGGTAAATGGCCCGGTCTGGAAGTGGTTAAATACTTGCCAACACTCCTGATTTTACTTGGACAATCTGCAAAAAGTGAGTTGCTTTAAAAGCCATTTATCAGGGGTGTAAAGTGGGAGGGCATTTTAGGGCCCTATTAGACTGCCTGGTGTTTGGGTAGGAAGAGTGCCGATGGACAATAAACACATCCATCGGCACTTATTTGCATCGGCCTGTTATACAGCAAAGTGAATGAGGGAGAAATAATTGCTACCACAGACGTTTGCCCATCGTTCAGTTTTATTGATTATCTGCACAGTGGGATGTGCCACCCTATAATTGTGCATTTTTCATCACGATGAATGATGCAAATTAGCTGTGTTGGTCCCATGTTAATATGTGCCCGCATTGCTGAGAAAAATGTTTTATTATGTGCAAATGAGCCTCTAGGAGCAACGGGGGCGTTATCATTGCTCTGCTCTCTCTGCAACTGCTGTGCCCTCTGCACTTTGACTGTCAGGACCTGGCAGTGAAAATGTCATCAAGCTTTCCCCTGTCAAACAAAGAGGAGAGGGCGCGGCAATTGCAGATAGAGCAGAGCCTCTAAGGCAGGGGTGCACAACCTGCGGCCCGGGGCCACATGTGGCCCTCCATACCATTCTGTGTGGCCCCCAAACATCTGGTAAAAGATATGTAGATATATGTCTTATGGCTTCTTACATGTATCTTTCATGTATTCTCCTATTAGATGGGAGTCCTAGAACTGCAATATATACTGTATGTTCAATATGCCAAAAATACAGTATTTCAGTTGGTAATACCCCTTTAAGTTTTATTTTCGGCCCTTGGAATTGGTTCAGGCTGACAATGTGGCCCCCGGTTGTGCACCCCTGCTCTAAGGGGTAATAGCGACTCATTTGTATATATAGAAAGTCATTTTCTCAGCACTGCGGGCACATATGAACATAGGACCAAGACAGAGGCCTTCAGCTGCCAAGTGCACATGTAACAGGCCAGCCAGTGTCATAGGTAAAAATCTGCTGACAGATGCACTTTAAACACCTAGAAAACCCTTTTACTAAAGCATACTGGTTGTCCACAGTTCATTCATGGACTCACTGTTTCCTGATAGCCTCCCCTCTTCTCTTTAAAGGGGTATTCCCATCATAATGATTACTGTTAAACCTGCTAATGATTTGACAGTGATCATTTTTGTAAATATATTTAATTACCCAATTCCCACCCTTTTTAAGAAATTCATCCCCATTTACCTGATTGTTGTCATTCGGTCTCCCCTGGTAACGGCCACTGCTCTTCACTCGAATCACGGTGGCCCCGTTTGTGCAGAAGACGACTCATTTTCTCCCAGCCGGTCCGCGCGCTGTTCTGAACATGCACACCGACACGCATGCGCCATGGTGACTTCTTCCAAATCAGTATAGTACAGAGCCGTGAACGCGCACTATACTACATCACCATGGCGCATGCGCGGCGGCGTGCGCGTTCAGTCCAGCGCACGACCCGGCTGGGAGAAGACTTCAATTAAGATGAAGCCCACCCCCAGCCATAATCCAGGAAGTGAATCGCAGGTTTGCAGGAGGTAAGTATGAAAATACGAAGTGCGACAACCCCTTTAATTCACATTGAGAAACTTGTTACAGAAAGTGGACAGGGATACTGAATAAATGTGTAATTAAAACCAGAAATACTTTTTTCACTATGCAAATCTGCACGCTGCAGAATCCCCAGTTAATCCAGACTGTTACATAGACTGTCAGTCACCGACTGGTGAGGGGAGAAAGGTCTCCTTATGCATGAGCTGGGTTTCAGCACACAGCGTGCTACTTTGCATACTGCATGAGGATGTTTCAGGCTTAGTTATCCTGAGTCTGTCCTGTAATCTCTTCTCTAAAAGATGCTTCCCTGAATAGGGTAGTATGTACATGCTGATAGGCCATATTACATAGTAACATAGTATAGAAGACCGAAAAAAGACATTTGTCCATCCAGTTCGGCCTGTTTCCTACAAGTTGATGCAGAGGAAGGCAAAAAAAAACCTGTGAGGCAGAAGCCAATTTTCCCCACTTAAGGGGAAAAAAATTCCTTCCCGACTCCGATCAGTCAATCAGAATAACTCCCTGGATCAACGACCCCTCTCTAGTAGCTGTAGCTTGTAATATTATTACACTCCAGAAATACATCCAGGCCCCTCTTGAATTCCTTTATTGTACTCACTAGGGATGTCCCGATACCATTTTTTTAAGACCGAGTACGAGTACCGATACTTTTATTTAAGTACTCGCCGATACCAATTACCGATACCTCGTATAAACAGCCCCGCAGTTACTGATAGCAATGAAAAAAATTAAAGCTGGAATTTGGTTGCTATGAATAACTGCTTTTCTTTTCCTTTGTACAAGTGTTAATAAATTAATAAATGGTAATATAATAGTGTTTTCAAACCAATGTGCCTCCAGGGGGATCTGTTTTTGGGGGATCTTCGGAGGACAACACTGTTGTGGAGGATCTGTGGATGTCACCGTTATGGGGGATCTGTGGATGACACTGTTATGGGGGATCTGTGGATGAGCGCACTGTTATGGGGATCTGTGGATGTCACCGTTATGGGGATCTGTGGATGACACTGTTATGGGGATCTGTGGATGACACTGTTATGGTGGATCTGTGGATGACACTGTTATGGAGGATCTGTGGATGACACTGTTATGGGGGATCTGTGGATGGCAGCACTGTTATGGGGGATCTGTGGATGACACTGTTATGAGGAGATCTGTGGATGACACTGTTATAGAGATCTGTGGATGACACTGTTATGGAGGATCTGTGGATGACGCACTGTTATAGAGGATCTGTGGATGGCGCACTGTTATGGGGATCTGTGGATGGCGACCGTTATGGGGGATCTGTGGACGGCACCGTTATGGAGAGGACCTGTGGACGTCACCGTTATGAGAGGACCTGTGGACGTCACCGTTATGGGGGGACCTGTGGACGTCACCGTTATGGGGGGACCTGTGGGCGTCACCGTTATGAGGGGACCTGTGGACATCACCGTTATGGGGGACCTGTGGACGTCACCGTTATGGGGGACCTGTGGACATCACCGTTATGGGGAGGGGGACCTGTGGACATCACTGTTATGGGGGAACCTGTGGACATCACTGTTATGGGGGGGACCTGTGGACATCACTGTTATGGGGGACCTGTGGACATCACTGTTATGGGGGACCTGTGGACATCACTGTTATGAGGGGGACCTGTGGACATCACTGTTATGGGGGGACCTGTGGACATCACTGTTATGGGGGGGACCTGTGGACATCACTGTTATGGCGAGGACCTGTGGACATCACTGTTATGGGGAGATCTGTGGATGAGGCTGTAATGGGGAGATCTGTGGATGACACTGTTAGGAGCTATGTGGATGACACTATATAGCATCTTATGCTATATACATGTCATCCACAGATCCCAGTAGTGTCGCCGTGCAGTAGACTCATATACGTGCCCCACAGCGGCTATATTCTGTTTAATTAACGCTAACTTATGTCCTGTGACACTAATTATGTCCGCAGTACTCATGCTATGCGCCCTCTGTAATGATAAGTGGAATATATGAGGGCATGGATATATGAAAGGGGCCCTGTATGTATATATATTTATCCATTTTGCCCCTCTGTATATATTCCATTTGTCCCCTGTGTATGTATTCCATTTTTACCCCCTCTGTATATATTTAATTTTTGTTATTGGGGGTCGGACCCCACTCTGCTGCACTGCCAGATGCTCCCTGTGTTAGCCGGCACATACAAAAAACAAAAAAAACTTACCTACTCCGAACCTGCTCTGCTCCCTCCTGTCTTCTGGCGTGCGTCGGCAGCGTCGCGGGCCCGCGTCATCCCGTCAATCCCGCGAGACCTGGCGCGAGGTCACTGGTCTGGAGCAAGGCACTGGATGGGTGAAGGAGGGGCCACCGCGTAAGGCACAGATGCCGGGGCCCGACCGGCCATATACTATTTAAAATTTTAAAATAATTTGCGGTGGGGCTGCGGGCCACAGCTGCCTTGGGTACAGCACTACTGCAGGGGCCAGGGGTTCACAGGCGGCCGGGCCCCCTGGAGTGCCGGGCCCGGTCGCAACTGCGACCCCTGTATGTACGCGCCTGAACATAGTATAGAAGACCGAAAAAAGACATTTGTCCATCCAGTTCGGCCTGTTTCCTACAAGTTGATCCAGAGGAAGGCAAAAAACCCCTGTGAGGCAGAAGCCAATTTTCCCCACTTAAGGGGAGTAAAAAATTCCTTCCCGACTCCAATCAGGCAATCAGAATAACTCCCTGGATCAACAACCCCTCTCTAGTAGCTGTAGCCTGTAATATTATTACACTCCAGAAATACATCCAGGCCCCTCTTGAATTCCTTTATTGTACTCACCATCACCACCTCCTCAGGCAGAGAGTTCCATAGTCTCACTGCTCTTACCGTGAAGAACCCTTTTCTATGTTTGTGTACAAACCTTCTTTCCTCCAGACGCAGAGGATGTCCCCTCGTCACAGTCACAGTCCTGGGGATAAATAGATGATGAGAGAGATCTCTGTACTGACCCCTGATAGATTTATACATAGTTATTAGATCTCCGCTCAGTCGTCTTTTTTCTAAAGTGAATAACCCTAATTTTGATAATCTTTTAGGGTACTGTAGTTGCCCCATTCCAGTTATTACTTTAGTTGCCCTCCACTGAACCCTCTCCAGCTCTGCTATGTCTGCCTTGTTCACAGGAGCCCAGAACTGTACACAGTACTCCATGTGTGGTCTGACAAGTGATTTGTAAAGTGGTAGGACTATGTTCTCATCACGGGCATCTATGCCCCTTTTGATGCAAACATTATCTTATTGGCCTTGGCAGTAGCTGCCTGACACTGGTTTTTGCAGCTTAATTTGCGGTTTATTAAAATTCCTAGATCCTTTTCCATGTCTGGTGTTACCGAGTGTTTTACGATTTAATATGTACTGGTGACTTGCATTATTCCTTCCCATTATTACAGTATCTCTTCCAGACATTATACTTTTTCCAAAAAACAACAAAATTTGTTCAGTAGATTTGGACTGGACATTTGTGCTTTAAGTTGGAGAATATGATTGATTTTGGTCAAGGATGCAGTATGCTATAAAGTCTAAGGGTACTTTCACACTTGCGTTAAACTTTTCCAGTATTGTGTTCTGTCCTAGGGGCTCAATACCAGAAAAAAACGGATCAGTTTTATGCTAATGCGTTCTGAATGGAGAGAAATCCGTTCAGGATGCATCAGGATGTCTTCAGTTCAGTCACTATGGTTTTGGGACGGAGAAAATACCGCAGCCTGCTGATCCGGTATTGCAATGCATTTGTGAGACGGATCCGCATCCGGATCCGTCTACAAATGCTGTCCATTTTGCATACAGATTGCCGGACTGAACTGCCTGCCAGAATCCAGCAACGCAAGTGTGTCTTGCCTACAGTCAAGCATGGTGGTGGGAGTATCATGGTTTGGGGCTGTATGAGTGCTGCCGGCTGTGGGAAGCTACAGTTCATTGAGGGAACTATGAATGCCAACATATACTGTGACATACAGTACTGAAGCAGAGCATGGTACCCTCCCTTAGGAAACTAGGCTGCAGGGTAGTATTTCAACATGGTAACGATCCCAAATACACCTCGAAGACGACCACTGCCTTGGTAAAGAAACTGAGGGTAAAGGTGCTGGACTGGCCAAGCATGTCTCCAGACCTAAACCCTATTGAGCATCTGTGGGGCCTCCTCAAATCGAAGGTGGAGGAGCGAAAGGTCTCTATCATCAACCAACTCCGTGATATCGTCACGTAGAAGTGGAAGAGGATTCCAGTGGCAACCTGTGAAGCTCTAGTGAACTCCATGCACAAGAGAAATAATGGGAAATAATGGTGGCCACACAAAACTTTGACACTTTGGGGACAATTTGGACATTTTAACTTAGGGGTGTGCTCACTTTTGTTGCCAGCGGTTTAGATATTAATGGTTGTGTGTTGAGTTATTTTGAGGGCAAGCCAAATTTACACTGTCCTCTGTACAATGGCTACTTTACATTGTATCAGTGTCATATCTTCAGTGCTGTCTCATAAAAAGATTTAAATATTTAAAGATGAAAATGTGAGGGGTGTACTCACTTTAGTGAGATACTGTATATTAATACCCTATAGTTGTAGATGGGTTTGGTAATACCAGACCTCTGCTGTTGAAGGGATATTCCCATCTCGTATTGTAAAATGATAGCATACCACTAGACTTTGATTGGTGGGGCTCTGACCTCAGGGACCTATTCTGAGAATGAAGATGGTCATGGAGCTGGACCATGTTGCAGTTCTCTGCTCAGCGGGCCAGATGCTGTTGCAAAGGGAAAAAACGGTGAAAAGGATGATGTGCTAATTAAGTTCTGTGGCCATCTTCATTCTCAGAATCGGTGAGGTTCTCAGAGGTCATACCGCAACCAGTCATGGCATACCATCACTTCATAAGATGGGAATACACCTTTTAAGAGAACCTGTCCCTATGAAATGCAGGGCAATTCACAGGCAGCATGGTATAGAGCAGGAGGAGCTGAGCAGATCCAAATATAGTGTTGCAGCAAAGGATTCAGTATAACCTGCTATCAATACATTTAAATCTGTGCATTTTTGAGGCCAGTTGTACACAGGGAAGATCTGATCAGTGACCGACAGCTATCTCTGGATATACGATTACACAGGGAATGCTATAAATCATCGATAAAACCGTATAACGATCTGCTCAGCTCCTTCTGCTCTATAACATGCTGCCTGCTGTTAGTGGAAATCAGAGTCCACATTTGGACTGACTGCAGTCTTTCCTTCCCATAATTCTGGCGCCTCAAGTATACTTTTTTTTGCTGAGAAGTCATGTTAATTTAGCTGAGAAGCAGTTATAGATCAAAGCTAAGCTTGTGGATGTGCGATCTATTATCATTTTTTTTTTATATCATGTTTGATAATTCTGTCCAGGATCAGCACTCCTCCCATTCGGCCAGGTGTTTTTAATCCGAATATGAGTGTTAATGGACCTGCTAGCTTTCAGTTGGAGTTCCTGATAGCTTATGGACATGTTGTGTTAGACAACTGTTCAGATGGTACGGATTGCGTGATGGCCTTTTTGTCGCATGGTGCGGTGCTGCGTGGCGGCCATTGTTGCTGTGGTGCTGTTCTGGTGGGTAGGTGGGGCTCAGTGCCAGGGTGGCATTGCCAGGCAGCAGGGGTGTTGTTTGGCTGCTAGGTCCCGCCGCTTGCTGTTGTGGTGCTGTGGCGCAGGTGGTCGCCACGCAGTGCCGCACCGAGTCGGGAGGTCGTTGCGCAGTTCTGCACCATATTTAAAGTAGGTCCTACTCCAAGCGCCAGCCTTGGCATGGTGAGTGGGCTTATGCCTTTTGATCAAGAATGTACACTAATGCCTCTTATATAGCATACAGTATATGGGGTTCTACACTAAATATTGTGCTGAGAAGCAGTTATAGATCAAAGCTAAGCTTGTGGATGTGTGATCTATTCTTTTTTTTTTTTTCTTTCTTTTTTTTTCTTTTTAAATCTTGCTTGCATTTACAATGTTATCACCGAGCATGTGTCAGATCCCCAAATTTCTGAGAAATAGACTTTTTTTTTGTTCACCCAGTCAGTCATAATACTCTTAATAGTCCAGTTGATTGCTTCCTTTAACCCAAGCCGTATGTGAGATGAGAAACCCGTGTAGATTCCTGGCTTTAACATATATTACACGTGCATGCTTTTGTATACGGCAGGTATTTAGATGTTGTCATGAGTGATTTTGCATTGTGTCTCTGCAGAGTTACTGGTGGAGAGTTATTTGAAGATATAGTGGCAAGAGAATACTATAGTGAAGCAGATGCAAGGTAAGTGATGGCTTTTGCACTTCATTTGCACAATATATGATGCATGAAGAAGCTGCCCTGAAAAGTCCTATGACACCCTATTGCTTATTGGTACTGATTTCCATAACTGTAGCACATGCCATAAATAGCTTTTTGGTGTTAGTTCAGCTGCTGGGACCCCCATCAGTCACAAGCGTGAACATGGTGCTTGATTACTGTGATTGATAGTGGGGCTGATGTGCTCTACCCAACGCACCACATGGATGAATGAGCCACAGAGGCCATTAAAGAACCCACAGCACTTTGTTTGGACCTGTAACTCACATATTGATGGCATTTTCTAAGGTTGTGCTAAATCAATTTGGAAAAATGCAGGACCCTTTTAATCTGGCAAGCAAGTTAATAAGTAATTGTGTTAGGTTTGTCTCGGCCTATTTTGGTCGACATTAAAGGGGTTGTCTAGTTTACAAAATGTATTTTTTTCATGTGTAATATTAGGGAAATTCACTGGTAAACCAGGCACATTGGCTTGTAGAGCTAGCTAAGCTGAACATAATGACACCTTTCACAAAAAAATGCTTTTAACTCATATGCAAATGAACATTTAGGTGCACTGAGGGCAGACCCATGCCACTCGGTGCATCCATTCTCCGGTGCCGTCCTCTACAAGCCCCTTCTTCTCCTTCATTTTACAGGGCCAGATTTCTGCATAGTCCTCTCTCCTGACCCTGTAGAGAAGGAGATGGTGGGACTGGCAGACGAAGCAGGAGGACCATTGGTGCACATTTCCATATGGCTCAAAAGTTCTTTTTCTCCAGCCTGAAGCAACAGATGTTAAAGAGTAACTAAACCTTTGTGTAAAATGTTTATAAGATGTCCCTAATGCCCTAATAAAGTTTTTCTAATATGCTTTATTAATGAATTTAGCACATGGGTACCCTGAGCGGAGTGGGCTCCTGCTTCACTAAGCTAAGAGCTGGCATGCATTTCTATAGAGGCAGGAGCAGGTGACCGCTCAGCTTATCCTGGCATAGTACAGGGTACCTATGTGTTATGCCAGAAGTTAGTAAACCACCAGGGAGCATTGGCAGGAGCAGCAATATGTGCTCCTGCCCGTACTCCCTGCGCTGCTACGGCCCCATTCATAAATTTCACAGTCCGTACACCGCTGAGCTGTGTACACAGAACTGAGTTTTAAGCACGCAGGGAATGGTATGATTTAGGGAGTGAAAAGTATAATAAAAATACAAAATGTATTAATAAACAATAGCTACTTTCACATTAGCGGCAGCCTTCTCTGCTGCTGCTGCTAGTGCACGCGTGCCGCTGGAAGTCCGCTCCGGCCCCATTCACTATAATGGAGGTTCGGCCACAGCACGGCAAACATGCCAAGAGGCAGCCGGAATAAAGCTACGTCATGTCATTATAGTACATGAGGCCGGAACAGCCTGCCGGAGAAGGCTGACGATAATGGGAAAGTAGCCTATATTAGAAAAACTTTTATTAGGGCATTAGGGACAGCTTTATTAAAATTTTGCACAAAGGTTTAGTTGCTCTTTAAGTAAAAGGCTTCACTACATTCGGCTGAGCTAGTCCTACAGGATATTGTGCCAGGCTTAAGACTCCCTGTAAAAGGGCTTTTCCTGTATCATAAAGTGAAGGCAAATCACATACAGTGGCTAGGAGCGCCGATGTACATTGAAAACTTTGATGGAGGTACAGAATCTGCAATCCCACCCCTCTATAGATGTTCGAAGAGCCTGATAGTTGCACCGGTTCCATTCAAAAGGTAATGGCATATTTTAGCAATATTCTGTCACTTTGTGAGATGGAAAAACCTCTGTTCAGGATCCTCTTCTCTTAGCTACAGTGGAGAGTGGCTGAAAAGAACATCTTGCTCTGGAGAACCTGTTCTGCATTACACAGACAACCCTTTGATTTCAGTGGGCCTTGTGTAATGCTTAACTTCCTCCGTGGTAGCGCTGTAGTTAACTGAAACACTAGCAGGTTTCTCCACAAATTCTCTTTCTGAGGGGTCCCATTAAGGGGTCACTTTGTAATTAGCCATTTTCAAGAGATACAGCAAACAAGTAGATTGTCCAAAGCGAAGGCGCCCTTTAAATTGGCGTTTGACTGCATTTAGATGTGAGCATTTCATTTGACTGTAATAAAAATGTTATGCCTTTTATGCCGGAGGGGTTCTCCAAGATGATAAAAAATTCTACTAAAGCCCCCAACTGCTGTAGGATTGCTGACCCCTTTCTCTAGCGCCATTCTCTTCTTGTCCGGATAGACTGCAGCAGTAACACATGGTGCATCCCTACATGTCACTGCTACAGCCTATCAACAGAGATGCAGAGAATGGCACCAGAGAAATGGTATGTAAATGATTTGTTTTTTACTAATTTTATTTTCTGGGATAGCCCCTTTAAGCACCGCCATAAAACACAATTCCCTACATCTGTTAACTCTGCATTCCCTAATGGAGTACTTGAAAATGCTTTCACTAAACCAGGTACCGCTTTAAGTATCGCAATTTACAAGGAACCATTATTATTAGACTACCTTTATTAGACTTGATCACCTTATCTGATAGAATAGTAGGGAGTTGAACGATGATCACATTTATCACCATTGCACTTTGAAGCCATAAAGAATTTATCCAGGTTCTAGTCATTGTTGACCTATCCTTAGAGTTCAGCACCTCCACCGATTAACTGTTCTCAGCTTGTCCCTGAATTAATTCGGAGAACTGAGCTGGAAAGAGCTCCACCCAGTGTGTAGTGGCCATGATGGGTTACAACAGCTCAGCTCCCGTTTAGTTGAATGGGAGCTGAGTTGCTGTAACACGTCACAGCCAGTACACCGTAAACTGAGCCGCGATTTCCGCTCTGTCCTCTGTGTTATTCCTGTGCCAGCATCTGCTTAGAACAGCTGATCAGTGAGGTGCCTGGGGTCTAGCATCCACTGATCTGACATTGATAACCCATCCCAGTAATGGCTAACCTCCGGCACTCCAGCTGTGCTGAAACAACGACTCCCAGCATGCTCCAATCATTTATGTGGAGTTCTGAGAACAGCCAAGCTAGTGTGCATCTTGGGAGTTGTAGTTTTACCACAGTTGGCCATCACAGGACTCTCCTGAAGAGAGGTCATCAGCATCTAGAACCTAGACAACACCTATAAGCTATATTTGAAACAGCCTGTATTTTGCCTATTAGGCAATTTCATACCGTTTATAAAGGTCCATTACATGTGCAGTAAGCTTACCAAACAGTGTTGTGTCTTTGCTACTTGGCAACAACCCTGCAGACTTTCCCTTCTACTGGTAACTCTATTATAGCTTCTCCAGTCAGTTGGAACTCCATTAAAATGAGTTAATTCTATATTTTATATTATCTTTCAATTTGGTATAATCCCAAGTAAAGGAAATACCCACAATGTAAAATGCTAAATTCTTCAGTCCATAAATGTAAGAATTGCCTTCATGGTAGTAATGCTTCTCTAACTGAAATTCAGACTGCAGGGTTATATTTCATGGCATTTTCCCTTTAATAAATGCAACGGGAATGTTAAGCAATTCTTTAAGTGCCAAGCAGCCTTTTCATTTCTGCAGACAACAGGGAATTACAAGGCTAGGTAACAAACTGTAAGCATCTCCTTCAAAATAAATTAGTTTTCATTTTCAATGAGTAAATGAGCTTTCAAAGCTTTATTTGGCTGTTCCTCGTTCTGGGATACAAAGCCTGTAATTATTCACTACTATGTGCCTCATGATGCCACTTTTAATGAGTAAAGGGAGTCTGCTGGCGCAAAACTGCTAACAAACATAGGTAGGAGATTATACATATCTCTGTCCCTGCTTTCAATTAAAAGGGAGAGAGTGCTTTCCAGACAATCAGGGCACTTTCAATTCAGTTTGAATTTATTCAGATGTGAATCTGACCAGAATAGAATTTTAAGATATTTGCAATTTTACAAAACTGATGATAGACCACCTTTAAATATTTTAAGGCGGTTTTACACTCTCCGAGGAGCAGCTAATTATACTTGCCTGCAGAAACACCATTTTCACCCAATGAGCAAGCATCTCGCTCGTTCGTCAGGCGATCGGCTGCACCTTTAGATGGGCAGATTATCGGGACCAAGCATTCATAGGAATGTTTATCCCTGATAACCCGCCATTCAGCTACATGCACACAAACGTAAGTGTTTTGCTTTGCGGTCCACAAATTGTGGATCAGCAAAAAAAAAAATGAATGACGTCCATATGGCATCCTTGTTGTTTTTTTTTTTTTTCTTTTTTGCAGATCCATTTTTTTTTTTTTTGCAGATCCATTGTAATAATGCCTATCCTTGTCTGAAAAACGGACAAGAATAGGACATGCTCTATTTTTTTGTGGGGCTAAGGAATGGACATACGGATGCGGATAGTACACGGTGTGCTGTCTGCATTTTTTGTGGACCGATTGAAATGAATGGGTCCACATCCTATCTGCAAAATTAATGGAACGGACCCCATAGGCTACATGCACACAAACGTATTTTGTTTCAGTGTCCGTTCCGTTATTTTTGTGGGTAGGATGCGGACCAATTTATTTCAATGGGTCCGCAAAAAATTCTGACAGCACACCTTGTACTATATCCGCATCCATATGTCCGTTCCATAGCCCCGCAATAAAAAAAAATAGAGCATGTCCTATTGTCCGTTTTTCGGACAAGGATAGGCATTATTACAGTGAATCCGCAAAAAAAAACGATCTGCAATAAACAAGGATGCCATAAGGACGTCATCCGTGTTTTTTTTTTTTTTTTGCGGATCCTCAATTTGCAGACTGCAAAACACATATGGTCGTGTACATGTAGCCTTTGTCAATGAGATTGTAGCCCAGTCTACATTAAACATATGTCCACCTTTGAGCACCATTCTACAACACTGGCTGTAGAATTTATTTTAATCAACTTTCAGAAAAGACAAATACATCATTTTTCCACATGATCTCCCCGGTCACTGCTGTGCAGGTTTGAGCATTGTGCATCAGTTTATTTGTGACTGCGGTGCAAGAAACAAGGGCTGCCCCACTTGTAATTTGCACAAAAGAAGAGCTGCAGAATCCTTTTTTTGTGGTCTGAGAGGATATATCTGGTGCCGATATTTATCGAAGACTCTATACATATTTTGTCAAAAAGAAGTGTGTAAGAATGGCAGAAAAATTCAAGGAAGGTCGCACAAGTGTCAGCCATGAAAGAGGAGCTGGACGCCCATCCAAAACTGATGACCACATTGAGCCTGCACAAGAAGTGATTCTGTTGTATGGATGAGGGACAGTGTCGACGAGCACGAATATCGCCAAGAGGTTAGCAGAGTCAATGGCTGGTGTAGCGGGAATACGTTGGTCCTGAACACAACAAAAACCGTGGAGATGATCATAGATTTCAGAAGAAATGCCACTACACCTCCTCCTATACACATAGACGGCACCGCAGTCATGAGGGTCCCTTCCGTCCGTCTCCTGGGTACGATATATCTCAGAGGGCCTAACCTGGGGGGAAAACATCACCGCTACCCAAAGGAAGGCGCAACAACGCCTCTATTTCCTTCGCCAACTAAGAAGATTCGGCACAGCCAAAGTGCTCCTAAGTTCATTCTACTCTGCAACCGTAGAATCTGTCCTGAGCTCATCCATCCTAGTTTGGTATGATGGCTCCTCCACCGGTGACCAGAAAAAAATCCAGCGGGTCATTCGCTCTGCGGAACATATTATCGGCAAATCCCTCCCGCCTCTGCATCTCATCCACGACAATAGAATGCGCTCACAGGCATGAAGATCGCAGGCGATCAGTCTCAACTGGGACATCGCCTTCTCAGCGGACTTAAATCAGGTCGTAAGTTTCGGGCCATCGCCGCCAGGACAACCAGGCGGAGGAACACCTTCTTCCCTGCGGCTGTCAGACTTCTGAACTCTACCAACACTTTACCCCCCAAATGCGCCCCCCACTTACCCGTGGAATCCTACCCGGACTATTTTATCGACACCCCTACACCACCCCCACCCCCTCTCCCAGACTACTAACCCCTCACTAATTGTAAACTTGATCATTGTAAGTGTAAACTTGATCCGTGTAAACACTGTTCTTGTAGTTCATTGTGCCAAACCAAATTCCGGACACGACCCTGTCGTGTTTGGCGAAATAAACCGGATTCTGATTCTGGATTATGTGGCCCTACAAGGATGAAGATTCGCATCTGATAAATAAGGCATCTTTGCTACTTTTTCCATGTGTCTGCACCAGAAAGTGTGTGGGCCTTCAGAGCAGCATTTTTTTAAACCCAATATTGTTTTAAAGAGAAACTGTCACCAGAGAATCTCCCCACTATTTAATTTTTGAATACATAAATAAGGGGCCTTGAACAAGTTTCCGCACTTTTTTTTTAACCCTATTAGGGTACTTTCACACTTGCGGCAGTGTGATCCGGCAAGCAGTTCTGTTGCCTGAACTGCCTGCCTGATCAGGCAAACTGTATTCAAACGCATGTCATTTTTTCCGACTGATCAGGCATTTTTCAGACTGATCAGATGTGAAAAATGTCTGATCAGTCAGAAAAATGCATCGCAATACCGGATCCGTTTTTTCCGGTGTCATCAGGCAAAACGGATCCGGTATTTTTTTTTTTCTTCACATTTTTAAAGGTCTGCACATGCACAGACCAGAATGCCGGATCCGTCATTGCGGTATTTTTAATGCCGGATCAGGCATTCCGGCAACTGATCAGGCATTTTGGACAGAGATAATACTGCAGCATGCTGCATTATTTCCTCCGTCCAAAACGCCTGACAGTGACTGAACTGATGCAACCTGATGCATCCTGAACGGATTTCTCATTCAGAATGCATTGGGATAAAATTGATCAGTCCTTTTCCGGTATTGAGCCCCTAGGACGGAACTCAATGCCGGAAAAGAAAAACGCTAGTGTGAAAGTATCCTTAAGAATATCAAAAGCAAATTACATTACATTAGATTACAATCCTACATAGTCGCCTTTCTTTGAGAAGCATTTTTCCCAGCAATGCCATCAGTAAAAAAAAAATTCCTTTGGTTGGGTGCATAGCCACAGTGCAGCGTACTCAAGTTAGGGTTAATAGTGTTCTTGGGTGTGGTAGTGCAATGGTGACCACTAACCTGAGACAGGCTGACTCTCTGGCAGGTAGTTGTAGATAGAGTTCGTGACGCCAGTGCCAATTAACGGTGGCACACCGTTTGCTGATAGTAGGAATAACTGAGGGACCACGTTATAATAAAACGGAACTTGAACTTTACTAAAGTACTTGATGGTTATCATACATGGACACAGATGGAAGCGCAGTTCCTTAGAAGATGGTTGGTTTACATTAAGCCTCAAGTTACAATACATTCAGTGGCAGGCGATATGTAGCAAGGTAAATACAGAGGGTTAACACACAGGACTCTTGCAGTACAGGCGGCTTGCACTCTCTACCTGTCTGATCCTGGAAATGTAGACACTATCTTCCAAGGCCCGAATGCCCTCTCTTGGCTTATATCCTTGGGATTAGATTAAGTACCTCCTCTGGGACTTATAGTACCTCTTGCTGTCTTGGTTGCTGCTCTGCCTTCCCTCAGCTCCTCAGGCTGGAGACCAGAAATGCTCCTGCAGGAATCCTTCTCCTGTTTGCAGCTCGACTAAGGAGGAAACACATCTCCACTAGTCCTAGGGTCTGGACTGCTCCTCCCAGGGAATGAATCTTCCTAGGCTGGACCCTCTCAGGCTATAGGGCCTGGGCTGACTTCAACAGGCGCAGGGCCTGAACTCTGAACACCTTCACAGGCTCATGGCCTGGGCTTAGACTCCTACAGGCTCAGGGCCTGGGCTTCAACTGCTACAGGCTCAGGGCCTGAGCTTAGACTGCTACAGGCTCAGGGCCTGAGCTTAGACTGCCTGTGCCTTCCCTGACTGGGCCTTATATAACCTAGGGCTCCCTAGCTCCCTCTAGTGACTAGAGCTGGAATGAAATCCCTAGCAGGCCTGTACATGCAATACTCACAGTAACAGGGAAGTTCATAGCATTACATTACATCTGCAGATTATTTATACCAACCTCCCCATAAATAAAGGGGAAACGACAGCACACCAGTGACCCTTCTGAAGTGACGGGCATTACAGCTCCTGTACACTACAACAGTTCCCCCGCTGCTTCACATCATAATATGAAAATCTTGTTCCCTTTAAAATTTCTATAGCTGAACTTCTCTGCTCTGCATCCAACACACAAGCATGGCCATTTTCGAAAATTTCAATCCACTCATAGACGACTCTACGAGAGAACTTTATCCCCATACTGAGCACATATTCGGAGATGAGTTTCTGCTCCTGGCACACCTTCTGCCCACAAAAAGGGTATGATAGAATGCTGTTCCTCTTTGGTGCAATTTATACGTTTTGCAGCTATCTTCACCACAGTGTGACAACTCTTATTCTAAACTACAAGATCAGATGGGTTGCCAGAAAGAGTAGTCACGTGACTCTGACTTCACGAGTTACTACTTCTCCCATCCTCACCATTTACAAAGAAGATATAAAAAAGCAGATTTTTGAAGATCTCCTAATATATTTCCATTGCATGCATGCTATTAAAGATATCAGTTAACAACCTATATTTCTAACATTCTTGTTATCTAACCCCATAAATGCTAAATTAAAGGATTGGCACTTTTATGTGGATATATTTTAGGCAATGCAAACACCTGACCTACAGGGCTATGTCGGACTTTTCTATCAGTGCAGCCTGTATAGCTATTCTTGCCAGCAAAAAATTGCAGAACCCTGTATACTCCTCTATAAGTGGCAATTAGGTTTGTAGTGGCTGGATAATCAATATATTGCATTAGTCATGGCATAGCACATGGTGTATCATAAAAGTGTGCATTTGTCAGAAAAGAGATTTTATAGACTGCATTTTCCCATTACATTCCCATGGTATTACATGTTTTCATTTCTCATTCCAGTGTGATTATTTTGCCTATCATTACTGCAGCAAGGATTTTTTTAATTTAAAGAATTTATCCAAGTTATGCAATAAATAAGGCATTTCAAATGAATTATTATTGCAGTATGCAGTAGTATGCAAAAGTTTGGGCACTGCTGGCCAAAAGTACTCTTACTGTGAACAGTTAAACAAGTTGAAGATGAAATAATCTCCAAAAGGCATAAAGTTGGATATGACATATTCCCTTTGTATAAATAAAGCAAAAAAATATTTTTATTTTAATCTTTTACATTTTCAAAATAAAAAAAAGGAAAAGAGCTTGAAGCAAAACTTTGAGTACCCCACATGGTTAATACGTAGTACCCCCTTTGGCAAGTATCCCAGCTTGTAAGCACTCTTTGTAGCCAGACAAGAGTCTTTTAATTCTTGTTTGAGGGATTTTCATCCATTCTTCCCTGCAAAAGTCTTCCAGTTCTGTGAGATTCCTGGGCCGTCTTGCATGCACTGCTCTTTTGAGGTCTATCCACATATTTTCAATCATGTCCAGATCAGGGGGCTATAAGGGCCTTGATAAAAACCTTCAGCTTGCACCTTTTGAGGTAGTCTTGGGGATTTTGAGGGGATCATTATCCATTTTTAGAAGCCATCTCTTTTCAACTTCAATTTTTTTTTTAAAGGGCTTCAGTCACCCCCCAAAAGCCTTTTTTTTTTTTTTTTTGCCTCACTAAAAAGCTTATAGGGCGATTATTCTAAACATATTCTTTTTAACCGTTTTTGTAGGTTAATTTTGCTATAAAACGTTATTTTATAATATGCAAATTATCTTGCTACCAGCAAGTAGGGCGTTTACTTGCTGGTAGCCGCTGCATCCCGCTTGTAACGCCCTCCTGTGGTTGATTGACAGGGCCAGCGAGTGCTCTCCTCCTCCAGCTGGCCCTGTCTCCGTTTAAAATCTCGCACCTGCGCCATGCCATTCTTCAGTCGGCGCAGGCGCACTGAGAGGAGTACTCTCGCTCAGCCGCTCCTTCCTCAGTGCGCCAATGACGTCACAGCTGCACCTGGAACAGAAGACGCAGGCGCACTGAGGAAGGAGCAGCCGAGCGAGAGTACTCCTCTCAGTGCGCCTGCGCCGACTGAAGAACGGTATGGCGCAGGTGCGAGATTTTAAACGGAGACAGGGCCAGCTGGAGGAGGAGAGCGCTCGCTGGCCCTGTCAATCAACCACAGGAGGGGCGTTTTTTTACAAGCGGGATGCAGCGGCTACCAGCAAGTAAACGCCCTACTTGCTGGTAGCAAGGTAATTTGCATATTATAAAATAACGTTTTATAGCAAAATTAACCTACAAAAACAGTTAACAAGAATATGTTTAGAATAATCGCCCTATAAGCTTTTTAGTGAGGCAAAAAAAAAAAGGCTTTTGGGGGTGACAGAAGCCCTTTAAGTTGGTGTTACTGTATGTTCGCTTCCAGAATTTGATGGAAAATCATTTAATCCATTCTTCCCTCTACCAGTGAAATGTTTACCGTGCAGTTAGGTGTAACACAACCCCAACGCATGATTGATCCAACCCATGCGTAATGGTTGGGGATATGTTCTTTTCCTTTAATTCTAGGCCCTTTTTTCTCCAAACATACCTTTGCTCATTGTGGCTAAAGAGTTCTATTTTAACCTAATCTGTCCATAGGACTTGCTTCCAGAATTCATCAGGTTTGATTAGATGTTCTTTTGAAAACTTGTGATGCTGAATTTTGTGGTAAGCAGGAGAGATTTTCTTCCGATGACTCTTTCATGAAGGCCATATTTGTGCAGGTGTCGATGAACAGTAGAACAATGTACCACAACTCCAGAGTCTGCTGAATCCTACTGAAGGTCTTTTGCAGTCAAGCGGAGGTTCTGATTTGCCTCTCTAGTAATCCTATGAGCAGCTGTCTTTGACATTTTTCTTGGTCTTCCAAACCCTCTTGACCTCCACTGTTCTTGTTCACTGCCATTTCTTAATTTCATTTCAAACTGAGAAAATGGCAACCTGAAACTACCCCAGAAGGTGCAAAGATTGTATCATTGCCCTCACAATCCTCAGATCTGAATATCTTGTCTGTGGATAGACCTCAAAAGAGCAGTGCATGCAAGATGACCCAGGGATCCCACAGAACTGGAAGACTCTGCAAGGAAGAATGGATGAAAATCCGTTAAACAAGAGTTGAAAGACTCTTGACTGGCTACAAAGAGCGATTCCAAGTCGTGATATTTGCCAAAGGGGGTACTACCAGGTACTAACCATGCAGGGTGCCTAAACTTTTGCTTTGGGCCCTTTTTACTTTTTTTGTTGTTTTGAAAATGTAAAAGATAAAATAAAAAATATTTTTTGCTAAAAATGCAAACAAACTGTCATCTTAGAGATCATTCCTCCTTTAACTTGCTAAACTGATTCTGACCAAGGGTGCCAAAACTCTTGCATGCCTCTGTACATGCAATAAAATATTGTCAATTTTTTTTCATGTCAATTACATTTTCTGGTAGCAATCCTTCCCCCCCATATCTACCTGTTTCCTGTTTCTCTTATGGCCAAAATTCTGGTCCACCTTTTTTGCCGTTTAGTGGTGGCTTAACATGCTCAGTAGATTCCCTGCCCTCTTCCTCCTCTCAGAGACAGTATACTGATCTCATAGTGAATCAACTCAAACAGCTTTCATTCATTAATCCCTACTTCTAAATTCATAGCAATACATAACTATATCTCTGCCTAGATAATGGAGAAGAAAATTATTGTGGGGGCATTAAATACCTTATGTATCTCTGGGGCTTTATGCAAGGAAGAAAGGTTGAGAAGAGCTAATTGCAGTGCATCCTTTGATATGTAGGTGTTTGATTGTCTTGTGAGCTGCTGTCACCCAGACACCCACAAAAAGGGAAGAAAATCCTCCAAGTAAACATAATTGGGCGAAATAAGAGTTTTCATATTGTGGGATAACTCCTTTAGGTGTAGAAGTCTTACTTATATAACAAGGCCAGACCCTGGAATCCCAATAGTTTAATATGCTAGTAATATGAAGGTCACGTCTCTGAATTCTTCCAAACTGTAGTATCTTCACAGTGGTGCCACAATGTAGGCAGTTAGCACAGGCACAGAATTCCCACAAAATTGCTCCTATTGTTGTGCCCATTGTATTACCAGTATTACCCTTTCTACTTAATTGTGCTAGCCACATAGCATTAACCATAAAATGAGTAGTTGCTGCCATACATTTCTAGGTAAAAAAAGACATGACCCTTTTTGCCATGGTTTCAATGTGCAATCTGCTCATGGTTACGGAACATAAATGTGGCAAGTCTGCATGCAGACCCGCAGCAGTTTAATTCAAATTCATGGTAGTAATTTGGACAGAAAAATCCACTGCGTGCAAATACCATGTGCCAGAAATCAAGACCTATCTCACAGATTTCTGGACGGAACGTACATATTCCTCTGTAGTGTTAGCATTAAGTGGAGTTATTGGATGTTCTGTCTGCCATAAATATTGGTTTAGTTGATATTTCCATCCCCCCTTGGTAACAGTTGAATCATTCACCCAAGAGAACCCTCTAATTACTACATGTAGGAGAAGGTGCTGGAACAGAAAGCTTTTATTACATTTATTGACTGTGGATGCATTTTGTAGAATAGAGATTTTTATATAAGATCACATGCTGACCCAATGTTCTGGGGCAACCTTTGAAGGAAATGGTTATTAGAAATATTGACTCGCATCTACAGATTTATTGTCCTGTTTGCAGACATGGAGCGGAGCTATTTATTCATAAGCCTCTTCTCTGTTAAGCTGGTCCTCCTCTGCTATCACAAGAATAATGTTGACTGTGCTCGTGTGCAGTCATTCTGCAGACTCCAATGCCTGTCAGATGAGCAATTTATTAAACTGCAGTTTTATGGGCGATTTTTATCTAATATGTCATGTTAATTCATTTGCATGTTCAGAAGAAAAAAAATACATTGCACTAAGGATAAAAAAACAGTCCTCCTATCTTAGAGAACGCTGTCACCTCTTTTAGGATTTGCAAATATAATTGGCAAGGCCCACACAGTCCCCCCAAACCTAATAAATATCCTCAGGCCTGCCCACTCTATTAAATTCTGCTGATAGGTAGAAGATTCACCAAATAATACAGGTCATTGAATTCAACGATCATTTTCTCAGCAGCAGATCTCCCTTAAAGGGAACCTGTCATCAACTTTAGGCTGCCCATACTAACGGCAGTATAAAGTAGAGACGAATGAATTGATTTCAACGGTCTGTCGTTTCTAAGTTAAAAGCAAGTGGTGGCCGAGAACCAACATCACAATCATTGCACACGGCCTGGAAAAGAGTCACGGCCACCTGAGAAGAGTCCTGGTTATTCCTGACTTCCTGCTCTTCTGCTGATGACTGACAGGCTTCTACCGAGTTTTCTCCCTTTCTCTTTAGGAGAGAACTGCCAATCATCAGCAGATGGGCGGGAGAGCAGGAGATTAGGCATAACCAGGACTCTTCTCAGGTAGATTTGACTCTTTTCGAGGCCTGTGCTGCAATTATTATAATGATGGTTCTTGGCAACCACTTACTTTAAGCTCATGAATGACACACCGCTGAAATCAGCATTTCTGTCACTATTTTATGTGGCCCTAAGTAAGGTCAGCATAAAATTGATGACAGGTACTCAAGAGTAGCTAGCCACATACCAGGTGTGTGTGTGTGTGTGTATGTGTATATGTATATATATATATATATATATATATATATATATATATATAAATTTATTTTTTTTAACCACTTCCTGACAGTCCATTGACTATAAACGTCCGCGGGTGGTCAGTTTATCTCTGAATTCAGGGATTGCAGCTGTACGCTAATAGTGCAGCTGCCGAACAGGGGTCCTGTTGTCAGTGACAGCAGGGCACCCACAGAGAAGGCAGGTTCCTGGGTGTCCCTGCCTTCTAGATCGATTGTATACACAGCGCTCAACGAGCGCTGTGTATACAGATCAGGAAGCGCTATGCCTCTTCCTGTCCCGGCCTGTTGGTCATGTGATCGGGTTTTTAATAGACCTCGATCAGTCCTGCACTGAGGCTGTACAGCCCTGTATTCTGCTGTACAGCCTCTCTGGGGGAGTGTGTTTCCCCTGTAACTGGGGCTACTATGTCAGCCCCAGTTACAAAAGAAATCAATAGCTTAAAAAAAAAAAAAAAGGAAGTTAAATGTCCACCAGAGGTCTTGTATGATCTTATGGGGGACACAAACTGTAAAATAAAAAATTATAAAAATAAGTGTTTTGGGAAAAAAAGTTCACATTTTTAAAAAAAGTTACCCCCCAAATCCGTTATTTAAAAATTGTTAAAAACTAGAAGAAAAAAATTAAATAGACATATTTGGTATCACCGCGTCCCCAATGACTGGTTCTATAATAATATCATATGATCTACCCCATCAGGTGAACGCTGTAAAACAAATAAGTAAATAAACATTGCGCTCACCTCCCAAAAAACATAATGTTAATCAATCAAAAAGTCGTATGCACCCCAAAATGGTAGCAATAAAAACGTCACCTCATCCCGCAAAAAATGAGCCCCCCCACACACAAGACCATAGCCAGAAAAATAAATATGGCTCTATGAAAATGACAACACAAAAACATGATTTTTTTTTTCTAAAAATGCTTAGTGTAAAAAAAAAAAAAAAAAGACATATTTGGTATTGCCGCATGCGTAACAATTGGCTCTACAAAAATATCACATGATCTACCCCATCAAGTGAACGGTGTAAAAAAAAAATAATAATAATTATGGCAAAACTGTGCCACCTCACAAAAAACATATCAATCAATCAAAAAGTCTTATCTACCCCAAAATGGTGCCAATAAAAACTTGTCTTGCACAAAATAAGCCCTCACTCAGCTCATTCAACAAAAAATAAAAAAAGTTATTGCTTTCAAAATCCATGACAGAAATTTCCATGTTAGAAAATCCTTCCCTTCTGAGCCCTGGGTTATCCTCAAATAACAGTTTACGACCACAATTGGGGTGTTACTGTATTCAGGAGAAAGTGGGTAGCAAATTGGGGGGAATATTCTCCTGTTATCTTTTGTGAAACAAAGTTTGGGCCTAAAGCACCATTTTCTTGTAAAAAAAAAAAAAATAATTTATTTTTCATTTTCACACCCAAGTAATAAAAATTCTATGAAACAGCTGTTGAGTGAAGTTCTCACTACACCCCTTAAAATTCCTTGGGTGGTGTAGTTTACAAAATGCGGTCAATTTTTGGGGGTTTTCACTGTGGGGTTACCTCAGGGCCTCTTCAAATGCAACATGGTGCCCGAAGACCATTCCAGCTAAATCTGCCCACCAAAAACCATATGGCGCTCATCGCCCTCTGTTCCTTGTCGTGTGCCCAAACAGCCGTATACGACCACATATCGGGTGTTTCTGCAAACTGCGGAATCATGGTAATAAATATTGAGGTTTGTTTTGTTGTTAACCCTTGATGTGTTCCAGGACAAAATTGATTGAAATGGAAAATCTGCAAAAAAAGGGACATTTTGAAATTTCATCTCTATTTTGCTTTAATTTCTGTGGAATACCTAAAGGGTTAACAACATTTCTAAAACCAGTTTTGAATAGTTTGAGGGGTGTCATTTCTAAAATGGGGTCGTTTATGGGTTGCTTCTATTATGTAAGCCCCACAAAGTGACTTCAGAACTGAACTGGTCCTTAAAGTTAACTTTGGAAATTTTCTTTAAAATTTCAAAAATTGCTTCTAAAATTCTAAACCTTCTAGCGTCCTAAAAAAATTAAATTACATTACTAAAATGATGCCAACATAAAGTAGACATGGGGAATGTTAATAAATATTTCATGAGGCATCACTATCTGTCTTAAAAGCAGAGATATTCAAATTTAGAAAACAGTGAATTTTTTCACATTTTCATAAACTTTTGAATTTTTTTATAACTAAAAGTAAAACATATTGACTCAAATTTACAATTAACATGAAGTACAATGTGTCATGAGAAAAAAACTCTGAATGGCTTGGATAAGTAAAAGTGTTCTAAAGTCATTACCACATAAAGTGACACATTTCAGATTTTCAAAATTAGGCCTGGTCAGGAAGGGGGCAACTGGCCCGGTCTGGAAGTGGTTAAATATGAGACTATACACAGAACATTTAGAAATAAAGCAGTAGAGTGATCAGAATAGGCTGATGTTTCCTGTTCTCTGTAGCTCACTTGTCAGTTTTGCTGTATATACCGTGCAGGCGTGGGGAGAAGAAATGATTCTAATTATCACTTGAGGGTGGACAAGTTAATGATGGCTGTATTATAATTCTCGAGGCCTAAATGAGTAACACTATAAACACAGCCCTAGCTGAGTATATATCTACCTTAATCACTGGTACAGCGGGCTTCAATTAATTACAGTTGGCATCAAGAACACAACCTTTTAAAACAAAAACAAAAAAAGACAAAATACATGATTTATTGCCCAAAAACTTACATGTACAACAAATAATGAAAGTAAAATTTAAGCGGCCTTGGAACCCGCAACTGCTTTGGTGCCTCTGAACATAAAAAAGACTCACCTGTCCATGGTCCCACTGCTCCTTCATTCCTGGTCGCTTCTGGTCACCGCACGACCACGAAGCGTCTGGGTCTTGTAACCACTGCGACCAGTAACAGGCCTCAGCAACCACAAAGGTTTGAATGGTACGTCACTAGAGGGAGCTTTGCTACAAGGGAAGAGTGACCATAAATATAGCCTGATTCCACAGTGATCTGTCTGCATAGAAGCTGTATACAGAAATGACAGTTACTTGTAAATAGCTGCCGGAAGAAGCGCCAAAGTTATGTAGAGGAAAACTTAACTCCAGCCATCTTGCGGTTATAGATTTAAGCAATTTTCCACGCCAAAAACTGGCATGGAAAATGATGAATGCGCCAGGCCTTCTGGCGCGCCCACTTCCCCTCGCACATCAGGCCCCTTTTCTCACCACTTTAGAAAAGTGCCATGATCAGGGAAAAGTCACACATTTTATTGCACAAAAGGGTGTAAATAGATTAGTAAATGTTCCCTATAATTTTTAAGCATTATACAGTGTTCATTTAAGGGGCATCTGTCATCAGATTTGTACCTATGACACTGTCTGACCTGTTACATGTGCACTTGGTAGCTGAAGGCGTCTGTGTTGGTTACATGTTCATATGTGCCAAGATTGCTGAGAGAATTTTTTTCATATATGCAAATGAACCTCTAGGAGCAACAGTGGCTTTGCACTTTGACAGGACCAGGCGTGATGACGTTTTCAATCAAAGTGCAGAGGGTGCAGCAGTTGCAGAGAGAGCTGAGCCTCCAGGTGTAAAAGCAACACCCCTGTTGCTCTTAGAGGCTCGTTTGCATATATTAAAACTTCATTTTTCTCAGCACTGCTGGCACATATGAACATGGGACCAAGACAGAAGTCTTTAGCTGCCATGTGCACATGTAACAGCTCAGCCAGTGTCATAGGTACAAATCTGCTGCCAGATGCCCTTTAAGCTAATGGGCATTCCATTATTTTGGTGTTGTATTGAAGTCATTCAGAGCCAAAAGCCTTCCTTCATCAGTGTCTGCAGTGCTAGAGGTGGAGTCAGTCCTGATCAGGAGACCCCACAGCCTCAAGCCTCGTCCATAATTCCGTGTCTGTTTCACGTCAGTGAAAAAAAAGTGTCCGTGTTTCATCAGTGAAGGATCCGTGTTTGGTCCGTGTGTCCATTTTTACTTTCTGTGTGTCATCTGTAAATCACAGACGCTGTTCAGCTGAAAATTTATTTCCAGAGCATCTCCTTTCAGTCTTTAGTGAAAATTGGACCAAACACGGATGTCATCCATGTTGTGTCAGAAATTTTCACGGACCCATAGACTCCAATGGGGCGTGTTTGGTCTGCATCGTGGACTAAAGTAGTGCATGTCTCCGTGTTTTTTTTACTGACCCATGGTCAGTAAAGAGATACTGATATGTGAACGGACACATTCAAATCAATGAGTACGTGTGCTGTCCATGGAAAATGCGGACAGGACACATCATTTAAAAACCGAAATGTGGACGAGGCCTGACTCAGTTTTTCAGTTTATCATTGGGTATTTAAAACTCATGGTTTGTCTGAATATGGTATAACACTGTATACTTTCTCACTTTAGATTTTTTCCTAACTCCAAAAATAAGTCTTGTGTGTGTTTCCTTTTTTCCTTGCATTTTAGAATTCACATTTCCATAACCCTACTGTGTTCAGTGCCTGTGCTAACTGTGATAAAGGAAATTTCTAAATGGAAAAGTCACCGCTGGTTTGAAAATGTACATATTATTTTCAAGTTGTCTGTTCTGTAACATGGAATATGAATGTTCTTGTTTCTTCCCCTCTTTGATTCCATGTACGAATAATAAGTACATTTTCATGTCCCCCCCCCCCCCCACCCCCCCCATTCACACATAAGTGTTATTCCTTTTGTGATGTGCGCACATTCTGTCTGAATTTAACCTTGTCAAATCTGGATTGATGCAAATGTCTGTCGTTTTCTGTTTGTTTATTGTGTTACTATTTGCCTTTAAATTGTTCTCCCTTCCATTGTACCCTTGTATTTTCACAGTCATTGTATACAGCAGATTCTAGAAAGTGTAAATCATTGTCATCTTAATGGCATAGTTCACAGAGACCTAAAGGTCAGTATCTGATGCTTACAAGTTGCATAATACTGTCGCAAAGGTGGGATTGACTGAAGTGTACCTTCGTGATGACTCTTCTGAAGTAAAACGATAATGCATGGTGCCTGCACGCTTCATATGCATCATGGCTTCCAAGGCACAAGTGTTAAATGTGGTTGTGGTCAGAAGTTGACATGTCTTAGATATCCCAAGTTCAGGTGTACAGGATATAAAGAGGTTTGGGCTTGCCATGATGATTTATGCAGTCTGCAGATTTCACCCCACTTCTGTCCTCAGACATTGGGTTTTACTTACAATCTCAACTGGTTACAAATTCTTCATTAGATGCATAATTCTGTATTTGTTTAATTGTATACATTTTAGAAAAGATAAAATGTTGCTAAATCATAGATTAAAAAAATAATCTTACCAGTTTGCTGCCCGATATCTGGTAGTAGTTCAACCGCCATTGGCATGGATACCTACCAGTTGTTTCTGGTTGTAAGTTACGGCCCAGTCTTCCTGACGGTTACAGACAGTGGGTGTAAGCTTGGAACTAACACACACCTCCTGGTGTTTGCATGCAGTCATTGCATTCAGCAGATCCTGGAGGCTGTACTTCACTGCCATCAGATGGGTGTTGTCCATCGAGATCTAAAGGTAAGTGGCCTCTTCAGAAGAAAGGATGTGTATGCTGTCTGGCGCTAATCCTGCATGTATTGCCTAATAACGCTGGCAGACAAGCTTTTTCTTGTATGCTAAATTTAAATTAAGCATTTGCTCTATGAATATCTGTAAATGTAATATGTGTGTGGTGGTATTTGTAATTTGTTATTAAAGTAGCCATGTGTGAAGAACTAGCTTTGTGTTAATCTGCTGGGATTTGAACAGGCTTTACAATGTAATTTAATTATCTGCAATTCTCATTTCTAACAGACCACAGATGGGTACAGCTACTCCAAATTTAATATAGAGAATGCAATATCCTAGCTAGCGATACGCAAAAATAATCATAAAATTTAGCCAGAAATAGTGTAAAAAACAAAAAAATTCTATCTTACCGCCTCCATTTGCTTGCGACGGGCCGTCAGCCGCCATCTTGATTAAAGATCTTAGCCGAAATCCCATGTGTGGTGACGTATGACGTCACCACGCCGGCCGGCGTGATGACGCAAAAGATCTTCAAGCAAGATGCAAGCATATGGAGGCTGTAAGTTTGATGTAATTTTTTTAATGTTAATTTTACACAGTTTTTACACTTAGATGCTGCGATCATGTTTGAACGTGGCATCTGAGGGGTACAATGATGGGGAGCAGCGCTATCGCAGTTTCCTGTCATTGCACCCACTACTTACAAACAAAATGGCTTCGTGACTAAGTGAATTCTTTTCGTAACATTCGGGGAATCAGCCGAATCGAACTTTTCAATAATTTGCTCATCTCTAACTATCAACTACGGATCAAATTCTATACACTTCTGCTCTGGTCTCTTATGTTGACAGTGGCCAAATTCCAAAGAGTTATTAAATGTGTCAGTAAGTCCATAGTTTGTATTGTAAGTACAAACTATGTATAAATCACAGGAGACATCTAAGGCAGAATTTTTTTAAAAAAATGTACAAAAATGGCTATCATAAAGGGATAAGTTGACTTCCTTTGAGTTCATTAGCAAGTGAAAACAATGTCACCAATTCAGTGCCAGAAGAGCGTCATAAAATCCCAACAGTAGCAAAGCTTTAGCATACTAGAGTCAATAAAGCACAGGCAGCTCACCCTAAGGGACCATGACATTCATATTTCAGAGGAATGTTAGCAGGACACCACCGCTATCCACTGGCCAGGAAGAGAAAAGACAAAAGCGAAACTAGCAGCGAGTGGTAGAGTGGATTAATGGCTATCCTAATGTTTCAAGAAATTTTTCGGAGTAATAAATTAGGAACGCAGATCAATAATCCTTACAGCCCAGATCCAGTCTCAATTTCAGATGATTTGCATGCCGAACAGTTTTTTCCTTTAAAGAGGACCTTTCACTGGTCCACAGTTTATCAGTTAAAGCTATGTACATTGAGAGCGGCACCCAGGGATGTCCCTGCACTTACTTGTATCCCTGGGTGCCGCTCCGTTCGTCCTCTGTAGCCCCCGGTACCGGCGCTCCTGCTGCTGTAATTTTGCCTGGGGCGGAGACATCTTCTTTGCCCTGGCGTCTTCTTCTCCCAGGGCTGGAGCGCTGGCAAATCTCAGCGCTCAGCTCATATCCTGAATATGAGCTGAGCGCTGCGATTGGCCAGCGCTCCAGCCCTGAGAGAAGGAGACGCCCAGGGCAGAAGAAGAAGTCTCCGCCCCAGGCAAAATTACAGCAGCAGGAGCGCCGGTACCGGGGGCTACAGAGGACGAACGGAGCGGCACCCAGGGATACAAGTAAGTGCAGGGACATCCCTGGGTGCCGCTTTCAACGTACATAGCTTTAACTGATAAACTGTGGACCAGTGAAAGGTCCTCTTTAACACACTCTAGGAATTTAAATGTGTTATCTAAGATGGCGCACAACCCCATGCTTACATGCATACATTTGGCAAGTGATCCCAGCCTGGGATTAAAAACTACAGCTCATTCATAAATCAGACTCACACGTACGCTGTTCGTTCCCAAGGCTGGGATCATGTCCCGAATGTATGGCACATGATCCCGGAAGTGCCGGCCACACAGGGGCGTGCAGTATCTCGGATAACCCCCTTGGACTTTTACATCACCCCAGCTAAGACCTCGTTCACAAGCAAGTGAATTGTGGACGTGTGCTGTCCATGGTTTCCATTGACTTTAACGCTGGTGGATTTCTACAGACCGTGAGTCTGTGGTGACTCTACAGACGCATGTCCTATTTTTATTTGATTGATATATGATTACGAAACCCTTAAGCACATTATAGTCTATGGATCCATTCAAACCACAGACACAACACGGATGCCATCTGTGTTTGGTTCATGGTTTTCACAAATCAATGCTAGAAGATGATCTGGAAACCATTTTTCAGCCTAGTGTCCATGGAATATGGATGACATACAGAGGACAAAAATCAGACACACGGATTCATCACAGATGAACCACTGACTATCTTGTCACGGATATCGTCATGGACACGGACCTGTGAAAGAGGCCTAAATGTTAGTGTGGATTCACTTGTAGTGTAATTTTACATCACTAAAAATAGGATGTAATAGCCTTTCTGTGGATTTTGCCTTTTGCACTGCAAAGGGTGATTCCACGACAAAGCCACATGTAGAACTGCACGTCAGACATTTGTCCGTGGTCTAAAATTACTCTGTGTGAATACACCCTTGGTAACTTCTGAGAAGTCATCAAAGGAAGCATTAGCATTGGTTTTGCGTTCCTTGATAGGATTTTTTTCAGCTGGATCTGGGTGACTGAACTTTTGGGGCTTTTTGCCAGTTACAATAGCATTTTCGACAGCCACCCTGTAAATCTAGGCCAGGATTAACCAGGCAACATGTGCACCAGTCATTCAAAATTAAAGCACAACTTGGCCTTTTATGTAAATCTTTCAGGAAATATTTTATACCAGGTTTATGGAGATTTTTTAACGACTTATCCACTTTTAAGATGTTGAAAATCTGTCCTCGGGATAGGTCATTAATATCAGGTCATTGGTGGTCTGCCACCTTTATCGATTAGCTGTTTACCGGCAGCTGCTGGCGCCAGAAACCTAATGGTAGACAAAGTCAGAAGCAAAAAACATAGTTCGTATTGGCCATTCTAGTTTAATGCAGCTGAGCTCCCGTTCAAGCTACTGCAAACATCTGATAAGTGGGGTTGCCAGGTGTCAGACCCCCACAGATTTAATATTGATGACTTTTCCGGAGGATGGGTAATCAGTATTTAAAACGTGGACAACCCCTTTAAGTGTAAAATTTCGGAATATCTGAAGTATTCTACCATGTGCAGATTTTGACCTTTTAACCGGAAGCCCTAGTCTAGCATACTAATTCTAGAGAATATAACAATAGTTGTCCAAGCAATCCCGCAGGACATGTTACTACAAGTGGGCACTGACTGCCATAGCGAAGAGCATGTGTAAAGGAATGTCACATCTGTGCCAGAAGCTAAGTTAAAGGTCTCCGATTCTGCCAAAAAGGACTAACAACAATGTCCAACAAGGCAGACTTTTTTCCACTAACCAATTGGACTTGCAAATGGTAAACGTGGTCCGTTGGGTCTGCTCAGCTCTATTTGGTACCGAATCCAGCACTTCTGTTATTTTCATTGTTCTACACCTCTAATGGGACAGAACAGAAATAGCTAATGCTGATGTGAACATGCCCTGCCATTTTTGTTTTCATACAAGACCTTGTAAGGTAAAAGACCACAGGAAGCAGAATATCTACCCAGAAAAGTGACATAATCTTTGCCTCTGTTCCACGTCCAGTTTGCAGCAAATGCTGCGCACAGTACAACCTAGTGGGAAGGAGTGCAGCTTCCCTTTAAGATATGCACATACAATAAATAGCTTGTTTCACTGAATTAAATAAAAAAGTTTAAATGGATACAGTAGTGTATTTTGGTTGCATAAAGGATTTCTAAATATAGGCTACATTATGCCATAGGCTCATTTTGAAGGTATTGTGGCTCCACAGTGCATTTAGTGGTTTTCAGATAAATCAGATAATGCTTACTTGTTTCTCCTCTTGAAATGTTCCTAATGCCACACACAATTTGCCAGTGTAAAAATAGAATACCAGCTTGTGCATAAATAGCAGTGAAGAGGAAAAAATCTCTGTGCATTTATTTTAGCTGTGCCTTGCATTTATGAGCCTTCTTCAAATATTGGTTACATTCATTAACATGCTGTACTGTCTGCAAAAAGTCCTGTCCTGCCTTTGTTTTAAAATTTGGCATTTAAATTTTTCTGTAATTCCGCCTAATTCCAGGCCTCTAGTCAATAAGGAAGGCAGCAATGTTCATCTCCATTTAAATCAAAAGATGTTAAGCAGAGATGAAATGCTGTAAACACAGCACAAAGTAAGCCTGCCACCGCTTTAAGGGACAGTGGTCATTGATCAGATAATTGGTAATTGTCTTACACATTTAAATGTCCAATGACAAAATGAAAACTACAGACCAACATTTTATTACTATATATGTCATTCTAGAGTAGGACTGTTGTCTGCAGCATCTGGGCCCTGTACCATTAGTAGGGCAGGAACATGTTCCTTTGTTTTTTTTTACTCTTTCCCTATCCCCAATTTAGTGGGTATCTGATGTAGGAAACAGTTTTTTTGTAATTTGGGTGGTGCAAAGGAGGATAATATAATCTTTAAAAAGGATAAAGCATAGACCTAGGCACTGAGCCAAGTTTAAACCATAAACCATATTGTAATTAGCAGGGCATCAACAACCCGATATAAGTCAATTAACACATAATTATAACATATAACTCAATAAAAGGATATCGGATTGTTTCTCATCCTGGAGTGAAACTTCTCCTTTCTTTTCTTGGAGCTCTCAATTGGCCCGCTTCAGGTGTCGCACGTCCCCTCTGCTTGGGTGTGGTGTACTTTTCCCGTCTTTCCGTTGTCTGCGGCTCTTGTATGTTCCTTGATGAATCTTCAATTGTCCAATCTGGCACATCAATATAGCCTATGTTCAATTTTGGGAGTACCACATCTAAATCATCCATTGTTCTGATCGTGAAGGGACGGCTGTTATGTGTTACAAGGATTCCAAAGGGGTAGAGCCACCGATAGCGTATGCCATTGTCCCTCAATGCTCTAGTGAATGGTTGAAGACATCTTCTTTTTTCCAGTGTCATTCTCGAAAGATCCTGGAATATGGATATCTCTTTACCATCGTGTTCGATTTTCTTTGCAATGCGTGCCTTGCGTAAAATTTCTTCCTTCATCCTGAAACTCAGCACATAGCACAGGACATCTCTGGTAGAGTCTTTCGGCGCTGATCTGGGTCTAAATACTCTGTGTACCCTTTCTAGGCCAAGATCCTGGCTTTCTTCTTTTCCTAATAATTCACAATATAGTGTTGTCAGAACTTCTGTGAGATCCTTATCTTCTACGGTTTCGCTTAGGCCTCTGATTCTCAGGTTGTTGCGTCTGGATCTGTTTTCCAGGTCATCTATATGATTGTTTAGTTCATACAGGCTCTTTTGCTGGACTTTGATTTGGTCCTCTAAGTTCGAAGTCTGTTGTGCTGATGTTTCTACCTTTTCTTCAAGGGATGTCATCCTAGTATGAATCTGATTGAGATCTGTTTTTATTTCTGCAAGTTCAGTTTTGAGGGTGTTAGTTAACTCCTGGAACATGTCCTTCATATTCTTTGAAGTGGGAAGAGATTTTATGTATCTCTTGATGTCTGACATATCCACCTGTTCTTGGTTCAAATCTTCTTCCTCACTCTCAGAGCCAGATGGCATGGCCTGCGTTGTAAATTTATTTTTGGGCTTCATGTTTATTAATTTGCGAATAGGCGTGGCCAGATCTTCCTTTAGTACTTTAGTATCTAGGACTCTCTTTGGTGTCTTGCCTGCTCTGTTGTCTTCTGTGAGTTGCTTATTTTTCTTCATATCTTTTCATATACCCGGATAAAGGAATTGCGCTATCACAGCTGTGCTGTGTATCAAGCTGATTTCAAGACAACGGCTTACTACGTTCAGCTATGTAGGAGAAGTGGGTTCACTATCGCTTTGTAGAGGATTACATGATCTCCGTCTCAGTATAGGATATTACCACCATGCGGCTGTGGCCATCATCTTGTCACTGCAGCGTCTATCAAGCTCCTTAATCGTCTGGTGTACAACGCTATCTTGAATATTCCTTTAAGGTGTGCAAAGTAGAGAGGTTTAAATCTCTGTAAGTCTCTGAAACATTATAAATGTTAGGCACCGCAGTTGACAGTGACTCTGTGAGCTAGCCTGATATATCAAATGACACCAGTCTACTATAGCTTGCTAAGTCTGGTAAAGCGTTACTGTCCCTTTAAATAAGAAGCGCAGTGCTCTGCAGCAGCGCTTGTAAAATATCCAAATAGTCCCGATCTAAACTTTTTAAGGTATCTGTATCAGGGGTCTATATGTTTAGCTGAGCAGGCACTCACCGTCTCTTAGAACTCCGGGTTGTTGTCCCCGTTCGGGTGTTAATTAGCTCTGCTTTAGTCAGCCCAGCTAGAGACCGGGAGTTACGCTCTGCGCTCCAGGCAAGGCCGCCGCTCTGCACTTTGTCTGTGAGTCCGATTGACTGGTGTTTTCAGCCGGGATGTTAATCGGAGGCAGCAGTCAGGAGCGTCTCTGGCTGTATTCGGCTAGACGAGCGCTGGGTCGCGCCTGCAGGTAGCTTCGCTGTCCTCCGTGCGCCGCAGTCTATGTTCCGGACCAGGCCGCGGCTTCACCGGAAGTTCGCAGGATAGGCCCTTGAAGTTATAACCGGAGCGATGTCCCGGGGGGGCCCCCCCCCATTATCGTCTGTCCTGAACGCCTGTCTTGTTAGACTTTGAGTCTGATCCAGTCCTGTAAGGCAGTTGTTCTTTGCAATAAACAAATAAAGCAGGCTCAGTGAGTCGTGTCTGTCAGGCCTGGGTAGGCCACACTTTCTTTTCTCTTCCTTTCTCCTTGAAAAGCTGCAATAAACAGTTCAAAAGGCTCCTCTCGTTCTCCCAAGGAGGTTAGAAGCGTTTATAAACACTTTTAGGGAGGTTGTAAGGTTAGATGGCACTAGATTAGAAAGATTCCTGTGGGAGCTACACTGCAGTATGTCTGCACAGGTCAGTGGCAAGCTCCGCCCCCTACTGTCCTCTTCCATGTTTGGCTACTTTCACATTAGCATTTTTTGCGTATCCTTCATGGATCTGCAAAAACGCTTCCGTTAATATAATACAACCGCATGCATTTGTCATGAACGGATCCGGTTGTATTATAGCCATCACGGATCCGTCATGAACACCATTGAAAGTCAATGGGGGAAGGATTTCTCTTGCTATGCACCACAGGCAGGGTTTTGGTGTCCACCTCCAGAGCGGAATGGTGACTGAACGGAGGCAAACTGATGCATTCTGAGCGGATTCTTTTCCATTCAGAATGCCTTAGGGCAAAACATCCGTTTGGACCGCTTCTGAGAGCCCATGACGGATATCGGAAATGGAAAGTCAAAACGCTAGTGTGAAAGTAGCCTTAGTTTAGTGTCATCTGCAAGAATTTATATTTTACTGTACAATTAGCCTACAACATCATTAATAAATATATTGAAGAGAATAGAGACCAGTACTGACCCCTGTGGTACCCCACTAGTGACAGTGGCCCAGTCTGAGTAGGTGCCGTTACTAACTACCCTCTGTTTACTATTAGTGACCCAGTTTCTTACCCATATACACACATTATTCCCCTATTCCAAACATTCTCATTTATGTGGCATCGTATCAAATGCCTTAGAGAAATAAAGATATGACATCCATTGACTCCCCCCATTCCAATCTTTCCCAAACTTTTAAACTTTCCTCCTCGTAGAAACAAATTACTTTGATACTGATCCCTTATAAACCCGTGCTACATTATACATTTTTTTACATTAATATACTCCAGGATAGCATCTCTTAGAAAACCTTCAAACAGTTTACCCACAACAGATGTTACCGACTTATAGATAGCAGGCTCAGTTTTTACCCCTTTTTGACTATTGTCACCACATTTGCTAAGTACTAATCCTGTGGAACAGACCTGGTTATTATAGTCCTTAAATGGGTTTTCTGAGATTTTTGAACTGATGACCTATTCTCTGCTGCAGCAACAGCAAAATTGCTAGAAGGGGACTGTAGTGGCAGGGATTTTAAAAGTGTTTTTTAGGATGGATAATAAAATGGATAATAAAAAAAGTGATTTCAGGATCACTTAAAGTGAACTTTGAGAAGAATTTGTTTGAAAAGTTAGCGAGGCAAGTGCCTAAATAAAGTAGGATCACCTGCTCACACCTAATTGTCATCCCGTTGGAAACACTTGATTCTAATTTCACCTTGAAATTATCTGCTAATCCTAAATGTTCACATCTTTTTGGCACCCACATGTGGTACTAGATAAATATATAAATAAATGAGTTAGGGGTGTATTCCACCAACAGATTATCTGACCAGTATCTGTCCATTCAGACCAATAGTTGGTCTGTATAACAGAACATCTGTGTGTGTAAACTGCCATCAGAAAATTTGTCAGATAATCTGTTGGTGTAATAGAGCCCAAAGTCTTAAATGGTAGCTCATTTGTTTGATTTGGTTATCTTTATCTACTTTTAGGACTTGTGTGAAAATTTGATATACGTAGTTTTAAGTTGTTTATATATAAATAGTGAAAAATCCAAAAGGGGTTAACAAACTGTCACTCGGATGTAGTTTTAGGTCACATTTATTAATTTTACTCACTTATATAGTGTTGACACTTTACAGACATTATCATCACTTGCTGTCACAATCTAGATTCCCCAGCAGTATGCCTTTTGGAGTGTGGGAGGAAACCCACGCAAACACAGGGAGAACATACAAACTCCATGCATGTTGTCCATGATCGGATTTGAACCTAAGATCCCAAGGCTAACCACTGAGCCGTGCAAAAATATGGAAAATTCTGAAGGGAGTTAACAAGCACCTCTGTACTGTATATACTCTTCATCCTGAACCCCCTCTATTCCAGCACTGCTGCTTTTAGCCTCCCTTAATGCTTCCTGCTGCAGAACATGACCTCTTCAGCCAGTAGCTGGCCTCATCACTATTAGGCATAAGACCACTGAGGCCAGTGATGGGCTACAACGGTCAAGCGTGGTGTGCAGGGACGTCATTACTGAAGTCAGAAAAATAATAGTGGGGAGGTCAGGGCGGCAGCGCTGGGACGGAGGCTTTCAGTATAAGTGGATTTTTTAATTAGTTTTTTGAGAAAGGAAAAAATAGGTTTCATCTGTGTGGGAACAGGTTGGGTGCAGATAACAGGAATATGTTTGCAATCTAATTGAAATATATTTCTTTCCCTCTTTCTATAACTAAAAGCCTGAAAATTTGCTATTAGCTAGCAAATCAAAAGGTGCAGCTGTGAAACTTGCAGATTTTGGCTTAGCAATTGAAGTTCAAGGAGATCAACAAGCATGGTTTGGTAAGAAGATCAATCTTTCTTTTCATTCGCTTGCATTCCGTCAGCATGTAATATTTTTTTCTTCTGTTTATCCACCAAGTCTCAGAGGTCATAATCAAATTGCAGGGAAAAGATACCACAAACCTTTTGGCAGGAACCGTATGCTTGCTCAGGTGGTCAAAAACTTTCATCTTCAGGATCCTGATGCATAAATGGAAAGCACTGTAGCTTGTATAGATCACACATGTATAGCAGTGGTACTGTCCTCTTAAAGGTACACAAACATTTATGCCTTAACAGGTTATGTCCCAAGTGTCGGAACTCTACACCTATCTCAAGAATGAGTGTCCCTTGTCCCCATTTACGGATGAGAAGTGGTCACGCATGTTATATTTATTCTACTGTATAATTGATGTATAAATGAGTGAACACGCTCAGTTGCAGAAATTTCACTGACTCTAATTCTTGCAGAAATGTTAGTAAATGACACCAAAATTGATCATCTGGCACAACAGAAAACGGATCCGTCCCCCATTGACTTTCATCCGTCAGACATAATACAACTGGATCTGATCATGACGTATGCATGCGGTTGTATTATTTTAACGGAAGCGTTTTGGCAGATCCATGACGGATGCACAAAAAACGCTAGTGTGAAAGTAGCCTAAATCCAAAACCTGTAAATAGCTAAGTGTTTGCTAACATTGTATCCAGTCTAGGCAGTTCTAAATGAGGTAAATAGTCCATACGCAGGACAAATCTGTCTCCTCTCCTAATGTTCGGCAAAATCCGCAGACGAAGAGAGAGGTGATCATAGGCTCACCTTCATGGGTTGTGGAAGGCTTAGGCATATCTTTAAGCAGCTTAGCAAGTTAATGTCAGTAGATGCTGCCATGATCCTATAACCTTCTACAATTCGGTGCTAACTGCATGGAGGGCACCCAAGGAAGCTGATTGTTAGGCTGTCAAGAGGAGGAAGTTGCTCCAGGTAAAGGGGTATCGTTCTGGCACAGAGGTTACCGATTACCACAAGCAGAAGTGAAACTGTTAGTTTTATTGTAATTGGTGTTTAAAACAACACGTTTCAGGGTGAGGGCTCTCCCTTCTCTCCTATTGTAACTTGAGAATTGAGCACTAATAAGTATGATAATATATGGGTATAACACAGGCTCCCGACTCTGGATCAGTAATCTGTGGGCAGTAACAGAGAAAGGTTAAAACGCCCCCCCCTCCTCCACCATACACAAGTGTTTCCTGTCCCTACAGAGGCCAGGGCAGAGAAAGGTCTCCCTATTGGTTAGGGAGATGAAGAAAGAAGATCGGCGTTTATTCGGCTTGTGGATCTCCCGGTGGGGAGAAGGGTACTGTGGCACTTATCTTTGATCCGCAGGAACATGCGGCGCTTCCCTGCTCACCGGTGGTCTGGTACCAACGCTTGACAGGGGAGAGAAGGGATGGCTCGCTCCGGTTGATCGGGAGCCTGCTCTCGGGGTAGTGTCCTCCTCCTGGCCCTGGTGGTTTAAGCTGGAGAGAGCGCCCGGCTGGCGTCACTTCTGGTGCGTTCAGGAAGTGACGTATGAGGCGGGCGACGCGCAGTGGTTCTCAGCGTTAAAATGCCAGCCAGCAAAGTGAGGAGCTGCTTGTTGGACTGATCTGAGGTCTGGTGTTCAGATATGTCAGGCCCGGAACCACAATCGCCCAGAAAGCTCGATGCTCCTTCTCAGCCTCCTGTAAGTTCCCTGCGGGGCTTGTCTTTTACTATGATTTGTCAGACACACTTTTGGGGTTGGGGATCACCCTTTATAAAGATTCGGGGTTCCTCTCTGACTATTGCTCACGTTGGTGTTGCACCTAATCGCAATCCTTAAAGGGGTTCTGCAGTTTGATACAACTGATGATCTATCCTCTGGATAGATCATCAGCATCTGATCGGCCGGGGTCTGACACCCGGGACCCCCGCCGATCAGCTGTTTGAGAAGGCAGCGGCGCTGCAGCAGCGCCGCGGCCTTCTCACTGTTTTCCTCTGCTAGAGCCCCGCCCAGTGACGTCACGACTTGTATCCAAGTGGCGTGGGCGAGGCTAAGCTCTGTTCACTGATACAAGTCGTGACGTCACTGGGCGGGGCTCTAGCAAAGGAAAACAGTGAGAAGGCCGCGGCGCTGCTGCAGCGCCGCTGCCTTCTCAAACAGCTGATCGGCGGGGGTCCCGGGTGTCAGACCCCGGCCAATCAGATGCTGATGATCTATCCTGAGGATAGATCATCAGTTGTATCAAACTGCAGAACCCCTTTAAGTCCATCCGTCTAATTTCTGGTCTGTTCTCGCCTCATAGGTATCTAAAGAGGCTCAGAAGAAACCAAAAAAGCCTGCAAAATGCATTACATGTTTTAAAAGGTTACCAGACGGGTACTCCAAAAAGATCTGCAAAATATGCATTTCTAATATAGTCCGGGAAGAACGTGTCTCACTAAGTGACGAGGTTCATTCCATGATTCAGGAGGAGGTCAAGGCTTCATCATCCCAGATGTCGGAGTCTGACCAGGGACCCTTACCTCCAAAGAGACAAAAAATAATTTCCTGCTTCTCTGATTCAGAATGCATGGGTGACTATGCTTCCTCTTCCAGGCAGTGGGAGGAGGAAGACACACTTTCGAAAGGAGAGATTCCTGAGGGCAGTAAAAAATTCTACTTTGTCTCTGACGAGATGTCCGATATCCTAAAAGCTGTAAGAGCCACCATGGGAGTGGAGGACGTTTAAAAACCTCACTCCATTCAGGATGAGATGTTTGGGGGTCTAAGGACAAAAAGAGCCAGAGTTTTCCCAATTAACGAAAACATTCAGGATAGGATCTTAGAGGAATGGTCAGACCCTGAGAAGAGGCTAGGGGTGTCGAGAGAGTACAAGAACCGCCTGTTGTTTGATCCAGCAGAGTTAAAACTATTTGACTAGATCCCCAAGATAGACATACAAGTGGCCAAGGTCAATAAAAAAACCTTGTTGCCCTTTGAGAACACATCACAATTTAGAGACCCCATGGAGAGAAAAGCTGATGGCTTATTACATAAATCTTGGGAGGCGTCTATGTTTAATCTCAACTCTAACATTGCTGCGACCTCGATAGGGAGGTCTATGTACCTTTGGCTGAACGAGTTAGAATCCCATTTGAGGAATAAGACCCCCAGGGAATAAATATTAAATTCTATCCCTCTCCTTTAATCAGCAACGGCCTTTTTAGCGGATGCGTCCGCTGAGTCCATCAGATTTTCTGCTAAGGATTCAAGTCTTTCTAACGTGGCACGTCGTGCCCTGTGGATGAAATCGTGGTCTGGGGACAAAACGTAAAAAATTAAGTTATGTTCTATCCCTTTTTCAGGTGAATACATTTTTGGGCCACCAGTCCTAGACAAGATCCTGGAAAATGCTTCTGATAAAAAGAAGGGCTTTCCTTTTTGTTCCTTTCAGGGACAAGAGAGATCCTACAGAGGGAAAGGGAATTCAGGCTGCTGGAGTTACCCCAAAGGAGTTAAAGGGAAAGGGTTTCTCCTTAACCCCCAGAGTAAACCCAGCGATAAACAATGACGCCAGAGTGGGGAGGGTGGGCTGGGGGGACTGACAAATTTTCTATCTGCCTGGGAAAAGATAACATAAAATCCCTGGGCCCATGAAGTAGTCAGAGCGGGCTACACGATAGAATTTTCTTCAGTCCCCCCAAGGAGATTTTGTATATCAAATCTGTGGTCGGGGAAAGCTCAGAGCGGCATTTGGCAAAGTATCAAAGACCTTATAGATCTAGGAGTCGTAATCAGGTCCCAGTCTCAGAACAGGGCCAGGGATTTTGCTCCAGTCTTTCTGGTAAAAAAAGAAGGAAGGCTCATTCCGTATGCAGGGCCAGTTCTAGGTGAAATGGGGCCCTGGGGCGAAAAACAATAAGAGCCCCCGCCCACTCACCCATGACACTTGCTAACTTTATTGTTCCAACTTCTGAACCGAACTTGGCTCAGAGGCAGGCAGGCTGTGTCGTGGGCCTTGGCGCTTGCTCGTCGCTCCTTCTTCTCTCTGGGGGCGGAGCTCAGTCGCAACGTCACGTGAAGACGTGCCTGTGCGGCAGCTGCGAGCCTGCGGCACACTCCAGCGGCCGCGGGCCCCTCCCCCTCCTCACTCTTTCAGGCCATGCACTTTCAGCACTGTTAGTCGGCGGGCGACAACAAATTAGTAAGCATAGTTAGTTTGTGGCAGGCCGGGGGCCCCTAATTGCCCCCCTTGCCTCTATGGAAGCGCCGGCCCTGTCCATTTGATTATAAATCTGAGATTCTTCAACAAATACATTGCCTGCAGGAAATTCAGGATGGAATCCCTGGGATCCCTAATTTCCCTAATAAAATAGAACGCATGGATGTGGACTTAAAAGATGCGTACCATCACATCCCGATCCACCACAACTCTAAAAAATTCTAAGATTCGCCATAAAAGACCAGCACGGCAACACTTGCCATTTTCTATTTACGTCTCTTCCATTTGGAATTTCCTCGGCTCCCAGAATATTCTACAAACTGGTGATCGAGATGGTCGCATTCTTGAGACTGAAAGAGCTGAATCTGGTCCCCTATCTAGGCGATTTCCTACTAGTGGGAAATACGGTAGACCAATTGCTAACAGATCTAGACACCTTTTTATACACTCTAAAAGAGCTGGATTGGATTATCAATTCTCAGAAATCCTGTCTACATCCATCGACCAGAGTACGGTTCCTGGGAGTCATCCTGGACTCGCAGTCACAGATGACCTTCCTGCCCACAGACAAGATTCAGTCTTTGGGGGGGAAAAATCAAGACCTTCCAGAGGAAGAGGATCTGCTCTGTAAGAGAAGCCATGAGTTTGCTGGGAACATTAACTGCCTGTACAGCCTGTATCCCATCAGTAATGTGGAGCTAGCTGCATTCCCGTCCCATGCAGTCATGGATTCCGGACATCTGGGACAAACAACAGAAGTCGCTAGATCGCAAGGTTCACATTCCAGGCTACGCACAGACCTCATTAAACTGGTGGAAGGTGAACAGCAATCTCTCACAAGGAGTGGCCTGGAAGAAGTCTCTGTATGTCCAGATCAAGATCCTGTCAGACAATACAACGACGGTGGCTTGCCTCTCACATCAACAAGATGTTTCACTGGGCGGAAAGGAACGTGAGGTCTATCTCGGTGACTTATCTCAAAGGGACTCTCAATCTGGAAGCTGACTACCTCACTCGTCATGCAGTGGACCAAACTGAATGGTCCCTGAATTCAGAAGTCTTCAGGATGATAGTAGACAGAGGGGGGACACCAGACATAGACTTGTTTGCGTCAAAAGACAACAAAAAAGTGAACATATTTTGTTCTCTGGATCCCAGAGGCAATCCTTGGGTAATCGACGCCTGTGTTTTGTATTTCCTCCAATACCAATTATTCTGAGTAATTCAGAAAATCCTACAAGAGAATTCGACTGTCATCCTGGTAAGCCCCTTCTGGCCTAAATGGAGTTGGTTCTCCTCCCTCAAATCTCCAGGCCATGGTCTCTTCCACTTTGGAAAGACCTTCTACATCCCCATCCACAATTTTTAAAACTAACAGCCTGGATCCTGAGGTCGAAATACTGAGGCGTCAAGGACTTTCAGATAAGGTCATAGTTACTCTCAAGGCCAGTAGAAAACAGGCCTTGGCCATATACCTGAAAATCTGGAAGAGGTTCTGCTCTTGGTCAGGGGAATCTTTTCCTAACCTGGTCAGACCAAAGATTCAACAAATTTTAGATTTTCTCCAGCAGGCCCTAGAATTAGGTCTTGGACCTTTTACTCTAAAAGTACAGGTATCGGCACTCAGTTGTTTCATTGATGCTGACTTACTGTAGCAAGCCACAGGTGGATCAGAAGATTCATGAGTGGCAGCAAGACTGAGGCCTGAGGTTCCTTCCTGAAACCTCAATACTGTTTTAAACGGTCTAACTATAAGTCCGTTTGAACCTCTGGAATACTGTCTGCTCAAATTCCTATCCTTCAAAACAGCATTTCTGATTGATGTCTGCAAGGAGGCTCGGTGAGATACGGGCAATCTTAATCAGGGAGCCATATCTTAGAATCTTTGGAAGATAGGATAGTGCTCAGACTAGACCCGGGGTTCCTACCCAAGGTGGTATCTTACTTCCACAGGGATCAAGAGATCATTCTCCCGTCATTTTGTAATCCAAAAAATAGCAGGGAGAGTTCATTACACACCCTAGACGTTATACGTACAGTATGTTTTTAAAATACTCGGAGGTAGGGGTGGGCGATATAGGCGATATGCAATATGCATGATATGAATTCGTGCAACGATATAGATTTTGCCTATATCGCAAGACTGCGATATGACAACAGAGGTTACTTACCTCTCCATGGCCTCCCAACTCCGCAGTCCGCACCGTGCTGCACTGGCCAGGGCATACTGACTTAAACTTTCATAAAAAGTCAGACTTCAGGGACTAATTTTCAGTGAAATTGGTGTGGCTGGTTGTTACCCTATTTGTGCACAAACGCATTAGATAATTGTTGGTGCACCCTGATGCATTTAGACAAAGAGAAATGTGTTTGTGCACCAATATTCTCTAAATAGAGGGTAACAACCAGCCACACCAATTTCACTGAAAATTACTCCCTGAAGTCTGACTTTTCATGAAAGTTTAAGACAATACGGCCGTTTCGCAATATATTCATTGCCATCTAGGCTGTCCTTTCTTATTTCTGGTTAAAGAGACCTAAAAAAAACACAACTGTGTGGACTTAGAGGATCTGTCACTACAAAATGCGGTGCAACCCCCCCAAATATAGAAAATAATATATCGCAATATATATCGCACATGCTTCAAATTATATCGCAATATAGGTTTTCGGCCATATTGCCCACCCTTACTTGGAGGTCACAAAAAACTTCAGGAAGTCCGATAGTCTTTTGGTTCAGTTCTCAGGAAAGAACAAAGGGAGAAGGTTGTCTAGATCTTCTTCCATTGCTAGGTGGATTAAGTGAACAATTTCCCATCGCTCTGGGGTTTTCTTGTCCAGCTAACTTAAAAGCGCATTCATCTAGGGCAGTGATGGGCAACGTGCGGCTCTCCAGCTGTTGCAGAACTACAACTCCCAGCATGCAAAGCCTGTCTATAGCTATCAGCCTACTGCAGGGCATGGTGGGAGTTGTAGTTTAGCAACAGCTGGAGAGCCGCACGTTGCCCATCACTGATCTAGGGCTATGTCCTGTTCACAGGCTGAAAGAGTAGGTGCCTCCTTGGAAGACATTTGTAGGGTGGCAACTTGGTCCAGTGTACATACCTTTTATAAAGCATTACCGCTTAGATTTTTCAAATACTGCTGACCATCAAAACTCCTATAAACTACACCATAACTACAAGCATGGCACTACCATATAAACACCAAAGGAAAGGCCACGCGGCTTAAAGATAAAAATACAATCTTTATTAAATATAATATGATAAAATGACACCACAAGATTTATAACAAAACGGTAAAAAAGGATCTGAAGTAGCAGCACATGAAAGGACAAACCAACTCAAAACGTAGTCAAGGTCTATTAATAATGTATCATAATATACACCCATAAAACTATAAAGGCACTCTCTTGCCGCTGTCGTAAGGTATCGGAGTCAAAGAAAGGGGCAGAAAAGAGTTAAGTGAATCAGGGCCATAAATATGACCAGGATCACTACAAAGCATAACCAGAAAGAACAAAAATTAGATCCCAACCTTTAACATTGAAAAGGGGGAAAGCCCCAATGACTCACTTACAGACCTAAAGCACAGCGGCAAAGGAAGCTGAATAATGTCACAAACACATGTGTAGCTCACCCCCAATAAGGTAAACATTCTAAAAAATAAAAAATGGAGAAAATTAGGTACAAAGAATATAGTGCAAATACTACAGACAACAGAATGGTGTGGCCTTCAGAGATTCCCCGATTCCTGGAGTCCTTTCTATTATATGCACATACACAGGAGTCCTCTTAAGGCTCATGCACACAAATGTATATTTTTTTTTTTCACATCTGATCCGCATTTTTGTGGGTCGGATGCGGACCTATTCACTTCAGTGGGGCTGCAAAAGATGCAGACAGCACACCATTTGCTATCCACATCTGTATGTCTGTTGTCTTACAGACAAGGATAGGACTGTTCTATAGAAGGCAGGACATTCCTTTCTGCAAAATGCGGAATGCACACCGCTGGTATCCGTGTTTTGCAGATCCGCAAATTGCGGATCGCAAAACAGGCTACGGTCGGGTGCATGAGCCCTAATGCATACCATAGCAGGGGAACGGGGTGATTATCGACATACAAATTGCTGATCTGGAGTCAGTAGCAGGTGTTCTATACATGTGTTATTGTACTTAGGATTTGCCAGACAGATTCTCTTTAAAGACCAATTACAATAGAAATAATTTTCACTTCTGCTTGTGTTAATTGGTAACCTTTCCGCTGCCCATTTGCCTGGAGCAATCTCCTCCTGTGACCGCCCTGTAACCATTTTTCCTGTCCTAATATTTGGTTTTAATGCATCAGAGATATTGGAATTATAGTATTCAGATTGTCTAGTGTGCAAATTGAGATCTTGGGAAAGGTGAAAGATTAATTAATTGCAATATAATAATAATTGAAATATATGCATTTTCAGCCATGTTTGTCTGTATTTTCTGTGTGTATTATTGTCATTGATATTTTTGATATATGGAGGTGTGTTTTTCGGAACTGAGTGTATTGATTTATGCATGTTGGCATGCACTCCTACTATATATTTTTGAGATCTAAAATTAAATCAGAAATCGTCTTTAATAATACAATAAATTGTTTACAATATTAAGGAAAATAAAGCGACATTGAATGGATCCCCATGTTAGCAAGGTCTTTTCTCTTCCTACTCTCTATTCTGTACACACTGGTAATAGTCCCTGGAATATGAGCCATGCTGTGAGCAAATTTATCATCCAGCAGACTCATTCGGCAAACAGAGTCAGATGGTTTTCCCTCCACACTCTCATCTCGACGTGCTTAGAATGAACCCAATACCATCAATTCTAAAAGCTTCAGATTGCTCTTTACATCTGAAGCAGACCATAGCTTGCAGTCAGACTAATAAGATACAAGTTAAACCGCTGTTTCTCTCCACTAGGCACACTGTTGTGCCCAAACATCACTATATAGGATTTTAAACACACTCACAAGACTCATTCCCTTCCATATGAGGATTGATTTGAATATGTTTCTTTTATATTCAAATGCCCTTTCTAGGTTTTGCAGGAACACCAGGGTATCTGTCTCCAGAAGTCTTACGAAAAGACCCTTATGGAAAACCAGTGGATATGTGGGCATGTGGTAAGTGACTGTATGACTGTACTGCTCTGTACAGCTGTCAATTGTCTGTACAACCATGTTCTCGTTTTATAAAAGATTGTATAAAATCCACATATCAGCTAGCAAACCTTCCGGAATGTTACTTGATATTATGGTTTGCCTTTTCCTGACCATAAACCTATTTAAAGAGGACTCCACTCCCCTGACATGAGTTTTAGTTAACATTTGACATAACTGTCCTGAAGCACATTTTCTTAGATATTTGTGCTGTGCTGTCCCTCTGTTATTCCTCCTAAACACGTATGAATAAATTGACCACTGGGCAGTACGATTATACGTGTCAGTGGGGCATGTTCCTGCATACTCTGTCTGTCAGTTCGTGCTGACCATGGCATGCTCCATTGAGGTTTACAGTAACAAAACATTTGGAAAATGATTGGAATTCCTTTAACATTGTGCATGTCATGCTGCATATGCCGCAGCTATTGAGATGCTGCACGTGACTACCCACTTCTCAAGTTTTATTGCAAAATAAATTGGGGCATACTGAATATCATGTAATAGCATTGATAATCATACGTCACTAATTTTATCACATTCAGCGGAATAATGGCAGAACTCCACAGACCCAGTCAGAAGTCAGTGGGCCTTTGGTGTCTGTTGTGTGATGGCTGGGGCACTGAGTTGTGGTTACCTTTTATAAACCAAAACTACGATGCAGATGTGAACAGTGCCAGACCAATCCTGCATGTACTGTTTTAGTTTCTACTTAATAATTTCAGTTTTCCTGTCCCTTAGGTGTTATTCTATACATCCTGCTGGTGGGTTATCCTCCATTCTGGGATGAGGACCAACACAGACTGTATCAGCAGATAAAGGCTGGTGCTTATGATGTAAGCGTTTGTGACACTATTGATTAACAGAACATTGATTAATAAAATGATCATAAAGCGTACCTGAGTTTTCAAAAAAAAGTTTGCATGATGGCTGTGCTTCTTTGTACAATCATAACTATAAAGGAACAGACTTTGTATGGGCTTCTCTAATGTATCTCTCAGCCATATTATTCCCTGTTTCAGCTGCACAGCTGGATACATTTCACTCAGAAGCAGGGGGAGTTTCCCTTCTGTGAAATCTGCCAGCACTGTACTGCTGTGACGTCCTTTCCTTTTCTTCCAACTATGTTTATTTTCATCTCTGGAGCTCACAGGACAGATAAAGATAGTGAAGTCACTTTAATCTCCAAAACCTGTGTAGAAGCAGTTCTTTCATCAGTTTCACAATCTCAGCTAACTCTGACAGGCACCACTTCCTGTGAACTGTCTTCTGTGTCTGTTACTAGGTATGGATCTCGCCTGATAACAGGCAGGGGACTGCAAATTAGGTGGGAGTGAGACCTCTAGTGGCCATGACTTTACACCTTTTTTCAGGTGGATGCAGGCATATTTTTTAAAATGAAGTGATTTAGAAAATTGCTAGTTACACCATTCTGTATTAAATGAAATAAAATTGCGTGAAAGTGCAGAGACTCTTTAGCTTAAGGCTTTTAACTTTTTTTTAAACCTCAGTTTCCATCACCGGAGTGGGATACAGTGACTCCTGAAGCCAAAGATCTGATCAATAAAATGCTTACAATCAATCCTGCCAAACGCATCACCGCATCCGAAGCACTCAAGCATCCATGGATCTGTGTAAGTCTAACATCCTCAGAACAACCAGACATAAAGAAATACTAACCTGCCAATAGTTCAACAGTCAAAGCAACAAAGCATAGCTAGTAAATGGCATGGCCATCTCTACGTGGGGTTTGGTTGCTGGGAGACTTTTTTAAATTTTATTATATTATGCCTAGAATTTTGCTCAGTTGGGAAAAGCATGATCTTTTTTAATTTGTGACCATAGGAGTTAAAGGGATTGTGTCATCACAGACAATGTGGGGATTTTGCTCGGATATGCCCCCGTTGTCTTGTAGGTGTGGGTCCCACTGCTGGGACCCGCACCTATATAGGGAACGGAGCCCCGCAAGGAGGTTGCTGGAGGACTCCGGTCCGGCCACCACCAAGCCGGCTACCATAGAAGTGAATGGGAGCATACCGTGCATGCTCAGACCCCGCTCCCATTCATTTCTATGGGGCCAACAGAAATAGCCGAGCCAGTGCTCGGCTATTTTTGCCGGCCCCCTAGAAAATGAATGGAGGTCGTCTGCACATGCGCAGTGCTCTCTCTTTCACTTGCGGGGCTTTGTTCTCAATATAGGTGCGGATCCCAGCGGTGGGACCTGCACCTATAAGACAGTGGGGGCATGTCTTAACAATATGCCCCCATTGTCCATGATGAGACAACCCCTTTAAATCTCCTCTTTGTAACACAGGTTAGAGTGAGGAGTATCCTACTGATGTATTGTATCTTTCAGAATACTATGCTACATTACTAGAATGTCTGTGATTCCACACAGCTTAGATATTTTTTTTTTCTCTTACAGCAACGTTCCACCGTTGCTTCCATGATGCACAGACAAGAAACTGTAGACTGTTTGAAGAAGTTTAATGCAAGAAGAAAGCTAAAGGTAAGCCTATGTGTCTACCACCAATACCCTCAATCCGCAGAAATAGTCAAGTTCAGTTAAAAGGGGAGTTAGTGCTAAGCGAAGGAGTATACTGCTCCTACTAACAAACCGATCACCACTTTACACTGAAACCTGTGCACAAATCCATTGTACAGTAAGTGCATATTGTGAATAAATAGTATATTAAGAGGGGAAATGGCTGTTTTTCCTTTAATTATGTAGATTTCCAGTTATTGTTATGTGAGAACAACAGCCATTAAGGGAGATTTACAAAGCAAAATGCACCAGAATTCTAACTTACTTTGTGCCAAAAAGCTCAAATATATGTTTTGTTGTTCGTGAAAAGGGGCTTGGTCTGCACCAAAATTGCAATGAAGCAAATGTATTGTACACTGTGATGAATCTGGCGGATCTTTAGATTGCCTGTTTTAAGATTTTGCTGACCTTTTGAAACATGAATAATTGATGATAATAGTGATATTTGGCTGCTTATAGTACTGATTCATAGCTTGATTTCTAACAATTGGCCTTTTTTGTTACGCGAGTCTAAGCCAGTGATTGAGTTTTTGATTTCTCTTTTGAAGGGGGCTATACTGACCACCATGCTCGCTACTAGGAACTTTTCAGGTATGTTTGTTGGAGCTTAATATTATCGGGGAATCTGTTACTTCTGTTACAAAAGTTTTTTTTTCTTCAAAATGGTAAAACATATTACTATGTGAAAAGCTAAACAGAAAGGGTGTTTGGGCTATACAGTGTATGTGTTAATACTGTATATGTTTAATAAAACGGCTTGAATTTTTTTCCAATTTGTTTGAGTTAAAGGACTTTCCCTGCTAGAAAATCCCCTTACCATGTGACCGTTTTGAGCATTTGGACATCAGAGATGGGTTCCTCTTCAAGGGTCTCCTCTATTAGCCAGTGTGGACAGCTGCTTGAAAGAGCAGCTCCTGCTTAGGTGGACTTCCTATTATATTGTATGACTTTTAAGTGTGTATGTGGCCAAGCTTTATGGTGCCAGTTAGTGAGCATGGGTTCCAACAGACTCCTCTTTGCCATAGTAATCCAGTTTTAATCACACCCCTCTCAGCACCAAAGGTAATTGGTATTTTTGGTGTGGGCCCTCTACTCCACGTCAGGTCAGTAGAACAAATACTTTGAATTTGGGCTTGCGTAAGCAACTGTGATTCAATGGTGATGTTTAAGGAAAACTGCATAAAGTTTATATATCTGATTATCCCCATTGGTTATATAAGTGTAATTCTGGTTTCCAAATTATCCAGCCTAATCTGTAATTCCTCAATATGCTGTCACTACCTGAGTCTCCCCTGCGCCCAGTAGGAAATGATGTTTTTTCCTATGGCTGCACTCTCTTGTTTGCTTTCATGGGTCATTCAGCTAGTGTAAACATTTTAGGAAATTACAGATCATTCAGTCTCCCACTTGGGAACTGTACATTTCATAGGACACAGTACTTCTGTGTTATACTCTATCTCTAAGGGTAGTGAAAAATGTGCCCACCTAGATGACCAAGTCATCTTTATGTCTTTAAAGCAGGGGTGCACAAAGTTTTCTGATTGGGGGCCACACTGCCAGACTCAACCAATGACGAGCGCCAAAAATAACATTTTAAGGGGTATTACAACTGAAATACTGTATTTATGACATATTGAATACACAGAATATACCATTAATGTCTAGTTACACTTCCAGGACTCCCATCTATTGGGAGAAATACATGAAGAATACATGTGTGCAGCCACAAGACATACATGTCTGTTACCAGATGGTTGGGGGCCGCATTGAATGGTATCAAGGGCCATAGGTTGTGCACCCCTACTTTAAAGGGAGTCTGTCACCACTGGTGACCGTTTTTAACCCTTTGCTTTGCAGTGTAGCTCTCCTATTGTGATTTCCAAATATATCTTTATGTCCTTCTACCTCTTCTTTTGACCGCTAAAAACAGGTTTTTAGAATTATGCTAACAAGCATTAGAAGAGCCCAAGGGGCTGTACTTAGTGCTAAAGGAGCCAAGCCACACACATCAGAACAGAGCCCTGCTTCTTCCCTCCTCTACTGCCCTCCACTTCCTAGCCTAACCTCCTCGGCTTCATCATGACACCACTTTGTATCTCACGCAGGCACACATCTCCTTTGCAGTCTGTGAACATAGGCTTCTTCAACTGAACGGCGCATGCCAGGAAAATGGCCAGTTCAGGGTCCACTGAACTGCACATACTACTGGCGCATACGCAGTGCAGTTGAAGAAGCTGATGCTTACAGAAGTTGACATAAGTACAGCCCCGTCTGCTCTTATATTCCTCATTAGCAAAATTATAACCTGTTATTGGGGGTCAAGAGAAGAGAGAGCAGGACATAAAGATATATTTGGAAATCACAATCAGAGAGCTGCACTGCGATGCAAAGGCTTAAAAATGGTTGCCGGGGGGGGACAACCTACCTGTAAGTTTCTCATCCTCAGAGTCCAGGAATGAAAGTGGATATATGCTAAAATGTAAATTAGGGTTATTCAATACTGTCACTGTTATGACAAAACCCTTTAAAGAAATGGTATACATTTTTTTTTCTCATATATTTTATTTATCCTTTTTTCCATTATTATTAACTTCAACTTGTAACATTTTTCAAGTTATCCAACACTCCAAGTCTAAACAATCCTCTTAAAAGTGTTGTGACTTAGGCCCCTTTCACATCAGCGTTTTTGCTTTCTGTCCTAGAGTTCCGTCCTCGGGGCTCTAGGGCGGAAAGAAACTGATCAGGATTATCCCCATGCATTCTGAATGGAGAGAAATCCGTTCAGGATGCATCAGGATGTCTTCCGTTCAGTACGTGAACGTTTTTTGGACGTTGACAAAACCGTAGCATGCTGCGGATTTGTCTCCGTCCAAAAATCTGGAAGACATGCCGTAAGGACGGATCCGATATTAATGCCCATTGAAAAGCATTAATCCAGATCCGACTTTAAGCTAAACGTCGTTTCGGTGCATCGCCGGATCCGACGTTTAAAGTCCCGGCTGCCATGGAAAAGCAGCGGGGAACCAGGGGAGAAGCTACTTACCTTCCGTGCGGCGGCCGGGGCGCTCCTCGATGACGTCACCGGGTCCCTGCATCGCAGATCGTATGGATCGTACAGCGCATTGCTCACGTGCCGCCGCACGGAAGGTAAGTAGCTTCTTACCCGGCTGCCCACTTCTTTTCCATGGCAGCCGGGACTTTAGTAGCGTCCTGGCTGCCATGGTTACCTGAAAGCATATTGAAGACTGATCAGTCTTCAATATGCTTTCAGTTGTCTTGCGTTGTGACGGATCCAGCGAGCATTTCCGGCGACGGAAGTGCACTCTGGATCCTCACAACGCAAATGTGAAAGAGGCCTTAGGGAAAGGCTTATTATCTCCTTGTGCCTCTTTTGTGGCGTAAAAAAAAAATTTGAAACGCCATGATTGCGACTTTTTAAACGTCACTTGCAACAAATATTGTTGCGTGTGGCGTTTCAGCAGCTCTGAGCTGACCTAGGTTTTATTCTGGTGCACGGCCAGCCGGGCAATATGCCTAATATATAACCAAGGCTGCACCTTGTCAAATTGGCCACATCAACCAGCTGCACAGAAGATGTCAAAGAGCAGCGTAAAAAGACGCACTTTGATAAATCTCCCCCTTAGTCCATTGGCAAATTATTTATGAGCAGAATAGCTATTGACATCAGAAGGCAGAACATAGCACCTTTTATTGTTACCCAAGACTAATTTATGTATGTATGTCTCCAAACTTGTCAAACATGTGACTATAAAGAATAGGTAGGGCTCTGCTCCGTTATTTTGTTTTCAGCAAAATGACTGACCCCATGACAGAACCCCATTGGACTTATTTATAAGCCTGTGGGTTGATGTTGGGGTCTGTTGTGTGACAAATCTGTTACAGCTTGAATTCCATTTTTCTGCCCCTGTGACGGAAAAGAAAAATGGAACTCAGAACACAGTTGTGAATGTGGCCTTAAATATAAAAGTATGGAGCAGACTTGACAGGTAACACAGACAGTGACAATCTGTGAGTGCATTCCCTAATTAAACAGTAAACTATGTTATATTTCAATGTGATAATACATGTTAGGCAAAACTCCATGTACACTATATGGACAAAAGTATTGGGACACCTACACTTTACTCTTACAGGAGCTTTTATGACATCCAATTCTAAATCCATGGTTAATATGGAGTTGGTCCACCCTTTGCAGCTAAATCAGTCTCCACTCTTCTGGGAATCTGTAGGAAATTGACCATTTATCTAAAAGAGCATTTTTGAGGTTAAACACTGGCTTTAGATGAGAGGGCCTGTCTTGCAATCTCTGTTTTAGTTTATTCCAAAGGTGTTTGACAGGGCTGTTTGTGAGGCAGTCATGTTCTCCCACACCTAACAATGCCTTTATGGACTTTGCTTTGTGCACAATCTTGCTGGTACAGTAAAGGGCCTTCACCAAACTGTTCCCACAAAGTTGATAGCATACAATTGTCCAAAATGTATTTGTAGCATTTAAAGTGAACCTGTCATCAACTTTATGCTGTCCATACAAAAGGCAGCATAAAGTAGAGACAGGTGAGTTGATTTCAGCAGTCTTTCATTTAAAAGTTAAAAGTAAGGTGTTGCCGAGAACCAACATCACAATCATTGCAGACTGGGCCAGGAAAAGAGTCCCGGCCACCTGAGAAGAGTCCTGGTTATTCCTGACTTCCTGCTCTCCTGCTGATGACTGACAGGCTTCTACCGAGTTTTCTCCCTTTCTCTCTAGGAGAGAACTGCCAATCATCAGCAGACGGGCGGGAGAGCAGGAGATTAGGGATAACCATGACTCTTCTCAGGTAGATTTGATTCTTTTCAAGGCCTGTGCTGCAATGGTTATAATGCTGGTTCTCAGCAACCACTTACTTTTAGCTCATGAGTGACACACCGCTGAAATCAGCATTTCTGTCACTATTTTATTCAGCCATCAGTGAGGTCAGCATAAAGTTGATGATAGGTTCCCTTTAAATGTCTTTGAAGCACTAACATTTCTCTTCACTGGAACTAATGAGCCTAGGCCAACACCTGGAAAACATAACATTATCCTTCCTTCACCAAACTATACAGTTGGCACAGTGCAGTTAGGCAGGTAATATTCTCCTGGCATTTCCCAAACCCAGACTTGTCTATCAGACTGTAGACAGAGAAGCATGTTTATTCACTCCACAGAGCATATATCCATTGCCCCAGTCCTAAAACAGCATGCTTTACATTACTCCATCCAATGCTTGGTGATGTTAGGCTTGCATGCAGCTGGTTGGCCCTGGAAACCCATGTCATGAAGTTCCCAGTGTACAGTTTGTGTGCTGATGTTAATGACAGAACAGGTTTGGAGCTCTGCAGGTATTGAGTCAGCAGAGCGTTAATAACGCCTGTGCATTATGCTGCTCAGCCACCCTGCTTTGTAACTGTGGTCAGCCACGTCATGGCTCTGTTGCTGTGGTTCCTCATGCCTCCACTTTGAAAGAATACTACTCACTATTGATGGAATATCTAGGAGGGAAGAAATTTCACGGACTGAATTGTATTAACAGTAACATCCCACTATAGTATCATGCTTCAGTGAGCTTTTGGGAATGACTCATTCTTTCACAAATGTTTTAAAGGCAGACTGCATGGCTAGGTGCTGGATTTTATACACCTGTGACAATGGGACTGAAAGAAACACCCGGATTCAATGATTAAGAGTTGTGCCCCAGTACTTTTGTCCATTTAGCTTATACCTACAGTACATACAGAACAATGTATTTATATTGTCATTCGTACGTGTTGAGACTAGATTTACTAATGGGTGCACACATTTCTTGTTTAAATATCTTTTAAAATATAGCATTTTTGTGTACTTCCTGACTCTAGGTACAGCATCCACAGAATAAGGGCTAAGTGCCTGATCGTTGGAGGGGAGGCAACTCCTAGGAGCCCCACCAATTAAAATAAAGAGGAGTCTGTGCCTCGCTCCCAAATGAATGGCGTTGTGGTCAAACATGCACACTGCCACTCCATTCTGTATGGCACTTCCAGCGATAGCTAAGTATGGCATGCTCAACCAGCCGCTCTATTCATTTTGGGGTACAGGGCATCTGTTCTCATGATCGATGGGGGTCCTAGTGGTTGGACCTCTACTAATCAGTTATCACCTATCGTGTATATAAGGGATAACTTCTTATAACTAGGATACCTCTAATAAGTGGTCACTACTAGAACTATAAATTAAAAATGTCATCACTAACTAACATTACTTGTCTAATATATTGAACAGACTGATGTGTGTGAGATCAGCTTTGCAAATGAATCAGTCACCCTTTAGAAAACCTAAGTCATTACAAGCTTCATTTGACTCCATGCAACTGTTAAAGCTTTTACTAATCCTTTAGAGTGTCTGATATATTTTCACATTTACATAGCTATGATGCATTTTTTTAGCATGTGTTCAAGCTGGAAATATTCAGTAGAGATTTTCAGAGTCTCACAAGCAATTTTCTAATTTAATAACCTTTAGAGAATGAGAATGGAGCTTGGTAAAACAAGCAACATTGAAAGTACAATTGATTGAAAAATGCATTTTTTGTTGAAATCTCAGATGACCGTACTTTCTTGATCTAAGTGTCACTTTAAGTAATGAAGTGGAGCAGATGTTATCAAATATGTTACTTCATATATAGTGCTCAGGATAAATATCTAGAGCACGGTTACTTGATCTTTCCGACAGTAAGACTGTGGCTTAGTGAGACCTGACTCTCCATTAAATATAATCCACATGTTTGCAGTGCATGACATTTACATTAGCTGCTCCATTACAACTGTGGTTATAATTGTGTATTTTTAATTTTCCTTTTTCTAATTTTCCTTTTTATGTGGATTGTGTTTCATGTGAGGTAAGATTCAAAGAAAACGAAGATTCCTGTCACCTCTCTCCATTTTAATATGGCCTGCTAGCAAAAATATTCTACAAATCTGTCCTTAATAAAGGCTTAGCTGTTCCCTTCTGCAATACTACTATCTATTTTTTTTTTATTATGCCTTTAATTAATGTTTCAAGCTCCTGTCAACTGATCTATTCGGCTTCTGCAACCTGATTTATAATGTACTGGAAAAGTAGAAAGGAAAAAAAATCTATCCAAAATCTAAACATAGTGAAATCACAGCAGCTCTTACTATAGTTATAGTTCATAGAAACCTCATAGATGGAAGTAAGCGTAGATGTACCCCTTTACAACACCCTATCAGTCCATAATATATTTCAGGCAAAAGGCTCTGTTCACATTTGCATCCCTGTTAAATCCTATGCAGACCACAACATGGTGCCAGATCTGTCGCACAATGAACACTGAACAGCCCCACTGACTTATAATGGGCTCTGTCGTTTGGATGCAGCATTTTTTTTTTTTTTACAAATCTGTTTTAAGTTTTTTTTTCTTCATTTCTTAGTTTTTCTTTTCCCTTGTTTTATTAAAACAAGGGAAAAGAAAAAACTATGTCCTCTCTTAAATCAGTGCCACGCAGGGTCCGGCAATTGCAGACAATTAGAACACACATAAATTAACGTCGAAAAACAGACATGAATTCTGATAGAGATATTGGTCCATCAATGTATAGATAGCATTACAAGTATAGTATTTTATAGTGCAGTGCGTGGAACTGAGGACAATGAGTTAAGAAGTGTAGGTCGGTATAGCTCTCATCTAGGGTAGATAGCTGTGGCTCCATGTTTTAAATTTTTTTTGTCTGGTATTGGACTCCCAACTGTAGAGCCCCTCAAACCTGTAGAGTTGGATAACCCTCTCATGCAAGTACTGAATCGAAGGAGGGCCCATACCTCTCTACTTCAACGGAATAAGTAAGCTGGCGGCCTGAATAAGCCATGTGATTACGCAATGTGTTGATGGCTTGTGAGTGAAGGGAAATAGTTTTTCCCCAAGTTTTTGTTTTTCACTACAAACTGCATTCCAGACGGGAGTGATTTTGTGACAGGGAAGCCATATATTTCGTTAAGTGGCTGCAGATTCATTGCATCTGTCTGAACAGAGATTGATATTTTTTTTTATAAAAGTGGTAGTTACCAGTACTTGAGCAATTTTAAACAAATTTTCCTGAATTTTCAAGCACATGGAAAATCTGTGGGAGCGAAACAACAAAGGTTTTGACGTCAGTGTCTGAGAACTTTGTGCTTAGCTGATTCTCCCAGTCTCTCACATATTATAGGTTTGCTGTAGAGGACTGTACGAGAAGACTAGAATAAACAGTAGATACTGATCCTGGTGCATAGGGCAGTAGATATTTTAAGTAGCTCATGCCCAAAAAGAGATGTTTTCTCTGGCTTCCAAGGGGAGTAGAGAAGAGTTTATTTCTGCATTGTCACAGCAAGCTAGTCAGCAGCTTCGACGAAGGTAAGCCTCATGCAACACTGTTATTCCCATGAAAATTATGAAATCTGTGAGGGAGACTTCTAACAGAGATTCTGATACAGATGTGAACAGAGACTAATAGATGCAATAAGAATGTGGGTATAAAAACAGCACTTGAGCCTTTAAATGGATTTTGCACATTATAATATTGACAGTGTCAAATTTACAAAGTTCCTTGTGATGTGGAAAACAATGATTTAAACGTCATACTGTTTAATTTTATGTGGGAACCGTCCAGCCAATTAAATACACCACTGCACAGGTATAAAGAGTACATATAATGATGTGGACCCAGTGGTAACTTCTAATGTGTTTGTACCAATACAGGATGAGCCTTCAATATTTAAAGGTTATGTACACCTTTTGGAAGCAATTTTTGTTTGTTTGCACTTTACTCATTTTTGGCTAAAAAATCATATTTTCAATTGGCTTTTATTAAAAATATTGAGCTGGTCTGTCACAAAGGATTAACGGTTTTTCTGGCGGTGTGACTGGTACTTTCACGTTCACTTTGTGCCTATCTAACACCCTTTATCTCTAAACTACTAAGAGGTCATAAACACTTATTTAAGCCACATGCTTATCAATAAGAGTTGAGCTATAATTGGTGTTTATAAGGTCAGAGATAAGGAGTCAGTCTGCTCCCCAGATGACAGAAAAGACAGAAAATCAATAGGCTGTTAACAAAGACCCCCACCATCAGGGGGTCACCCTGGGCTGAGGAAGCTGCAGGGACTATTTAGGGATAGTATCTTTCTTTTCCCCTATGTGTCTGTCCGTCACCTAGCCCCAAGTTGTTGGATAACTTTGGGTTTAACTTCTTTTGACACTTTGTATGTATTATTGTGGTATACTTATACCAATACCCTATTTATTATAATTAAAGGTAATTTTTAAAAAGTCACGTATTTATATGGAATTTGGGTTTATGTACTAGAAGCCTGGCATAGCATCGCATTTATGAATCGGCATTTAATGTTTGGTATTGTTAACAAAGACCAATTGAAAACATGATTTTTAGCTCAAAATAAATACTATACAATAATAAATAAAATTGCCTGTAAAGGTGTACATATCCGTCAAGGTAAAACTGACCATACCATCTTCAGTATAAGTCCACAGAGTCCACATATTTTACTTGTATTATAAATGATTATTTTTCAGACCTAGAGGCACATTATCTATTAGTTACCATACTACACTGTGTCTAACACACATATCTATGCAGTGCAGTACATAACGATCGGTATGCTTAGGTTAGAAGTAGCCATTTTTTCTGTTTGCAAGACCAGGAAGGGCTGACGGAACTGATGGACCAGTTGAGAAGTCCAGTGGCCACTACTGTATTTGTAAACATAGTAATTGTTAGCTACTGCAGAGCTGCGCTTTCACTCTGTACCAGGAGTCAGCTTTTTGCAGTGATTTCTCAATAGACATGCAGTAGTAAAAATGTTTCAGCTGCAGGATCCAGATCCAGTGATTAAAGTCCCTGTTGCTACCCCACCAACTGAAGATAAGGCTACTTTTAAAGCAGGCTAGCTAGGCAGCACATCCATATTGCTTTGCTGAAAATGGAAGGTCACTTCTCCTCTTCCCTGCCCTAATAAATCATTAATAGGGAACAGATTTCTCCTCGACAGCATGAGCTTGATTCCTTTCTTCAAACTGGGGTTCTGTCTATCCTGCCACCTCCTTCACGTCGCTACACCTGCTAGCTTTCCAATGCTCTGCTAAATGAATCCACTTTTGTTTTCTCTGGAGTTTTTATTATGATTAAATACCTTTATAAAAGAATTGATTATATGCTGTTGAGAAGCATTGCTGAATTATTCATCATTTCTCCTCTAAGTCAAAGAACATATTGCATAAATGGCCATATTTATCAAGTGCCATGTGTTCATGTGATTTTACTGTGACATTTAGAGTACAATAGATCTGTAGCAACTTTATGAAAGCTCAAATCAACTTAAGTGGAACTCCGTCTGGCATACAAAATGAAGAGGCACATCGTATAGTGAGCCCTATCGTTAGCATTACATGCTTGGGAGGATGTATCAATGTGTCTCCAGTAAATTGTCTCAGGTCGTTTGTGCCACACTTATTAAACTACCGATACATTATTCGGAGGCACTTAAGACACCCAAGAGGTTTGTCTCCTGAAAGGGGTATGGTTTCCTGTTTGCAGATGTTCAGCAAATGTATCAGTTTTCATAAAGAAAGAATAATGTAAAAATGGAGCACATATAAGACCTGTATACTCACAGAAGGCGTATTTGGGAGAGGGATAATCAATTCGCTTACAGAGAAAGAAACTTTCTAAAACAACCCTTAATATAACATGATAAAAGTCATAGGATATATAGGTCCCCCCACATAGAGTAACAAACATAAAATCTTAGATATGCCCACAATTAAAGTGTAGCCAGATACACAAACAGATACTGAGGCATTTCCTGGGCACATATGCATAGATGATACCATGTAATTATAGTCTGGACCACGTGGATTTTAGTCACGGTTCCTGTGTTTTTTTCTGATAACATAACACGACCGCCAGTAAGTCTCCACAATAGATGTTATTGTCGGGAGATGAACTGTCCCTGGCTTTCCCGTTTAGGCTATCCCTGCCTAAAAGCAGAGCACCCGCCCCGAAAGGGGTGACCCCACTTATCGTGGCTAAACCCTTAGTGACCCTGTAAATGCCCTAAAAGACTTGAAATCATTGGTTCTGTCACGTTTCCCCATTGAAGATGGTCATCGGTTCTTCACGGGACAAAGTACAGCAGATGAAGTGTAGATAGTGGCAACCAAGATGAATTAGGCGCCTAAGGCCTCATGCACACGGCCGTTGGTGTTTTGTGGTCCGCAAACCGCAGATCCGCAAAACACGGAAGCTGCTCCGCGTTGCGGAATGGAATGCGACCCAGTATAGAAATGCCTATTCTTGTCCGCAAAACGGACAAGAAGAGGTCATACTCTATTTTTTTTTTGCGGGGGCACGGAACAGAGCAACGGATGCAGACAGCACATGGAGTGCTGTCCGCATCTTTTGCGGCCCCATTGAATTGATAGGGTCCGCGCCCGAGCCACAAAATATGCGGCTCGGACGCGGACCACAACAATGGCAGTGTGCATAAGGGCCTAAAACTCAGTTTTCTCTGGCACAATAGAAAACTGATCCGTCTCCCATTGACTTTTAATGGAGTTCATGACAGATCCATCTTGGCTGTGTTACAGATAATACAAACAGATCCATTGATGATGGATGCATGCGGTTGTATTATTGTAATGGATCCATTTTGATCCGTCCAAAACTCAAGTGTGAAAGTAGCCTAAGCAGTTCTTAGCCATTCCTTGCACTCCTTGTTCTCCAGTTTGCTCACTAAACTGATAAACTAGGAGGTAGCTGATTGTCTTTACATAATCTGAATTCCAGGGTACAGAGCAGCCTGATAACATAATATTTGGTGCTATTATACTAGTGAAAGGAACACACATACCATGCATTAGCCTAAAAACAAGCAACCTGTACAATAAGGCCCCATTCACAAACTGCGGAACAGAATTGCGGACCCATTCATTCCTATGGGGACACGCTATGTCCTGTCCGGATCCGCACCACCGGGTCTGCACTTCCGTTCTGCAAAAAAATAGAACTTGTCCTATTCTTGTCTGCAATCGCCGATGTCCGTGTTTTGTGGATCCCTGAATCCACAAAACACTTGCGGATGTGTGATTGGGGCCTAAATGTAACTTTAGGGGCATTGGCAGTATTCCTATTAATAGAACAAATATGCACAATTATATTGTATGTACTTGAAAATTCACCTTAAAACAATGGAACCTGCTTCAAAAGCTTAAAGTGGTTCTCTGGGAATAATGAGTTTTTCACAAGTGCTAGCAGACTGCCTTTCTAAACAGAAGATTCGTAATAACCTGCTCCTTGGCATTCAGGTCCTACTCGCTGCCTCCATTGTCTTTATGTTCTAGTCCCTGCAGTGACTAGGTTCAGCGGTGAGGTGGCCACAAGCAGCATGTCACTGCTGAAGCCAGTCATTTGCGGCAGCGGAGCATATGCTGTCAGATGTAAACACTGCAGAGACCGGAACATGGAGACAATGGAAGCAGCGCAAATTGGACCAGAGGGCAAGGAGCAGGTAAGTATGAATCTTCTGTTTAAAAAGGCAGGCAGCTGGCACTTGCTAAAAAAAAAAAGCTCATTATTCCCGGAGAACCTCTGTAAAGCCTATATAAATTGAAAAATAAAATCCATTGTAAACTATGGGCATTCACATCTACTAAGCCAACGGTCTGTAACTAGTGAGATGGAGAATTGCAGACCAAACCCATTTCATCCATTAACGCACCATTCATAAATTTGTACTTTATGAAATATAGGAAACGTCTTCTGTTTTCATCTGAATGCAAATAATTTTAAGCTCTTTAATGTAAAGAAATTAGTGTTTTTTTTCACTGATCATGAGTTTGGATTTTGGTTCATCTACTCTTCCAAGTTACAAACATGTCTGTCCAACCATACCACAAGTTTTTTGGAATTTCCTCTCATAACCAACACTTTATTACATTGTCTGGTTAGAAATCAGAAAGAGTTAGATTTTTTTTTTTTTTTACTGTGATGAATTGACACCGTGTAAGAATTTTTTTTAATATGAAACTGTTATCCATTTGCAGCAGCAAGAAGTTTGTTGAAGAAACCTGATGGAGTCAAGGTAAGTTATGCAAATGAAACCCTGTTCTTAATATTTACAGGATTCCTTTCTACAATACCCGTGTAGGCCATTTCAGGTAACCCGATGACTGAGGTGTCTCAATATTTAAGGTTTCTCTCAAGGTTCTAATGGTATGATGGTGATTGGTTATATAACTATATATGACACGTAGACTTACCGACTGGAAAAGTATAAAACGGCAAGCTTATGTAAACCAGAGACCGTATTGCATTCACTAATTTTCTTTATTTATGACCTTAATGTCAGTATACAGCACATAATTGTCTGGTATTAAGGCATTTTCACACAGTGGATTTTCCACATGGATTTTGGTACGTATTCCAACAAATGCGTGGGATCAACTCAAACTATCATTGTCAGATTAGAAATCCTTATCACTGAAAAATCAAAAATTGACATTTGCCTGGGCTGAAACCACACCAGGGGACCAAACAAGGATTAGTCCCATTTAAATGGGATAAGTTTGCATGCAGGTCCGGCATATGTACAATTGCAAATCCTCAGCAGAACTCTAAGGCTAGTTACAGACAAGCATGTTCGTTCTGGGAAACACGCTCGGTGAGTGGGCGATATTTCCTAGCCTGAACGCTGCTCTTGTGAAGTGAACTCGCAACCTTAGAATGATATATAATGTTGTGAGTCTTGCTGCTGATCTACTGGACTGTTATCACATAATGCCTTGATAACCTTTCTGTAGATCGTAGATAATCGGTAAGACTGGAGTTTACAACGTGAATTATCATGTTGTGATGTTCACTTCACTACTTCGGGCTGCGAAATATCGCTACCACATATAAAAGCTGTGCAGAAATCTGCACTATATCACTTTTTCTTTGTGTTTTGATGCGGTTTTTTGGTGCAAAATTTAAAAACCCCATTAAAGCTTGTGTGGCACACCCGTATACAAAAGGCACAAAATCGTAAAAACAATTGACATATTTTTCGCTTATGCAAAATATGCAATATCTAAATGAGATTTAGAAAATCTCATTCACTTTATTAGTACTGTATTACTCTGCTGTATTATACTTATTTCTACATGAAAATCTGTGCTGAAAAATTGCAGGTAATCTGAAATGTGTGCAGATAACCTAATGGGCAACCTCAGATTTCTACCTTGGATTCTTTTATTTATACAAAAGATATACAATATCTATTCACACACATGCTGACAAATGACCCAGTTTTACCTAAGGAAAGTGGAGATTATAATTCCATTTGCACTAGAAAATTGCTGTAAAAAAGTCATATTTGTGGATGCAAGCCACGTTTGTGCAAAACTTTTGTGACTTAGGGCTCATGCATACGAGTGTGTGTGCCCATGCTGCGGTCTGCAAATAGTGGTCCACAATGCCTGCCGTTTGCAGATGCGAACTTATTGACCTGAATGGGCCTGCGATCTGCAAGTGATGGTCTGCACCACAAAAAAACAGGACCATTTTTTGTGGTGCAGAGGCACTGTTCAAAATCCTACGGAAACACTTTGTAGTGCTTCTGTGGGCTTCCGATCCGTGCCTCCGCTCCATGTCTTGAGGATTGCTGACCCATTCAAGTCAATGGGTCCACATCCGTGCTTGTATGCATGAGCCCTCGTGTGTTTTCACCCTGCTTTTGCCACTTATGAGTGGTAGCTAAAAAGCTGGTGATTGGCTATGCTAATTAGGTTCACTCCAACTGCGACTTTTAAAAAAGATGCAGTGTTATTAGAGTAGGCGGTGGCGTGCAAACACTAGAGCGACCTCTTTTTAGACAAGTGTTCCTTTAAAGATGTACCAAGTTTATCAAACACTGTGCAACATGTAATATGTTTGGTGCAAATGATGCAGATTTCTGAGAACAGCTCGACGTGCTTTTGTTAGAGCTTTTTAGAATGACAACTGGTCTGAAGAGTTTAGTAGTGATTTAACAGTATGGGGGTGCAGCTCAGAAACCTCTTGCATTATGTCTTATAATAGAACCCAACTGCAGAGGAACCTCTTTGGTAGAGGAGTGGGGAGAATCAACTGTCGGCGTACTATCAAATAGTTTCAGCTTTACATACTAGCCTAGGTATAAATAATAAGCTCTGGACATGACAAATGACAGGTACATTGCCATTTTCTGAGCTTATGCCTGGAGTGAAAATATAGAGAGCATTCAACACTCATATGAAGAGTACAATAGAAAAACCTGACTAGTGAGAGAATTTCTGTAGAGCAGTGTTCTCCAACCAGTGTCTCATGACCCCCTTCTGTGTGGCCGACTATGGCAGTCCTGATTTCTGACCATATGTAATGCAAATTGACATTTCTGCCGACATATCCTAGATTTACACCAAACAGTACCAATTTGGATGGTATAATACTAGTGTTAAATTTCACACTAAAATGTTTATCGGCAAATGTTTGCAATTTCATGTTATTGTTTCTCCACGTTCAAAATTTCTCTCTATTTGAAATGTTGCTCCTGAGAAAGTTGAATGTGGCTGACAACATACAAACTGTTAGGGACCTCCACTATAGAGCTACTATAGTATCTCTTGCTCTCCAAACACATTCATTGACATGCAACACCTGTGGACTACAACCGTCAATAGTTAAATGTCATAGCATTAAATGCCTAACCTTTCTACGTATCAGCTTTAAAAATGGAAGGTGGGTGTGTGTGTGGGGGGGGGGGATAACTAAAGACCAGCACTTCAGTCTGTTGTTACGCCAGAACTGAAATCGCAAACTGACAACCCCCAATGTTATTACGCAGTTAGGCATTGTGGCTGAATGCAAGCTTGGGGAAATACCAGTTCTTCCTTTTTAACTTTTTTTTTTATAAATTTGGGCAGGAACATTGTACCCAGGTACATATCACATAGTATGTGGAGTAAGCGAGTGGCCATTTCATAACATGGAAATGATCAGATGACTGACTTATTACATGAAATGCTCAGGCCTACATATAAAAAATGATCCTCATCCCAGCCAGTCATTTCTTCTTCATATCCTTACTCATTTTTTTTGTTTTATCCCCCTTTTTTCTGAGTGTTCATTTTAGAAAAGGAAATCAAGTTCGTGTGCTGAGATGATGGTGAGGACATTTCCTGCTTGCTCCTAATGCCCTACAGTAGAGTGGATATGCTTGAGCTCTATCTATTTAAAAGCCCATGCTTACACCAGTTGCGTAGCATCTATTTTCCTATTCGTAAATTATTTTACAAGCACTCCTTCCTATTGCTTATCTAGCTTTTGCACATAATGTAACCTGCATAATCCAACATTGTTCTTCCATTAGAGAGCAATCCTTGACAAGCATATTGCGCGCGCCAGTGCAACCAAGTTGAAAAGAGGCCATTCAGCACTGAGCTTAACATTGAAGGACTTCGCCAAGCCACTTTTTCAGAATTGGGAAACCTGTCTTGGGGAGAATTTCATGTACCTGTTATTAAGATTACTGTTTCATTGATGGGTTCTTGACTATTTTTGAACTGTTGTAATTGATTAGTTGTATGGGTGGTTAACACTAGTCTGTCAAAGGCCGATGGAAGCCTGATAGAAAAGATTTGAAAGGAGCTCACAGGCCTTTGATTAGGTAGCTTCTGAGAGACTGTAACAATTAATGTTGAGCAAAGTTCTTGAAATTTTGATTTGGCTGCTTCTCCGAATTTTACCCAAAAATTTGCTTCATGACAAAGGGCATTTCTTTGTAAGTAGTTGGTGCAATGACACAGAACGGTGATTGCGGCGCTCCCTGTCATTGTACCCCTCCGATGCCGCGTTCATTGCAGATCGCGGCACCTGATTTAAATATTATTTTCCCTGAAATTTTTATCGAAGTCCACTTCGATGCGCTCAACACTAGTAAAAATTATTGGTCAGTGAAACGCTCTGTGGTAAGTCATAGTTTGTCATTGGGCTTCATCAGTCATGACACAGTAATAATGTCTGTGGCATTATACGTAAATGCAGCTTGTAGAGACATTTACTGTAGATTTCCACAAGAAAAACCATGGTGTGAATCCCATCTCAAGACTCAACAACAATTTACTGCTGTGGGAGTTCTGATGGTAGCAGAGCCACCGTGCTGCCCATAAATGGAGAGGTGGCTGTGCATGCGCAGTGTGCTTTCCATTCTCTTCTATGGGACTTCTGAAAATAGCTCCGTGCGCTCGCTTGACTATTTTCCCAATTCCCAGGGAAGTAAATAGAGGGAACACACACATGCACAGCCACCTCTCCTTTCACCACTATAGAACTGCCAAAAATACAGTAGCTGAGTTGGCAATCAGCTATTTTCCTTTATTTCAGCGGCGCCGTTCTGGAGATGGGAGCAGGTTCCAGAGGTGGGACCTGCACCTATCTGACATTGGTGGCATATCATAGCGATATACCACCAATATATGAGATGAGTATAACCCTTTAATTCAGCCAGGCCATCCTTTCTATATGCTCATTGGTGTTAAACACAAGTCTTTGCTTCATCATCACCCTCATACATGGAGATGCAAGATGAGCAGTCACATCTATGACAATGTATGCAACTATTCTCCCTGCAGTGTAAAGCACGTTGCTGTTACCTTTGGGATCCTGCCACTTGGTTTAACCATGTGAAAATCTGACAAGTAACTGGAAAATGTATTGAACGTGATTCAGATTAATTGTTGGATAAAGGAAACAGCTTGACATGATGAGCACTGGGTAGGAGAGGCTGAATGTAAAGTTTTCACCAGGTCGCCTGAACAGCTGGCAATCTGTATAAATCCATTCTGTAGCACTTCTACAATCCGGTTAGATATAAGGGCACAATACACATGCTTTTATTTACATGCACACTGCGTGTGTGTAGTTTTATGAGAATTAACATGTGCATACTGGATATGTTTGTGTATTATGTAACATAGATAAGTATAGTAACTTCTCACAACTCAAATGAGGGAAGTTGTGGTTTTTTGGCACCAAAAATAAACCTTGGTACTCGGTGAAAGTTATTTTTACATAACTGAATTTCAGTTGGTTTCCTTAAAACAGTTACTGTAATAAAATGCATTCCTCCTGAATAGAAGTATGGCTATGTATATAGCTGGCTGCCTTGTTATTTACTTTCCCTTTTTATTAAAGAAATTAAGACAATTTGCTGGTAACACAGTGAAATTCATCCACTGTACAGTACTGCACATCCAGTACTTAGCAGCACAGATTGCTGAAATGTGAGGTGATCTGTCACTAGACCTATCTCTTTATGTAACAGCCCTATTAGACTGCCCAATGTTGAAGGATGTGTGCCGATGGGCACTAAAAACACCCAATAGCGCTAGTTTGCTAAACAGGCCAATACAAATTGAATGTGGGAGGTACGATTGCTGTTGCCTTATTGCTACTGTCTCCCTTATACAGTTCAATTGACTATCAGCAACACATAGCAGATTACACGGGGAGATTTGCTGCTCTATAATCATTTGCTCATTTATCTGCTGATTGGCAGCATAATTATACGGAACAGTTATCAGTGCCTGTTCCTGATAATTGGCCAAAATTTGTTCAGTTTAGTAGGGCCCTAAGGGCATGTATAAAGTGGCCAGACCCAATACGACTATGCACAGAAAGCCAGGCATTTGATCCTTGTCAGAAAAATTAATATGACAAGAATTTGATTCCCTAGTGTTTTAGTAGGATCCTGACATTTTGATAATTGTTTCAAGGGTCACAGGATAAGTTCTCGTTAGTGAAGAAAGAGCAGTGAAACCTGCTCTGGTATTCTGATCCCAACACGCCTATTCTTTTATGCTCCTGCTTTGTTTTTTTGTTTTTTTTTATTAACCTTGGGTAAATTAATTTCCCTATTTTTTGGTAATTGGACATACAGTTGCAAGAAAAAGTATGTGAACCCTATGGAATTATGGATTTCTGTACAAATTAATCATAAAATGGGATCTGATCTTCATCTAAGTGAGAACAATAGACAATCACAGTTTGCTTAAACTAATAACACACAAATAATTACATGTTACCATGTTTTTATTGAACACACCATGTAAACATTCACAGTGCAGGTGGAAAAAGTATGTGAACCCTTTGATTTAATGACTGGTTGAACCTCCTTTGGCAGCAATAACTTAACCAAACGTTTCCTGTAGTTGCAGATCAGACGTGCACAACGGTCAGGAGTAATTCTTGACCATCCCTCTTTACAGAACTGTTTCAGTTCAGCAATATTCTTGGGATGTCTGGTGTGAATCGCTTTCTTGAGGTCATGCCACAGCATCTCAATCGGGTTGAGGTCAGCACTCTGACTGGGCCACTCCAGAAGGCGTATTTCCTTCTGTTTAAGCCATTCTGCTGTTGATTTACTTCTATGCTTTGGGTTGTTGTCCTGTTGCAACACCCATCTTCTGTTGAGCTTCAGCTGGTGGACAGATGGCCTTAAGTTGTCCTGCAAAATGTCTTGAAAAACTTGGGAATTCATCTTTCCTTCAATTATAGCAATCTGTCCAGGTCCTGACGCAGCAAAGCAGCCCCAGACCATGATGCCCCCACCACCATACTTCACAGTTGGGATGAGGTTTTGATGTTGGTGTGCTGTGCCTCTTTTTCTCCACACATAGTGATGTGTGTTTCTTCATAACAACTAAACTTTGGTTTCATCTGTCCACAGAATATTTTGCCAGTACTGCTGTGGAACATCCAGGTGCTCTTGTGCAAACTGTAAACATGCAGCAATGTTGTTTTTTTTGGACAGTAGTGGCTTCCTCTGTGGTATCCTCCCATGAAATCCATTCTTGTTTAGTGTTTATGTATCGTAGATTCGCTAACAGGGATGTTAGCAAATGCCCAAGACTTTTGTAAGTCTTTAGCTGACACTCTAGATACTACTTCACCTCATTGAGCAGTCTGCGCTGTGCTCTTGCAGTCATCTTTACAGGACGGACACTCCTAGGGAGAGTAGCAGCAGTGCTGAACTTTCTCCATTTATAGACAATTTGTCTTACCGTGGACTGATGAACCACAAGGCTTTTCAAGATACTTTTATAACCCTTTCCAGTTTTATGCAAGTCAACAATTCTTAATCGTAGGTCTTCTGAGAGCTCTTTTGTGCGAGGCATCAGTCACATCAGGCAATGCTTCTTGGGAAAAGCAAACCCAGAACTGGTGTGTGTGTTTTAATAGGGCAGGGCAGCTGTAACCAACACCTCCAATCTCATCTCATTGATTGGACTCCAGTTGGCTGACACCTCACTCTAATTAGCTCTTGGAGATTACATTAGTCTAGGGGTTCACATACTTTTTCCACCTGCACTGTGAATGTTTACATGGTGTGTTCAATAAAAACATGGTAACATTTAATTATTTGTGTGTTATTAGTTTAAGCAGACTATGATTGTCTATTGTGACTTAGATGAAGATCAGATCACATTTTATGACCAATTTGTGCAGAAATCCATAAAATTCCAAAGGGTTCACATACTTTTTCTTGCAACTGTATCCCAATCATTTCACTGTATGTTAAGTCCCATCTAATTATAGAAACCAACGTGTGCTTTTAGTGACATTCAAAATCGGCTTAAAGGTTGGTTGGATAGGTGATAAATGTTGGATTGTTTAGCTCCACAGATCATTTGAGCGAGGGGAACCCGGTCCGAGACGTTTGAATGCTGGAGCAGTGGTCAAGCAAGCATGATGCTTCTCCATTCAGATTCTGTGGGAGTTATGGAAACAGGCATAGAATGAGCATGTAGCCTATCCAGTGAATAAATTAAAGATTGACTATGACTTCTTGTATATGCAGTAGTGCATCTAACTGTTCTTACTGATGTTACAACTCATGTTTTACATTTAATATCCCATGAATGACCCTAGTCCTCAAAGTCAGTATAGTATGGCTCTGACCTTTGTGACTACCACTGTTAAAGACGAAAACAAGTATCCACTGCTCACTGTTGCTCTCAATCTTTCTCATCCAGTGGGACTGTGGATTTGGTACTCTAAGGTTCCATTCACACGTCCACGAAATGGGTCCGGATCCGTTCCGCAAAATTGCTATGGGGCCGCAAAAGATGTGGACAGCACACAGTGTGCTCTCCACATCCGCACTTCCGTTCCGCAAAAAATTAGAACATGTCCTATTCTTGCCTGCAGACATGGACAAGAAAAGGCATTTCTATTATAGTGCCAGCCATGTGGGGTCCGCAAAATGCGGAATGCATATGGCCGGTGTCCGTGTTTTGCGGATCCGCAATTTGCAGACCGCAAAACACTTGCAGATATGTGAATGGACCCTTATTTTAGAATTTTTGCCATGCATTTCATATATGTAAAAGATATGGATATTCTAGTCAATCTATACAAATCAAGCTTCTCTAATTTAAGATTGTTGATATTTGAAATTTATGCTGAAATGTAAGATGTGGTTCACCCTGCTGTAGACATGGGGACTGTAGAAGAGGCAAACAGTCTGGTTTCTGCAATGTACAATGTTGTCATTTTACATTATACAGTCATGTGAAAAAATTAGGACACCCTTTGAAAGCATGTGGTTTTTTGTAACATTTTTAATAAATGGTTATTTCATCTCCGTTTCAACAATACAGAGAGATTAAAGTAATCCAACTAAACAAAGAAAACTGAAGAAAAGTCTTTTCAAGATCTTCTGTAAATGTCATTCTACAAAAATGCCTATTCTAACTGAGGAAAAAGATAGGACACCCTTGCCCCTAATAGCGAGTGTTACCTCCTTTGGCTGAAATAACTGCAGTGAGACGGTTCTTGTAGCCATCTACCAGTCTTCGACATCGGTCTGAGGAAATTTTACCCCACTCCTCAATGCAGAACTTTTTCAGCTGTGAGATGTTTGAGGGGTTTCTTGCACGTACAGCCCTTTTCAAGTCACCCCACAGCATCTCAATGGGATTCAAATCTGGACTTTGACTTGGCCATTCCAGGACTCTCCATTTCTTCTTTTTCAGCCAATCTTTGGTTGATTTACTAGTATGTTTTGGGTCATTGTCATGTTGCATGGTCCAGTTCCGCTTCAGCTTTAATTTTCTAACTGATGGTCTCACATGTTCTTCAAGCACCTTCTGATACACAGTAGAATTCATCGTGGATTCTATGATGGTGAGCTGACCAGGTCCTGCTGCAGCAAAGCAGCCCCAAACCATGACACTTCCACCTCCATGCTTCACAGTTGGTATGAGGTTCTTTTCTTGGAATGCTGTGTTTGGTTTACGCCAAACATGTCCTCTGCTGTTGTGTCCAAATAATTCAATTTTGGACTCATCTGTCCAAAGAACATTATTCCAGAAGTCCTGGTCTTTGTCAACTTTATCTCTGGCAAATGTCAGTCTGGCCTCGATGTTTCTCTTGGAAAGCAAAGGTTTCCTCCTTGCACACCTCCCATGCAAGTTAAACTTGTACAGTCTCTTTCTGATTGTAGAGGCATGTACTTCTACATCAACAGTAGCCAGAGCCTGCTGTAGTTCTCGAGATGACACTTTAGGGTTTTTGGAGACCTCTTTTAGCATCTTGCGGTCTGCTCTTGGGGTGAACTTGCTGGGGCGACCAGTCCTGGGCATGTTGGCAGTTGTTTTGAAAGCCCTCCACTTGTAGACTATCTTCCGGACAGTGGAATGGCTGATTTCAAAATCTTTTGAGATCTTTTTAAATCCCTTCCCAGACTCATAGGCTGCTACAATCTTTTTCTGAAGTCCTCTGACAGCTCTTTTGCTCTCACCATGGTGCTCACTCTCACTTCAACAGTCAGGAGCACACCAAACTAAATGTCTGAGGTTTAAATAGGGCAAGCCTCATTCAACATGCAGAGTAACGATCTACTAATTATGTGCACCTGGTGTGATATACCTGTGTGAGATCTGAGCCAATTTAAGAGGGAATACATGTGAGGGTGTCCTATCTTTTTCCTCAGTTAGAATAGGCATTTTTGTAGAATGACATTTACAGAAGATCTTGAAAAGACTTTTCTTCAGTTTTCTTTGTTTAGTTGGATTACTTTAATCTCTCTGTATTGTTGAAACGGAGATGAAATAACCATTTATTAAAAATGTTACAAAAAACCACATGCTTTCAAAGGGTGTCCTAATTTTTTCACATGACTGTAAGTGTGGCATTGCCACTTATCGTATAGTATAGAGTCATTATGTATTCCTGCCAGGCATATTTAGATTAAAGTCACAGCACCCGGCAACAAAAAGCTTTGGGGGGGGAGCTTTCTCAAACCTTACTTGACTTGGCCCTCCATTGATTTTCTATAACCACTTAATAGAAGGAAAATTTACAGTTTGAAAACATTCTCTATGTAACCGCTCTTTTCATTTCTTATATCCTGATCTGTTGACTCTTGATTCTGTGATACCACTTTAAGCATCTTAACAGTCTAAGGCTCTTCTTTGTTTCTATTTTCTGCATATCTACAGATAAACAACAAAACCAACGTAATAACAAGCCCTAAAGATCCTACCCCACCTCTGGTATATTTTTCCACCCCTTCACCTATTTTAATATTTTCTGCTTTACTCCAGTTTTTGCTTTTTGTTTTTACTTTGCTTTTCTAAAGCATTTTGTTTTTGTGGTTTCATGGGGAAAGTTCCTTGTGTGGTAGTGTGTTTCTCCAGCAAACAACCATTCGTGGGTAATATACTGTATGTAGTACTGGCAAGAGCTGAGACACGTGCATGTTTTGTCCCACTGTGAGTAGAGTGTGCTTTGTGTTGCCTCTAGTTTTCCTTTTGATGGAAGTATCTTGATGTCCGAAAATAATTAAGGATTTTCTTTACTGTGCATGGACATCAAGGGGAGCTAACAAAAGTATCGCTGGGCAACCACAAAATGACCTTATTCAGATTTTATTTTCTTATATAAAGGCACTCAGACCTTATAAAATTGACTGAAATATGTCTATTTTGTGTAACGGTAAAAAGTATTATTCACACTGTTAATGTTGTGGATTATTAGGACATATTTACTGCACTGAAACAGGTTTTCTGAGAATTTAAAATGGTTGATCTATCCTCAGGATAGATCATCAGTGTCAGATTGGTGGGGTCTGACCCCTGGCAGTCCCACAATTAGCTATTTGAAGGGGCCGCAACACTTGGACAAGCCACTTCACAGCATATCAAACACAGCAACATACATTGTCTAATGGCTGTGTATTACTGATTAATTCCATTCTCTTGAATGGGTCAAAGATACACAAAGGCCATGTGACTTATGGGTGTTATTTTACAGGCAGCTCAGCTCCTGACTTTAGCCTGACCACTCCTAATCGGGTGTCACACCCTCACCTATCTGATATTAAAGGGTTTCAGGCACCACAATTTTTGCTATTAAACATGCTGACATTATACATGTGCAAAAGTCACCTTAATTAAACTCTGCTATTCTTTTTTTTTTTTTTTCAGTATGCCACCGTTTTTGTGCAATTATAACTTTTATTATATGCAAATTAGCCTCTAGGAGGGGGGGGGGTGTTGAAAAAAATGGGGGCACACTAGAAAAAAAAAAAGAATAGCAGAGTTAAATTCAGGTGACATTTGCACATGTATAATGTCAGTCTGTTTAATAGCAAAAATTGTGGTGACAGAAACCCTTTAATGATCTATCCTTTATAGGTCATCAATATTTAAAGGGGTTTTCCCATCTCATACAATGGGGGCATATCACTAGGAACTATGCCCCCTTTGTCTAATGGGTGCGGGTCCCAAAGGATCCCTGAAAGTTGTGGAGGGCGCACTGCGCATGTTCAGCTGCCCTCCAATCATATCATATGGGGCCGCGGAAAATAGCAGAGCGCAGGCTCAGCTATTTTTGTCGGCCCAATAGAAATGAATGGTAGTACTGGCCGCGCAAGAGCGGTGTGCCCCTATTCACTACCTCAGGGGGATCGCTTGGTGGTGGCCGGACACAGTGGACCCCGCTCCGTTCTTTGTGTAGGTGCGGGTACCAGTGGTTACCTACTGATATACCCCCATTGTATATGGGAATATCCCTTTAACTTCCAGAAAACACCTTTAACACATAGTAAACATATAAAATGTTTTATTTCAACCTCATTAGAGGTATTCTTTATATAAGATGGCTGAAGCCATCATTATATTTTATAGCTGTTATGTGCAGTTCATGTCCTACCATAACAGAAGGCTGTTAATAAGTGTACATAAATATTTCAATAAATCCGGTTAGTACCACATATTATAAGGTTCTAGTACACTTCTTAGGTAGGCTCTCACTACTATGCAGTGGTACTGAATAAGGTCTTTGCATGCTGCTCGGATAGGTAACATTACAGATTTCTTTTTTGTTCAGGGACCGTCTCCAGGTTCATTCCATGACAGCTTGTCACTTGTACCTATTGCTGTCAGCATTCCTACATAGGTGTGTTTCTTCCTTTTCAACTGTACTTACCTATAGGTACTGTTTTCTCTCTGTTCTTACTCAGGAGCCCCAATCTACTGTAATCCACAACCCTGCTGATGGAAATAAGGTATTGGGACAGAATCCACTCCATCATGGTTAACAATATGCATATTCATCAACAAACACTTTTCGACAAGTTTATCCATCGTCAAAGGGAGACCTTCACTAAATGTACATGTTTAAAATTAGTTTAGTGAATACCTCCCATTCATATGGTTTGGTTCCCAAAGACATACCTCCTAAGCCACATAACATGCTTTTTGTGTCATAAACAGGCTTATATATACTAATACATTTCAGTTTTTTTTTTTGTTTTTTTTACTTCAGTACTTATTTTAGACATCATACCCACTTTTGTATTTGTATTTCTTCTCTTAAACGGTGTTCTATGTCTTCTGCATGCAGAACTCCATTAATAGCGCTTTTTCTAGTCTTGGTAATAAACAAATAAAAATGCAGACATTTCTCATCTGCCATGTTGGGCAGTTATGGAAAAAGTAGCTAGAGTTACAGCAAAGTCACTTTCTTTCCAATTGTACTAAAATAATACTGTCGTTTTTAGTGGAAATTATTTGAAACAAAACTAATACTATTAATATAAAGTGCCATCTTGGGTGCCCTGTGTATGTGAAAAACAGAAATGGAGTGCAGAAGGAATTAGACTTACAAAATAGGCACAGCCACTATTTATGTAGGCAGGGATAGAAATGAACTCCTCTTGGTCCCTCACATGTAGAAAAATGACAATAAATTAGCTAAGATACCTAAGCCAGATGGTTGTTGATCCCGCCATTGTACTGCAAACCAGTTTATTCACATAGCGCTGTATGCGATTGCCACAATATTCACACCTTCTCATATTGACTTCCAACTTTGATTTTGGCATAAAAACAGTATACGGTAGAAAGAACAGAGGCCTGTCGTGTAAGCAAACCATAATTAACACTATAATATGGAACTGTAATTGCAGGATCACAGATGGTAGAAAATTGCACCAAGGTAGTTTAGGTTCAAAGAATTTATTTTACAAACCTTTCTGTATCCCGCTATAATCAGATTCTATCCAGCCTACCTAAAATAAACTTTAAAGATAATTCCATATTGATCTCAAGGCACAAACAAGACACATCAATAATTTAATAAGAAGAAAATAAGTAAAGAAATTAGTATATTCTTTCTTATATATTGATCAAGTATTAGTGTTTTAAAGTAATACTAAAAAGGTTCAAATGTTCACAAAACATAAAATAAGTCTTTTATTAGTTTCAGAATATGGAGCAATATACAGAGTTTGATAACTATAGTTCTTTGACTTAAAGTAATAATGACCATTCTCTATTAGGTTAGGCTGGCCAATTTTGCAAGTAAGAGACAGTGCAGCTATATTTGTTGCAATTTTTTTTAAAGATGCTAATTCTAGATAGAAACAATAGATATAGGTAATTGTTGACTTCTAATATTCCCCCAAAAATTCTATTTTGTCATTCTTAGGGCTGTTCTCCCTACGTGAGCATTATCCTCTGTTCTGGACACTGCTTATTGTGCAGAAGCACAAGGTATTATTCTGATTTACAATGCTGTGTATCTCTGCATGACCTTTCTCCTACAGGATCACACTGACAGCTTTATGTCAGCATGATTCTTTACCAGTAAGGTCGTGCAGAGGAATATAGCATTATAAATCAGTATAATGCCATGCGCTTCTGCAAGACGTGCAGTGTCCAGAACAGAGGATAACGCTCACACGCAGAACGTGATTTCCGGACTGCACATGCTTGTGCGCACAGCTCTTCAGCCACTCTCTTTATTGGGTAGTCCTGACTGCGTAGGGCTGCTGACTTTCTACAAGACTGTCCTTTCATTCAGATTCCGTTAACAGACTGATATCTTCAGAACGTATAGCTCTTGCAGTGCTTGCTAGTGATCCTAGCTCTGTTACAGAAAACCAGCCACAAACTGTTATCCTCCTGACACCATTTCACATTTTGGATAAGGCTTCTACAAAAAGTTGACAAACTTATAATTTCTCTGCAAATATTCATAAGGAATCCACAGGTCTTGTGGCCCATCCAGGTGGAATCTAGAAGTCCTAAATGTTCCCATTTTTTGTATTTTATTTTAAAGAATTTAACCCTTTCTGACATGGTGATTTTCCGTTATTGCGTTTTAGTTTTTTGCTCGTTGACTTTCCAGAGCCACAACATTTTTATCTTTTTGTTCACATAGCTGTATGAGGGCTTGATTTTTGCGGGTCAATTTTAACTTTCTGACGGTGCCACTTATTATTGCATATGATGTAGCAGGAAGATTGAATTTTTTTAAAAATGGGATGGAATTGGAAAAAGAGCGCAATTCCGCCACAGTTTTTTTGATTTTATTTACAGCATTCACTATGCAGTAAAACCCACCCATGCACTTTTTTTCTCCGGGTCAGTATGATTACAACAATATTACATTTATATAGTTTTAGGCCTCATGCACATGACCGTTGTTTGTTTTGTGTCCGTTCCGTTTTTTGTCACAGATAGGATACTTCCCCATTCATTTCAATGGGTCCGTCAAAAAAAATGCGGATGGTCAACCATTCTTGTTCCACATCCGTGGTCCCTGTTTACATTCCGTCAAAAAAATAGACCATGTCCTATTTTTTTCACGTTTGCGGACAAGGATAGGCATTATTACAATGGATCTGCCAAAAAAACGGATCCACCAAAAAAAATGGTCCATCATCCATTTTTTTGGGCGGACGAAAAACTCATACGGTTGTGTGCAGGATGCCTAACTTTGTGTTTTAATGCTGAAAAAAAAATGTTCTTTTCATGGCCGCATTCTGACCCCTATACCTTTTTTTTCTATAATTGCTGTGAGGGCTCATTTTTTTCAGAACGGTCTGTAGTTTTTATTGATATCATATTGGGGTGACTTTTTGATGACTTTTTGTTAAATTTTTGGGGGGATATGAAGCAATGAAAAATGGTGAATTGTTTTTCTTGTGGGATAATATTTTAACAGTACAGGAATTTTTTTGACATGACATTGCCTATTATGTTTTTTTATTACTATTTTCATTTTAATTATGGGATAAGAGGGGTAAATTCAACTTTTTTTTTACTTTTTTAAGGCCACTAAGGGTACCACAATGTGCAATCATTAGATTGCCCCATCACAACAGTAAGACCTTATTCAGACATCAAAAAATTATAGACTTGTGCTGTTCCTGTTCTCCATAGACAACACACATAGCCATTGATTTAAATGTGAGCATTCACACATCTGTGATTCACCAATGTCTGGGGGTCACACCATCCCCTGGCCTGTGTTCTTCACCATATGCTCCCTGCTTGAGTTTATATAGAAAAAACTTCCTCAAAGAGGACCTTTCATCAGGCTAAAAAATGTGTACTTAAAACACGAATCAAAAGGCTACGTAGTTTTGGTTTAAAAGCAGCAGTCCTGTAGAGGAGTAGGTCCCACTCCTTAACAATGAAAAGTACAAATGGGAAAGCCAGGTCCGCGCTATTCTCAGAGCACCACAAATGTCACTCCAGGTAACCTTTTCTTTTTCTTTAAGACAGAAGTATGGTCCACGCTTCAAATACCGACTGAATGTCACATTTCCAGAAGACCTTTTGGAATTAGAAAGACCACATAGCGCAATACTGTATAGGATATGTGATAACAATTTGCTTTATTCTACCTACAAAGTATCTTCTCATAAAATCACAAAACAGACAACAGACTGCGTTTACCTGCACAGCGGGGATCTGTTGTCTGTTTTGTGATTTTATGAGAAGATACTTTGTAAGTAGAATAAAGCAAATTGTTATCACATATCCTATACAGTATTGCGCTATGTGGTCTTTCTAATTCCAAAAGGTCTTCTGGAAATGTGACATTCAGTCGGTATTTGAAGCGTGGACCATACTTCTGTCTTAAAGAAAACGTTACCTGGAGTGACATTTGTGGTGCTCTGAGAATAGCGCGGACCTGGCTTTCCTATTTGTAAAAAAATGTGTACTAAATATTCTGACATGGAGAGCGGCGCCCAGGGATCTCCCTGCACTTACTATTATCCCTGTGCGCCGCTCCGTTCGCCCGGTATAGGCTCCGGTATCTTCTGGGACTTGGTTATACTAGGCGGAGCCTAGTACACTTGGTTATGGTAGGCGTATCCCAGGCTGTAGCGCTGGCCAGTCGCAGCGCACAGCTCATATCCTGGGAGTTTTTTTTTCTCCCAGGCTAACGAGCTGAGCTCTGCTATTGGCCAGAGCTACAGCCTGGGATACGCCTACTATAACCAAGTGTACTAGGCTCCGCCTAGTATAACCAAGTCCCAGAAGATACCGGAGCCTATACCGGGCGAACGGAGCGGCGCCCAGGGATAATAGTAAGTGCAGGGAGATCCCTGGGTGCCGCTCTACATGTCAGCATACTTAGTACACATTCTACTAAAGTCTACCACAGTGGTTGTTGCACACTGAACAAACACCATCATGTGTGGAAATTCCGGAGGACACAAGAATAACCACTATAAATATGTGGTTTTGTACAACATTTACTACAGTAAAAGATTACACTAGGTTGACATATGACAGTTTTTCCATATTTCAATATTTAAAGGGGTTTTCCCATCTGATACAATGGGGGCATATCACTAGGATTATAACTATTATATGCAAATTGGCCTCTAAGAGCAGGGAGACAATTCACCTGCTCCTAGAGGCTCCATTCTCCCACCTCAAGTCACTCCCTTCTACACTTTATAGTTCCAGACCAACGTTGGTCTCCTCCTGCTGGCTCTGTCTGCCGGGGAAATCTCGCGCCTGCGCCGTCCTGTTCACTATCCGGCGCAGGCGCTGTGAGGGAGCCAACAGCCGGCAAGCGTCCTTCCCTCACTGCGCCTGCCTGCGCCAAATACTAAATGGGACGGGGCAGGCGCGAGATTTCCCCGGCGTGACATGAGGTGGGAGAATGGAGCCTCTAGGAGCAGGTACAACACCCCCCACCCCCCCCGCTCCTAGAGGCAAACTGATATACCCCTATTGTCTCAGATGTGAATATCCCTTTAACTTCCAGAAAACACCTTTAATACATAGTAAAAATATAAAATGTTTTATTTCAACCTCATTAGCTGTATTCTTTATATAAGATGGCTGAAGCCATCGTTATATTTTATAGCTGTTATGTGCAGTTCATGTCCTACCATAACTGAAGGCTGTTAATAAGTGTACATAAATATTTCAATAAATCCTGTTAGCACCACATATTATAAGTTTATAGTACACTTCTTAGGTAGGCTCTCACCACTATGTCGTGGTACTGAATAAGGCCTTTGCATGCTGCTCGGATAACATTACAGATTTCTTTTTTGTTCAGGGGCAGTCTCTAGGTTCATTCCATGACAGCTTGTTATGGGACCAGAAAAAAACCTGCAGCCCCAGGCCAGTCATATAACGGAAACACGTGGTGTCTGATGGACCCACTATAATTAGTGGGGTCCTTCAGGATATTGTTTGGGTGTCTGACATTTTTTTTTTTTTAACGGAATATTCAATTGAGGCACCAAAGAGAGCCCCAGACACAAATGTGAACATAGCCAGAATCACACAGATTTTCTGTCTGTAGGGTATTCCTATGTTAATACATTTATCAAAACTCTCAAAAAGAAAAGATCTTTGTTGCCCTTAGCAGCTAGTCACCGTTCAGTTCTTATTCTATCAGAGCAGTTTAAGAAGTGTAAGCTGAACTCTGGTTGGCAACAAAGACAGTTATTCTTTCATAAAATAGGCCCATTGTTCAATAAAGCAAGCACTAGAATCACTAACCTATTTTATTTTGTAATCTCATAAAATTCAAGTTTATCTTTGGGACCACAACTTCATTACATCTATTGCCTGTACATGCTACTACAAGGACACACAAAGGGAGTCATTTATTAAACGCCGGTCTTAAAGAGGACCTTTCACCGATTTAAAAACTAAAAACTAACTATACCTGTGGGCAGAGCGGCGCCCAGGGGTCCCCCTGCACTTACTTGTATGTCTGGGCGCCGCTCCGTTCGCCCGGTATAGGCTCCGGTGTCCGAGCTCCCTCTGTTGTATGGGGCGGGGACTTTGTATCAGGCGTGTCCCTTGCTGCAGAGCTGGCCAATCACAGCGCACAGCTCATAGCCAGGCTATGAGCTGTGCGCTGTGATTGGCCAGCTCAGCAGCAAGGGGCACGCCTCATACAAAGTGCCCGCCCCATACAACCAAGGGAGCTTGGACACCGGAGCCTATACCGGGCGAACGGAGCGGCGCCCAGGCATACTAGTAAGTGCAGGGGGACCCCTGGGCGCCGCTCTGCCCGCAGGTATAGGTAGATTTTAGTGTTAAAAGAGGTGAAAGGTCCTCTTTAACACCTATATCTGGCTGTGCATCCACCGAAGTTATGAAGAGGCGCCAGTCAATCTGTAAGACGTCTCCCTTATGGTCTTACATTTAGATCATTTTCTGCACTGAAGAGTCATAGAAAATGATGAATGAGACAGGCCTACTGGCCCATCCCCTTCTCCTCCTCTGCCACACCCACTTTTTTAGACCTACCACAATCTTCACCAGAAATACGGCTAATATAGGTGTATTTCTGGATAGTAAATGACCCCCCAATGTGCTTAAGTCCATGTAACAGTCCATATTGACATAGGCATATAATGATACAATTTCTCTGGCAGCAATGTCTCCCGAGATCAGCAATTAGGGGTTGATTTTAACATATTGAGGGAGATTTATTACAATTGGTGTAAAAGAAAACTGGCTTAGTTGCCCATAGCAACCAATCAGATTCATCTTTTCAATTTCAAAAGGAGCTCTAAAAAATTGAAGGATCTGCTTTGAGCTATGCTCAATTATGTTAGTTTTCCTTAGTACCAGTTTTGATAAATCGCTTTCATTATAAGGTTTGAGAACATTTGGTACTTGTTCTGTTTAACCCCATTGTTACATCTCCTGCTGTAGTATTCTGTACTTACCAACTTTGCAGCTGGCAAATATTGAACAAATAGGTGTTCCAGGTATGGAATTCCAGGTTCCAGGTGTGGAATTCCAGGTTCCAGGTATGGTAATTCCAGGTGTGGCCCTAACCCTGTAGGACTGCCTGTATGTGGGTGAGTTTTACTTGAGCCCCAAGCATTTTCAGCCCGGGACAGTCCAAACTTTACTCTGGCTGAATTTTGATAGGTAATCCCCAGGATAATTTCCCTACATACATTTACAATAGGCCAGTAAAGCTCATCTGAGTAAACCAAACACTGCGCTTTGAATAATCCATTGTGGTTAGAAAGATCCATTGAAATCCCTTAAAGGAGATGTGTCATCAGAAAATGACCTATTGTTTAAATCACATTTTTATGTTTAACATATTTTTAAAGAATTTTTCGTGATATTTTTAATTTTCCATATCAATATCTCTATTTAAACCATAAAATCCTGAAGTTTTCACACTGGCCACAAAGGCTACTTTCAATTTTCCGTAGTGAATTCTGGCAGGCTGTTCCTCTGGATCCAGTACTGCAGGAGAGAAACGGAATGCCCGCCTGCCCCATTAAGTATAAATGGGACCGGCGGAGATCCGTATGCTGTTCCAGGAGCGGAGAGTCGGCTGGGCACAAACTACTGCAAGTTAGTTTGTGTCCGGACGATACTCAGTTTGTCTCCCGGAAGACTAAGAATTGGCGCCACTTCTTGGTCTGTACAGATCATTTTACTGCAGTTTTATGCTTATCTATACACAGAGGTGATATCATTACAGGCAGGATTAGAATGACAGATAACATGAGATCCACCACAAAAGGTTATTGTCAAAGCTTATCTATTCCTTCCTTGTACGATGAAGGAACCTTCTACCTCTGCACACCATAGATGTCAATGAGGTCTCCTCCTGACTATTGTGTCCATGGCCCCTGGGGCTGCCGTAAAGCAATTTTCAATGCTTCCTAAAATGCTATTAAGAACAGCTCAGAAAAGGTGGCAGCTCCATAATCATATTCAGGAAAGAGAATTAAAAAATCTTCAATTTAGAAAATAAAGAGATAAGTAGAAAAGAATGTGTTACTATCTGGTTTAAACTAGCAAAAGAAATTTATGGCATTTCCTGTAATCTTTTCAGCCAGTTAAAACCTGATAGTGACACTTCCTTTGTTTGGAATTTGTTTTTATTTTCTGACTGTAGATTTTTTTTATGGGGCTGCCATCTTGCCCGAGCTGTCTGTAACAGTATTTAGAGATATGCTTTACAGCAGTCACCATGGCCGTAGACACAATGCACAGAAGGGGACCTAATTGTCTTCTATGAAAGATCCTGTGTTGTCTACATATAGGTGTCACTTTGTCATTTTTTTTTCCGGTCCTGTGATGATAATGAGATTACTGCTAAAAAGTGATCTGTACAGACCAAGAAGTTGCACCCATTATTAGGCTTAGTGGCCAGTGTGATAACTGAAGTTTTAAGATGTTTATTTTTAAATATATATAGTGACCTCTGGACCGGACAATTAAAAATAACGTTATCAAAAATCCATATAAAAATGTTTACCCTAAAAACTTGATTTAGGCCTCTTTCACACCTTTTTGTCTGTCCGATACTCCGTATATTTGCTGTGTAGCAGACAAATCTCTGCTGGACCCCATTATAGACAAAGGGGTCCAGTGAGAAGGCGGTAGTATCTGCCAATGCCGGATGCGGGGAACCACGGTTGTGCTATGCCAGGACAGCCTGCTGGAGTTCCCTGCCGCAAGTGTGAAACTAGCCTTTAACAATAGGTCTGTTTCTGATGGCACATTCCCTTGGCACACATAATAAGGCTTGAGAAATACAATTATATATTCAAATTTGCTTTTGATATCAGTTTGGCCTAATTTACACCTTACAATTGAGTAAATGAGAAATGAAAATAACAGTAAAGGATAGGAGAATTTCTAATATCTCTAGAGAAACCTTTATAGCATCACCATTTTTGTTCCTTGTTGTTGAGTCTACACACATTGTTGGCTTATGTCGTTTTTACTTTTGCTGCATCATTATCAGCAACTACTTACCCATCTGCAGTTTATCCTCCATCTATCAGAATCCTGCCTGACTCCTACCACTGTATAAATCAACTTTTCTGACCATCTAAGTAAATGATTACATCCACAGCATTGTGCCATCACTGTGTGTTTGACAACTGAGTTTTCCTATTCCTTTTTTCGGTGGGGTTGGTCCCTTCAGCTATTATACTGTTCAATCAGTGCTATCATATCAGACTCTATGGGGACACACCCTTTTGACAAGGGAAATTGTATCTCCATGTAAATTTATTCAAATGTTTACAGGAAGAATAACAGAGGAACAGCACAATGCAAAGTTCTAAGAAATATGTCCCGGCATTATTATTTCATAGGGTATCTAAGATTTACTAAGAATATGTGTCAGGAGAGTGACAGATCCTATTTAAAGTTATGTCTAGTATCTGCGCTGTGTTTATTATAGGCATGTCCAATGCAGCAAATGAGAACCCAGTGATTTTAGTTGTATTCAGTGTCTTGTTACTTAACAGGGTGTTTTATAGTTATACTATTGAATCTCATACACTTTACTTTTAGGGCAGTTTCACAAGAGCGGATGCCGTGCGTGTCATCCGCAGCGAGAATGACAGCCATGCCCCGCTCTGGACAGCAGAGACATGGAGCAGTAACATGATTGATAATGCTCTGTGCCTCTCTGTAGTCTTTTTAATACAAAATCACAGTGAGATAAAGTTGTCACCGTGATTTTGTAGTAAAAAGGTCACAGAGAGGCACGGAGCATTATCAATCATGGTAATGCTCCATGTCTTTGCTGTCCAGTGCAGGGCTTGGCTGTTCACGCTGCGGATTACACGCACGGCATCCTCTCATGTAGGGCCGGCCTTAGTAAAATGTAAAAAGTAGTTTGTTAGCTGCTCACGTGAATGAGACCCAGCTCTTCTAACTCTATATTTTGTTACATTTTGATGATGTCAAAGTATAGTATATCTGTAAGAAATCCCTGTTTAATGCTCACACTGAACTACACAGTAATCCTTCAGTGGCATGCACTATTTTAGGCCTGATGCACATGAACATATGCGTTTGGCTGTCTTCAGATTCCAGATCCACAAAATATAGATACCGTCTGTGTTGCATCTGCATTTTTTGCAGACCCATTAACTTCAATGGGTCCATGGTCAGCATTTTGCAGGCAAGTATAGGAGATGTTCTATCTTTTTTCACAATGGTCACATGGATCATCCGTCGGCTTTTCGTATCCGTATGTCCAATCTACAAAAAGAATATGTCTGCAAAATGTGGACCACAGACCCATCAAAGTCAATTGATCCTCAAAAAATGCAGACAGCGCAGAGACCGCACCTGTATTTTGCGGATCCTTAATTTGCAGACTGCGTAATGGACATTGTCGTGTGCATGAAGCCTTAATTATAGGATATATTTTGTATTAGTCATTCAGAGCTGTGTGCAATAGGGAACTGTAATGTGTCGGGCCTGTCTGTCATCTAAAACAGTACAATTTCTTTTTGTACATGCCCACAGATTTATAGGCATGCACAGGTTAGTATTTGATAACCTTTCCTTGTAAAGCATCAGACAGTTCATTAAAAGGGGTTCTCCGGGATTGCAAAATGGAGTGACTCTGATTTTGTCACTGTTTAAAAAAGACAGATAACTGTGTGATATCACCAGTATAATGATGCAGAAAATTAAAGGAGTTTTCCGTGGCTATACTAGTGATGACCTATCCATGAAAGTCCGACTCCTGCACCCCCTCCGATCAGCTGTTTGAACAGGCCGCTTTATTGTGAAACATCACAGCTCCATACGCTGGTTAGTGGTCATAAATGGTACTGCAGCCCTGCTCCCATTTCAGTGAATTGAAGCAGCACTTCAGTACCATTTACAGCCACTACCCAATATACGATGTCTTTTTGCCTGTTCTGGAGTGCAGCACCGTGTTTGAACAGCTATTCTGTGAAAGTGATGGGAGGTGGACCTTTCCTAATTGTATTGACATTGATATTACAGTCTGGGAAAAGCCATTTAATATAATTGGATGCCAAATGCAATTTCAGGTATGCTGTTGCATGATAAGTAAGTAAGTAAACGAAGTAAGTAAAAACGAAGGATATGGTGCTTAATTTAAAATATAGGCCCTCAGCCACAATTCTTCGACAGTGGTGAATAAGCTGATGGACTGTAGCTACAGGGGGGCATAGTCTATTTACATTTTATTTACATGGGCCATACAAGATTAATTGAACAGTCAGTTTCATTTAATTAGATATGTGATTACCATCCGTGGGTAGACTGCCCATAGATCCTGCAAAGTCTACACCAAGCAAAGATGTCAGATGTCCTCCCTAAAGCCAATGCTGCTTTAGATGAATGTTTGGAGCCTATATCTTAGTAGTAGAGGCTATGCTGGAAATTTGGAGCACTGCACCATTATACTCTGCACAATCCTGAAGAAGTCCTTTGAAATGTGAAATGAAATTTTGTGCACCCTGACTGGACTAGCACACATCAAATATAAGATTGTTGGAAGAAGCAATGTCTACGTGACTGTAACTTCTGCTCAATTAGCAAGTGATTTGTAACTGTATATGCGATCACTTAATGTTAAATGTTTGGTGTCTTTTATAGTGCATTAAGTGTATGATTAGATGTGACGGTTATCTACTCACCATTGTATTGTTCCTGTTTATGTGATAATATATCAGATCTACATAATTCTATGACTCTTCTGGGATAGGCCTTACAGGGTATCTTTAATGTGTAAACCATGGACAATCTAAACCAATTTAGATACTACCACTTGTGAAGCCCTATAATATCAGCTTTTAGCATCTCCAGCAATCTGTTATATGTACTTGAGTTTTATTAGAGCACAGTGGCACTGCAGAATGTCCATATGTTTCTCACCTTTATCCTATTCTACTCAGTTTTGGTATTAACATATTCCGCAATGTTTTACATTAGCCTCACATTGTCCCCAATGGGTCTCCCAATCTAAGTTCCCTATTGGTTTCTCTTTGGAGCGTGGGAAGAAACCAGAGTACCCAGAGGAAACCTACGTAAGCATGGGGAGAACATACAAACTCCATGCAGATGGTGACCTTGGTTGGATTTAAACCTAGGACCCCAGTGCTAACCTCTCAGCCACCGTGGTACCAGGTAGTTTTTTTTTTCACTGTGGATACGGTGCCATCTTAATATACCGTAGATGGTAGCAGTTTCTCGGACTAATCACAAGTCAGCAGTGTGGTCAGATGGCTCACTTGGGACTCCCTACCAGGTTCTATTTTCAACTTAAGCCTAGTGGGGGGAAAAACTGTGTCATATTGAGCCAGTTGCATGCAGTGGAAAAGAACTAGTCTATTAGGATTAATAGATCCTCAACTGACCCCACTCACAGTAACTGAGAACAGGCCTAATATGATTTTTGCTCATTATCCTAAAACTGCTCAAAATTGTCACAATATTTAAAGGCATTCATATACTGTACATTCAGACTAGACTGGCCTATCAACAAATCATTTGGTAGGCCCAGGTTACGACATGACATAAGACCTTGGCACAACAGGAGTCATGAAGTACAGAATGGGGCATCACCACTTTTTGATTACAAGCTCCTGGGGTTCATCAATGATTATTTGCAATATGATTGGTGTTTACACTAAAAATAATTAATATCCCAGAAGAGAATTATGTGATTTTTTGATATATTACTTTACAGTTAGACCTACTGCCATGTCCATGTAATTGTCATATGGGAATTGTATGTCTGCATTCCTCAGTGGCATGCAAAAATGCTGCAGTAGAAAACCGAGAATCACCCATCATGACGCCCAAGGCAGTGTAATGTTCAGTTTTACTTTGCTGAACTTCTGTGAATAAACTTATTTTTGAGTAAGGGGTAGATCAAATTTACATTATATACAGTATCAACTGTTTAATATCACAATGTAACCCGCCAATCAGAAAAGTATTACTTTGGACTGTACTCAGCCGCTAAACAAAGTGATTTATCTAAATAATATTGTATTTGTGATACGGTTTTGTCAGTGCTGTATAACTACTTATTCTTAACATTGTCTTTTGTGTTAATTGGTTTGTTTGCCGAGTTTCCTCCATTACTTTTGCAATGTTGCGGCTATATGTTGCCATTCTATAAATGTTATAGTCTGGGTTCTGTGTTGCTGGCATCAATTTCTGATGGCATGGCAGTGCTTCTTTAAAGACTATGTGCTCTGGAAGTGAAATGCTTAAATTAGCATCCTGTTGTATGTGTAAGGGGTTGCTGTAGAAAGCCTTGTGGCGAGCACTTTTTTCATTTCTAGAGCACATGGCCCAGAGGCACAGCTATGTCTTCTTCACATAGGTGTCCTGTCATGTCCTCACTGTCTGTCTTGTCCACAGGAATCCACAGAGAGCTCTAACACCACCATTGAAGACGAAGATGTAAAAGGTAATCTATGAATGAATTTTATCTACTTTACAAGGTGAATGTGAATGTAGTATAGCCAAATTTATGTTGTCCAAGGTTACAGTGAAAATGAACTTCACCAGGCAGAGCCCCTCTTAGTTCCTATGAAATGTAGATGGAACAGGGAAATAAAAAACCTTCTATGTGAATCAGCTGGTTTGCAGAAAGGAAAGTCACCCTCCAATTTCCCTATTTGACTACAAACTTGATTGTGAACTAGATGACTGTAAGGATGATATTAGGTTATCTAAAGGGTAAATTCATATATTACATTAATTGTGCTGCTGTAGTGTTCTTGAATAGAACATTTTAGTGTTTGGAGACTGTAGAACGGCCACCTGACCCATAGGTTCACCCCATTGTTTCTATTACCCTGTTACTATACATGGCCTCACATGGCATGCATCTATTGTGACTCCATCACTTCTACAGTTACAGTATATACTTGTGTTATTACCTATAGAAGCTTTCACTTTCTTTTTAATACTTTGGTTACTTTTATGAAATTCATGTCCCTCTTCATAATAGATAGAGAATTGGTCGGCACTCCTGGTGAATATGGTGATGCTCAGTGGTATATCTTTCTTTAGGACAAAATATATCAAAGTACCACGGCACTCCAATAATTAAATTGAATAGCAATGATTTATTGTTTCCAGCCAAATAGAATTATAGACAATGGCCAACGTTTCGGTCCAACCTGGACCTTGTTAACGGCCTTGGTGTCTTAGTCAAGGGCTAGAAGGAGGATGGCGTGCTCCTCTTCATAATGTCATTAGATCGCACCACTCCAGCATGAAGTATAAATTATGTATATATCAGTGTAGCCTGCATAGGACATACTGTACCTTTTCCCTAGAAAATTATTTTATACTTCTACGAGTCTCCCATCATATGGTATATCTCCTTTGATATTTCTCTTCTTCTGTAAATGGATTTCTTTTGTACGCTTAGCAGTGGAGGATATATTTATACTACGTGTGCAAACTAAATTACCTTTAGTGTTGTCCTCAAGGGTTGCATTTTGTAAGGATTGTAAGTCGCAGAGGAGGATCATAAATTAATAGAAAAATAGGCTTTTTTTTACCTAATGTCATTTTCTGATCACTTTTTGATGTGCGCTATTACTGATGTTTAGATTTTAATGATGAGTTTTACTTGTGATGACAGTACCGATTGCCGAAAGAAATTAGTCACTGTCATTAGTAGAACAACAAAGCGATTGAACTGCATTAATTTACCACAACACAAAAAGAACAAGACAAATAAATCTTGGCTGTATTTTGTGAAAACTAAAATTATATGAAACCTTCATATCATTGTCTTTTTTTTCCATTTATTTATCCATTTATTTGCATATCAGTTTTTGTTTGTATGAAAATTGACTAAAACATAGTCATTGAAAACTAGTACTCTGCCAGATGACATAAACTTAAAATGAACACGTCAGATGATTTTTGCTGCTCTGAGAGCAGGATCTGACAGAGGAAGAGGTGCTGAGCTCAGTGATGTATAAAAGCGGAATAGATTCTGATAGGACTCCTGGGAAAGGAGGAGTAATCAGAAGAGTCCACACACAGTGACTGACAACCTTCTGCATGTACATACTGATACAAGGAAATCACTGTGTGTGGGCAGGGTAATCAGGATTCTGTGTCTTTCCTAGGAGTCCTTTTATGATCTACAGTACTCTGCTTTTTACTAAGAAATCCTGCTCTAAATACTAAAAAACTATATATCACAGAGCTCAGCATCATATCCTGCTCTCAGATAGTCCAGCCCACAAGTTTACTTTAAATTAACTTTGACATGACACTTTTAAATTAAAGAGGTTGTGTCCTTTAAACAGCCCCCATCTTTGACTGTTTCTGCTTATGGGTGTAATAACTTTAAGGGCTCCCCACTCAAGATTTTATTACGGTGAGCAGGAAGCAAATGCAGAGCATGGTTATTTCTCTGTGCTTCAATAGTCATATATGACAGTGATTATAGATTGTTGATATGTGGCAGCATTATGCTGTGTTTCAGTAATAGTGTTATGTGACTTTGTTTTGGGATCACTTAAGAATACACTAATGAATACAGATCAGCTAATTTCTCAATGAAAAAGAGAAGCCCTTTGCCATCAGCAGTATCTATTACATAAATATTTCTTTATAGGCAACTGTTTTTTTTTTCTTCTCAGCACTTTGTATGCACGTTTAGTATAGTTACTAATGCTACGTTCACATCTGTGCTACCGGATCCGGTAGCGTGTTCTGGCAGAGGAACAGACTGCTGGATTTCACCATATTCGGTATAGCCAGATACTGCCATTCACTGTGAGACCGTATTGACTATAGTGGGATCTGGTGGGGATACAGACTGTTTCCAGCACGAGTGCCAGGTTTCGGTTGGACAAAGAACAGGCCAGATCCCATTTTAGTCAATGGGGTCCAGTGGTGAACGGCAGTATCTGGGTATGCTGGATACAGTGAAATCCAGTACTCTGTTCTGGCAGAGGATCAGGTATCGTAGATGTGAATGTAAGCTAAATAAAACATTTATGTGCTTTATTATTACATTTTATTTTATTTGTTCTACTCTTGTCTGTTTTGTGGAGAAACATTCATTGGAGATGGCTGAGGCATCTTTATACATTTCTATTCCATTACCAGCTTACATAACCATTCTATGTGTATGTCCTGTTTTCTGCCTATCATATTGTTTCATACTTTTTTGTGTTGCTCTTTATATTATTCCTTGTTTGTTTTCTTCATTCTTGCATGCCCAAAGTACAGTCTTGCCAGTGGAGGGTAGCACAAGGAGCTTCTTTACCGCTGATCAGTCTTCCTGTCGCTGCTCCTCTTCATTGTCTTCTGTTCCTTCTTCCTCATCATCTTGCTGGTCGCCATCCATAGAATGCCCCAGTGGCCGGGCCTGTTGCCAGTACCTGCTCAAGATTCTGGTGTCACTATACATCTTCACTTTTATTTGTTCATATGTTGTGTTTCTTTCCATCAATTCCACAGCCAAGTGCGCACAAAACACAAACTCAAAGAGTCATTCGAATGAATCTGATCCTTCTGAATACATTACGTCATTTGCGCAGTGTAAGTGTAGGGCATGTTGTGAGGTGCATGCAGGAGCTATGCAGTAACTACTAGTTACATGTTCCAAACACAGCAATGCAATTTTTCAACTACAGTGGTCGTTGTCAAACTATAGGTCAGATTGGTGGGGGCCCACCCGGAATTCCACTGTTCAGCTGTTCTCAGCAGCCATCTGTGCCGCAAAAAATACATAGACCGTGTTTTTTCCATTCAGTTCTTTTTATGCTTAGGAGTCATATGGGCATTCCTTTCAGTGACTGACAGCCAACTAAATCCTTAACCCCTTCCCGACACATGACGTAATAGTACGTCATGGTGGCAAGTGATTTCCCGCATTTGGACGTACTATTACGTCATGGTGATTGGGCGGGCACTGGAGCAGTAATACACTAACGGGCAATGCATTACAATACAGATGTATTGTAATGCATTGCAGAGGGGCTCAGACCCCCAAAAGTTGAAGTTCCAGAGTGGGGCAGAATTAAAGTAAAAAAAAAAAAAAGTTTGTGTTTTTAATTTTTTTAAAAATAGTTTCACATAAAAAAGAAAAAAAACGCCCCTTTCCCAGATTTTATAATAAATAATAGAAAAAAAAAGAAAAAACACACACATTAAGTATCGCCGCATCCGTAATGACCTACTCTATAAATATATCACATGTCTCACCACATCCGATAAACACCGTTAAAAAATAAAAACGGTGTAAAAAAAAGCCATTTTTTGTCACCTAACATCACATAAGTTGCAACACCAAGTGATCAAAATTGCATATGCTCCCCAAAATAGTACCAATAAAACAGTCACCTCATCCTGCAAAAGATTAAACCCTACTTAAGACAATCGGTCAAAAAATAAAAAAGCTATGGCTCTCAGACTATAGACACACTAAAACATCATTTTTTTTTCAAAAATGCTACTATTGTGTAAAACATAAATAGGAAAAAGTATACATATTATGTATTTCCGTGTCCGTAATGACTTGCACTATAAAAATATCACATGACCTAACCCCTTAGATGAACACTGTAAAAATAAATAAATAAAAACTGCCAAAACAACCAATTTTTTGGTCACCTTGCCCCATAAAGTGTAATATTGAATGATCAAAAAAAAAATCATATGTACCCAAAAATGGTACCAATAAAAAAAGTCAACTTTTCCTGCAAAAAATGAGCCCCTGCACAAGATGACCGGTGGAAAAATAAAAAAAATATGGCATTCAGAAAATGGAGACACAAAAACATAATTTTTTTCCAAAAATGCTTTATTATGTAAAACTGAAACAAACAAAGTAGACATATTTGATATCATTGCATCCGTAACAACCTGCTCTATAAAATAGCACATGGTCTACCCTTATCAGATGAACATTGTAAAAAACAAAAAATAAAAACTTTGCCAAAACATCCATTTTTTTGGTTACCTTTCCTCACAAAAAAACATAATATAGAGCGACTAAAAATCATATGTACCCCAAAGTAGTACCCATAAATGGGTCACCTTATCCCGTAGTTTCCAAAATGGGGTCACTTTTGGGAGATTTTATTGTAGGGGTGCATCAGGGGGGCTTCAAATGGGACATGGTGTCTAAAAACCAGACGAGCAAAATCTGCCTTCCAAAAACCATACAGCACTCCTTTTCTTCTGCGCCCTGCCGTGTGCCCTTACATCAGTTTACGACCACACTTGGGGTGTTTCTGAAAACTGCAGAATCAGGGTAATAAATATTGAGTTTTGTTTGGCTGTTAACACTCAATGTGTTAAAGAAAAAAATGGATTAAAATGGAAAATTTGCCAAAAAATAAAAATTTCGAAATGTAATCTCCATTTTCCTTTAATTCTTGTGGAGCACCTAAAGGGTAAACAAAGTTCCTAAAATCAGTTTTGAGTAACTTGAGGGGTGTAGTTTCTACAATGGGGTCATTTATGGGGGGTTTCTACTATGTAAGCCCCACAAAGTGACTTCAGAACTGAACTGGTCCTTTTCTTAAAAATTTTAAGAATTGCTTCTAAAATTCTAAGCCTTCAAACGTCCGAAAAAAATAAAATTACATTTACAAAATGATGCCAACATAAAGTAGACATATGGGAAATGTTAAGTAATAAATATTTATGAGGTATCACTTTCTGTTTTAAAAGCAGAGAAATTGAAATTTTGAAAATTGCGAATTTTTCTAAATTTTTGGAAAATTTGGGAATTTTTCATAAATAAAGGGGAAATATATTGACTCAAATTTATGACTGTCATGAACTACAATGTGTCATGAGAAAACAATATTAGAATGGCTTGGATAAATAAGTGTTCCAAAGTTATTACCACATAAAGTGACTCATGTCAGACTTGCAAAAAATGGCCTGGGCAGGAGGGTGAAAACTGGCCCAGGGTAGAAGTGGTTAAAGGGTTTGGTCACTTTCTGTATACAGTTGACCAATGTGTATGTAGGATAACTATATGGCACTTGCTAATTAGCCTTTGTTGATATTTTGTGCCGTTTTCTATATTTCATAAGCCATGTCCCATTTTTCTGTGCAATCCACATAGAGGTCCTGCCCATAAGATGGCTGCTGATGGAGGGTCATATAACCAGACACCTCACTCAGTCTCCTCCATTCTAACACACTGCACCTGCACTAAACTCCCAGATGTGCAAATCCAGATGACCTCCCCATCTGCGGCCATCTTGTGGACAACCCAGAAGATTTACCCAACAATGGGACATAGCTTCTGAAATATAGCAAATGGCACAAAACATCAACAGAGGCCATATAGTCATCTCACATAAATATTGGTCAACAGTATCCAAAAAGTGGCCTACTCCTTTAACCCTTTTCAGACCTCTGTCATTCAAGTCCGGTCTTTAAAAATGGCTCCCACTCACAAGCGCAGCAGGTGCCATGGCTGCCAGCTTTCTGCGGTTTTAAATAGCAGACACCTTGGACTAATGTCACGATTGGTGATAATGCCATTCTGGGAAGCCATTGGTTATCTCTGAAAGCCCTGGTCTCTCTGAAGAAACCAGGGCTATTAGAGCTGTAGTTCCCGTGGAGCCCTGCAGGGCTCCATTTGACAATTGCAAATCAGCAATAAATAGCAATTCAATGCAATGTATTGTAGAAGCAATCTAATGATTGCTTATTATAGACTTCTAGGGTGACTAAAAAAAATAAATACAAAAATTCAAATCACCCCTTTCCATATAACAAAAATTAAACAATAAATAAACCTCACAGGCATTGTTACATCCCTGAACACCCATACAATTATAATCTAAGAGTACTTTTCACACTAGCGTTTTTCTTTTCCAGCATTGAGTTCCGTGAGGGCTCAATACCGGAAGAGAACTGATCAGTTTTATCCCAATGCATTCTGAATGGAGAGAAATCCGTTCAGGATGCATCAGGTTGCATCAGTTCAGTCACTGTCAGGCGTTTTGGACGGAGGATATAACGCAGCATGCTGCGGTATTATCTCCGTCCAAAATGCCTGATCAGTTGCCGGAATGCCTGATCCGGCATTAATTTACATTGAAATGTATTAGTGCCGGATCCGGCATTAAAAATACTGCAATGACGGATCCGGCATTCTGGTCTGCGCATGTGCAGACCTTTAAAAATGTGGGGAAAAAAATACCGGATCCGTTTTGACTGATGACACCGGAAAAGCGGATCCGGTATTCCAATGCATTTTTCTGACTGATCAGGCATTTTTCAGACATGATCAGTCTGAAAAATAGAAAAAGAGAAAAAACCCGGAGGTATCTCATGCCCTAACTACAATTTGTACACTCAGTGGTGGGGCCTTTGTTATAGAGATGCCTATAATATGTATAGCTGCATGTACTCTGCACAAACACAGAAAAAGAGGGAGAGAACAAAAAGCAACATGCAGCGGTATTTAGAAAAGTATCAAAAAGATTTTATTGAACATATATTAAAAATTATAGATCATAGAAGGAGGTAGCAAGAGAACATAGACGCCACCCTGGACCCTATAGCAAAACGTACAAAAACATATATGTATCTAGCATCGTCAGAAGGTAATATAACAGAAAGTCAAATGCTATACTGTTTTATAAGTATGGTATATCAAAGCCTCACTGTAGCCTTCAAAAAGTCCACAAAAAAGGAACAATAATAAGGACAAGTGTCTTTGTATATAGACAATGTTAGTGGTACAAGGCAAACAGAAAATGACATGAATCGTGCTAGAGCAGAACCCGAAAGGGTACTTACCAGTAAGAAAATGGAAGTGAGGGACCAGGATGGCGTCAACCCTGATGCGCGTTTCGGCGAACCTTCGTCCAGGGGTGATGTTGCTTTTTGTTCTCTCCCTCTTTTTCTCAGTCTGAAAAATGCCTGATCAGTCTGAAAAAATGACATGCGTTTGAATACAGTTTGCCTGATCAGGCAGGCAGTTCAGGCAACAGAACTGCTTGCCGGATCACACTGCCGCAAGTGTGAAAGTACCCTAAAAAAAAATTATCCCATACTGCAAACGGTGTAATGGAAAAACAAAATCAAAATGGCCGATTTGCCATTCTTTCTTCGCTTTGCCTCCAGAAAAAAATTGAATAAAAAGTGACTAGAATATAAAAAAAACACACTGCTCATAATAAACAGTAAACATAACTATAAAACCGTTATGGGGGTGTGATCAAAAGAGGAAAAATTATTTTTTCCAGTTTTTGAATGTGATATCGTTGTAATTGTACTGACCCAGAAAATGAAGGGCATGGGTCAGTTTTACCACATAGGGAATGTAAAAAGAAAACCCATAAAACTGTGGCGGAATTGAGATTTTTTTTCCCAATTCCATCCCATTTCTTCTAGCTTCCCACTACATCATGTGCAATATTAAATGGTGCCATTAGAAAGTACAACTTGTCCAGCAAAAGAAAAGCCCTCATACAGCTATATGAACCGGAAAGTAAGTGTAATGTGCATTTGCGGAGCGCGCCGCCGATCTTCCGGCCGGCGGCTCCGCAATAATATAGAGCATGTCCTATTGTTGCCCGCAATTGCGGACAGGTATAGGCATCTCTATGGGGCTGGCGGCAAGATGTGTTGCGGATCCGCAACACACTACGGACGCGTGAATGGGGCCTTACACTGCATTTTCATGGTGACAGGTTAATGCACATTTTTGTATTAAACCATTATATAATTACACAACTACACGCTTTGACTTTAGATTTAAACACTTTTTTTCTCAGGAAAAGGTAAAGGAAATGTGTCATCAGAAAATGACAATTATTTCAATAACATTTTATGTTTAATATATTTTTAAAGAATTTTTTATGTTATTTTTAATTTTCCATGTCAACAGCTATATTTAAACAAAAAACATAAAATCCTGCAGTTTTCCCACAGGCCACTAAGCCTAGTAATAGGTACCACGTCTTGGTCTGTAGTTTTCTTCTTATCTATAACAGTGATGATATCATTACAGGCAGGGTTAGAATGACAGATAAGACATGGTCCATCATTCACAATAGGTGATTGTCAGCGCTCCTCTATCCTGTCCTTGTACAATGACCTCTGCACAGGTCACAGAGCATGCCTAGAAAATTCTCCCATAGAAGACAATGAGGTCCTCTCCTGACCATGTAGCTGCTGTAAAGTAATGTTATTAATGCTGTTAAGAACAGCTCAGACAAGATGGCCGCCCATAAGTAAATAAAAACAGATTAGAAAAAAATAATTTGTGCTGATATCTGATTTTAACTGGCAGATGACAGTTTTGGTGACACATTTCCTTTAAAGAGGACATGTCACCACCAGATGCTGTGCAATCTGCAGGCAGCATGTTATAGAGCAGGAGGAGCTGAGCAGATGTTCATATTAATTTGTGGGAAAAGATTCAGTAAAACTTGTAATTTATACATTTATATCTCTGATCATTCTGATTTGTACAAGAGGCCACCTTATCAGTGATTTGATAGGAGTCCCTTTATGTGTGTGTCTACAGAGATAGCTGTCAGTCACCTATAAAACTAGATATCACTCTGCTCAGCCCTGCTCTATAGCATGCTGCCTGCAGATTACACTGCATTTCATGGTGACAGGTTCTCATTAAATTGGTAATGAGTTGGAAAATTGAATTCATCTATTTTTTACTTTCGTTTTGGAAGTAATTATGTAGTTTGTGTATCTACTTCTGGACAGTTTCACCTACTCAATTTACAGTGCTGGAGAACGGTGGTAGCTTTTGGTGACAACATGGAAGTACTCAATCTGACCAGTAGAAAGAGGACACTGATAATTGGCAACAGCAGTCCTCTTTTCTGAATGAAGGTGTCCAATACTATACATATATATGTGCTACATGCGTGTTATAGATTTGTGTTCAGTGCAGACTAGTGGCTAGCCTTGTATCCCTATGGCTGTCCATGAATGTGGGTCAGCTGTTTCGAAGTAGCACCAGCACCAGAACTACACAGCTCATGGACAAAGTCTTGTAGGTTTGCCACAAGAGCTCTTTCAAAACAGCTAATTGATGGGGGTACCAGCCCCTAGTCGGTCAGATATTGAAGACCTATCCTGTGGATAGACCTTCAAGACTTGTCAACCTTGCTCATTTAAACAGAACTTGCTTAAAGAGGACACGCTAGCTCTCCTAACATGTTGGCTTTAGTAAATAATTGTATTTCAGATGAAATGGCAATTCTGGACTATTCATCTGTTGTTCCTTCTGGAAATGTATGATAAAAAACAGATAACTGGGTTGGGGTTGTGTCCATACACACTCTCCTTGTCTAGTCAGTCTGAAAGGAGGAATGGGGAACTGAACATCCAAGTTTTAAGTTACTCATAAATTTCTAGGAGAAATAACACAGGGACAACATAACCTAGAGTTCCAAGAAAAGATGATTCAGAATTGTTATTCTATGGGGAGTACAAGTATTTACTAAGGCTAATTGCACATCTCTGGTCAGTTTCTGGTATTCTATATCGGCATAAGAACCGAATATCGTAATCATTGGATCTGACATATGCCATACATTGCCAGCGTTTAACAAATCCCATTCACTATAATGCAGTCCCATCCAGTTTCCATCTTACAGTATATACCTTTTTTTTTTTTGGACGGAATCTACGACAGGGGCTCCTGGCGCAACCTCCACCACAATTGCAAACCTAACCTCAAATAGATATGTCAGGAAAGCTGGCAGCTCCTCTTTACTATAGACTGCACATAGTCAAATATTATGTTACCATCCTGGGTTTAGGATTTGTCTTGTCCTTAGGTAATAGTAGTAGAATCTAAGAACAGTTATATGCTTAGCGCTTGTATGCATTAAATGAATACAGATGATGCTCCAAGCTGACCAATTAGATAATTCCAGATTTTAAATTAAATAGTTTTTTTGTACTGTACACAAAATGATAAAGAAGGCATAGCCATAAATAATAGTTATGAAACCCAAAGCATGGTTAATGGTTATCTGATGAAGATAAGAATTGCTGCATGCCATAATATAGAAATCTTTAGTTAAAAGGAAACACTCCGTTATGTTTAAGACTATTGCAGTTTCTGTATAGAAACACATCATTGTTTGCACAGCGTACAAAATATCTTTCTGATAGTCACATGAAAGGTATCTGTGAATAGCATATGCCTGAATAGGATGGTTCTGCTTTCTCTACCTGTTACTGTCATTTACTTTGAGGGGAAAAGTGTAGAAAAACTGTCATTCCCAATGTAACTGGCATTTGACCTTTAAATAACATGTTCTGATGGGCAATCAGAATACTGCTACATTTATTTTACAGAACAAAATACTCCTACACCCATATCACCTGGTCCCTGAAGTTCACTTTAAAAGTGACACCCCACCCCCAGTTAAAAACAAAAAACAAAAAAAAAGAATCACATTAACTGGGGAATGAATAGAACACTTGCCTGGTGACCTCCTTTTTCTCTGTTCGGCTGCAAATCCACCAGTTCTTGGGCTCCTCTTCTGACATTCAAAATGGCCACACTTCTCTCAGTTTACCTAATGCTTGTTGTGCATTTAGTATTCCACATAAACAATGCTGACCAATCTAAGAGCATGTCTTGGACTAACATGCACTGTGTGCATCATGCAGTCTGAGAGGTTACATAGTAAATAGTTAATACGGTTGAAAAAAGACCTAAGTCCATCAAGTTCAACCAATGGGTAGGTGGGGATGCAAATCCTAGAAGGAAGTGGGACTCAGATTTCTACACATTTTTATAAGCATTGTCATTTACTTTCAAGAATAAATCTAAACCCTTTTTAAAACTGTCCACTGTTCCTGCTGTGACCACGTCCTGTGGAAGTCTATTCCAGTGATTCACAGTTCTAACAGTAAAGAAGCTTTGACGCTTCTGGAGACTGAACCTTTTCTTCTCCAGTCGGAGGCAGTACCCCTTGTCTTTTGAAGGCATTTTATATGGAACAGTTTTTCACCATATTTTTTGTATGGCCCATTTATATATTTGTATAGATTAATCATGTCCCCCCTTAGACGTCTCTTCTGAAGATAAAATAAATGTAATTCTTTTAATCTTTCTTCATAACTAAGACCCTCCATGCCCCTTATCAGTTTAGTCGCTCTCCTCTGTACTTTTTCCAGCTGCAGAGCATCCTTTCTATGTACTGGTGCCCAGAACTGAACTGCATGTTCCAGATGAGGCAGCACCAACGCCTTCTAAAGTGGTAATATCACATCCCTGCCCCGCGATTCCATGCCTCGTTTAATGCATGACAATATCCTGGTCGCCTTAGAAGCAGCTGATTGACATTGTATGCTATTTAATTTACCATCTACAAGGACACCCAAATCCTTTTCTATAAGTGACTCTCCCAGTGTTAAATCCCCTAGAACATATGATGCACGAAGATTATTACTAGTACTGCCAAGATGCATAACTTTACATTTATCCACATTGAACCTCATTTCCCAAGTTGATGCTAGGGCTGCACGATATGGGAATTTTGTGCGATTGCGATTAGGGCCATAAAAATTGCGATAACGATATGCGATGCAATATTTTACGGGAATTGTGCTAGAGGTCTATCTGCTTGGATTTTCAAGGTAAAAGCGCACACAGATGACTGATAATGTGAAATGTAGTTATGCTGAACTCAAGAACTGAAATGCAGTGTTTTTCAGAATAAAATACATATTTGCATTACTGCAAAAGTACAAAATACAAAACTTGCCATTTTCTTAATAGCATTGCACAGAACAGATAAATAAAATAGATATAAGAACATGTGTTCATTAAAATAGCGACTTTCCACCAGCCCCTCCTCCCTCCCCGCACTGTAACTGATGTATCACTGGCCGCGCTGTGCAGCATAGCCGCCGGAGATACAGTGTCAGTGTCACGTAGAAAGTCAACCATCGCTTTATAAGACGCACTGCCATTTCCCCCCCCCCCACACACACACACTTTTGGGGGGAAAAAGTGTGTCTTATAAAGCGAAAGATACGGTAATATAATTGCAGCATTTTTGGGTCAGCAAATTGCAATTGCGATATGGCGATTAATTGCGATTGTTTTCGCGATATATTGTGCAGGCCTAGTTGATGCCCATTTACTCAGTGTTTAAGTCAGCTTGTATTTTATGGACATCTTCCATAGACTGCACTATACTACATAGCTTAGTGTCATCTACAAAAATTGAAATGGTGCTCTTAATCCCGTCCTCTATATCATTAATAAATAAATTAAATAACAGAGGACCCAGCACTGAACCTTGGGATACACCACTTATAACCCGGGACCATTCTGAATAGGAATCATTGACCACAACTCTTTGGACACAGTCCTTCAACCAGTTTTCAATCCAATGACATACTTTACTTTCCAAGCCTATAGGTCTATAATTACCTGTCGAAGACTTAAATCCTTTTTTGAATATGGGAACCACATTTGCAAATCACTTGGCACTGTACCAGTACGTAGAGAATCTTTAAAATTTATAAACAGGGGCACATCAATGATTAAACTGAGCTCTTGGTGTGGACATCTTGTACAGCAGAAGAGGAGGTCACCATGTAAGTGTTCTGTTGGTATCCCAGTTAGGCCTCTTTCACACTAGCGTTTTAGCTTTCCGTCCTAGAGATCCGTCCTCGGGTCTCTAGGATGGAAAGCTACTGATCAGGATTATCCCCATGCATCCTGAATGGAGAGCAATCCGTTCAGGATGCATCAGGATGTCTTCCGTTCAGTATGTGAACGTTTTTTGGACGTTGACAAAAGCGCAGCATGCTGCGGATTTGTCTCTGTCCAAAAATCCGGAAGACATGCCATAACGCCGGATCCGGAATTAATGCCCATTGAAGTGCATTAGTCTGGATCTGGCTTTTAGCTAAACGTAGTTTCCGCGCATAGCCGGATCCGACGTCTAGCTTTTGTCAATGGTTACTATGGCAGCCAGGACGCTAAAGTCCTGGTTGCCATAGTAAGAGTAGGGAGCGGCATACTTACATTCCGTGCGGCTCCAGGATGACGTCAGGGCGCCCCAGTGCATAGATCACGCGATCCATGCACGCGGGGCGCTCTGACGTCATTCAGGAGCGCCCCGGGAGCTGCACGGAATGTAAGTATGCCGCTCCCCCGCTCCCCACTGCTACTATGGCAACCAGGACGCTAGTCTTCAAATGCTTTCAGTTCACTTGTGTTGTGCTGGATCCGGCGTGCATTCCGGCGACGGAAGTGCACGCCAGATCTTCACAACGCAAGTGTGAAATAGGCCTTAATGTGAATTTTATTTCTTCAACTGGAGGATAGCTTTAATGCTTTCGCACCACAGACCTTGATTAGGCACCCCCACCAATACTTGCAAATAAAGGGTCTTAGTGCTAGGTAAAGATACAGAGCAACTATGACACAACCCTATTTACTTCTTTGTTTTTGGAATCAGTGGATGTCCTAGTACCAGAACCGTCAAACATCAGATGTTTATGGCATCAATATCTGTGGTGGACATACCACTTTAATGCTGCATTATTTTCACATATTTTTTTTATTTTTTTGTTTGTGTGGATGTCGCTACATCTTTTTTTTTTTCCTATTCTGTCAGAACTTTGACAACTCCAAGTAGTTTTCATGTGGCAATAAAGGATCATTGTGGTTTTGATGGATTGAATTTCAAAACCTTACAAATAGTTCTGTAACCCTTCCCACACTGACGTAGACCTTTACACATGAATTTGGCACTGGCATTTCTTTAAAAATATGCCAGAATAAACACTTTCATTTTTTTATTTTTTTTAACTTCCTGTGGTATATTACCACAAGTGTTTTCTTCATAGGGTTACAAAATGCCTGAAATAATGCTTAGAGCTACATACAACATGCTGTGTTTTATAAAAGAAACCAGAAAGGCAAATACACCAGTTAACAAACAGTACCAAAAAAGGCTTCACCTTGCATTTCATATTTCTGATAGACCTTCAGTTATCATCTGGAGCTGACATATCTACCACAAAAATGTGCCTCAAAAATGCAGAAAAATGCCAGCAGAAACCTGTTTGTACAAGTACCCCAAAACTGCACAAAACCTACCAATGTGCCTGCATTTCCGAAGTTCTAGAAAGCAGAGTGCGCTAAAATCGCTCAGTTTGAAAGACCAGAACTGTAGTACATTTTAAGTTGCTATTACTGCTGATAAAAATGGTCCAACTGGTTATTACATTAAAAGCAGCATTACATTTTGCATAAATGCAATAATCAGTTCAAAATCTGTATAAAGTGGCTGGCAGTACAAAGATTAGAAAACTTGCAGTCTAAGGTTACATTCACATCAGCATTTGCATTTTTCTCTTCCCTGCTCTGTTAGGGGAGCAGAGCTATGAAAGTAGTGGAAGTGCCAGATTCAGCACATAAATGAAATGAACGGAGCCAAGTAGACCCCATTGATTATAATGGGGTACACTTGGTTTCCAACCAGGTGGCTTTTTTTGTGGAAAAAAAGTCTTGCATGCAGGACTTTTTTGTCTGACCTTTTTGGTGGAATATTGGTGTTGGAGTCCATAACAAAAATAATCCACAAAAGAAATGAAAATAGATTTCCTTTATTAACCTCAATTAAAATACAAGCAAATTAGAATGAGAGGAATCCACATCATTGTAGGAAGAAAAAGATTAAAATCAACTAACTAGTAGAGGACTAACTCCCATGCAGACAGTTACAAACTTATACAAAATATAATAGATACCGGGGAAAAGAATATTGAAGTTGCATCATATCCAAGTGGGTTATGCCTAACGTCAAAGCACATAAGTACACACAACGACTCCACAATAAGCCGCATATGGACCCAGTACCACAAGCCACAAAATAGAGGAACAATGAAAAAAGTACATCAAAAGTACCCAACGCGTTTCGCCAACGGCTTTGTCAGGGAGAAAGTCTGCCACCCAGATAAAACCCATTCAAACAACATAAGAACGTAGAAACCTGCATAGAACAGGTCAGATTTGATTTGAGGACCCCAATGCTGGACTTTGTAGCTACTGAGTTACATGGGATATAAACTGTATGATACAGTGCTTTATTAACATAATCACCTTGTGGTGATGTAACATCCAATGAGAGGGGGTGAATCTAAATCCATACAAGATCATACCCATTCTAACAAACATTTAGCCCACATTTGTTTCTTTTATTTCATGCTATGGGTGTTTGTTTGTTTTTTACATATATTTTGTGTGCCTTTCAATAAATACATGTTATTTGTTTAGCTCGCAAGCAGGAAATCATCAAAGTGACAGAGCAGCTTATTGAAGCAATTAACAATGGAGACTTTGAAGCCTATACGTAAGTATTGCTATAATAATCTTCTAGTTCGTAGTCCTATTTATGTATTTGAGAATTTTGAATGATGTATTCACAACTTTATGAATATCTGTGTTTTCCACTGCTGGCTTGAACATGAGATTGTTGGAAGGAAAACTTTCCAACTCTTCCTGGATGACAGATGTCCAGTACAGCAGCTGGCAGCAGTTTATTCCAGACGCGAATACTTGGCCTAATGTGCATGTTTATGGTAGAGTCAAGAGTAATAGCTGTCAGACAAGCAAGCGTTCATCTGACAGCTATCTTAAGTGTATGGCCATCTTTAAAGTGTATATGACTTTTGAATTTTAGCTTACATCAAGTCATAATGTAGAATGCTGAGTAAACGTGGAACATTGCTTTATTTAAATTTTACTGCATCCAAGCTAAGTTGGCAACTTGTGAGCTCACTGTGTACTATTGTGAACTATGTCTCCAGTTTTGCTACTAGTTTGCCAAAATTCTTAGTAAATCGTTCACTTTAGTTGTGGTTGCATTGCTAAACTGTTGACTTAGCTCCTTTGAAAATTCAACTTAGTCCTTGCTGTTCTTTCAAGTCTGCATAGTGCCTGTTATTGTCTGGAGACCTTATGAAATAGCAGAATTTAAACTGAAATGTTAATATTTAATTTACAGAAAGATTTGTGATCCTGGCCTTACTTCATTTGAGCCTGAAGCACTGGGAAATCTTGTGGAGGGCATGGATTTCCATCGATTTTACTTTGAAAATGGTGTGTTGTATTTTTTTTCAGTGTTTTTTGTCTATATGTTGAACCCCTTTAAAGACCTTTGCCGTACATGTATGTCATATCTGGATGCGACTTTAAGACCAGTGACGTACATGTACGACACAAGGTCCGCCGGGTGCTGGGAGGGAATAGCGGGGGAATCGGGGCACCATGACTGCTCTTACCGGAAGCAGCCATGCCAGGTAAGGGTAGCATGGTGCAGCACCGTCCCCCTGCTGCTCCAAGCGATGCGATTGGTAAAGTCAATGAAGAATGGCACATTGCAGCGCCGAAAGCTGTAAGAAGCATTGGGGGGGTGGGGGGCGGGTGTCAGGGGGAGGTGACCAATGCTAAACCTGTCAGCTTGGGTCTCCTCCGAGGTGAGGCAGGGCTGCAATTGGCTGGAACAAAGCTCCAGCCAATGGGAGCGCTATAGCTGCACAGGAAAGGGCTGAACGTCCCTGCATGCAGCCATTCTAGCTGGTGACTGCATGCAGAGAGGTTCTGTGCCTTTCTGTGCTGCTTTTGGCTTGCTGGGACTTGTGGTGCACCACCACTACGCTTTAACACTTTCCTGCTGAAAGAAGAACATCTGGAATTGCTGCACCAATTATTATATTTTTTTTTTTTTCATTTGCAGCTTTTCCAGATCACTAAACCATCCTCTGTCCCTGTCCCTATAGAGATATATATATATATATATATATATATATATATATATATATATATAAATTTCAGTTAGTGGCATTGTAGAATTTTGCACGAACACACCATCTGCATACGTGCATTTTTCAACCACTGAGCACCGATCAGTAGTGTCCATTACTGATCGCGTCTTCTCAGTTTGCACTGCAAGTTTTTTTTTTGTGCAGAAGACTTTTTACAGTTTTTTTTCTTCTTCTAAATTTAATTTCAAATTCATAACAAGCCCCTTCACATGTGAAAACACAACATGCACACCCCTCACACATTATAAAGGTTTACACATTTCACACATCACACCCCATTAAAATAAAATGGCCCGTGCATCCCAACGAGTATACTCAGCTGAAGAGGCATACGCCATGCTTGCCTCCGATACTGAGTCTGCCAGTGAGGGAGAAGAGGATGCCACTTTCCTGTACTCCTACCTTCGTCAGGGTAGCAGTGGAAGAAGCAGCCAGAGTGAACCCTTATGGACCCCACCCCCTGACGATTATCAGCCCCAAATTCCGGATTTTGAGGGCAGGTCCAGAATACAGATGGATAGTGTGGCCTTCACTGAACTAGATTTTTTCAAAATCTTCTTCTCTGAAGATTTTGTAAATTTAATGGTGGCCCAAACCAATTTATACGCCCAACAATTTATTGATCAGCACCCTACATCGGCATATCCTAGACCACTAGGTTGGACCCCAGTAACTGCAGCAAGGATAATGAAGTTTCGGGACTCGTGCTGCATATGGGCGTTGTAAAAAACCAAATGTTAGACAATACTGGAGTTTGGACATTTTCTTCAATTTACAGTAACACCATGACCCGGAAACGATTTGAGTCAATTAGGAAACTCCTACACTACAAAGACAATGCACAGTGCCCACCCCAAAACAACCCAACATTTGACCGTCTGTTCAAGGTTAGGCCTGTCATTGTCCACTTTAACACCAAGTTTGCTGAGGTGTACAACCCAGATAAAAATGTCTGTGTAGATGAGTCTATATTACTTTTCAAAGGGAGGATTAGATTCCGGAATCACCTGCCTAGAAAAGGGCAAGGTATGACATAAAAATATACAAACTTTGTGAGAGTAGCTCCGGGTACACCTACAAGTTCCGCATTTACTAAGAGAAAAATTCCCGGATAGAACCCCCAGAATGCCCTCCCCCACCCCATCCTAGGAGTTAGTGGGAAGATCATGTGGGACATACTGTACCCACTGCTGGATAATAGATATCCTCTATGTGTTTAACTATTATAGCAGCATACCCCTATTCATGTCCCTAACTGCCAGAAGTACTGTGGCTTTTTTCACAGTGTGCCAAAATTAGAGAGGCCTCCCTAGATACCTGGTAGGGCAACACCTGAGAATGGGTGAAAGTAGGGCTCTCCTCCATGAGAACATGGTGGTTAAGTACAAGGACAAGGGGGATGTTCTTGTACTGACCACCATTCACACGAACGCCAGCTCCCCTGCTCCCGTACGAGGTACGCAAACCACTACCGCCAAACCAGTTTGTATCCTGGACTACAACAGCCACATGGGAGGGGTGGATCTTTCACATCAACTTCTGAAGCCCTACAGTGCCACACGAAAAACAAAAGTGTGGTACAAAAAGCTGGCCGTACACATTGTACAGATGGCAATGTGCAATGCGTACGTGCTATTTCAATCTGCAGGCCACACAGGAACTTTCCCTCAGTTCCAAGAAGTGGTTATCAAGGCCTTAATTTTTCAAAGTCAGGCCAGGGAGGGTCCCAGTACTTCTGAAAGTCATGGTGCCCGTGTTGTACCATGGCAGCATTTTCCAGATCATGTTCCCCAGACAGCAAGGAAGGGAAGAACCCAAATAAGATGCAGGGTGTGTTACAAAGGGGGATAAGGAAAGACACTATTTACCACTGCGATACCTGCCCTGAAAAACCTGGCCTGTGCATGCAGAAGTGTTTCAAAATCTACCACTCATCCATGGAGTATTTAATTTTAGCCATGATGTACCCTGTAGTTTTACCACCCTATATCTCTGATTTAGTCCGCATAGCTTACAGATCCACTTTTCACCAACCACTACATATTCATTTCTGTGAAACACCTGGTAGGTCAAAAGTACCCTTTCCACCTCTCAAAATGTTCATACGAGGGTGCTCTTTCCAAAATGGGGTCACTCCTTGGGGTTTTCAATTTCTGGGGACCTCGGGAATCTTTTAAATGCGACATGGCACCTAAAATCAATGTCTGCCAATTCAGGTCAGCAAAAGCCATGTTTTGCTGTTTGACTCTAGAGCTCTGCTGTGCGCTCATACATCAGTTTTTGAGCACATATGGGTTGTTGCTGCATTCGGGGGGAAATAGGTAACAAAATGTGGGGTGCATTTTGGCCCGTTTCACCTTGTGAAAATGAAAAATGTGGGTGTAAAGTAACTTTTTCCTTTTCACAGCCAAGTGTTTCCTAATTGTGTGAAACGCCTGATGGGTCAAAGTGCTCCCTACACACCTTGAAAAATTCCTTGAGGGGTTTAGTTTCCAGAAACGGGGTCACTTTTTGGGGGTTTCCCCTGTAGGGCCACCTCAGGGTATCTTCATATGCAACATAGCTCCCAATTACCATTCCAGCTAAATCCACACTCCAAAAGCCATATGGTGCTCCTTCCACTCTGAAGCCTGCTCTGCGCTTATACATCAGTTTTTAAGCACATATGGGGTGCTGCTGTATTCGGTGGGGAAATAGGTAACAAAATGTGGGGTGCATTTTGGCCTGTTACACCTTGTGAAAGTGAAAAATGTGGGTGTAAAGTAACTTTTTCTGGAAAAAAATGAAATTTTTCCTTTTTCACAGCCAAGTGTTTCCTAATTCTGTGAAACGCCTGATGGGCCAAAGTGCTCACTACACACCTTGAAATATTCCTTGAGGGGTGAAGTTTCCAGAATGGGGTCACTTTTTGGGGGTTTCCACTGTAGGGCCACCTCAGGGTATCTTTATATGCGACATAGCTCCCAATTAGTGTTGATCACGAATTTTCGAATTGCGAATTTTAATCGCGAATATCGGCCCTTCGAGAATTCACGAATATTTAGAATATAGCAAAATATATTCGCAATTGCGAATATTTGTTTTTTTTAAATGCCAGTTTATGCGAATTTTTATATGCAAATTTCCGCATAAAATTCGCATACGTTGGAATTTAAAAGATACCTTTTAAATACCAGTTTATGTGAATTTCTATGCAAATGTTATGCGAATTTTTAATATGCAAATTTTTGCATACAATTTGCATAAACATTCGCATACACTGGTACTTAAAAGATACCGTTTAAATACCAGTTTATGCGAATTTTATGCAAAAAAAATTGTATATGCGAATTTTTGCAATCAAGAAAATAATGACTGGAGATAACGAATTCGCGAATTTTCAAATATATGGCGAATATTCGCCAAATATTCGCGAAATATCGCGAATTCGAATATTGACCCTGCCGCTCATCACTACTCCCAATTACCATTCCAGCTAAATCCGCACTCCAAAAGCCATATGGTGCTCCTTCCACTCTGAAGCCTGCTGTGCGCTCATACATCAGTTTTTGAGCACACATATGGGTGTTTCTGTAAACCCCAGGTTCAGGCTAATAGATTTTGAGTTTTGTTTGGCTGTTAACCCTTCATGTGTAGCAGAAAAAATAATTAAAATTTAAAATCTGCTTAAAAAAGTGAAATTTTTAAATTTCATTCCCATTTTCCTTTAATTCTCGTGGGGCACCTAAGGGGTTAACAAAGTTTGTAACATCGGTTTTGAATAGCTTGAGGGGTGTTGTTTCTAAAATAGGGCCATTTATGGGTGGTTTCTGTTATGTAAGCCTCAGAAAATGCCTTCATAACTGAACTGGTCCTGAAAAAATTGGGTTTTGGAAATTTTCTTAAAAATGTTATGATTTGCTTCTAAACTTCTAAGCCTTCTAAGGTCCCAAACAAAATAAAATGTCATTTTCAAAATGTTAAAATTTGCTAATTTTTTAAATTTTTGGCAAATTTGGTATTTTTTTTATAAATAAAATGAAATATTTTGATTCAATTTTACCACTGTCTTGAAGTACAATATGTGACCAGAAAACAATCTCAGAATGGCCTGGACAAGTAAAAGCGTTTTAAAGTTATTACCACATAAAGTAAAACATGTCAGATTTGCTAAAAATTGGCCTGGTCCTTAAGGTGAAAAATGGCTGGGCCCTGAAGGGGTTAAATGCAGACATTGTATTTATTTGGATTTAAAGGGAATCTGTCACCAGGTTTGAGCCCTGTCAGCTAAACATATGCTGACGTTCAGGGTCTCATTAGCATGCCTAATATGGGCTCATCTAAACAAATGGTAGCGTTATTTTGTCAAAAAACAGGTTTAAATAACCTGTCAATCACACATATAAGGAGCCCAGGGAGGTCAGCGATGCAGGGTGCCGACGCAGACATCGCTGTATGTGGCCAGCACCGCCTCTATGCTCTGTCGCCTTCCCTCCCTCCTCCTGCTGTAGCGCTGGCTCGTACGCACACGGCGCGCGCACTTCACTCAAGAAGCCGATCCAAGAAGTCCGCGCGTGCACAGGCATGCACCCGTGCGGACTTCTTGGATCGGCTCTGAAGTGAAGTGCGCACGCGCCGTGTGCGCACGTGCCAGCGCTACAGCAGGAGGAGGGGAGGGAGAGGCGGCACGGAGCATTAGGAGGCGGCTGGCCACATACAGCGATGTTCGCGCCGGGCACCCTGCATCGCTGGACCTCCCCTTGGGCTCCTTATATGTGTGATTGACAGGTTAGTTAAACCTGTTTTTTGACAAAATAACGCTACCATTTGTTTAGATGAGCCCATATTAGGCATGCTAATGAGACCCTGAAGGTCAGCATATGTTTAGCTGACAGGGCTCAAACCTGGTGACAGATTCCCTTTAAATTACACAGTGTTTTAAAGAAGTATTCCCATCATGGAAAGTAATCATATCAATAGTATTTTCCATCTCTTTCTAATCGGCGGGGGTTTCACTGTTAGGAATGAGAACAAAGAGAAATATTTCAAATTTTTCAAATCAGCACCTGGATTGAATACTTTTGTATTTGCATGTAAATAGTATATTTAATTAAATTTGATATAATTTAGTATAGCCTTTGAGCTATTCAATAAAATGTATCTGTATAGCATCACCTGCTGCTGTTTTTTTATTATTCCTCAGTCCACCTCACTGAGGTGGTCATAGATGCTCACTTTAAATTGTCAATTACCAGACATATCTTCTCTTAGGAGCTGTGGCAGTTAAAGGGGAAAAAAGCCACAGCAGAAAGGACAAACCCCCCTGAGCTGTGAGGCTGAAATAAATATAGCAGAAAAATTACAGCTGTCAGTGCGGACCCCAGATTCTAAGTGGTTAGCGAGAAGCATGAGGGCTACCTCTCTCACCTAATCAGGCACCCTGCAATGTGATTGCATGGTGCCAAATTTTTTATATACACGGTGCCCAAGGTTGTGCATACCCCTATTGGGTTCTACTTTTGGCAGGGCGAATAAGTCTTATGTCAGTAATTACGGTGACTGACATAATAAACTGGAATATATAGAAGTACTCCAGTGTATTGTATGAGTGATTGGAAAATCACATGTTCAAGTCCTCTAACGGGACTTAGAAAAAAAAAGGATTTAGGGTCCATTCACACGTTAGCAAAATGGATACGGATCCATTCCACAACGTTGCGGAACGGATCCAGACCCATTCGATTACATTAGGGCCGCATCCGCACTTCCATTCCGCAAAAAAATAGGACATGTGCTATTCTTGTCCGCAGAGAGACATTTCTATTATAGTGCCAGCCATGTGCGGTCCGCAAAATGCGGAACACTCATGGCCGGGTGTCCGTGTTTTGCGGACTGCAAAACACTTGCGGAAGTGTGAATGGACCCTTATAAAGATAAAAAAGTAAGCAAAGAAGTAAGTAAAAAAATGTTTTTCCTTTTTTACATATAAATGTAAAAACAAAAACTATACATAATTGGTATCACAACATCCATAATGATAAAAATTAAAAAAAATTGCTTAAATTGGTTCATTCCATCTCCCAAAAATACAATAAAAACAACAAAACGTACTCCAAAACCAATGAAAACAATCACTTGTTTAAAAAAAGACATCATGCAGCTCCAACAATGGACAAATAAAAATGTTATAGGACTTTGTATACAGTGACACAAAAAGAAAAAAATACAAGAAAAGGAGCTTGAATAGCAAAAAAATATTACAAGCTATATAGAGAGCCCAGTGATATGCCACCATTTACTCTGACAGGAAATTCCCCTGAGGGGGGTTTCCCCTTTTTAGTTCTAGAATGGGAGATGAGTTTCAGCATGGCTACCACGAAGGGGAGAAGGTTGACACAGCCTTCTATTTCCGCATCCATCAACTGTTCTGTTGCCAGTGCCGTAGGCTGCCAATGACAGCTAATTAGTAGAGGTGTTTTATGTCAGACCTGAAACAATCTGATACTGATGACTAGTGTTGAGTGAATCTGGTTTGGATTGCTGTATCCAAACCTGATTTGTTTGGAAACTTCATCCTACCTTAAAATGTATGGGCTTCGCTGAGGTCTTTGCGAACTTGCGGCAACCTACTTAATTAACAAAGCCAAGTTCAGCTTCGGATTTTGACACTAGTTTATGCGAATAAACAAAGTGTCACCTCATAGACGCGAGATGAAGCAAGTCTCAATATGTTTGCAAAGACCTTTGTGGAGCCCATAGATTTTACGGTAGCGCAGAGGCTATATTGTTAAAGTTTTCAAACAAATCGGATTTGAATACAGCAATCCAAACCCAATTCTTTCAATACTACTGAAGACCCATATGGAGCATAGTTTATCTATATCTAAAAAGTGGGAGAGAAATCTTTTAACCACCTGTTTTCCCCAAGTCCAGCCTGGGAAGTGGGAAAAGTAGCTAACTGTTCTGTCCGAGCTGGGCTCAGGGAGAAAATGGGGCTTTAGATGCTGCTATCTCCTGAATGGTAGCAGCTAAAAAATGCAACTGGTCTTGTTTGAACTCTGACATTCCAGGCTTTCATACCAAAATTAGCCCAAAACCAGCATTAGCCCAAGCAACAGAGGAGAAATCACTGTTAGAAATCGAGTCGGGAATAATCGCGGGTAAAATCTGTTTTTACTTTCACTTTCAGCTGTATTCACAGCATCCTGATTTCTACGAGTGAGATATTCCCCTGTATTGAAGGTATTGCTATGAGATATGAGCAGTTAAAGCAGACCCAAAAATATAGAAGAAAAAATTAAAAAGTTATGACTGCTAGAACACTAAGGGGGAAAATGTTATTGGTCCTTAAGGCTAAAATGAATGGTCACTAAGGGGTTAAAAATGCAATAATGTCCCCTGAGTTGTGCGCCAACAAGATTTACTGCAGACACGCATTAAAAATCTACAATAAAACAAGTGACATTTTTGGGAGGGTTTTTCCAATTTTGACATGACTGTTAGGAGGTTAAACTGTTTACACTTTTTTCCTGCCAATGCTTGTAAAGTCCCTTCTCAGTCTCTTTTTGGCATGTTTGTGTATTCTGGTTAATTGTAGGGTAATTCTAGTGTGTAGGCGTACTGCAGTGTCTCTTTGTCTTCTATAAAGATAGCTAAGAGAATTTGCTTCCACTTTGTTTTCTTTCACTCTTTATAAACTGTTTTTTAAGATGGTCATGTAGGTGAAGCCCTTCCAGCTCTGAATGTGCTGCCATTGAAATCTATGTCCCTGATAACACCCTGCTGGACATTTGTATAAGATCCAGTACAGGAATAACTGACCTTTTAGGAATTTTCTGTCTAGACCTTGTTCATCCAAGGTTGAAGAACAATAAGAGATTAAGTATCAAATGTTGTTTGTATTATGCATTCAGACAGCTGAACCTTACGAGTACATTTCTTCTAATGCCTTTGTTTTTGTAGCTTTATCCAAGAGCAACAAGCCAATCCATACTATTATCCTTAACCCTCATGTTCACTTGATTGGAGAAGATGCTGCCTGCATTGCCTACATTCGACTCACCCAGTATATGGATAACATGGGGTTGCCGAAGACTATGCAATCTGAAGAAACCCGTGTGTGGCACCGCCGTGATGGAAAATGGCAGAATGTACACTTCCACCGTTCTGGGTCACCAACAATACCCAAGTAAGGACAAGCCAATTGCATTAGATATCCTTGAGACAGCAAAATATGTCATTCTGACCAGCTTGAGCATGATATGTGCCTCCTTGTACTACATTTTCTTTCATTTCTAGCGCTAGCATTTTTCTCCTAAAGCTGACCTAATAATGTCTGTGCCCCCACCATTTGAAACCTGTCTACTGCAGATGGTGCTGACGCTTCATGACTTCTTCCAATATATAAGACCACAAGTGGACACTTGCAGCATTTTTGAAACTTGGTGCTCGGATGATGGTTTGTTATGACCAAATTATATTTGAAGACTATTCAGTAAAAACAGGGAATGTGAAGAAAATGCGACCCTTCCTTACATATCAAGTTGACCATCTACAGTTTGCCTGTTTTCTATTCTTCTCATACTTACTTCAATGTCTTTCTCTTTCTTTATCTCTCTCTTCCTTGTAGCTAACTCTAAGCCTTCCAAGCCTTTTATTGTAAACACTCAAGACAACTGGATGGTATCTCTTAGACCAACTGCATCCTTCCTTTGTGTCCTAACCACAAGTGTTTATTTGAGCACAGAATGTCTCCATGTGTAATGCTTTTGTGTGTTGTATTTTCTATATTTTCATCATGACCACACCTTACTAAGGTCCCAACAAAGGATCATAAAGTACTTGCTTACACTGAAAACAATATGACTATTCCTTTCCTTCTACATATCTGACTACATACCTATCTGCCAGTGCTGATTAAAATCCAAACCTTTTTACTCTTTTGTTGATTAGTTCATGCTGGATTATTAGTAAATGAGAACCCAGGGCCTGATTTATCATATTCAAAATAATTAGTTGGGAACATATAAAGTATTTTATTATCAAATGCAGAAAGTACTCTTATGTCAATATGCAGTAAATACCGACATTTGTAACTGCTGTATTATGGTCAATAGGTGCAAGTTGGAATTTCTAGTATACGTATCTATTTCCCCTTTTTTTTATATATACACCGATAATTTTTGTCTAATTATTATCAAGGATATCAATAACTATGAATGGGTGATAGGTGGTTTTTGATAATAGACCAAGTAAAATTTTGCAATCAGGGTAATTTAGTGCTTTCACAAAATGATATTTTTTTTTGTGTGTCTTCGTCCAGAATTAGATTTTAGAGTGAGATTTAGATATTGTGTATTTTGTGTTGTAATGAATGTGCATTCTAATGGTTATGTTGCACAAAATAGCAAGCAATCTACTGTATGTAAGACGAGAAATAATTCTCATAGTAATTACCTAGAACTTTATACTTATCCAATGTACAATACAGCCCATACTATATTGGCCTTGTGAATGATATTGTAGGAAGATGATGACAATTTTTCTATAGAAGTGTAATTTAAGATGCCCATGTACTCTATTGGTTATGTTTTATAGTCATGTAGTAATATTCATACTGCTACATACAATTCCATTGCTTAATTTCTCTAGCGGCTGTTAACTTCAAGCATGCATGACGAGACATTTTCATCCTTTTTTTTTTCCCTCGTTGTCCACCGTATAGTCTTTTGAATTTATATTATTCCACCTTTGTGAATATCATTATTAAACCTCTTTAAAATGTTAATGTTGAATATTGGATGTATTGCTAGTATGCTAATGAGCATTTCATTTTCTACCGTATGTAATCAAAATGTGTTGAGCCATTTAAACCTGCCAATTTAATTCTGTGGAAGAAATTTTTTTTTTTTCCCCTGTACATCTAGTCTAGAAGTGGTTCCATTGTCAGCATTTAGATATAGTGCATGATGTAACGTTCTTATTTTTTACTTTTAATTCAAGTATAGCATGGTATGCGGATATAGTACCGTAGATCAACTCTGTCTTCCACAAAACCATGTGAGATTACGTTGCACCATGGTGGTTTTATTTTATCATCTTTTGTAATGTTGCAATATATTGTACCAATAAACACCATGTATATATTTCTTGCCATAAAATAACGGATATAATTAAAGTAACAATAAAATTGTGTTTTCTGTTGCAGTTGTCGTGTTTGTATTTAGTCATATTTTGCTTACTGTAAAATGTCAGATTTACTGTAGACACATGGGAAAGCAGTAAAGCATATTTTGGACCTGAACAAAATATTTTACTCAAAGGCAGCATGTTTTAATGCTCATCAATACATAAATGTGCTGCTCATTATCACAACATATCTTTATAGCAATTGAAGCTTAAAGAGGACCTGTCACCGCTCCTGACATGTCTGTTTTAACAGCTTCATGCATTCCCCGTGTAATAACAATTCTGGAGCATCTATTCTTATGTCTATGTTGTGCCATTCCTCTATTATTTCTACTAGAAGTTATTGATGAATTGCTAGCAGTCTGCAGTAAGGGTACAGAGGGTTGGTAACCAGTTGGGGGGGGCCTGCACAGTCTGAAAATGACAGCTCTGACTCCCCTCTGTACCCTTACTGAAGTATAATAGCATAACTTCTAGTAGAAATAATAGAGGAATTGCACAACATAGAGCCATAAGAATAGATGCTCCAGAATTGTTATTACACAGGGAATGCATGAAGCTGTTAAAACAGGCATGTCAGGGGTGGTAACAGGTCCTCTTTAATTTATCTGATACTGATATCTAAGTCCCTGGACATAGCTGTAGGAAAGGCTTAATGCTCGTTTAGACTGCCCAATATTGGTCAGATTATGAAGAACGAGCATTCCTACAAATGTTTGTTTCCAGTAATCTGGTTATGAGCAGGCAATTGCTGTGAAGTAGGCCTGCACAATATATCGCGAAAGCAATCGTTATCGCAATTAATCGCCATATCGCAATCGCAATTTGCTGACCCAAAAATGCTGCAATTATATTACCGTATTTTTCGCTTTATAAGACACACTTTTTTCCTCCCAAAAGTGTGTGTGTGGAGGGGGATGGTAGTGCGTCTTATAAAGCGATGGTTGACTTTCTACGTGACACTGACACTGTATCTCCGGCCGCTATGCTGCACAGCGCGGCAGCGATACATCAGTTACAGTGCGGGGGGGGAGGGGCCGGTGGAAAGTCGTTTATTGAACACTTGTTTTATATCTATTTTATTTATCTGTTCTGTGCAGCGCTATTAAGAAAATGGCAAGTTTTGTATCTTGTACTTTTGCAGTAATGTAAATATGTATTTTATTTTGAAAAACACTGTGCATTTCAGTTCTTGAGTTCAGCATAACTACATTTCACATTATCAGTCATCTGTGTGCGCTTTTACCTTGAAAATCCAAGCAGATAGACCTCTAGCACAATTCCCCTAAAATATCGCATCGCATATCGTTATCGCAATTTTTAGGGCCCTAATCGCAATCGCACAAAATTCCCATATCGTGCAGCCCTACTGGGAAGGAACGCTTCTTTCCCGATAATTGTCTGTTTTACTGCATACTAGTTATACTTACACTCAGTATTAGAACAATAGGCGTCCCCTACTGGCTGTTACTGGCAGACATATTTTATTTGCTGTAGCTTTGGATCTTTTTTTCATGTACAGTATACAGGGTATTTGGGGCTTACGTAGCTACAGCTATTATAAACATATATTATACTTTAAACTCATACGATATCACCTAAGATGTTATCTGCTTTCTTTAACTAAAAGGCCCTTTACACAGGCCAAGAATCCTAAATATAATCGCTAATGAGCGTTCATAGGAAAGCTTGTTAGCGTCTATCTGGCGTTATAAATGTACTATTAATTGAAGTACATTTAGAGTACTGTTTGTGCATACACAAAAATCGTTCTTTGCCGGCAGCAGATTTTGCTGTATGGCGATGGCATTAGCAATCTCTTCTCCCAATTCTCTGAAGGAGATCGCTGCATGTAAATACAGAGGTCTCCTCCACCAGCGAGCTGGAGATTGTCGGGAAGGAAAGCTTCCTTCCCAACAATCTGCTGCTCTTTCATCCCATTTAAAGGGACCTTACTGGTTGCACCAAGTTACATCCTAAAACTCTACTATAATTTAATGTTAATGTTGTATACTCCTGTTTGGGACATTTTTCCCATTCAGCTGAAACAGCAGGGATATTTTAACACCAATTTGTTTTGAGTTTATTCACTAGTTTCAATATTTTAACCCAGTGAGTGTGTAGAGGCATTTAACCTTTCATACTGAATGAGAAAGGCTTTGCATACAGCACCTTCTAAAGGGATTCTCCAAAGGGTGAGAGAGTATAAGCTGGCAGTCTATGCTGATATGTTGGTATTTTTAGAAACAGAAATTTAGAAATGTTAGCAAATTTTTTAAAAAGAAAAAACTAAAATTTCACATGTACATAACTATCCAGACCCTTTGCTATGAAATTTCGCTCTAGGGGCCCTCTTATTTCTCTTGATCACCAGTGAGATGTTTCTACACCTTGATTGGAGTTCACCTGTAGTAAATTTAGTTGATCGTGCCTGATTTGGAAAGACGCACCCCTGTCTTTATAAGGTCTCACAGCTGACCATGCATATTAGAGCAAAAACCAATCCATTAGGGCGAAAGAACTGCTTGTTGAGCCCTGAGACAGGATTGGGAGGAGCCGCAGATCTGGAGTGGAGTCCAAAAAAAAAATTCTGCTGCACGGAAATTTCCTAAGAGCACAGTGGCCTCCATATTTCTTAAATGGTAGAAGTTTGGAACAACCAGGACTCATATTGGTCTGAAGGTTTACCTTCCAACAAGACAATGACCCTAAGCAAACAGCCAAGGCAACAGAGGAGTGATTTAGGAACAAATCTGTGAATGTCCTTGAGTGGCCCAGCCAGAACCCTTACCTGAAAATAGCTGTCCACCGACAGTCCCCATCCAACCTGACAGAGCTTGAGAGGATCTGCAGAGGAGAATGGCAGAAAATCCCCAAATCCAGGTGTGCAAACCTTGTGGCATCATACCCAAGAATATTGGAGGCTGTAATCGCTGCCAAAGGTGCTTTAACTTAGTGACGGGTCTGACTACTTACGTAATATTTTAGTTTTTTGTTTTTCAATAAATTATCAAAGCTTTTGAAAATTCAATGGCAGAAAGAATCGGATTAATTAAAGAGGTGGTTTTGCAGCAAATGACGTTCATATTGGGAAACTCTCCAGTCTGAGTTTTTGTGTTTTTTAATTATTCACAATTTAAACTGGGGTACCACTAAAATATAACCTTTAATGATTCTATTAATATATGCTCAAATAATATCACAATTATATACACAGAAATTCTGCGTGACGTCCAGTTACTCTATAGTCTGAAGGAGAGTACCCCATCGGAAGGAAAAGGTCCCTTTACGAACCTTAGAAATAAGAGTGTCAATATGCCCCCCATAGGTGATCCTAGCTGCATTGATGCCTTTGTATTGCAAGTTTCCAAAGAGTTGGAAACTTTGACACTTCAGAAGTCTTTCTTTAATTGCACTAAGCATGAATTGAAAGCTTTGACGCTTTTAGAGCAAGACCGACAACTCACGATAAAACCCTCAGATAAAGGGAAATATTGTGCTGATGGATACTCCACAATATAAACAAATGTGTCTTGCTCTTCTAAGTGATAAGCTCACATATGAAAAAATGAGCTCAGATCCCACGTTGATGTACCAAAAGAAACTGTTGGACATACTGCGCCCGGCTAAATTGGACGGCCTTATTTCTGAGGAGGAATATGATTTTATGTATATTAAACATCCCACTGTAGCAACATTCTGTTTACCTAAGATCCATAAAGGGGTCCTCCCCCCTAAGGGCCGTCCGATTGTATCAGGGGTTAACAGTTTGTGCTGTAACATAGGCATCTACGTTGACCGGATCCTGACCCCCTTTGTGATGTCTCTTCCCTCCTATTTAAGGGATACGAGCGACCTTCTAGGTCGCATTGAAGGATTAACAGTGGAGGATGAAATGAGGCTGGCCTCAATTGACGTTGAGGCACTGTACTCATCCATACCCCATGACCTTGGCCTCAAAGCAGTTAAGACATTTCTGAATACAAGAGGGTGTCAGTGTGGGTTCCACAATAAGCTTGTACTACAATTATTGGAATTCACGTTGACATCCAATTTTTTTCTTTTTGGGGGGGTCCTCTACCACCAGCTCAGGGGCACTGCGATGGGGAGTTCATGTGCCCCATCGTATGCCAATCAGTTCCTGGGCTGGTGGGAGAGGACCCTCGTCTTCGGTGACACCCCAGTCACTCACATAGACAAAGTGGTGACTTGGGCTAGGTTCATCGATGATGTTTTTGTGATTTGGAAGGGTGGCAGAAGTGGTGATGATGAATTTGTGGTTGAACTGAACTACAATAACATCAATATTAGATTCACATCGGAGTTCAGTGAAAATGATTTACCTTTTTTGCACATCATGGTAACAAAAAGCGCTACGGGCGTCTTAAAAACGCGCACGTTTCGGAAACCTACAGCAACCAACTCATTATTAAACTGGGACAGTCACCATCCTCCCTCGTTGAAACGTGGCATTCCGGTTGGCCAGTATCTACGAATGAGGAGGAACTGCTCCACTTTCAGAGACTTTAAGGTACAGGCAAATGATTTACGAGAACGCTTTGTACAAAAGGGTTACCCGGATACAGTATTAAAAAAGGCCTTCAAAAGGGCAAGGGAGACAGAAAGAACATCTCTGCTCCATCCCGCTAAGAAAAACAGTGAGGATAAGGTGATCCGACTCATTGGCACCTATGATACGGCAGCCACTGAAGTAAGGAACATCCTTAACAAATTTTGGAGCATCCTGCAGCTGGATCAAGATATAATAAAAGTGATCTCTGTAAGACCACAGATCACGTACCGAAGAGGTCGCAACTTGCGCGATCGTTTGGTTCATAGCCATTTTGAGGATGTCCCTAAGTCAAGTGGGACTTGGCTTAAACCAGTTGCAGGATGCTTCCATTGCAGTGGATGTATTGCTTGTCCCTACATCTCGCAGTCACGTTCATTCAAGAGTGAGACCACTGGTAAAACTTATGACATTAGGGATTTTATTAGTTGTCGGTCCCGAGGGGTGATCTATAGAGCCACATGTTCTTGTGGCATTGAATATGTAGGGAAGACAATTAGAGAATTTAGGAGACGAATCGGTGAACATCTTAGTGATCTCCGACACAAGAAAGATACCCCCATTGCCAAACATGTTGAGACCACTCATGGTGGTGATTTCTCAAAAATCAGATTCCTGGGTATGGAACTGGTAAGACCGCCTAAAAGAGGTGGCGATTGGAACAGGAACCTATTACAGCGTGAAACCTGGTGGATCTATGAATTAAGAACTTCTCACCCGGTAGGATTGAATGAACAACTATGGTTTGGTTGTTTCATCTAATTGATGAGAACCATGGTCCTATTCTTTAGGACTACTGTGTAGTACTATCAGTAATGCTGGACTGATATTCCCTTTATTATTTTGATCTATTACAACCCCCACCATTGGTGGACCAGACTTGGTTCATCTCTTTTGGTATTTCTGGCTATTGTTGATGTATTTATTGTCTCACGACTGCTCCCTCTTACCTCTCTAAGTCTATATATGTTTGTCAGTGTGACCTAGTTCTCCTGCTTATAGTTTTGAACCCCTGTACCCCAGGCATGTACTTATATTTATAGGTGCATATACCGGGATATATTTATCATAACAAGCGCCATCGGTTAAGCGGTGTTTTGCTCAGCAACCTCCCGATGACTGCTTGATCAGGTGACTCTGCTGTGTCATACATGGGGCGGACCTTTTATCCTAGGTCCTTGCCTGCTATTCATAGTTGTATCGTAGTAGAGGACCTGTAGGGGCGGCACCTCTAGAGTCACGTGCCCCCCACGTTATTACTCACGTGATGTGTCACGTGGGATAGTCTGGGCGGACGCTTGGCAAACTCGGCGCTCTATTTAAATCGCACACGCCGAGCTGGCAATTGCTGCTGCCATACACGGTGAAGCCATGCCTCTCATACGCCCGACCGGACGCCTTACATGCCGCTGACCTCCTGTTTAACTACCTGGAGAAGATAAGTAGCTGGGCAATATTATATCTTTCTCTGTGACTTTAAAATACATCGGGCATCTTTGGTTGCATTAACACCATTGTTTGTGAGCTTCATATGTACCCAGTGTGTTTATATACTTCATCTTACATGGGCAACATTGCTTGCCTCTGTGTATTCAGCATTGGTACATTTTGCAATTATGTACACAGGTTATCATTGATGTACTTAATATTTATGCATTTAGCTCAATATTGATGCACCTAGCAACCTCTTTTGAAGGATTCATTGTATGGTCCCCTGATGAACCGGCGATAGCCGAGGAAACGCGTTGGGACAGATTTTGATGGGGAACACACGTCACGTACCCCATTTTAACATGTATATTTGAGCACCTTAGCCTGTTTTTTCCCTTTTCTCTTTTTCTTGATTAAACTGGGCGATCACTGTCCTGTCAAGAAGGGATTTAACAGGGCACATCTAGGCGCCCTAGTGGATCGATAGGGAGTGATAGGGTCAGAGACCCAGTGACCTGTCTCTCCGCATCCTTTCCTTTACATTCATGCACTTATTTGTATTTTGTTTGCACAGAATTGTTATGGCACAATATATTTTACCTATGACACGGAGCCGGCACTGGCTCACTGTTGATAATTGTGATATTATTTGAGCATATATTAATAGAATCATTAAAGGTTATATTTTAGTGGTACCCCAGTTTAAATTGTGTTTAGTATTGTTTACCACCCCTGGCTCTGCTCTTGACTTCAGGCCTACTTCTACACCTTCTTTTTAATTATTCACCCAAAGATTTTATTATACTAACATAATTGTGCAATACCATACTCAGATATAGATCCTGTGTGGGAACATAGTAGTAAAACATAAATGGAAAACAGATAAAACCACTTTCCACTTAGTAATCAACGCCCCAGACGAAGCATTATGGCGAAACCCGGGTCGGGCAGCACAGATTGTTCATGATACGATTTTATCCTTGTATTTTTGTGAGTATATTAAACCATTTTTGTCTGTGACAACTGGTACGTACTTCACTATCCTTGCGCCCTCCTTCCTTCGAGATCTATGGAAGTGTAAGTTGGGTGATATCTTCTGCAAGTGGTGCTCTGTTGGTGGGATTGCGGTTTGGATCAAAATCTGCTGAAGGTGAACCTACGGCTCTCGGTCCTCGCCCTCCACGGATAAAGCTCTCCTGTTGAAGTTACACAAGAGAATTCTATCTACGCATTTTGCAAGTGGAGTCTTGTGAGTATACCGCACCCATTAGGTGCAATAGGTGTTCAGAACATACTACACCAAAGTGCGTCTTGTTACTATATTTCAGGTTTCCATGCCATCTTTGAGAGGTATTGATTGTATGTGGTCCGTTTAACTGAAGAATACTATGAACATTAGAGAAAGAAAAAAAAAGAAAATAATCTTCTCTTGTAGCGCAATCCCTACTTTTATCATATCCTGAATATGAGCTGAGCGCTGCGATTGGCCAGCGCTCCAGCCCTGGGAGAAGGAGAGGCCCAGGGCAAAAGAAGATGTCTCCGCCCCAGGCAAAATTGGAGAAGCACGAGCGCCGGTACCGGGGGCTACAGAGGACGAACGGAGCGGCACCCAGGGATACTAGTAAGTGCAGGGTCATCCCTGGGTGCCGCTCTCCATGTACATACCTTTGCCTAATAAACTGTGGACCAGTGAAAGGTCCTCTTTAAACAAAAACCATAAACTCCTGCTGTTTTTACACTGGCTATTAAGCCTAATAATAGGCGCCACTTCTTGGTCTGTACATATCACTTTACTGCAGTTACCTGCTTATCTATATATAGAGGTGATATCATTACAGGCAGGATTAAAATGACAGATATGACAGGATCCACCATTCACCATAATTGTTAAAGCTTATCTATTCTTTCCTTGTACAATGGCCTCTGCACAGGTTAGGGTACTTTCACACTTACAGCAGGACAGATTCGACAGGCTGTTCACCCTGTCGGATCAATCCTGCCGCTATTTCGCCGTGCCACCGGACTGCAGCTCCGTCCCCATTAACTATAATGGGGTGGGGGCAGAGTTATGGCGCAGCGCGGCGAGAGGCCGCCAGACTAAAACTACGACATGTCCGACATTAAGTCCAGCGGCCTCCCGCCATGCTGCGCCGAAACTCTGCCCGCGCCCCCATTACAGTCAATGGGGACGGAGCGGCGGCACGGCAAAATAGCAGAAGGACAGATCCGACAGGGTGAACAGCCTGTCGGATCTATATTGCCGCAAGTGTGAAAGTACCCTTACAGAGCATGTCTAGAAAAGTCTCCCATAGAAGTCAATGAGCCAATTAGGTCTATGGACCATGTGGCGGCTGTAAAGCAATTTTCATAATGCTATGTAAATGCTGTTAGGAACAGCTCAGGCAAGATGGCCGCCCCCATAATCATACAAACACAAAAATATAACAGCACTCAGCAACTAGAGCTCTGCCCAAGATGGGAGCTGTAAGAGGACATTAGTGATATCGCATGCAAACAGTGGAGACATTGGTTTACATTTTGATCAAAAGGTAGTAAGCCCACTCACCCCGACACGGTTGTCTCCTAGAGTGGGTACTAACGCTAAATCTGACCTACTATAGGCCATGACAGCCACATAAAATCCTCCCAACGCTAAGTCCTACCTGCTATGGGCCACGACAGCCACATAAAATCCAGGGAGTGTGAGCCCAGCATGCACGCTGGGATAGACCCTACTTATCAACCCCTTCTGGTGCTGCAACAGCCTCCATTAGATCCAGGGATGCAGGTACCAACATGCATGCCGAGCCCACTGTGCACTCCTCCTGGAGCCAGATGGCTACCAGCAGGCAATGTGAGTACACATTCAGCTTTATACTCACTCTGATTGAAAACCAACATTTAGGGCAGAAACACTAGCCAGGTGTGCACGACTGAGAAGGAGGTCGCCACACCTCCAACATATACTAAGTAAAAACAAAAAGGGGGGGTTTCAGTCAGCACTCCCTGTATGCAGGTGCACGTAGGTTATGGCAATTATACATACAAACACAAAAATATAACAGCACTCAGCAACTAGAGCTCTGCCCAAGATGGGAGCTGTAAGAGGACATTAGTGATATCGCATGCAAACAGTGGAGACATTGGTTTACATTTTGATCAAAAGGTAGTAAGCCCACTCACCCCGTCACGGTTGTCTCCTAGAGTGGGTACTAACGCTAAATCTGACCTACTATAGGCCATGACAGCCACATAAAATCCTCCCAACGCTAAGTCCTACCTGCTATGGGCCACGACAGCCACATAAAATCCAGGGAGTGTGAGCCCAGCATGCACGCTGGGATAGACCCTACTTATCAACCCCTTCTGGTGCTGCAACAGCCTCCATTAGATCCAGGGACGCCCCCATAATCATGTTCAGGAAACAGAACAAATAAATCTGCAATCTATATATATAAAGGACATATATATATGTGTGTGTATGTATGTATGTTCCGAGATCACTCAAAAACGCAACCATCGATTTCAATGAAACTTGGTATACACATACCTTGCTACCTAGAAAGAAATCTTGTGGGGGTCATACGTCCCTACACAGCAGCTGCATGGAGTTTGTATGCTCCAACTGTTTTTGCTACACACATATTGCTCTGTAACTCAAAAACTCATTGATCAATTTTTACTAAACTTGGTACACATATCACTTACTATCTGGGAAAGAATACTGTAGAGGTAACAAGCCGGTACACAATGAGGTACAAAGTACAGATGGCTCTCTGATGACACAAACTGGTATGCGGTGCCACCCCAAAATAATCGGATAAAAGTGAATATAAAGACAAAGATTACGGGCACGCAACTATATGTCTCTGCAATTAGCTTTTTAATAGTCTAAAAATGGTATAAAAAATCAATATACATGATACATAAATTGGAGCTTCAATATTATAAATAAATGAAATCCCACGTGGGTGTAGCGATGATAATCAATCTGAATATCCAGCTTCTTATGGGTGGCTGAAAAATCGCAAAGATGGTATGTTAATTATACCCACATATATAAAGAGATTCACCAAATCGAACCCATATATTAGATGGTTTACTGAATGGGTTCAAACTGATATGCTGGGTGATTCACTGAATATATTTGAACTTGCATAAAGTCTGACATATAATAGAAACAACTGCAAATGATCAGTCCGTATATGGGTGCAGATATAAACACAAATACAGCTCTCTCAATTACCAGAAAAACTCATAATTGTAGTTAAACACATTATGGTAATAAAGCGCGTGACCGCAAGTTTGAAGTTAGTGTCAACCAACGTTGCGTATACCGCAAGTTTAGAAAGTGGTGTCGGCCAACGTTATGTTACCGTTACCGCAGGTAGGAGAGGTAGTGTCAATTAACGTTGCGTTATTGCAGGCTTGAAAAAGATGTCAATGTTGCCAATCATTTACTGAGGCACAAATGCGGCGTGATGTTAGATTCACTGTTATATTAGACCGGTGTAATTCACACAGAGGAATCTTGCAGCATAAAAGATCGCTGGTGTGCACATAAGTATGTCACATGGGTGTACATCACAGAAGGTGTTACATAAATATACACGGTTTTACTGTGTCTTCACCGCACGTAAGCGGCTGTGCTGTTCCTCAGTGACTCCGGTCGGCAGTAAGTTGAAAAAGCTTAACGTAGCAAACGTTGTAGCAAGCGGCGTCTTCTCCTGACGATTCAGCAGCGCGTACCTGTGGCGTCCCACGTGATATGCGCTGACATGCAGTGGCGGCTATTAACAAAGAAAAGCGCTTTTCTGGATGTGGTTAAATAATAGTAAAAAGTCTCTCTCAGTCTGCCAATGCCATACGCGTTTCAGGACCACGGATCCCTTCTTCAGTGGCTTTATTTTTTATATGTAATCGATGTATGGTTTATATAGCCCCACTAGCCATGCCATTGGTGAATCACTTGATCATCAGGACTTACCCTGGGTTCAGACCTGAGCGTTTCTGAGACACGCGTCTTCCGCGCGTTTTTGTCGCGCATTTTACGCGCGTTTGTGTGATTGACTGCAGTGTTGGCTTCTCTCCAAACTGTGCCTAGCACCTGGGGTTTGGCCTTTACAGCATGTTGCAAATTCATAAACGCGCGTTCGAACGTCAAAAACGCGCAAAATACAAGCGTTGCGCGTTCTCATTGAAGTCTATGGGCCAAAACGCGCGACAAACGCCCCAAAAAAAGCTCAAGTACTTGTTTATGCGTCGGGCGTTTTTCAGTGTGTTCGAGCCCATACCTAAAACAATTGGCCAAAAAATAAAAAAAACTATGCCTCTCAGACTAAAACATGATTTTTTTTGTTTCAAAAATGCTTTTTAGAGTTAAATGTAAAAAAAAATCCTAAAAAGTAGACATATTGGGTATCTCCACGTCCATAAGAATCTGCTCTATAAAAATATCACATGACCTAACCCCTCAAGTAAACACTGTAGAAAAAATTAAATAAAAACTTTGTCAAAAAGCCATTTTTTTGTCACCTTACATCACAAAAAGTGTAATAGCAATACCCAACCTGAGACAATTGCCTAAAAACTGAAAAATATGTGGCTCTCAGACTATGGAGACACTAAAACATGTTTTTTTTGTTTCAAAAAGGATATTATTGTGTAAAACCAAAATAAATAAAAAAAACGTTGTAAAAAAAGCCATTTTTTTGTCAACTTACATCAGAAAAAGTGTAATAGCAAGCGATCAAAAAGTCATATGCACCCCAAGATAGTACCATTCAAACCGCCATTTCATCCTGCAAAAAATGAGCCCCTACATAGGACAATCACCCAAAAAAAAAAAAAATATGGCTCTCAAACTGTGAAGACACTAAAACATGTTTTTTTTGTTTCAAAAAGGATATTATTGTGTAAAACCAAAATAAATAAAAAAAGGTATTCATATTATGTATCGCCGCGTCCGTCACAACCTGCTCTGAAAAAATAACACATGACCTAACCCTTCAGTTGAACCCAGCAAAAAATAATAATAATAAATGCGGTGTCAAAAGCCATTTTTGTCACCTTACATCACAAAAAGTGTAATAGCAAGCGACTAAAATGTCATATGTACCCCAAGATATGGCCAATCAAACCGCCATCTCATCCTGCAAAAAATGAGCCCCTACATAAGACAGTCGCCCAAAAAATAAAAAATAAACTATGGCTTTCAGAATGTGGAGACACTAAAAAATAATTAAAAAAAAAAATGATTTATTATGTAAAACTGAAACAAAAAACCCCAAAAAATAGTCCTATTTGGTATTGTCGCGTCCTTAACAACCTTCTCTATAGAAATAGCACACAATCTAACCTGTCAGTTCAACGATGTAAATAACAAAAAATACAAAACGGTCCCAAAACAGCTATTTTTTTTGCAAATTTTCCATTTTAATCCATTTTTCCAGTAACAAAGCAAGGGTTAACAGCCAAACAAAACTCAATATTTATTGCCCTGATTCTCTTGTTTGCAAAAACACCCCATATGTGGTCGTAAACTGCTGTATGGCCAAACGGCAGGGCACAGAAGGAAGGGAACGCCATATGGTTTTTGGAAGGCAGATTTTGCTGGACTGGTTTTTTGACACTATGTCCTATTTGAAGCCCCCCTGATGCACCCCTACAGTAAAAACTCCAAAAAAGTGACCCAATTTTGGAAACTACGGGATAAGGTGTCAGTTTTGTTGGTACTATTTTAGGGTAAATATGATTTTTGGTTGCTCTATATTACACTTTTTTTGAGACAAGGTAACAAAAAATTGAAATTCTGAAATTTCATCTTCATTTGCCAATAACTCTTGTGGAACACCTAAAGGGTTAACAAAGTTTGTAAAACTGGTTTTGAATACCTTGAGGGGTGTAGTTTCTTAGATGAAGTCACTTTTATGGAGTTTCTACTCTAGTGGTGCATCGGGGGGCTACAAATGGGACATGGTGTCAAAAAACCAGTCTAGCAAAATCTGCCTTCCAAAAACCATATGGCGTTTCTTTCCTTCTGCGCCCTGCCGTTTGGCCATACAGCAGTTTACGACCACATATGGGGTGTTCGTGCAAAGTACAGAATCGGGGAAATAAATATTAAGTTTTGTTTGGCTGTTAACCCTTGCTTTGTTACTGGAAAAAAATGGATTAAAATGGAAAACTTTCAAAAAAATCGAAATTCTGAAATTTTATCTCCATTTGCCATTAACTCTTGTAGAAAACCTAAAGGGTTAATGACGTTTGTAAAATCAGTTTTTAATACCTTAACGGGTGTAGTTTCTAGAATGGGGTCATTTTTGGGTGGTTTCTATTATGTAAGCCTCACAAAGTGACTTCAGACCTGAACTGGTCCCTAAAAAGTGGGTTTTTGAAAATTTCTGAAAAATTTCAAGATTTGCTTCTAAACTTCTAAGCCTTGTAACATCCCCAAAAAATGAAATGACATTCCCAAAATAATCGATACATGAGGTAGACATATGGGGAATGTAAATCAATAACTTTTTTTGGCGGTATTACTATGTATTATAGAAGTAGAGAAATTGAAACTTGGAAAATTGCAAATTTTTCTACATTTTTGGTAAATTTGGTATTTTTTTTATAAATAAAAATGACATTTTTTGACTTCATTTTACCACTGTCATGAAGTACAATATGTGATAAAAAAAACAATCTCAGAATGGCCTGGATAAGAAAAAGTGTTTTAATGTTATCACCACATAAATTGACACTGGTCAGATTTTGAAAAAATGGCCTGGTCCTTAATGTGAAATAGGGCCGTATACTTTAGGGGTTAAAGGGGCAGGGTGCTTGTGGAGGTCACTGTTAAAGGGGCGTTCAGGGGGTACTGTTAAGGGGGCAGGCTGCTGTGGAGGTCACTATTAAAGGGGTGGACACTGGATGTTACTGTTAAGGGGGCAGGGGCCATTCTTAAAGGGGCCCCTGAGGAGATCACTGTCAAGGAAGTGGGGTTCTGTGAAACTTACTGTTAAAGGGGCGGGCTGCTGTGAATGTCAAAGTTAAGGGGATGGACTGATGTGGAGGTTCCATTTTAAAGTGGGGGGTCAGTGTTAAGGGGTGGGAGACTGTGGAGTTCACTGTTAAGGGGCGGGGTGCTGTAGAGGTCACTGTTATGGGGGATACTGTCGATATCTTTTAACGACATACACAAACATTAAATGAAATATACCTGTGCGAAGCCAGGTGCTTCTGCTAGTCAGAAAATAGGAGATTATTTTTGGTGACACATTTCTTTTAAGGCAGTATCATCTGTTGGCAACACATAATACTTTTCAAAAGTTTGGCTGCACCTCTTCATTCAAATTTTTTTTTTCTCCTACATTAGAGATTCATATTGAAGATATGAAAATGATGAACACAAATCAAAATAAATGGGTATTTCTATTACCATAAATATCGTGTTATATTCATCATCAATAATTACCTAATTTAATGTAAATTTCACATGGTTACCCGTTCTGTAGTTCTAACCCTGGGTTCAGACCTGAGCGTTCGAACGCGCTGTAAAACGCGAAAATGTGAACCAGTCCCATAGGGAAGCATTGGTTTGCATGTGTTGAGCGTTTTACAGCGCGTTCGAACGCGCTGTAAAATGCGCAAGTGTGAACTTAGGGTAAACGTAGTTTTCTTCCTCTGCTACCCACTGTGTTTCGTCATAAATTACCATGGCATCGACCTGTAGTTCTGAGCCTTTGTTAGGTTGAGCATGCGAAGTGTGTTGCTATCAATTCTCTAGCTAAATGTCTTATGAAACAAAGGGACTGTTGGTGTGCTGCTGATTACTGAAAAGAGGGACATGACTGGGCTGTATATCAGGCAGCCATCAACTCTCATGAACAAGCACAAACTCACAGCAGGAAAGCTAGGGATTGTGGGGATTGTAGTTGTTTTTTGAGAGAAGATCAGGCGCCATGATACTCTGTGTTGCAGGCTCACACAGGAGCTAGACAATTTGATTGCAAGGTAAATTGAAGCTCTGGTTAGCTTGCAGACTTTTTTTTTTATTATTTTTTTTTGCAGACAGTTTTTCTAAAATTACCCCTTTAAGTGGTATAAACAAAAAGGTGTTAAACCAGAATGTTTTATAATTTCGATTCTTCAAAGTAGCCCCCTTTTGCTTTGGTGACAGCTTTGCACCCTATTGCTATTCTCGCAATTACCTTCGCTTTGAATTGTCTTCAGTAAGGCCCATTTCACACGGGCGAGTTTTCCGGGCGCAATGCGTGATGTGCGTGCATTGCACCCGCACTTCTATCTTTATTCAGCAGGACCTGCGCTGACATTCCACGCTCACCATGATTACATCATCAAAGGTCCTTTTGCAGGTCCTGAAAGAAGAAGAAAGAAGACGATGCCCAGCTGCACAATCATGTGGATGAGGTGAGTTAATTTTTTAACCCAATCCACAAGTAAGCATTCTCTGTTAAGAATGCAATAATTTTCCTTATAACCATGTTATAAGAGAAAATAATAAAATCTACAGAATACCGAACCCAAATCTGAACTTTTGTGAAGAAGTCCGGGTTCAGGTCTGGGTACCAAACATTCCGATTTTTCTCACACGCATGCAAAACGCATTGCACTCGCCTCAGAAAAATTGCGCGATTTCCTGCAATGCACCCGCATCCTATCCAGCCCTCACACGCGACGCCTGTGTGAAAGAGGCCTGAGGGCTCATTCCCACGGCCGTGGTTGGTCCCGTGCTGCGGAGATTTAATTACTATGTATAAATATATCAGGGGTCAATACAAAGATCTCTCCCATCATCTATTTATCCCCAGGACTGTGACAAGGGAACATCTTCTGCGTCTGGAGGAAAGACGGTTTGTACAGAAACATAAAAGAGGATTCTTTACGGTAAGAGTAAAAAATTTTATGCGACATGGCACCTAAAATCCGTGTCTGCCAATGAATGCCTGTGAGCAAAATCTATATTTAGCTGTTTGCCTGCTGTGAGACCATACAGCAGGCTATTAGCACATATGTGGTGTTTCCTGAATGCGGAGAAAATGGGGAAAACATACTGGGGTGCCTTTTCTCCTTTAACCCCTTTTGGGGGAAAAATTGGGGTCTGCTGAAAAGTACCCTTTCTACCACTTAAAATGTTCGTACAGGGGTGCTTCTTCCAAAATGGGGTCACTTGGAGTTTTTAATTCCTGGGGACCTTAGGAATCTTTTTAATGTGACATAGCACCTAAAATCCATGTCTGTTTATTCAAGCCTGCAAAAACCATATTTTGCCATTTACCTCTAGAGCCCTGCTGTGCACCCATACTGCAGGCTACAAGCACATATGGGATGTTTCCTGAATGGGGAGAAAATGGTGAACACATACTGGGGTGCATTTTCTCCTTTAACCCCTTGTGAAAAATCGGGGTCGGCTAGTAATTTTTCATTTTCACAAATGTGTGCTTTGAAATGCTTTAACAAGTGAGAGGTACATACCTTATGGGAATAAAAGTTTAGGAACCAATGTGGATAATAAAAACTGTAAAGAAAGCAATAACTGACAAAAAGAAAGCATTTAAATCACTAAAACAGGGGGGTAGCAAGGAAGCACCGAAAAACTATAAGGAAAAAAATAGAATATGTAAAAAAACAAATAAAAGCGGCCAAACTAGAGACCGAGAGATTAATTGCCAAAGAGAGCAAAACTAACCCTAAAATGTTCAATTATAAAAATGGTAAAAAGTATAAATCTGAAGGTGTCGGCCCTTTACAGAGTGATGAGGGGGGAGTTGTAGAGAGTGATGAGGAGAAAGCAAAGCTATTAAATATTTTTTTGTCCACTGTATTCACTGAAGAAAATAACCTGTCAGATGAAAAGCAGAATGTAAAAGTAAATTACCTATTAAAAGTTCCCTGTCTGACCCAGGAAGAAGTACAGCGGCGTCTTTAAAAGATTAAAATAGACAAATCGCCAGGACCAGATGGCATACACCCCCATATCCTGAGAGAATTATGTAATGTCATAGCCAGAACCTTATTTCTGATATTTAAGGACCCTATACAGACAGGGACTGCTCCACAGGATTGGCTCATAGCAAATGTGGTGCCAATATTCAAAAAGTGTCTAAAAACAGAGCTCGGAAACTATAGGCCAGTAAGTTTAACATCCGTCGTGGGTAAACTGTTTGAAGGTTTTATAAGAGATGCTATCTTGGAGCACCTCAATGAAAATAAGCAAATTATGCCATATCAGCATGGCTTCATGAGGGATCGGTCATGTCAAACTAATTTAATCAGTTTCTATGAGGAGGTAAGTTCTAGAGTTGACAGCGGCGAATCAATGGATGTATATCTGGGCTTCTCCAAAGCATTTGACACTGTACCACATAAAAGGTTAGTATATAATATGAGAATGCTCAGACTGGAAGAAAATGTCTGTATGTGGGTAAGTAACTGGCTCAGTAATAGAAAACAGAGGGTGTTTATTAATGGTACACACTCAGATTGGGTCACTGTCACTAGTGGAGTACTTCAGGTGTCAGTACTGGGCCCTATCCTCTTTAATATGTTTATTAATGATCTTGTAGAAGGCTTGCACAGTAAAATATAAATGTTTGCAGATGACACTAAATTGTGTAAAGTAATTAACACTGAAGAGGACAGTTTTCTGCTACAGATGGATTTGGATAGATTGGAGGCTTGGGCAGAGAAGTGGCAGATGGGGTTAAAAAAAAAATAGACAAATGTAAGGTTATGCACATGGGAAGAAATAATGCAAGTCACCCGTACATACTAAATAGTAAAACACTGGGTAACACTGACATGGAAAAGGACCTAGGAATTTTAGTGAACAGCAAACTAAGCTGTAAAAACCAGTGTCAGGCAGCTGCTGCCAAGGCCAATAAGATAATGGGTTTGCATCAAAAGGGGCATAGATGCCCGTGATGAGAACATAGTCCTACCACTTTACAAATCACTGGTCAGACCACACATGGAGTACTGTGGAGTCTGGGCTCCTGTATACAAGGCAGACATAGCAGAGCTGGAGAGGGTTCAGAGGAGGGCAACTAAAGTAATAACTGAAATGAGGGAACTACAATACCCTGAAAGATTATCAAAATTAGGGTTAATAACTTTAGAAAAAAGACGACGGGCGGGAGATTTAATGACTATGTATAAATATATCAGGGGACAACCTCTGCGTCTGGAGGAAGATTTGTACACAAACATAGAAGGGGATTCTTTACAGTAAGAGCATTGAGACTATGAAACTCTCTGCCTGAGGAGGTGGTGATGGTGAGTTCACTAAAAGAGTTCAAGAGGGGCCTGGATGTATTGCTGGAGTGAAATTACATTACAGGTTATAGCTACTAGAGATGGGTCGTTGATCCAGGGAGTTATCTGATTGGAGTCGGTAAGGAATTTCCCAACTCCAAGTGAAATAAGTGAGGAAAATTGGCTTCTACCTTACAGTGGGTTTTTTGCCTTCCTCTGGATCAACTTGCAGGATAACAGGCCAAACGGGATGGACAAATGTCTTTTTTCGTCCTTATATACTATGTTACAATGTAAGTGTTTCTGCCTTCTGTGAGACACAAGTTTGCTGAAAAGTACCCTATTTACCACTTAAAATGTTCATACGGGGTGCTCTTTCCAAAATGGGGTCACTTCATTTTTTTTTTTTATTTCTGGGGACCTCAATCTTTTAAATGCGATATGTCACCTAAAATCCATGTCTGTTTATTCAAACCTGCAAAAATCATATTTTGCACTTTGCCTCTAAAGCCCTTCTTTGTGCCCATACATAATTTTAGTGAAATTTTGAAATTTCATTCCCAATTTCCTTTAATTCTCGCGGAGCACCTAAAGGGTTAACAAAGTTTGAAAAATCAGTTTTGAATATCTTGAGGGGTGTCGTTTCTAAAATGGGGTGATTTATGGTGGGTATAATATAAGCCCCAGAAAGTGACTTCATAACTGAACTGGTACTGAAAAAATTTGTGTTTTGGAAATTTTCTTAAAAATTTTAAGATTTGCGTCTAAACTTTTAAGCCTTCTAACGTCCCAAAAAAATTAAATGTCATTTTCAAAAGTATCCAAACATGAATGCAATAGCATTGGAATGAATGAAAAAAATTGCATATTTCCTATGAAGCCTATTACAGGCAAGGCATGAAGCAGGAGCGGGCGCCATCTTTAGAGACAGGACACAGGACGTACGGGTACGTCCTGTGTCCTTAAGAGGTTAAGGTGAAAAATGTCTGGGTCCTGAAGGGGTTAAAGTAATTTAGAAAATTTCTTATATTACCATTTTTGACAAAATAAAGTTCACATGCCTAGGTTGAGACAATCCTATTTTATTTCTTTCAGACATACAGTCATGGCCGTAAATGTTGGCACCCCTGAAATTTTTCAAGAGAATTAAGTATTTCTCACAGAAAAGTATTGCAGTAACACATGTTTTGCTATACACATGTTTATTCCCTTTGTGTGTATTGGAACAAAAGTAAAAAAGGGAGGATAAAAAGCAAATTGAACATAATGTCACCCCAAACTCCAAAAATGGGCTGGCCAAAACTTTGGCACCCTTAACTTAATATTAGGTTGCACGCCCTTTGGAAAAAATAACTGAAATCAGTCGCTTCCTATAACCATCAATAAGCTTCTTACACCTCTCACCCGGAATTTTGGAGCACTCTTCCTTTGCAAACTGCTCCAGGTCTCTCTTATTGGAAGGGCGCCTTTTCCCAACAGCAATTTTAAGATCTCTGCACAGGTGTTCAATGGGATTTAGATCTGGACTCATTGCTGGGCACCAGAACTCTCCAGCGCTTTGTTGCCATCCATTTCTGGGTGCTTTTTTACATATGTTTGGGGTCATTGTTCTGCTGGAAGAACCAAGATCTCAGACACAAACCCAGCTTTCTGACACTGGGCTCTACAGTGTGACCCAAGATCAGGTGGTAATCCTCAGATTTCATGATGCCTTGGACACATTCAATTTAGAACGAAAATCCCAGCAACATTCAGTTTCTTCAATGCTTCTTTATTTAGTATAGAAAAATGGGTATACAATAAGCCCCTCATGGGACGCGTTTCGGCTAACTTCAGCCTTCCTCAACCATATCACCCAACAATAGCTCCTGTGCAATTTATACATGATAGCCTATCAAATTCTAGTGACATCATGAGTGAATTGACCAATCCTGGACATTCAATCTAATCAAGGTGTGTTCATTGTTTTCTGTGTACCACTTCTCTTTTATTTCAATCGTTTTTTTCGTTTTTCATTTTTCCTTTTTCATCACTATCGTGTGATTGGTGTCTATAGAGAAAATGTACATAGAACTATGAACACATAAAAATTAACCATCTAAAATATAACATCATTATCAAAAAGGGTACATCAGAATGCCCGCAATTCATATTCTCTGTTTAAACCTTTTGGATATAGTGTATCCAATGTGTGGATCCAATACGCCTCTTTTTTTCTCAACAGAGTTTTTATATCACCCCCCCTCCTTGGGGGATATATCCGTTCAATCACCTGGTATCTTAACTGTGAAATGGAGTGTTTATATTGTTTGAAATGTGCCGGGACAGGTAACAGGAGATTTTCTTTCCGTATAGTCGATTTGTGTTTACAAATTCGATCCTTTACCGTCTGCATAGTCTCTCCCACATAGAGCAAACCGCAAGGGCATTTGATCAAATAAATGACGTTACAACTGTCGCAAGTATGATATCCCTTGATCTGGAACTGTTTGCCTGTGTGGGGATGGTGAAAGACGGATCCCTTGAGGACATTTGTGCATTGTGCACAGTGAAGACAAGGGAAAGTGCCTGATCTCTGAGGTTTAAGTAAGCTCTGTGCAGGCGTTTTTCTCAGGCTTCCAATGTCCGCATGCACTAATTGGTCTCGGAAATTCGTGTTGCGTTTGTTGCACACTAAAGGTGGATTTTGAAATTCCTTCACCATAGGGTATGAGCGAGCCAAATAATGCCAGTGCTTACGGATAATGGAATCAAAACACTGATTAAACGGGTGATATTTATGTACAAATGCTATACGCTCTTCATTAGATTCCTTTTTCTTGTTAGTCTGAGTGTGTGTCATTGTCCTGGCCTCCTCTAATAACTTTTTAGGGTATCCTCTCTGGATAAATCTAGATGTCATTTCATCCAGTCTTTTCTGCTGGATCTCAGGATCCATCACTAATCTTGTGACTCGCATAAACTGCGATTTTGGTATTGCCCGCTTAGTTGCTGGGGGTGTGAACTGTCATAGTGGAGAAGACTATTCCTATCACTGGTTTTCCTGTAGATATCTGTATAGAGGAAACCTCTCTCATGTTTTTTCACCATTGTATCCAGAAAGGCCACTGAGTCTTGGCTATAGGTACAGGTAAATTTCAATTCCTCCCATACACTATTGAGATGTTCTATGAAATGGAGGAGGGACTCGAGTGGCCCCGCCCATACGCAAAACACGTCATCAATAAAACGCTTCCAAACTAATGCACAATTTCGAAAGTGCTCATGTGTGTACACAAACTGTCTCTCAAAGGATGACATATACGTATTTGCGTAGGGCGGGGCCACATTCGAGCCCATCGCGGTGCCCCGCCTCTGTCCAAAGAAATCGTCCCCAAACAGAAAATAATTTTCTGTCAGGATCAATCTTAAGGTTTCCAATAGGAATTTCTGCTGGTCCTCAGTATATTGACTGGACTGCAACAGCACCGCAACTGCATCAATACCCTTTGAGTGCTCAATGGACGTATAAAGGCTGACAACATCCACTGTTACCAGCCAACTCTCTGAGGGGACAGTACCTAATTCATTGATGGTTTCCAAGAAATGTGCTGTGTCCAGCAGAAAGGAATCCGCATTTTTAACCAATGGGGTCAATGCCTTTTCAAGCATAATTGCCAGAGGTGAAAATACTGAATTTACTGAGGCCACAATTGGTCTTCCCGGGGATTCACCAGCGTCTTATGCACTTTTGGAAGTACATAAAATACTGGGGTCTCCGGGAAGAATTCACCAAGAATTCTTGCAATTTGTTATCAATAATACCCCGTTCTGCATAATCATTCACCATGATCTGTATTTTAGTTTTTATATTAAATACCGGATTGTAACTCAATCTCTGATATGTATCAGTATCTGACAATTGGCGTTCAACCTCTCTGGTATATGCACTTTTGTCCATTATCACAATAGAGCCGCCTTTGTCGGCAGGTTTTACTATTAGGGACTCGTCTTTCATCAAGTTCTCTATTGCTGTGCGTTCCGTGTAAGAGATGTTTTGTTTAATCCTCAATGTCCCTTTCTTGATGTCATCAAATGTTTTATTTGTATCTCTCATCACCAGTTCAATGAATGTCTCTACCGGGTGATAGACTTTAGGGGGATTGAAGTTACTTTTCAGGCGTAGTCCAAAATCAGTCAATTTAATCATATCTCTACTCCCTTCCTCATTTCTTACCATTAAATGTTCCATTTGTGTCTGGTCTCTAGTTGAAAAGTGCGCTTTCAAACGCACCTTCCGATACAATTGTTGCAAACATATGTCCATATGAAATGTATCAAACATAGTGGTCGGGCTATATGTCAGTCCCTTTTCCAGTGTCCGCATCACTGTTGTGTCAATCAATTTAGATGACAAGTTGATAATCATGGAGGTGTTCTTACCTGGGATCGCGTTAGCACCGTCTGTGCCATCTGTCTCATCCCGGTGTCTCCGGTGTTTTCGGCCTGCACGGCGTTTCCTCGTGGAGGACGCCGTCTCTGCCCGCGCCCCCGAAAAGGGCGCGTATCTCTGAAACTGCTGCCTCGCTCCCGAGCTTGACGTATACTGACCTCCCGATCTGAAGCCGCCTCTGTAGCCATAGCGGGATCTCTGCTGTGAGGATTCTTGCCATCGATACACTCGATTCAGTAGATAGTCCTCACTATCTCGAAGACACATTCAAGGCACCTAGTGCCAGAGGCAGAAAAACAACCCCAAAACATCAATGAACCTCCACCATATCTCACTGTAGGTACTGTGGTATTTTCTTTGTAGGCCTCATTCTGTTTTCGGTAAACAGTAGAATGATGTGCTTTACCAAAAAGCTCTATCTTGGTCTCATCTGTCCACAAGACGTTTTCCCAGAAGAATTTTGGCTTACTCAAGTACATTTTGCCAAATGTAGTCTTGCTTTTTTATGTCTCTGTGTCAGCAGTGGGGTCCTCCTGGGTCTCCTGCCATAGCGTTTCATTTCATTTAAATGTCGACGGATAGTTTGCGCTGACACTGATGCTCCCTGAGCCTGCAGGACAGCTTGAATATCTTTGGAACTTGTTGGGGCTGCTTATCCACCATCCAGACTATGCTGCAATGAGACCTTTCATCAATTTTTCTCTTCCGTCCACGCCCAGGGAGATTAGCTACAGTACCATGGGTTGCAAACTTCTTGATAATGTTGCGCACTGAGGACAAAGGCAAATCTAGATCTCTGGAGATGGACTTGTAACCTTGAGATTGCTGATATTTTTCCACAATTTTGGTTCTCAAGTCCTCAGACAGTTCTCTTCTCCTCTTTCTGTTGTCCATACTTAGTGTGGCGCACACAGACACACAATGCAAAGACTTGCAAGTGAACTTCTCTCCTTTTTATCTGCTTTCAGGTGTGATTTTTATATTGCCTACACCTGTTACTTGCCCCAGGTGAGTTTAAAGGAGCATCACATGCTTGAAACAATCTTATTTATCCACAATTTTGAAAGGGTGCCAATAATTTTGTCCAGACCATTTTTGAAGTTTAGTGTGACATTATGTCCAATTTCCTTTTTTCCTCCCTTTTTTTGGTTTTGTTCCAATACACACAAAGGGAATTAACATGTGTATAGCAAAACATGTGTTACTGTAATACTTTTCTATGAGAAATACTTAATTTTCTTGAAAAATTTCAGGGATGCCAACATTTACGGCCGTGACTGTAGGTGCAGTTCATATATCAGAAAAGTAAAAGAGAGCAATAACAAACGTGTGAAAAACACATGGGGTTCAGCTTGCCTTCCAAAACATAAATAATTCTGAGCTTCTATTGCCAACCAATCTAGCATAGCCATCCAAACTTCATGCTTGACCGTTTGAACAGGCCTCCAATGATAACTAGGATAGCAGTTAAGTCATCTACAAATAGCTTTTTTTCCAGTCAAATGCCCTGTATCAGAGCAGAGTTGCCTTATTTTTCTTTTGTTTGTTTTTTACCTTGGGGGTCTTCTGGGTCACTGGCCTACAATACTCCTCATGCATACTAGGTACTTTCCATTATGAGAAAGATTAGGCACCAGACGATGCATATATCTTTCCCTGAATCCCAGAGAAGCATATTAGGCATCCTCTCTCTTCCTTGCAAGCTCTCTTTTAAATTACAAGAACTTAGCTAGGCTACATGCACACGACAGTGAAAAAAAACGTCCGTTAAAAACGGACACAGTCAGTTTTTCATGGCCATTTTGCATCAGTGTGTGCATCCATTTTCTGTCCGTGTGTCCGTTTTTAATGTCCGTTTTGCATCAGTTTTTCATGTCCGTTAAAAACGGACATGAAAAATTGATGAATTTGATTGGCAGTTATTTCTAGACCCACCTTTCTGAGAACACCCACAGGATGTAGGCCCCCAGCTAAAATAATGTCCCCCATAGTGTAGGAATTTTTTATTTTATTTTTTTGCTGCCCCCAGCTTTAATAATGCCCCCATGTAGGCCCCCATCTAAAATAATTTCCCCCATAGGGTAGGAATTTTCTTATTACTGTCCCCAGCTTTAATAATGCACACTATTTTGGCCCCAGCTAAAATAATGTCTCCCACAGTGTAAATAATATTTTTATAGTGCCCCCAGCTTTAATAATGCCCCCATGTAGGTCCCCACCTTAAATAATGCCCCCATCTAAATTAATTTCCCCCATGGTTTAAATAATGCCCCCATCATGGCCCATCGCTGTTTTTGTTTTGTTGATTTTACAAAACAAAAAAAACAACCCTCACCTTATCCACTTGCTTGCGCTGCAGCAGTCTCTTCTATCTTCACTGAACTTGACCTGTGATATGCGCGATGACGTCACTGCGCGCTCCCACGTGGTTACGTCACCACGCACATCGCAGGTCCTTCGGCAGGTCCTGCTTAATGAAGAGAGAAGAGACTGGAGCACCGCGAGCAAGTGGATGAGGTGAGTTTTTTTTTTGTTTTTGACTGCATGGCACTATGGGAGCAATATTTAAAACCATGGGGGACATTTTTTTTAACCTGTGTACCCATTTTTAACGGCCGTTAGACGGGTGCACTCCTGTCAATCGGCCGTTAAAAACGTTCCTATTGATTTCAATTGGTTCCGCACGGCCGTTGAAATGGCCAAAAATAGGACATGTCCTATTTTTGGACGGACGCTATTCACTGGCCGTTTAAAGAAGAACGGCCATGTGAATAGCCCCATAGACTTTCACTGGTTTTAAAATGGCCGTGTGACGGCCGTTACTTAGACGGCCGTCACACGGCCATTTTTCACTGTCGTGTGCATGACGCCTTAGAATCCATATTTTGGAAAATTCTGCAGAATTCCGAATTGATAGAATTTTTCCCGACGATTGGGCCATTTTATATCATGCACTAGAATGACATACCATATTTTTCGCTTTATAAGACGCACATGATGATAAGACGCACCCCAGGTTTAAGAGGAGGAAAATAAGAAAAAAATATTCTTTATCAGATCCTCAGATCAGACCCCCATAAATATCAGGGCATCAGATCAGGCCCCCATATCAGGACAACATATCTGACCCCCTTATCAGGATATCACATCAGCCCTCCATGACAGAACCCCATCAAACCTCAGATCGGCCCACAATGTCAGACCCCCCATCAGACCTCAGATCAGCCCACATTGTCAGACCCCCATCAGACCTCAGATCAGCCCACATTGTCAGACCCCCATCAGACCTCAGATCAGCCCACATTGCGCGCACTACGTCCTGATGCTGTACTTCGGTCAGAACAGTGAAGCGCTTGTGGTGCTTCGCTCTCAACTCCCGCACCTAATTCATACTAGTGAGTGCTTAGAAGCGCTCTCTAGTATTCGCTTTATGAGATGCACGTCCATTTTTACCCCACTATTGGGGGAAAAAAGTTCATCTTATAAAGCAAAACATATGGTGCATCACCTATATATAAATAACACACAATTAACCAATCACAATAGGTGATTGTTGAAGGTTATCTACTCCCTCCTGACCTCTACAAATTTCACAGAGCATGCCTAGAAATCTATCTAATAGAAGTCATTGAGGTCCCCTACTGTCCATTCTGTCTATGGCTCATGGTGGGTGCTGTAAAGCATATCTCTAAATACCTTTAAGGATCTTTAACGTCTTCTACCCGAGTTTTCGCCCTCCTGCCTAGGCCAGTTTTTTGCCAGTCTGACATGTGGTAATAACTTTGGAACTCTTTTACTTATCCAAACCATTCTGAGATTTTCTCGTGACACATTGTACTTCATGACAGTGGTAAATTTGAGTCAATAAATTTCACCTTTATTTATGAAAAAAAAAATTCAAAATTTGCCAAAAATTTTGAAAAATTCACAATTTTCTACATTTCAATTTCTCTAGTTTTAAGACAAATAGTAATGCCTCATAAAATTGTTATCAGTCATCATTTCCCATATGTCTACTTTATGTTCGCATCATTTTGTAAATGTCATTTTATTTTATTAGGACGTTAGAATGCTTAAAATTTTAGAAGCCATTTTTAAAATTTTAAAGAAAATTTCCCAAACCAAGTGATTTTGAGTGGCTTACATAATGGAAACCACCCATAAATGACCCTAGTTTAGAAACTACACCCCAAAAATTATTCAAAACATGTTACAAACTTTATTAACCGTTTAGGTGTTCCACAAAAGTTAAAGGAAAATGGAGATGGAATTTCAAAATTTACATAAATACCTCATATGTGGTAGTAAACTGCTGTAGGGGCACATGGTAGTGGTCAGAAGGAAAGATGTGACATATGGTTTTTGGAGGCAGATTTTGCTAGAATGGTTTTTGGGCAACATTTTGTATTTAAAGAGACCCTGACGTACAGTGGAAACCCTCAAAAAGTGACCCCATTTTGGAAACCACACCACTCAAAGAATTTATTAAGGTGTGTCTGAGCACTTTGACCTCATAAGCGTTTTAAGGAATTTAGAAACACTTGGCTGTGAAAATGAAAAGTTTAATTTCTTCCAATAAAATGTTGCTTTAGCTCCAAATTTTAACAAGGGGTAACAGGAGAAAAAGCACCCCATAATTTGTTACCTATTTTCTCCTGAATACGGCAATACCCCATATGTGGTGGTGAACTGCTGTAGAGGCACATGGCAGGACTCGGAAGGGATAGAGTGCCATATGGCTTTTCATGGATTGGTTTACGGGTGCCATTGGTTTTTATTTTGTGAGTGATTGTCTTATGTGGGGGTTCGTTTTTTGTGGGATGAGGTGATGTTTCCATTGGTACAATTTTGGGGAATATAGGACTTTTTGATCACTCGATATTACGCATTTTGTAAGGCAAGGTGACAAAAAATGACTGTTCTGGCACAGTTTTTATTTATTTATTTGTACAACGCTAACCTGACAGGGCATATCATGTGATATTTTTATAGAGCAGGTTGTTGCAGATGCAATAGTACCTCAAAAGCATTTTTGACAAGAAAAATATCTTGTTTTTGTATTGCCATTTTCTGAGAGCCATATTTTTTTTATTTTTCTGGCATGTAGAGCATGTCCTATTCTTGTCCATTTTGTGGACAAGGATAGGCATTATTATAATGTATCCCCCCAAAAAACGGATCCGCAAAACAAACGGATGCCATACGGACGTTTTTTTTTTTCTGTAGATCCACAATTTGCAGACCGCAAACACATACATTCGTGTGCATGTAGCCTAAGAAATATTAATTCCATAAGTATTCCTTCATAATTTTCATGTCTCCTATATCAATCTACAAAAAAAAGTACTGAAAAGGTCCAAACCTTTGACTGGTGCTGTATATTTTGCATGTCAGAGACATATGGTTCACAGTTCAGCTGTTAGAACAACGTACTAATTGAATTTTTGTTAGAATATTATAGATAGAGATTAGGAAACTTTTAACGAGAGAAGGGTTATTTAAATTCACCCCTTTAGGTATTTAATTTGAAAAAAACTCCACATACAGGTTATTGAACAAGGAAATGTTTAACATCGGTTGTGCATTTTGTTTTATTTAGAAATGGTGGCCGAAAAAAATCGAGAATTGGGTTATATGTCCACTTAAGTATGTACAATTAGTCAGTGCAATGAGGGCTAAACAAAGGTTTAGAGAAAAAGATTCACAATGTATTTTGTGGTAACCTTGACAAAAAAATGAAGATTTAGTTAAGTTATATCACAAATATATAAATCACACCGGGTTGCATATGATTGTAAACTGGGCAAAAGTAATGCTGGCTACATACCTTTATTACAGAGTTTCCCTGATTCATCTCTTCTCCAACATCGTCTGTCAGGGGAGCTCTAGATAAATATTAGACTGTCTGCCGAACCTGTCGTTCTCTGCAGGTTTGGCTGACAACACGCTAATGAGTATGGAGGCTTTAAAAGGTAATTAAGGAGATGTTTTGTTTTTTTTATAAGATATTTAGTAAGTATCAAGATATTGTACGTCAACGCCAACCAAGGTGGTACAAACCTTTGTAATACTTATGTTTTAGTACATAACCTAATAGGTTATTTAATATAGGATCACAGGACACGGCTAAATGTAATACCATAGGTGTAAGCTAATGGGAGCTGATCTTCAGCATGTGTGGTGAGAATGTAAAAAACTTCAGACATACTGGAATGATATCTTTGAGATAAAGTTGGTGTTTGGTTGAGATCCAAAAGATGGATTTCTGTGTGCAATATTAGGTGATCTGCACAGTTCAAAAGTAATGGTTATTTATAAAAGTGTTTTAGCCAGATTATTAATTAATAATAAGTAGGAAATGGGCAACTAAAGATGGGAATGGTTAAAGAAAGTATACGCTGACAAGTAAAAGGATAACAATGTTTTAAGCTTTTGACTTTCAGGCTCCATATATCTACTACAGCTTTGAATGTGAGACTACCATCATTTTATAGACAATCATCTTGACTATCTCATACATAAATTGGACTTGCAACTATTTAGCATATGATTAGTTATGCAGATTCTTGTCATGTAACTGCATTGTTACTGTTTTGCTCCTGGTGGTGGAACAATCTTTTTCTTCTTGTATACTGCAAATTTCAACCTGTTCTCCTATTCCCCAATAGCTCAGGGTGTAATTGAGTTGGTTCCCATATGAAAGGTCACTGGTTCAAATCCAGGAGCAGCGATTGAAAAGATTTACCAAGAAAAAAGAAAAAGCATCATCCAGCTCATTGATAGCAGTATCTCGGCCAAGAAAATTGCCAAACTGCATCATATGAATGCCATGACAGTTGGAATACGAAATTAAGTCCATCCATCTATTCCAAAGCCCAGAGGTGGACATCCAGGCAAAATATCGGCGTCAACAAGTCTGTTCATAACCAGGTCTTTCAGTTCTGGCGCGAAAAACACGGCAGAGGAGGTGGCTCGTATGCTTTGTAACAGTGAGATCACAGATGTCCATGCAAGCCCTTTGCGACACACATTACACAAGAGTGGAATGGTGGCCAGAAAAAAGGTGAAGAAGCCTCGACTGTAATATCATCATAAGAAGCGTTGGCTCGACTTTGCAAAAAAGTATGAACAATGGGCAGTAGGAGATTGGAAATGGGTGATTTGGAGCGATTAGATGAAAGTTGATAGACTGGGATCTGATGGGTGCAAATGGGTCTGGGGAAAAAAACAAGGAGAAAGAGGGCTAATGGATTGAGACATTGAAGGAACTGTCAAGTTCTGTGAGTAAGCACGGGTGGATTGGCCATAGACCTTACAGGGAAATTTTCCGGTGGGCCGATACCCAGGGGGTCGCCTGGGCCCTCCTCATGGCCAGCCAGTGGAAGTTTTTTGGGATGTATTTTGTGCTGCTGGGGCAGTATTTTGTGATGGATTGTGGTATTTGGCACTGTTGGGGTGGTATAATGTGCCACAGTATGGTATTGCTGGCTCTGCCTTCCATCAATTTGGACCCAAATACAAAATGGGGCCACTTTTAGTATTTTTTCCTGGGCCACTTTAAGTTCCCAGTCTGCCCTTGGGAGGGAGCCTGATGATATGGGGTCCCTATGATGTCATGGTTTGGTAGGAAGCACTTATTGCAAACCTTTATTCTCCTGAAATTTCTTTATGCCATTCAGACGGCACCTATTGATGTCACTGCATCCTTTTTCCTGAAAACCAAAATAATTTTCTCGCTTTTTTTTTTGGAAAGCAACTAAGCCAATATTTGCACATTCTGTTTTTGTCCGTGCAAAGGTATTTGGTGGCTTTGGACTCCCTGATATCCTAGTATGGTAGGGCCACACAACTAGGTTTGCTGGTATAGTTATTATCTTCCTAACAGCCTAAACTAGGCATTAAGATTGCAAAATCCAACCTCAGCTTACCTGATTTAGCTAAGCTATGGATTCATAAACCAGCCAATATGGGACTGCCATTCTCTCACCCACTTGCTCTTTTAATTAGTAGATCCCTTACTCAGATCCGGGACTCAGGTCTATTGTGGTAGACGCCATCTCCATTTATGTGTCACGATGTAAGGGGAGGGGAGGAACACCAGATGACAACAGAAGGAAAAAGACAAGGAACTAGACCTCAAGGCTAGGGAAAGGGAAACGGTCACCACCTATGGAAACCCTAAACCTAGCCCTGACTCCTGTCAGAATGAATAGACCCTGAAGGTGGGAATATTCATACACCGGAAACCTAGGCCCTCGTAACCTTGAACAGCCCTAGTAGTGACAGGGTCTGAGACTACTGGTTCCTTCCCAGATGAACGAACCAACGCCTCCCTGAGACCAGTAAACAACGAGCAAATGGGAACAACAAAATACAAAGGGAAGAACACTTATCATCAATAGAAAATAAATGAGCAGGAACTCAGAAGAGGACAATACACCAGCTCTTCCAACTACAGGGAGAGAATATCAACCACATTGTGTGAAGTGTGAGTCCAGACTACATAGAGGAGCAGTAATGACCACAAGCTACACCTGACACAAGGGGTGTGGTCATTACCAACAACAACACTGCAACATGTGAAAACAGAGAGGCTGTCAGATAACCTCACGTGCAGCCAGTCTCTCAGAGCTTTCAATCTCTGCCACGGGAGGGACTGTGACATTATGCCTGCCAATCTCATTCCATATGTTTTGCACCCTGGGTACCAGGATGATATGGGAATCTGGCCCACGCTTTCATCTACACTTACGGGCGACCTCTTGAAGGACCAGTCTCTCCCTTCCATAGAATAGAAGCAGGGTGAGAACGCCGAAAGCGCACAGAGACGGCCTGCACTTTCTGCAGCAGCTCTGATATATCGGGGTAATTTTTCAGGAACCTCTGCACCACCAAATTTAGCACATGCACCAGGCAAGGGATGTGCATCAAACCAGTTAGCCCCAGAGCTGCTACAAGATTTCGCCCGTTATCAAACACCACTAGACCAGGCTTGAGGCTCAGCAGCACCAACCATTCATCGGTCTGTTGGTTCATGTCCGTCCACAGCTCCTGCGTGGTGTGGTGTGGGTCCCCCCCCCCCCCAAACAGATGAGTTTCAAAACAGACTGCTGTTGTTTCCTCCTGGCTGTTCTGAAGTTGGTGGTGACGGTGTTACGCTGACTGGATAAGAAGGCGGTAGAGGAGGAAGCGGAGTAGGAGGAGGAGGCAACAAAAGGCAAAGAGAAACGTCCTGCAATCCTCGGTGGCGGAAGGACATGTGCCAAACTGCTATCCGGCTCAGGCCCAGCCGCCACTGCATTTACCCAGTGTGCAGTTAGGGAGATATAACGTGCCTGCCCGTGCTTACTGGTCCATGTATCGGTAGTTATGTGGACGTTGCCACAGATGGCGATGTGCAGTGCACTGATTTTATCGGCCTCTTGGTTGTGCAGGGCAGGGATGGCTCGTCTGGAAAAGTAGTGGCGGATGGGAACCACGTACCTTGGGACAGCCACCGCCATAAGGTTTTTAAAAGTCTCTATCTTCACCAGATCGAATTACAGCATTTCAAAGGCCAGGAATTTTAAAATGCTGGTATTCAGGGCCAAGGATCACGGGTGGGTAGGGGGGTACTTCCTCTTTCTCTCCAGTGTTTGGGGGATGGACAGCTGAATGCTTCCATCGAACAGTGTGGACATGCTGGGTGACAGTGGTGATGTTGCTGCCATATCCTCTGTTTGCAGGGTGACAGGTGCCACTGTCACTCCAGAGGGGGAAGAGGCAGAGAAAAGGCAGCAGAAGGAGCCTAAGATCTTTTCGTGGTTTTTGAGGGGTGTACTCCACTGCAGCTCATGCTTTGCATTTAGATGCCTGGTCATTCAGGTGGTGCTCAGGTTTAGAACATTTATGCCTCACTTCAGGCTCTGATTGCACACCGTGCAAACCATTTGCGTCTTGTTGTCAGTGCCGTGGGCAGTAGCAGGCGTACTGGCTAGGGGATGGCCACTCTGCTTTTGCACCCTGCTTCCTTAATTGCTGTGCGGCTGGCGCTGTGTGACCAACACCTCTTCCTCCGAACTGCACACGTCACTCGCATGACCTTGATTCCATGTGGGGTCTAGGACCTCATCATCCTCCGCATCATCTTCCACCCACTCCTCCCCCCTGCCCTCCTTGCCAGTCTGCACACTGCAAAAAGCCGCAGCAGTTGGCACATGTGTTTTGTCATCATCAGAGACATGCTGCGTTGGTCCTCCCATGTCCACATCCTGAAAGATAAGTGATTGGGCATCAATGCACTCAATCTCTTCCACTTTTGGGGCAGGGCTACCTGGATGGCTGACAGAAATCCTGCCAGCAGAGTCATCAAAAGCATAAGAGACTGCTGCATGACTTGGGGCTCAGACTGCTTGCCTGATTTGCAACAGGGGAAGGTGAAAGACAGATGCCCATGGGCTGCAGGTGCCAACTCTGCGCTTTCAGCAGGGGACCGGGTGGGAGACAATGTGAAGAAACTGGAGGCACTGTCAGCCACCTAATCTACTACCGCCTCTACTTGTTCTGGCCTCTCCATTCGTACACCGGTATTCGGGCCTACAAAATAGCGCTGAACGTTCTGTCGCCTATGTGCAACTTAGGAAGGTGTTTCATTTGGGCATGTAGTTTGCACAGATCGACCACGTCCTCTCCCTGCAACAGGAGCTCCACCAACACCAGCAGCACCACAACCAGTGCCACGTCCCTTATTTGATGCTCTCCTTATTCTTTGAGGTCACCCACCGAACTACCGGATGGATTAACTATATTTATTTCCCTGTCATGTATGCAGTGCAGGTGTACCTCAGACAAACCATGGGTATATGTTACCCACCAAACTAACAGATGGATTAACTAGATTTATTTCCCTGTCACGTATGCAGTGCAGGTGTACCTCAGACAAACAATGGGTATATGTCACCCACCAAACTAACAGATGGATTAACTAGATTTATTTCCCTGTCACGTATGCAGTGCAGGTGTACCTCAGACAAACAATGGGTATACAGGTGAAACTCGAAAAATTATAATATCGTACAAAGTTCTTTTATTTCATTAATGCAACTTAAAAGGTGAAACTAATATATGAGATAGACTCATTACATGCAAAGTTAGATATTCCAAGCCTTTATTTGTTATAATTTGGATGATTATGGCTTAAAGCTCATGAAACCCCAAAGTCACAATTTTGAGGTACCCTTTGATTAGGGGGTATGGATTAATTAGCTGACTAGAGTGTGACACTTTGAGCCTAGAATATTGAACCTTTTCACAAAATTCTAATTTTAAGCTGCATTAATGCAATTCCTCTTAATTTCCATTACTGAAATAAATGGACTGTTGCACGATATTCTAATTTTTTGAGTTTCACCTGTATGTCCCCCACGAACTAACAGATGGATTAACTAGATTTATTTCCTTGTCACGTATGCAGTGCAGGTGTACCTCAGACAAACAATGGGTATATGTCACCCACCAAACTAACAAATGGATAAACAACAGCTTAATCAGGTCTATATGACAAGCATGACAAGCACGAGTCAGGAAAAATATATTTTTTTAACCCGAGTTTACACTTTTCTGGTTTGGCAAACAATTGGTTCTCCCTTAGTATTTGCAGTACAGATCTCCAGTGTCTGACATGAGAAGAAGACCAATCAGCAAAAAATACCAGTATATCATCTAAATAGACAATGACAAATATACCAATAATTTCCCTAAAAAAATTGATTTATCAAGTTTTGATAAATCTGTGGGAGCATTACACAACCCAAAAGGCATAACTAGGCATTTATAATGCCCCATAACATAGTTTGTAAGGCTGAAAAAAGACATCTGTCCATCCAGTTCAGCCTGTTATCCTGCAAGTTGATCCAGAGGAAGGCAAAAAACTGTGAGGTAGAAAACAATTTTCCTCATTTCATGGGAAAAAATTCCTTACTGACTCCAGTCAGGCAATCAGAATAACTCCTTAGATCAACGACCCTTCTCCAGAATTCTAGTAACTGTAACCTGTAATATTATTACATTTTAGAAATATATCCAGGCCCCTCTTGAACTCTTTTTAGTAAGTTCACCTTCACCACCTCCTCAGGCAGAGAGTTTCATAGTCTCACTACTCTTACCGTAAAGAATCCTCTTCTGTTTAGGTAGAAACTCTCTTTCCTCTAGGCACAGAGGATATCCCCTCATCACAGTCACTTAGGAGTGTTAAATGCAGTCTACCACTTATACCCCTTACAAATTACGACTGTAAGCCCATAAATCTAATTTAGAGAACTATTTGGCTGCGGAGATCTGATTAAATAATTCAAAGATGAATGGAAGAGGGTATTGATTCTTAGCTGTGATCTTATTTAATTTGCAATAACCAATACAAGGCCTAAAACCACTATTTTTGTTCTCAACAAAGTAAAACCCTGCCCCACTGAGGAGAGAGGAGGTTTGTGTCCCTTACTAAGGCATTCCTGAATACAGTCCTTCATGGCCTACCTTTCGGGCCAGAAAGGTTATAAATCCACCCCTTAGGAAATTTAGCATCAAGAAGAATCTTAATGGGACAATTGTATTGTCTATGGGTAGGGAAGTATCTCACTACTAGATTCTGAAAATATATCAGAAAAATCCTATTGGTCCATCTAGTTCAGCCTGCTATCCTGCAAGTTGATCCAGAGGAAGACAAAAAAAAACACATACATAGCTATACAAGATTCAATACATCTGGAGCTTTACTTGAGGAGGTCCTGTTTTTATTACAGCCAACTCCATGGACTGATTATTAAGGACAAAAAAATAAATTTGCTCTGAATGCATAGCTCCAACTACTAAGGTTAAAGGCAGGGTATTCAGTTTTACAGGACCCTGAGACAAAGGAGTACTATCCATTGCACTAATCTTAACTGGAGTGGCAAGCTGCAATAATGGGATGGATTTTTTGAAACCTGAAAATCCCAAAATTAGCCGCTGACCCACAATCAACAAAAGCTATACCTATAGCCATATTTTCAGAATAAGAAATAGAAGCAGGTAACTTGGTAGCTTTCTTGGAATGAATGGTGAATGGCTGCCTATGGGGTCTTCACGAGAACCACCTAGATGTTGAACTTTTACTGGCTTGGAACAAATTTTTTGAATTTGGCCAGCATCTCTACAGTAAAAACACAGTCCCCGCCTTCTCCAGAAACATCTCCGCTTTTGGGCTGACATTGTAAAGGAGTACAGGTGAAGAAAAGAGATGTCCAGCACTGCAGGATTTTGTGCATAATCTTGATTTCTTTATTTTGATAGTGGCAAGACAGGTACAAAAACACACCTCATGCGGTAAAAGTTGAGCCGTTTCGGACCATAAGGTCCTTAGTCATAACAGCAAGTGAGACTGCCGGGTAGGTCTATATATATGAAATATGTCCTAAAGTACCCCCTTCTTAATTAGAACAGGGAGGAACGAACTTAGCTTCAAAGACCTACACCTGGGTACTTCACTTGCTGGTAGTACAAGAAGTACAAAACCAACTGTGTAGCTCTAACATAAATACTGATAGCTATGTATCTGAATCGACATTTCATATATGTCTACTTCAATACATCAATGATAATATTATTTTACCAGAAAGTACAAAAATCATATAAACATAAACAGAATGTTAAAACCAATAGTACTAAAAAAACAATGGCTGAAAAAAACGTAGCAAATTAATTCTTATTTAGTTGTACATATACATAAGCTCCTTACGTAAATTTAACCCCTTAGGGATTCTGGTATTAAGTCTTATGATCCAATATGCTTGCCGTAATAAAATTGTTTTTGTAAAGGAGTAGGCTGCAAAGAAGCAAACTTATCACACTCTCTTAGACATCTATTATGTCTGATAGCCAGGGTCAAAGCTTCCTCTAAAGACACAGGCTGTAAATAATTAACAAGAAGAACCTTCCAACACTCAGATATGCCTTGACGGAAAAGACTATGAAGGGCTGGCTCATCCCAATGGGAAGTTTTGGACTATTTCTTAAATTGAGAACAGTAATTTTCACCAGAATGATTAACCTGACAGAGAGAGTGCGGATTTACTTCAGCCACAGCCCTGTGATCAGATTCTTCATATAGCAAACCCAAAGCTGCAAAAACTGCCGCTACATTCGGATCCAGAGAGAAGGCTCAAGCTGTTGAAGAGACATAACACATCCCTCTCGTTGCTGCTCAGTTTTTGACGAATGAGGCCTCAAACACAAATACAGCATGCAACTGGACAGAGGGGCGGCTGAGGAGGTAGTGTTTCTGGATTTTGCAAAGGCTTTTGATACTGTCCCTCACAGATGTTTAATAGGTAAAATAAGGTCTATAGGCTTGGAAAGTATAGTTTGTAATTGAATTGAAAACTGTCCGAAGGACCGTGTCCAAAGAGTTGTGGTCAATGATTCCTATTCAGAATGGTCACGGGTTATAAGTGGTGTACCCAGGGCCGGACTGAGTATGAAAACCAGCCCTGGAAAAAATGATATACCAGCTACATAGCACTGAGTAATTATACCAGCACAACATCATTTTATTTATAGATGAGACAGTTATAAAAGCACACAAGGATCTTATGCATAAAGAGTAAAAAAGCTGTAAACGTAATCAAGAGTAGACCATTTATTGCTTTGGTGATTAGACTATATTTAGAACTTTGAACTTTGACTATATTTAGAACCCTACAATAGCCTGGTCTCGGGAGGGGCACTTCCCCGGGCAATAGGAGATCATGGGGCCCCTGTGTCCCCGCCCACCCTCAAACCACACCCACACACAGCCCCAACCATATATCATGCCCATACCTCTTACATCTAGTGACGTCTCCTTTGATGTAGATGTTTTCTTTCTTCATCTTTTCCATTCAGACCAGATCACCATGATGATTTCTTTCAGGTATCTCTCATCTCTGCAGAGTTTGACAGACAGACCGACATCTTAGTTTCCTACCCCCATCAGACCCCCACTCAGACCTCAGATCAGCCAAAAGATCCCCACTCAAACCCCTGACGCTGTACACACTCAGGACAGTGAAGCGCCGGCCAGGGATGGTAAGGGGCCGGCCGTGCGGCGGCGGAAAAGAGGCAAGGAGCACTGGGCGGCTGGGCCCTGGGCACTAGTACAGGCAGCAGGGGCCAGGGCTGCGACCCCTGTATGTACGCCCCTCTTAAAGCGGCCCCAGGGCCGGCGGCCTCCCGGGAAAATTCCCGGTATCCCGGTAGGCCATTCCGGCCCTGCACACCCCAAGGTTCAGTGCTGGGTTCCCTATTATTTAATTTATTTATTAATTATATCGAGGACGGGATTAACACCACCATTTCTATTTTTGCAGATGACACTAAGCTATGTAGTACTGTGCAGTCTATGGAAGATGTCCATAAACTACAAGCTGACTTGGACACTCTGAGTGATTGGACATCAACTTGGCAAATGAGGTTCAATGTGGATAATGTAAAGTTATGCATCTTGGTAGTAATAATCTCTGTGCATCTTCTAAAGCTATCAGGATATTGTCATGTATTAAGCGTGGGATGGACTCGCAGTGCAGGGATATAATATTACCACTTTATAAAGCCTTGGGGCAGCCTCCATCTGGAATATGTAATTTAGTTCTGGGTACCAGTCCATAGAAAAGACACTCTGCAGCTGGACAAAGTACAGAGGAGAGCGACTAACCTGATAAGAGGCATGGAGGGTCTTATTTTTGAAGAAAAATTAAATTTATTTAGTCTTGAGAAGAGATGTCTAAGGGGAAACATGATTAACCTATACAAATATATAAATGGGCCATACAAAAAATACGGTGAAAAGCTGTTCCATGTAAAATGCCCTCAAAAGAAAGAAGAAAAAGGTCCGTTTCCAGAAGCATCAAAGCTTCTTTACTGTAAGAACTGTGAATCTGTAGAATAGACTATCTCCGGACGTGGTCACAACATGGACAATGGATAGTTTTAAAAAGGTTTTAGATGAATTATTGAAAGTAAATTACATTAATGCTTATGAAAATGTGTAGAAATCTGAGTCTTACTTCCTTCTGGGATTTGCATCCCCACCTATCCCTTGGTTGAACTTGATGGACTTATGTTGTTTTTCCACCATTGTAACTATGTAACTCTCCTGAAACGTGACAAATTACTATCATTGGAAAATTTTTCAGCAAGGTTAAGATTGGGTTCAGCTGGATCTGAAGTGGTACCCACAGTAGCCTTTTGTCCTAACATAATCTCATAATATTGACGTCTTATAGCCAGATCCTGGGCAAGCTGCATTACACCCTACATTTGATCCACAAGGCCATGAATCTGCTCCATGCTTTTTTGGATCTGTGATTATGTTAGGGAGACTGCAGTCACCATCTAGATCCCCCCTGCCAAAATGACCCCAAAACTGCAAAACAGCCTTCCAAAGCCACTTTAGTTTGTAAAACCCCCTTTAAAGCCTCTGAAACAGTATTTGTTTGATGGGAGATTTTTGCATAATAATAAAATATTAATAGTTCACGTCTGCTGTAAAAAATAGACTGAGCATATACCCATTCTCCATATCACCATGACAGCATGAAAGAACAACCCAACAGGGCCAAGACAGGAGCCGCTATTTTTAGTTCAATGAAAGTAATTAAGGATTCCTATTTATTGCCTGGCTTCTATCAGGAGCAAGCTGCAGCTGCTTCCTTTGTGTGTAGAAAAGGAACAATCGCCATTCCTCCTTTCACTGATAGTCAGCTGTGGTCACTATTGCAGAGCATGGAGCAGCTCATCACTTTATTCGTGCTGACAGTTCTTCATATATTATTAGGGTTGACACCTGGCTGATATCTTGCTGTTCTGCCAAGTAAATGTGGAATTGTATGCCAAAATGCATTGATTTAGCAGGAATAGAAATGAAGATCTGGAGAGCAATCCATATTTTCATATTCTCTGCACTCCATATAAATAAATTGTGTAAACATATAAATATTAATTATAATTTACTGTGGAAGTCACAGCAAGAATAATGAGGTACAGACTGGTTCCAACTAAATGTAACCCCTTAAGGACATGGCCCTATTTCACCTTAAGGACCAGGCCATTTTTTCAAAATCTGACCAGTGTCACTTTATGTGGTGATAACTTTAAAACGCTTTTTCTTATCCAGGCCATTCTGAGATTGTTTTTTCATCACAAATTGTACTTCATGACAGTGGTAAAATGAAGACGAAAAATTTCATTTTTATTTATAAAAAAATACCAAATTTACCAAAAATTTTGAAAAATTTGCAATTTTCCAAGTTTCAATTTCTCTACTTCTTTAATACACAGTAATACCGCCAAAAAATGTTATTGATTTACATTCCCCATATGTCTACTTCATGTATCGATCATTTTAGGAATGCCATTTCATTTTTTAGGGACTTACAAGGCCTAGAAGTTAAGAAGCAAATCTTGAAATTTTTCAGAAATTTTCAAAAACCCACTTTTTAGGGACCAGTTCAGGCCTGAAGTCACTTTGTGAGGCTTACATAATAGAAACCACCCATAAATGACCCCATTCTAGAAACTACACCCCTCAAGGTATTCAAAACTGATTTTACAAACTTCATTAACCCTTTAGGTTTTCCACAAGAGTTAATCGCAAATGGAGATAAAATTTCAGAATTTTGATTTTTTTTTTTTGAAAATTTTCCATTTTAATCCATTTTTTCCAGTAACAAAACAAGGGGTAACAGTCAAACAAAACTCAATATTTATTGCCCCGATTCTGTAGTTTACAGAAACACCCAATATGTGGTTGTAAACTGCTGCATGGCCAAACGGCAGGGCGCATAAGAAAAGGAACGCCATATGGTTTTTGGAAGGCGATTTTGCTAGACTGGATTTTTGACACCATGTCCCATTTGAAGCCCCCCCGATGCACCGCTAGAGTAGAAACTCCATAAAAGTGACTCCGTCTAAGAAACTACACCACACAAGGTATTCAAAACCGATTTTACAAACTTTGTTAACCCTTTAGGTGTTCCACAAGAGTTATTGGCAAATGGAGATGACATTTCAGAATTTCTATTTTTTGTTTCCTTTCCTCAAAAAAAGTGTAATATAGAGCAACCAAAAATCATATTTACCCTAAAATAATACAAACAAAACTGCCACCTTATTCCGTAGTTTCGAAAATGCGGTCACTTTTTTGGAGTTTCTACTAGGGGTGCATCAGGGGGGCTTCAAATGGGACATAGTGTCAAAATAACCAGTCCAGCAAAATCTGTCTTCCAAAAACCAAATGGCGTTCCCTTCCTTCCACGCCCTGCCGTTTGGCCATACCGCAGTTTACGGCCACATATGGGGTGTTTCTGCAAACTACAGAATCAGGGCAATAAATATAGAGTTTTGTTTGGCTGTTAACCATTGCTTTGTTACTGGAAAAATTGATTTAAATTGGGACAGTTTTGTATTTTTTGCTATTTAAATCGTTGAACTGACAGGTTAGATTGTGTGCTATTTCTATAGAACAGGTTGTTACGGACGTGACAATACCAAATATGACTACTTTTTGAGGGGTTTTGTTTTACATAATATCAGTTTTACATAATAAAGCATTTTTGAAAAAAATGATTTTTTAGTGTCTCCCCATTCTGATAGCCATAGTTTATTTTATATTTGGGCGACTGTCGGTTTTTTGGGCGACTGTCTTATGTAGAGCCTCATTTTGTGCAGGGTGAGATGTCGGTTTGATTGGCACTATCTTGGCTGCATATGACATTTCGGTTGCTTGCTATTACACTTTTTGTGATGTAAGGTGACAAAAATGGTATTTGACACCGTATTTATTATTTATTTTTTTTGCTGTGTTTTTTACCTGAGGGGTTAGGTTATGTGTCATTTTTATAGAGCAGGTTGTGACGGACGCAGCGATAGTTAATATGTATACTTTTTATTTATTTAAGTTTTACACAATAATTTTTTTTTATTTTTTGGGGCGATTGTCCTATGTAGGGGCTCATTTATTGGATTTTTGCGGCATATGACTTTTTGATCGCTTGCTATTACACTTTTTGTGATGTAAAAATGGCTTTTTTGACAACATTTTTATTTTTTATGTTCACGGTGTTCACCTGAGGGGTTAGGTCATGTTATATTTTTATAGAGCAGGTCCTTACGGATGCGGAGATACATAATATGCATACCTTTTTTTATTTATTTATGTTTTACACAATAATATCTTTTTTGAAACAAAAAAAAACATGTTTTAGTGTCTCCATAGTCTGAGAGCCATATTTTTTTCAATTTTTAGGCGATTGTCTCAGGTTGGTGTGGGGATTTGCTCAGGTAGACAGGTTAGCGGACGCAGTATAGAGGCAAGGACCCAGGTAGTAACTCAAACTTCAGTGTTTTATTTACACTCAGAAAAAAAACATAACAGTCCTTGTGCTTGTTCACACAGCCAAACAAAACAGAGTTCACCTGAAGTCCTAGGTGTTGCTTCACACCTGCCTGAGAGCTCAGCAACCCCAAAGTTCAATGGCAGGCTTCCAGGCGGCCTGCACGCCTGTTTGCAGTCTTAGTGTTCAGCCCAGAGGACTCCACAACTTCAATGTCAGGATGGAAGATAATCCACACACCTGACAGTGCTGCCTGAGCTTTATAGCCCAGCCAAAACCCGGCCTGGAACATGGGGAGTAGTCACCCACCCAGCACTTTGACTACTCCCAGTAAAAGCCGTCCCGGATCAGCTATAGTAGCCATGCTACCTATCAAAAGTGTCAAACAGCTACTGCTGCTGACATGAAAAACCGGCTCTTACTCCACCGAGGCCAGGAACCTCGGTGACACGTATCTATCGTCCACAATTATTCCCCGTGCCTTCTTACATACCTCCCTTTGTTCAACCCTGCGGGGTTGAACACACGTCAAACAGTGCACTCGGGACAAGGCATCCGCGTTTCCCTGCAAGCGGCCTGCCCTGTGTTCTATGGAGAATTTAAAATTCTGTAAGGCCAGGAACCACCGGGTGACTCGGGCATTCCTCTCTTTGGCTTGGCTCATCCACTTGAGAGGGGAGTGGTCAGTCACCAGACGGAACTTCCTCCCCAACAGATAATAGCGGAGAGACTCGAGTGCCCACTTGATAGCCAGGCACTCTCTCTCCACTATACTGTACCTAGTCTCAGCTGGGGTGAGTTTACGGCTCAGGAAGACAACGGGATGCTCCTCCCCGTTGACTTCCTGAGACAGTACAGCACCCAGGCCAACCTCAGAGGCGTCGGTCTGAACTATAAACTCCCTCTTGAAATCGGGTGTCACCAAAACCGGGGACCCACACAGGGCCGATTTCAAGGCGGAGAAAGCCCTTTCTGCCTGCTCACCCCAATGGACCGTCACTGACTTCCGCCCCTTCAAGAGGTCTGTCAATGGTGCCGCTAAAGTGGCAAAATGGGGAACGAACCTCATGTAATAGCCCACCATGCCCAGGAATGACTTTACCTGCCTCGTGGTGACAGGTCGGGGCCAACTCCGTATTGCCTCTATTTTGTTTACTTGGGGCTTGATGACCCCGCGCCCAATGACATACCCAAGATACTTTGTCTCCTCTAACCCTATTGAGCACTTCTTTGGGTTAGCGGTCAGTCCGGCCTTCCTAAGGGCGTCCACTACAGCCTGCACTTTGGGTAGATGACTTTCCCAGTCGCCACTGTGGATGATGATGTCATCCAAGTAAGCCGATGCGTACCGACGATGTGGACGAAGTACAATGTCCATGAGTCGTTGGAACGCTATGGGGCACCATGCAGACCAAAGGGTAAGACTTTATACTGATACAGCCCCTCAGGGGTGATGAAAGCAGTTTTCTCCTTGGCAGCCTCAGTCAAGGGTACCTGCCAGTACCCTTTGGTGAGGTCCAAAACAGAAAAATACCTGGCTTGGCCAAACCTTTCAATCAGCTCATCCACCCGCGGCATGGGATACGCATCAAATTTGGAAACTTCGTTTAGTTTGCGGAAATCGTTACAGAACCGTAACGTCCCATCGGGCTTGGGAATTAAGACTATTGGACTAGCCCATTCACTTTTAGACTCCTCAATGATATTGAGTTTCAGCATTAGCTGCACTTCCTCCGAGATGGCTTGTCGCCGAGCCTCGGGTACCCGGTATGGTTTTAACCGGACTCTTGCCTGAGGCTCAGTGACAATGTCATGCCGGATTAGGGAAGTGCGTCCAGGGAGGTCCGAGAACACATCAGTGTTCCGACTAATAAATTCCCTAGCTTCCTGAGCCTGTTTAGGGAGAGGGTGTCAGCAATTTTTACTGTGACCACCGCTTCTTTTTATCATATATAGGGGCTGGAACTTCTTCTCCTAGAAAACTCGGCCGTGAGCTATCACCTGAACTGGTCTCCCTAGCTTTCCAAGGTTTAAGTAAATTCACATGGTACACCTGCTCCGGCTTTCGCCGCCCTGGCTGGTGTACCTTGTAGTTTACTTCCCAACTTTTTCGAGTACTTCGTAGGGTCCCTGCCACCTAGCCAGGAACTTATTGTCCACTGTCGGAACCAGAACCAAAACCCGATCTCCCGGGTTAAAGTTCCGGACCCGAGCCTGCCTATTATAGACCCGACTCTGAGCTTGCTGCGCTGCCTCCATATGTTCTTTTACCAGCGGTAACACCGCTCCATGCGTTCCTGCATCTGGGTGACATATTCCACAACACTTTTATAGGGTGTGGGTTGCTGCTCCCATGCCTCTTTGGCTATGTCCAACAGCCCGCGAGGATGCCTGCCATATAGCAGTTCGAAGGGCGAGAACCCAGTAGAGGCCTGGGGCACTTCTCGCACTGCAAACATCAGATAGGGGAGAAGGAGGTCCCAGTCCTTCCCATCCTTAGCCACCACTCGTTTTAACATATTTTTTAATGTTTTATTAAACCTTTCAACCAGGCCGTCAGTTTGCGGATGATAAACGGACGTCCGTAGCTGTTTAATGTGCAGCAACTTACAGAGTTCCCTCATGACCTTGGACATAAAAGGAGTCCCCTGGTCAGTCAGAACCTCTTTAGGTAGGCCCACGCTGGAAAACATCTCCATCAACTCCTTCGCTATCAGTTTGGCCGATGTATGTCGCAAGGGCACCGCCTCAGGGTACCGAGTGGCATAGTCTAGGACGACCAAGATATGTTGGTGCCCTCTAGCGGACTTCGGTACGGGCCTATAAGATCCATAGCTATTCTCTCGAACGGAACCTCGATAATCGGCAGAGGCACAAGGGGACTACGGAAATGTGGCTGGGGGCTAGTTATCTGGCAGGTTGGGCAAGACTTACAAAATAGTTCTACTTCTTTGAACACACTGGGCCAGTAAAACCTCTGTAATATCCGGTCCTGCGTCTTCTGCCATCCCAGGTGTCCCCAAGAACATGCTGGTGGGCTAGCTCCAACACGAGTTTGCGGTACGCTTTGGGCACCACCAGCTGTTCAATATGCTCACCCCGCAGCTGGTTTACCCGATACAGCATTCCCTGGTGAACAACAAACCGGGAAACACCGACTCAGCCCCAGGTTTTTGGGGTTCACCATCAATCATTATCACATTCTCCCAAGCCCGGGATAGGGTGGGATCCCGGTGTTGTGCGGTACCGAAATTTTCGCCAGAGACGTTGAGGTCTGCCAACTCAGGTCCCGGTGGCAAATCCTCCACGCCTCCCACCATTACATTCAGTGGGGTTATCTCCCCTCTTCCACCGAAGTGGTGGTCACCCCTACCGCTGGCCCTTCGGTCTCGGGTTCCCAGGGTTCTGGTCTCCCCTGAGCCAGGCCACTCTGCTAGGGTTCCATCTGCCTCCCGGGCAGTGGTGACTTTCAGTATCCGGCCAGAGTGCTGGGAAACCAGGGAAGTCTCTCCCAATTATAAGTTCATACTGTAATTTTGTAGCGACGGCCACCTCATGAACCCACCTGCCAGCCACAGTTGATAGAGAGACCAGGGCGGTGGGATAGTCCTTTAAGTCTCCATGAATACACACCACCCCGACCTTCGGCCAGTATACTCCGTGGGTCGCACGAGGGCAGCTCTTACCAGAGACACCAGACTCCCTGAATCCAGCAGTGCCACCGCCAGAGTGTCCCCCACTTCCACCTGACACAGGTGGCTATTGTCTATAGTCTCAGAGACACCTGTGGCACACAGCTTCCGGGCATACAATGAATGGCGGTAACCATAGTTCGTATCCATGGGTTCACCCCGATGGGGACAGTTGGCCCTTATGTGTCCAGGCTCCCGACACTGCCAGCAGACCACTGGGGCTGGGTCTGCAAGGGGTACATCCTGGGCGGGTTTGGCTGGCCGCCGGGTCTGGGGTGGAGATTTCCGGGTTTGACTGGCCCCTCCCAAAAGAACCCCCTGCAGGTTTCTGGTGGCCTCATATCGCTCCACCAGGTCGACCATCTCTAAGGCATTCCCAGGTGACACCTGGCCGATCCAGTGCTGGAGAGGGTATGGCAAAGCCCTCCAGAATACATCTGCTAACAGACGGTCTAACATAGCAGTAGGAGTCAGTATGTCTGGCTGCAGCCATTTTTGCAACCGATGTAGCAATTCATAGTATTGTGGTCTGGCGGGTTCAGCCGGGTTAAACTCCCACTGATGCACCCGCTGGGCCCGGACCAAAACATTCACCCCAAGTCTTGCCAGGATCTCACCTTTCACGGTCGGGTAGTCAGCTGCTTGATCATCTGGGAGGTCAAAAACACTTGCTGGGGTCCAGACGCCAGGAACGGAGCGACGACCTCAGCCCACTGTTCTCGGGTAATTTCTCCCTCACGGCCACCTTCTCGAACACTGCCAGATAGGTCTCAACATCATCCGAGGGGGTCATCTTAGGGATCGCTGCACGGACAGCTTTCCGGGCATCGTGGACGTACTGGGATGCTCCTGTCGCTTGTAAGGCCATCACCTGCTGAAGTAGTAGCTGGTTGGTCTCCTGCTGCTGCTTGTTGGCCTCCCGCTGCTGCAAGTTAGCCTCCACAAGGGCTTTTACAACCGCCTCCATTTTGTCAGGGAACACAGGCTGCAACTTTGCCGGCTTAATAAAGGACATATGTTTAGAAAAACAAAAATATTTCGGCCTTCACGCCAGCCTCACTGCTTTCTGCCCGCATCCTCCACCAAATGTGGGGATTTGCTCAGGTAGACAGGTTAGCGGACGCAGTATAGAGGCAAGGACCCAGGTAGTAACTCAAACTTCAGTGTTTTATTTACACTCAGAAAAAAACATAACAGTCCTTGTGCTTGTTCACACAGCCAAACAAAACAGAGTTCACCTGAAGTCCTAGGTGTTGCTTCACACCTGCCTGAGAGCTCAGCAACCCCAAAGTTCAATGGCAGGCTTCCAGGCGGCCTGCACGCCTGTTTGCAGTCTTTAGTGTTCAGCCCAGAGGACTCCACAGCTTCACTGTCAGGATGGAAGATAATCCACACACCTGACAGTGCTGCCTGAGCTTTATAACCCAGCCAAAACCCGGCCTGGAACATGGGGAGTAGTCACCCACCCAGCACTTTGACTACTCCCAGTAAAAGCCGTCCCGGATCAGCTATAGTAGCCATGCTACCTATCAAAAGTGTCAAACAGCTACTGCTGCTGACATGAAAAAACCGGCTCTTACTCCACCGAGGCCAGGAACCTCGGTGACACGTATCTATCGTCCACAATTATTCCCCGTGCCTTCTTACATAGGGTATAATCTTTGCGGGAGGAGGTGACGGTTAGATTGGCACAATTTGAGGGGGTCATATGACTTTTTGATCACTTGCTATTACACTTTTTGTGATGTAAGGTGACAAAAAAAATGGCTTTTTGACAAAGTTTTTATTTAATTTTTTTACAGTGTTCACTTGAGGGGTTAGGTCATGTGATATTTTTATAGAGCAGATTCTTATGGACGTGGAGATACATAATATATCTACTTTATAGTTTCTTTTTTTTTACATTTAACACTAAAACGCATTTTGAAACAAAAAAATCATGTTTTAGTCTGAGAGCCATAGTTTTTTTATTTTTTGGGAAATTGTTTTAGGTAGGGGCTCAATTTTTGCGGGGTGAGATGGTCGGTTTGATTGGTAATATTTTGGGAGGCATATGCCTTTTTGATCGCTTTGTATTACACTTTTAGTCATGTAAGGTGCCAAAAAATGGCTTCTTTACACCATTTTTTTTTTTTTTATGGCGTTCACCTGAGAGGTTCGGTCATGTGATATTTTTATAGAGCAGGTTTTTACGAACTCGGCGATACCTAATATGCGTAGTGTATTTTATTTTTTTAATTATTTATTCAGTGATATGTTGGTTTTTTTTTGGTTTTTTTCACCCATGTTTTTACATTTTTTTTGACCCAGACCCACTTGGTTCTTGTAGATCCAGTGGATCTGGTGTCTATATAATATAGTACAGTACACTGTATAGTGCACTGTGCTGTATTTTTTACTTTAAAAAGTCTGAATAGAACTTTAGCAGGTCTATTCAGACTTTCAGTACCATGGAGAGAGCAGGGCGCTTCTGAAAGCGTCCTGCTTCCATGACGACCATCACCCGCTGCCCAAACAGAGCAGCGGGTGATGGGGAGGGAGGGGGGCCCCCTCCCTCTGCGATCCCATCCTGTCTGGGGGCTGCAAAGGCACAGCAGCCCCCCGATAGGAGAGGAAGGGAGCTCCCTGTTAACCCCTTCCATACAGCGGTCCGTACAGACCGTGGTATGGAAGGGGTTAAACGGCTGGCATCTGCATCAGCACAGATGCCAGCCATTTCTATCAGAGTGTCAGCAATGTGCTGACACTCTGATAGATCCACTATACCGCCAACAATGTTACAGAGGAGGCGGGCGGTGCGGCAGGTGCCGCTGCCCGCAACCACCCCCCCTGCACCCCCGCAGCCACAATATGATTGGGGGCTGCAGGGGGGGTTAAAATTTACCACTTTGGGGGCATTTAGACTCTGATCCCCGCGGTCACAGACCGTGGGGATCAGAGATCGCGAAAAGCGCTACAAACCGCAGGTCTGAATTGACCTGCGGTTTACAGCGATCCCCCATACGGGGGGGGGGGGGTCACAGGACCCCCCTGGGCATTGTAACAAGGTACCTGCTGAATGATCCTTAAGGATTCGGGAAACATGCTGTACCGGTACGTCATGTGTCCTGAATGGGTTAACGGGATTCCGCAATTTTGACCAGCACTAGGTAGGGGCTGGGGGGAGCAGGGCAGACCTATATATTGTAGTATTTATTTATTTTATGCACTTATATAGCTCTACTATATTCCACAACACTTTACAGACATTAGCATCCAACTGTCCCCAACGGGGCTCACAATCTAAGTTCTCTATCAGTATGTCTTTGGAATGTGGGAGGAAACCGGAGGAAATGCACACAAACACTGGAAGAACATACAAACTCCATGCAGATGTTGTCCTTTTCCTGAGCCACCGTGCTGTAGTGTATATTATCAGGAGCAGATTGAATATGAGCAGTTATTCTCCTAAGTTCTGCTTCTGAAGGTACCTAGAAGAGGGGCTTCACTGTGAAGTGTTGTCTGCATCGAGCCCTGTCACAAACCCTCTGCTCTGAATGACGGATTTAGTGGTCTCTTGGTTGGATGCTACAGATGTAACTCAGAGCAGAAGGGCTATGAAGCAGCTCAATGTAAAGGGCCCTTCACATTGAAGCTCTGCCTCCTGGGCACTTGCAGAAGCCATGCCTGGCAGAATAAATGTTCATAGTCACACTACTCCTGATAATAAAACTCCACAAAAGGTATGTTTGTACTGCTTTCCCCAGCCCACATCTAGCACGATCAACACTATGACATGATCAAAACTGCTGACAGACACACTTTAGCCCTTTTGCTACCAATAGTTGTTCCTGTGCAGGATAACTACTACAGCATCTTTGAGATACCTGCCATAAATATCCCTCTCTCTATTTACCTATTGTTTGTCAGAGGCAGGCGACTCATCTCGTGTTGTGCGCTCAGTGCTCGGGAGTGAACGAGAGGTAGCCCCGCCCCTCCATCATCTGATTGGCCGCACATCTCCCTAGCTCCTCCCAGGGGGCCATCTTCCCTCTTTATAAACCGGTGTTTTAGGCGGCGGCTTCACAGCCACATGAGCGCCGGACACGCTGCCATACACCTTTTCTCAGCTGTACTACCACATTATTACTACTAGCTCCTGATGACTCACATTTGAAGAACCGTGTCAAGGCAGGCGCATATGTGGGAATGATAGCTAGCTGAGGAGTTTTAGGAAGGCATGGTGTTGTTAAACTTTATCATTAGGGCAACTTATTGGTAGGCACCATAACTCTGGTGACAACTATACCCTGATAGGGTTGACAGTTTTCGGGCTAATATCGGAGGGCTGCTAATTAAACTAGCAGATTGGGCCCCTGATGTACTAATTGTATAACCTCTATCACCCTTCACCTATCCATTAGATTCATGTTATATATGGTTGCATCGAATTAGTGTGACCATTCACACGTGACTTTGGAGTGAATACATACTGTATGACCGTATAGCCTCTCTTGGTACATTTGGTGAAAACAGGTTCAATAGAAGCTCCACTATATACACGGGACTTCCTTAGTGCTTTGTACACACATGACCTATATGTTGGAAATCCTCTGTGGGTTCTAGCATGAACAAGCTCACCAGATGTGGCATTGAGTTTTTTGAGGTTGTAAAATTCCCCTTATTTTCTTTTGTTTGGTTAATTTCTTTTAATCGCTTTAAATAAAGATTGTATTTTCTAGCGCCTCATTCTTCCGTGATATTTAATTAACTGAGACACATACTTACCTAGACTTTTTTGATCCTCAATTAAAACTATGGGTTGTCCCTATAAAAAAGTTATGGGGGTCACGATATGATGATGTAAAAAAAACAAATTTTTTAAATCAAAGTTTACATTTATTTTCACACTATTTAGACATAAAAAAACTATACATATGGGATGTTGTTGTAATCGTACTGACCCAGAGAATGAAGGACAAGGTCAGTTTTGCCGCAAACAAAACGCTGTGGGAACAAAACCTGTAAAACAGTGGAGGAAGTGTATTTTTTTTTCAAATTCCACCTCATTTGGAATTTATTTTACCGTATCCCACTACATTTTATGCCAGTGGCATTAAAAAGTACAACTTGGCTATGGCTCAAGGAAGATGGGGAAGAAAAATAAAAACGCAAAAACGAAAAAAAAAAAACGGTAGTGAAAGGGTTAACATTGTGCATCTTACAGAACAGTAGCATATTACAGAGCAGTAGAGCAAAGTCTTATTTAAAATGGACTCCAGCACTTCATTAAATGAAAATTATAAAAAAAAGTTGTGGGTCTCATTTATTATAACTGTCTAATAAAATGAAAGCTGACCTCTGATTGGATTCTAGTCTTATTTTGACTGTTTTGATAAATGAAATCCTATGCATAGTAGACAGTTGGCAGTTCACCTTGTATCTCGTGGGATTTCATGGCACCCCAACCATGAGGAAAAAGAAAGGTGTTCAATATGTATAGTAGCAAGTTGCGCCAAAGTGTACCAGGCTGCATCCATCATTTCGAGAAGCCTGTTACTATTTTTAGAAACTCCTAAAGACAGGCACCTTACAACACTTCTGCTTAATCTCTTCTGATGGTATAATAAATAAAGTTGTATTTTATAAGCAAGGTCAGCCATTTTGTACTTTTTCTGGGGCTGGAATGGAACTACTAGCATCGTATATCCATTTGCACCGCAAGCGAGTAAACTTGAGATCAAAGTAGGACACCCACTGAGCTTGCATTGCTAAGCAGAAGCTCCAGAAGCAAACTATATACAGTTCACATTATTATTCTCAGTATCTACTGATCCAAATTTAAATATACGTACCTGAGATGATTTATCAACTCCCTGCGCCCGTTTTTTGGTGTAAAAAAGTTGAAAATCTTGTGAATGTTTAGTTTACTGTGTGCAGTTTGCTTTCCTAGTGGCCATCACTACTGTACTTAGGATAGGGGAGTTGTCCATAAAAGAACCCTACCTAAGATTCTTAGATGATGGGATAACCTTGATACAGCTTTTCTGCCAAAAGTGGTGTCCCTTTTTCACAGAGAACAGGAGATAATGTTACCTTTTTTGTACCTCCCCAGAAACGAACAGGAACAGCAGTTTCATTGTTTGAATGTACGAAGGATAGTATTGAAATACCGTCAGATCACTGAAATGTGAAGAAAATACTACAATCTCTTTATCCAATATGAAGGGAAGCAAAAGTCTAATAGAATTTACAAGCAGACTTTGGCCAGATGGATCAAGTAAACCATCAAAGAAACATACAGACTCCAGGAGGTGGACTGCCCTCTGTAAGAGCCCACTCAACCAGAGCTGCTTCAAGGGCAGAGAGGGCTAATGGCATACTTGACCAGATGTGCAAAACCGCAACCTGAACAAGCTACATTTTGCAGACATTACAGACTTTGGGCTGGATTTACCAATCAGGACTTGGTGTTTGAGTGTAAGGTCTGGCAAGTAGTTGCCCCCCCCTTCCCAAGTACTGATCAATTTGGTATTTCTCCTGTGGTGCTGTTGTCATGGGGGACATCCTGAAAAGTAGAAATTGGTTTTCCAGGAGTCCAACATAACAGCACCCTTGTTACCCTCCCCATAACTCAAAAGCATAACAATGTGATTTGATTGTGGGTTCTAAATAAATGATTTGCATCTATCCGGTGTAGTAATTTGGAAAACACTGGAGAGTGGGGGTGGGGAGGTTTATTTAATCTCTTTGTCCTCTTGTCCCTACAGAGTTCTATAAGAACAACCTCCAAAAGGACAACTTCCTGTGGTGCTGTCATGTTGGACTCCTGGAAAACCAATTACCGGTAGGACTAATTCCTACTCTATCCTTCATCGAACGGATGGACATTGACATTTCAGGTCAGATATATAAGAGAACAAATGCCTTACAACCATTGCTGGAAGAACACAAGCTGGTGGTGGCAACATTATTTTCTGTAGAATGTTTTCGTGGCACTCTCTGGGCCCACTCATCCATGTGGAAGGCACTCTCAACTGATTTGGGTATGAATCCATCCTTGCAGATTACATGCACCCATATATATTGATTGTCTTCCCTGGGGCAGATGGGAACTTCCAGGAAAATAATAAGACATGTCATGTGGCTAAAATTGTTCGACATTAGTTTGGAGAACATGACTAGGACTTCCAAGTACTACCCTGACCCCCTAATTCACCAGACTCATTGTGTTCACTCTATGGATCCTCTCCCATGCACCCTCCTGTGGGATCCACTGCAGTCAGCATGGCTCCAGATACCTGTGACAACCTACAGTACCAGGATCTTATTAAGTCACTCCCAGCCCATTTAGCTGCTTTCCATGCTGCACGGCGGTCACTCTGGATATTGGCTCTTAATAATGTGACTCAATGTGTATTATGATCTTTTGGATTTAATAAGGTATTTCATTTTGTCAGTTAAAAAAATGTTACTGTTTATACTATTCCTCTGTGCCCTGTATTCAACACGAGTTAAAGGAATGAGTAATCTGACACTGACCCCATTGAAAACACTCTGGTTGTTAGGTCATCTATTTTCTAGCGATGAGCATTTCTCACATGACTGTTCTACCAGCAGAGAAAGGCCTCATGCACACGACCGTTTTTTTATGCTGTCCGCAAAAAGGGGTTCCGTTGTTCAGTGATCCGTGTCCGTTTTTGCCTTCCGTTGTGCTTCCGTGTGTCTTCCGTTTTTTTAGCGGACATGACCCAAAAGATTTTACCAAAAGACAGGCTGACAATGTTTCCCAAGTGCCTGCCAAGGGATCCGCAAAAAAAACGGACACGGAACACGGATGACACACGGATGGCCATCCGCATTTTCACGGACCCATTGACTTGAGATAGGTCCGTGAACCGCTTTTCACGGACAAGAATAGGACAGGTTATATTTTTTTGACGGACTGGAATCACGGACCACGGACACGGAGGACAAACGGTGCATTTGCCGAGGTTTCCACGGACCCATTGAAAACCAATGGGTCCGCAGAAAATCACGAAAAACGGAGCAACGGACACGGAAACAATCAACGGTCGTGTGCATGAGGCCAAAGGGAGAAGCATCTTGGCAACAAGCTTACCATGTCATTCAGCATCTCAGCCTGCAGGATTAAACTCATTTTTCTAAAAATACAATTAGGTTGAAAAATGCAACCCATTCTTCTGTATTCAAGCAGGGAACCCCCAATAATCATGTGGACATTCTTAGCAAACTACATGTATAACAGTTAAAGGGGTTATCCAGGAAAATATATTTATGACATCCTCAGGATAGGTCATTAGTATCAGATCTGAGAGGGGGGGAGATACCCGGGACCCCCACCAATCAGCTGTTAGAAGAGGCCTTGAGTACCACAGCCTCTTTGTAGGCCAGTGACATCACTGTACATCGGTCACATGGCCTAGTTGCAGCTCAGCCCTATTCAAGTCAATGGGACTGAGCTGCAATACCAAGCACTGTCACTATATGATGGACAGTGCTGTGCTTGGAATGTTGCCAGAAGCCTGCATCTCTCACCAGAGCTTGAAACAGAAAAGGGGATGCCGGGACTTGGACCCTTTAAGGTTCACAATCCTTGCATGAAGGGAATATAGAAATAGAACGATGTAATAATAAAGAAAGCTGCTCTTGACTAAATGTGTAATCTGCTGACATTCTGCTTGCAGCACTGAAGAATTGAACACTACAATATACCACGTGGCCAATGATCCTAGGTTCATATTTAATGCACATTATCATTTACTTTGTTTATGCATCTGGGAGAATACAGTACGCCCACTGGGAAATATACAATGAATAATCAAGCGGTGCCAAAAAGTTTGTAGCCAATCCATCTATTCCACCTAAGGCACATCATCAAAATGCAATCTACACAGAGGCAAAGTAATTTGGATCCTGTCCCAGCTTGACATTAGATGAATAATGAGAGGTTCTGTCTTGCTTAAAATGCATTTTGTCATCTGTCATATTAACGGCGGATACAACTTTACTAGGGTCTATTTCCATTACCACTGTGCTGCAAAAAATTGCACTTTTCATTTCTTAATTGTATGTTTATTGCACTTTGTAAAGGGCAGTCAAATGTCACTCACTGCTACTGTGCTCCTAGCAAGTAGACATCGAAGTAACATTTACAGGTGTTAAATAACTTGTGAAATGTCATGTTCAGAGACGATGCATCCTCATTTTATATGTGCCTGATATAAGAAGTGATTCCAGGGTCATGTGTGAGTGCTCCATACATTATGTAGTTTAGATGCACTATATTGATGTTGAGTCTATATGGATGATGTAACAAGTTTTCATTTCCCCATCAACTGTCTGAACCCTAGTCATCAAAACCCGTGTGATTCTAACTACATAAAATTTACACTGTTGATCTGCATTTCAATAGTTTACTCTATTTATTGCATATTCTCCGTTTCCGAGTGCCAAAAAACACAGATGGAATTCGCAATCACATTCCTACTTGATGCAAATTACACAATGACATCAATTAACGAGGCATCAAAGACGTTCTGGAGAACATTTCAATTTACTGTACTTTAGGGAATGTGTATGCCAAATTCACACCTGAAGTGTTACGCCATATATTTCTGGGACTCCAACAGTTGACAGAGTGCATTTGTGTGCATTGGTCTTAATCAGTCCCCTAGTAAACATATTTTTCCCATGGTGGTCAATGAGTGACAGAGACTGAGGCAAACTGATTTCAATTGTGACTCAAGTGTAAGTGTTGCTTTGGCTAAGGAATGGGCAGACTGTTTCAGTCTGGACTAAATGAAGGAACTAGGGCCAGGCATAAACATGTGATACATTGAGAATGCTCGTGCCTGCTTTTTGCCAAAGTTAATATTAGATGTCAGGATTTAACACACATCAGCTAACATCACTGATCAGTCTCTATATGATATGTTTAGGGGCAATAAATAAGGATAATGAATAGGACACTGAAATATGATAATGCTGTTGTGCCACCTATGTGTAAATGACATCAGAAGAACAGCCATGTGGCCCAACATTAAGATCTACTGGTCCTTTCCCTCCGATTTATACCTGACATCAGCCATAACTTATTGTTCTGTTCAGTTATGTAAATAATTATGGCGCCTTTTTTTGGTCAAACATATGGCTTTAATTTTGTCATTTTTAATTTAATTTTTTTTTTAACCAGATAGTCTGTTTTTACATTTCTGTTTGTTACTAGCACAATACACACCTAATATATTTTTTTTATTATGTGCCCTTTTCAAGCAATCATTTTGATATATGGGATGTATGGGTTGTGGTAACTTGCTGCGGGACTAGAAGCTGCAGTGTGCTATGTGATAGCGTTTTTCTTACACTTTGAGCTCCCATAAGGTCATACAAGACCTTTGAGGGACATTTAACATTATATTTTTTTAAAGTTTATTGCTGATTTTTTCTGTAACTGAGTTTGACATATTACAGGGCTGTACAGCCTCACTTTACAGCTTATCTGGGTCTGCTAAGACCCAGCAGCTTGCACAAACTCCTGCCCTGATGATCATATGATTGCTAGAACCAAAGCATGAGGTGGCACTTTGCGCTTCTTGATCTCTATTCATAGTGTTTGTTGAGCGCTGTGTATAGAGCGATGACGAAGGCAGGGATATGAAAAACCACCCCTCCTATCTCTATGGGGAGCACAGCTTTCACTGACAGTGGGCTTGCAACTCCCGATTAGTGTGCAGCTGCGATCTCTGCAAGGACGTTTTAAACCATCTGGATGTATATAGTCAACAGTCGATTGGGAACTGGTTACTATTATCTGTTATGGACTCATCAATGCCAATTATGTTTATTTATTTTTTTACTTGATACTGTAAATGGAAAAAAGGAGGAGTATAACAAAATTTCTTTGTTTAAATATTTTATATACAAATTGTTTTGTTTTTGTCTCACTAGGGTATTTAAAATGCAAATAGCTTTAAACTGTTACACCCTGGTAGTGTGTAATAGTACCACTATGATGCCAAGCTTGGGAACCCTCACTAGACTCCTGGTTACTATGACAATCCCATGGCACCAAATGAGAAACAGAGGGACCCCCCTTTGTCTGTCTACCTGCTCAGTTGCTGTTGTCACTATCAGACATATTGCCAATTCTGACCACTGTAGGCAGGTGTCAGCTGTATAAAACAGCCGGTATCTGATGCATAAGAAGTGCGGTCAGCTGGGGCCATACATGTATCCAAGAGGCTAAGAACTGAATGGAAGCTGCTCATCTCTCTACATGTAGATGGGTGAATCAGCCATTTAATTTTATGGCTTATGACTATGTCCACAGTAGAGAGAGTAGTATTGATATATAGTGTATATATATATCGATATGCTCAGTGTTTGGTACTGTGGGGGGTTAGCTCTGGTCTCGAGGATCGTTCACAAAAACTTCCTTCCGGACAACGGATTTCACGTCCAAACAGTGCGTTTATTATAGCAGAAACAACACAACAGGTGCAAAACAATAAACACTGGCCCGGCTAGGCTCTAACTAAACATATTAGTTGGGTCCCTCACTCACCTAGTGGTTACAGTTCACACCCTGTGAACTGCTGCGGCTTTCTCCAGCCCAATGTCCCACAGCCTCCTGGCTGTTCAGAGCACTGTTCACACACAGCCTCCGATCAGTGTCCGTTGGGGAATTCAGGCTCACCAGTCCTCCTGACTGTGGCCCTGCGACCCTTCCAGGCGTCGCTGTGTCCCCCAATTCCGGGCTATCGCTTAGCCCCGTGGCCCCGCAGCCAACTCAGCCGAGACCACTCACACAGAGCCTCTGTCTCCAAAGCTCTCTCCAGAGTGGGGCCCCACCCATGTCCAACAAGAGGATTAAATATCCTCCCTGGACATGGGCATTGTCCAAAATCCTGGACTGGAGCATGGGGAACAGGCACCCACCCAGCACATTGCCTGTTCCCAGTAAAAGCCCGCCCTGGAACTGGCTGAGCCAGCTATACTAACACTAGTACTTGGGCTTTCACTCCCCCAAGGCCAGGCACCTTGGTGACATGCTCTCTCTGACGGCCTCCCTGGGGTTTCACTGCACACCCCAGTGTTCACATTGCCACAGTACTCAGATCTTTAGAGCATTTGGATTTTGTAAGAATAAATTGAAGTTGTCGATGTTTCATAAGAAAGGGACAACATAAATAAATGTACCACTAAGGTACTAGGTCAAAAAGGATCACCAACATTTTTTAGTAATCCAACAGCTTTAAAAAAAAATATATGGCATAAGGAACAACAAGTGCAGTTCAAGAACCTCTGTCAGCCTGATCAAGCCAATCGTATTGCCTAGTAGGGTTGCTGATTAAATTGATAACTGTCTTATGACTGTAGGATCAACTGCTGCAGCAATATATTAGTTTTTATATTTATGTAAATTAGGCAGTTTAAGCACAGAGAAGCTGGCGTAGCTCTTGGAGCACCGCTACAGCTACGCCCCTCAGTGCCCATTACACTCTCCCCTCCCCTTTGAGGTGCCAGCGGTTTCACACACAGTAAAGGAGCCCAGCTGCTGGAAGGATCACAAGGTAAATATTCTCTTGTCACTATAGTGTTCTCTCCACTACCACCAAAGATTGCAGGCACATAAATATAAAACACAGAGTATTAGCAAAATCATGTAGTCCTAGTGGAATGCTCACTGAAACCAATGACTGGATATAAACTTATTAATAGTGAACCACCAATGATTATTAGTCACAGTGCAGGCACCATTAGATAGGGCTATTAGGGAGGGAGTGTGCTGAGCACCGAGGGGAGTAGCCGTGGCGGTGCTCTAAGAGCTACGCCAGCCCTTCGGTTCTTGAATTACGTAATTTACATAAATATAAAAACGAATATATTGCTGCAGAACTTGATCCTACAAACATATCTATCTATTACCATCCCTTATCGATAGAGACCAAACAGGTTTCATTAGAGGTAGACACACTTCAGGCAAAACCAGACAGGTGTTAAACCTGGTCCATTCCCTAGAGAAAAGTAAGATCCCATAAGTAGTGCTTTCACTTGACGCTGAGAAAGCATTTGATCACATTAATTGGGATTATACTTTCCAGGTTACTTTCCAGGTTATGAGGAAGATAGGTTTGTCAGGAGATATTTTTTATGCTATTACGGCTCTATACTCCACTCCCTCTGCAAAGTATTTTCCAGTGGTGCTTTGTCAAATCCCTAATGGGACCAGACAAGGGTGCCCATTGTCACTCTTTATGTTTATTCTTTCAATTGAACCCTTGGCTTAACTCATCAGAGATGATGAAGAAAAGCGTGGGCTCAATGTAGGCGATCGTTCCCATAAATTGTCGCTTTACGTAGACGATATTGTATAGACCCTGACGTCGCCGGAACAATCGTTGTACCAGATAGTTTCTATAAAGGTTTGGCCTCATTTAGTACTATAATCTTAATACCGCTAAGTTTCAGATTTTACCCCTTTGTTTAACTGCAATTATGAACCCTTTTTATCAAGCATCCAGGTTGACACAAATAGGATGTCCAAAAACAAGATATCTTGGCTGACATTTAGCTACCACACTTCTTTTTTACAAAGGCACAGAAAATAGTACAGGACTTTGTGTGGGCAGGAGGCAAACCGAAAATGGCTGGAGTGGTACTTACTAAACCACGTCAATTGTGTGGACTGGGTGTTCCAGACATTAAAGCATACTACTTAGCAACCCAAGTCTCATTACTCTCTAGCTGGATATCTGCAGGCCTCGGTAAACATTGGGTTCACATTGAGAACCATTTTTGGTCCCCTATGACCCTTCTGTCACTGCTAGCTTGCAAATATTGAAATGTACCTCCATCCTTGCTTCCATTAACAGTGGGCTTCCTGACCAACTGCCACCTTTACCTGGTTTCCACTTCCTCCTTTGCTAATAGCCTTCTTGAGCATACCTCCTCGGACATCTTATGTCATGCAATTCCCCATTCAGATTTCTCAATCTGGATGCGTAAAGGTATTACCCAATTGTCTTTTCTACTAGATAGTTTTCTGATCCATTAGTTTCAAGCGCTCATAGATAAATACTCTATATCATTTTTTAAGTACCTACATGTTCTGAATTTTCTAAGAGGGGTTTGTGAACGCGAAGGTACCTTGTGAGTCACGGGTTTTCAACTTATTCTCGAAAAGTTTTATGGGTCTTAAACCTTTACTATCCATGTTACAACCCTGGGCTCAATTTAGCTTCCTGGGCCTCCAATTTCCTGGGCCTCCTATTTCTTGCTTTGAAGCGGCATCTGGGGAGAGCATTCAACCAAAATCTTGGGAGAGCATTCAACCAGATTGGGTGAAGGCTACTAACTGCATCTATAGAAATCTAGAGTTAGCGATGAAAAGGTTAGCGATGATTTTAAGGTCGTATTATACCCCAGACCGACTGCTTGCAATGTATCCATCTTCATTGCTTTTCTGCTGGAGGGAGTGCGGGGCAAGGGGGTCTCTTTACCATATTCTGTGGTGTTGCCCTATGATCTAGTCAATGTGGACTCAGGTTACAGAGTTGCTCTCAGACCTTATTGCCGTATAAATGACCCTCTCGCCACAGTCACTTCTATTATTTATTGACATGCATTAATTCATCAGGGCACCATAACCTCTCATATGCAGAATCCTCACCATTTCCAAAACTGTGGTGCCGAGACATTGGAAAATCTAGTTGACACCATCCTTAGATGAGATCATTGCAGTGATCAACACCACATGCTCATATGAGAGGTTGCTAGCTATAGGTCAATTGAGGTACTCCAGATATGACAAAGACATGTTTATGATATGAAAATGATTTTAAAAAAAAAATGTAAACAAAATATTCAAAACATCTCAATTTATTCAGTAGCAGAAATACATGCACTTACCCTCCTTGGCATGCCATCAATTAGGTTATTAATGGTTATCTAAGGAATGCCACGCTGAATGCACTTGGACAAGCAAGTCATCAAGATTTGCTGCTAGCGGCTTGCATTGCAATTGCCAACCAATTATGTCCCAGATATGTTGGATGAGAGACAAGTCCTGAGATGCTACAGGTCACGGTTTAGGCCATGCAGGCAGCTCACAGTAGCACAAGACCCTTTGGACAAATGGCTGTTCCACTGGTTCCATGACCAATTCAGTGTAATGCCGAGCTGTTAGTGTCCCTGAAATGAAGACTAGAGGGGTCTGGTTACCATACATTATGCCTCCCCACACCATATTCACGGGAGTAGGGCTGCTGTGTGACGTTCCTTTGTGAAGGCCTCTTCATGGCGTTGTCCACGTGGTCTTCAGACCAATCTCTGGCTATCATTGCATCCAAGACAAAAGCAGAACTCATCGCTGAATAAGATAGACCTCCATTCCAGCCTCTGTTGCTGTGCACCATGATAACTGTTGAGAGAGGTGGTGTGAGGTCAATAAAACAACTGGACATCTGGCTCGTAGCCCAGTATTATACAAGCACCTCCTGTGACGATACCGACCGCTGCGGCCAGGGCCGGCGCTTCCATAGAGGCAAGGGGGGCAATTGCCCCCGGGCCCCGAGTCCTTAGGGGCCCCCGGCGCCGGTCCGCAAACTAGACTGTCTACTATTTTGCTGCGGCCGCCGGCCGGGTAACAGCGCTGAAAGCGCACATGGACTAATGGAAAGTAGTGAGGAGGGGGCAGGGCCCGCGGCCGCTTTGAGCTACACTCTGCTGCCTCAGCCTGCCTGTCTCTTTAAGAGAGCAGTGGCTGCTGGAGCGTAGCTGCCGCACAGGCACGTCTTCGTGTTTGACGTTGCCACTGAGCTCCGCCCCCAGAAAGAAGAAGGAAGGAGCGAGCGCCAGGCTCCAACCAGCCACAGACTCAGTCTCTGCCAGGGAAGGCCCACACACAGCCTGAACCAACTTCCAACAGGTAAGTGCAAAGATAACAACTGGATCCCATCTGCCACTGGCCCATGTTGGAGTTGGAGAAATGTGCCGGGGGGATGGAAGTGCTGCCATGGGGGGCGGGGAAGTGTGCTGCCATGAGAGGGGGAGGGAGGAAGTGTGCTGCCATAAGGGGGAGAAGCGTATTGCCATGAGGGGGGGGGAGTGTATTGCCATGAGGGGGGGGGAGAAGTGTATTGCCATGGGGGGGGGAGTGTATTGCCATGGGGGGGGAGTGTATTGCCATGAGGGGGGGGGGAGTGTATTGCCATGAGGGGGGAGTGTGCTTCCGGGAGGGGAGGGAAGTGTGCTGCCATGAGGGGGAGGGGAGGGAAGTGTGCTGCCATGAGGGGGGGGGCCCTTATTGTTTTTTGCCCCAGGGCCCCATTTGACCTAGAACCGGCCCTGGCTGCGGCCAACATACGTCACAACACCGTCACAGCACCCCTAGTGGTCGATCCGCAAAACAGGTCTCCCAGCCGCTTTCAGCTCACCGACAGTCTAACTTGAGTCCGTAAAGTCGGTAGGCTGAAAGTACGGGGATTGGACCGCAGATTGACCATAAGTAAGCGTGTGACCGACCGGATCAGAACCACACACAGGGTAGTTAAACTGCCAGCACCTTGCGATCACTGGGAGCAAGGAACCCACTATCTGGATAGCACAGAACCGAGTAGCTTTCTCTTCGGAGAGACTAGAGTACGTTTTTGCAGTGTTTGGAACAGGCATATGACTAGAGAAATGACTTGAAGGTCATTTATTATATATACAATACAGATTATCGATATGTACAGTGATTATTAAAACACTAATTAAGGAAAGTATAGTCCACGAAACCAAAGGGAGAAAAGAAAGAAAATACTTATTTCCTGTAGAAAAGATGTCCGTTGGTGAAATAGTCCGTTGCAGGGATAAGTCCAAGAAATCTTTGTCCAGAGGGTAATAAATCCAAATATGCCTACAGCCCAATGGTTCTCTGGCCGAGGCTCTCTTCAGGTGATGTTAAAATGGAGAACTCCCGTGCAGATCCTAGATCAGGGCTATATGGATCTCAGGATCAGGGCGGGGACTTGAGAATCCGCCTGTTGGGGGCAGGCTGTATCTCTGAGCGAATGCAAGTTCTGAAATATGGTATGAGCCATATTTCGGGATGCCTCCGCTGTATATAATTAGCAAGCGCAGATTCACATTCCCGACAAAATATGGAGTTCAGGGATATCAAACAAGATTATCTTAAATTATTTATTATTGATAAACCCCATAACTTCACCTGGACACCTCTTAAAGTCATGTGTGACCTATGGAAATGTCCAGTAAATTCTGAGGGACACGATTATGTAAGTTGCATGTCCGTGAGATGCATGGTCTGTCTTAAAAGGGTAAAAATAATATCTTACATACATGTTTCAATGTGAGAATACGGCGCCAAGAAGTCTGGCTGCTAGCTTACCTACTTCTATATGCAAGTGACCCACCAAAAGGTTTCTTTTGAAGGGCTTTCACACCTACCCGTGAAATCTCTAAGGGGAAGGAAGCTTTAGTTATGTGTAGGGACTCCAGGAAACAGGCTGTGATCATATTTATTGACCAAAAGGACCCTTTGTTCTCTGGGCATACAGGAGTAGCCGCTCTGACTAATCATATTGTAATCTGTAGGCCCAAATACTGTTTAATAGACTGATTGATCCATATGGGATAGTAATACTGGTAATATTAGGAGGATTGATCAATATTCTCGCGGATTATCCGTGACACCTCCTAATGGTTTTTGTAGACACTGTTTGCCGCCCTAGGCTTTGGATGTGACATCCAACTTCATTTGCAGTTCAGAATGGATCACTACACACCATTTTGACAGACGATCCGTCCTTGCAGAGGTTCGCCTCTGCGAACCTCCTGCTATCATTCCAGTTCATCATTGTGTCTCCCAACCACCAGGATATGCAATGTTGAACAGTGCTGACATCTTGTCCTAGGCACATAGCAATCTTCCACAGTGATAAACCAAGGTCTCTCAGTTCAAAGATTTAGTCCATCCCAGTTTGTGAAAAGTAGCAATAACTGGCAAGCCAACAGACATAAGGGATCACACTTCCAACACAACTCCAATTTTTGAGGTTTCATATGCCTAAAAAAGCTTTTAATCTGGTTTGTATGCCCCTTCCACATGCTACAGATTGGAACTAGGTGTTTCAAAATTTGATCATCTGCAGATGTTAGCAACACCTGCTACTTCATAGATTTGCATAACCTTACGGCTTGTTCTTCTTGTGGTGTATCATAGTAACCAGAAGCCTAGATTACTGTTGAAGTAGTATTATATTATATTGTATATAGATGTATTATATATATTGTATTAAATGGCATTTGGATAGCAAAGCAGCTCTGAGAATCCCTGTGTTGTACATTATTTATGTAACATGAGATCAGGGCTGGGACAAGGTCCACCACCAACAGAGGCTGAGCTGCCCCCCCCCCCCCCCCAACTTGTGGAGTCTTTACTAAATACTGTTGTAATCACACATAAATATGCACAGTTTAATGTATCAATTAATGACGCACTGTTATGGAGGATCTGTGGATGACATTGTTATGGGGGGGGATCTATGGTTGACACTGTTATGGGGCGGATCTATGGATGAAACTGTTATAGGGGGGGATCTATGGATGACACTGTTATGGGGTAATCTGTGGATGACACTGTTATGGGGGATCTGTGGATGACACTGTTATGAAGGATTTGTGGATGACAATGCTATGGGGATCTGTGGATGACACACTTATGGGGGATCTGTGGACGACACTGTTATGGGAGATCTATGGATGACAGTGTTATGGAGGATCTGTGGATAGCACAATGTTATGGGGGGTCTGTGGATTGCACTGTTATGGGGGGATCTGTGGATTGCACAATGTTATGGGGGATCTGTGGATGACAGTGTTATGGGGGATCTGTGGATGACAATGTTATGGGAGATCTGTGGATGACCCACTGTTATGGGCGATCTGTGGATGACACACTGTTATGGGGGGATCTGTGGATGACCCACTGTTATGGGGGATCTGTGGATGACAGTGCTATGGGGGATCTGTGGATGACAGTGCTATGGGGGATCTGTGGATGACACACTGTTATGGGGGATCTGTGAATGACACACTGTTATGGGGGATCTGTGGATGACACACTATTATGGGGGATCTGTGGATGACACACTGTTATGGGGGATCTGTGGATGACACACTGTTATGGGGGATCTGTGGATGACACACTGTTATGGGGGATCTGTGGATGACACACTGTTATGGGGATCTCTGGATGACACACTGTTATGGGGGATCTGTGGATGACACACTGTTATGGGGGATCTGTGGATGACACACTGTTATGGGGATCTGTGGATGACACACTGTTATGGGGATCTGTGGATGACACACTGTTATGGGGATCTCTGGATGACACACTGTTATGGGGGATCTGTGGATGACACACTGTTATGGGGGATCTGTGGATGACACACTGTTATGGGGGATCTGTGGATGACACACTGTTATGGGGGATCTGTGGATGACGCATTGTTATGGGGGATCTGTGGATGACACACTGTTATGGGGGATCTGTGGATGACACACTGTTATGGGGGATCTGTGAATGACGCACTGTTATGGGGGATCGTGTGATATGAGCGCATTGTTATGGGGGATCTGTGGATGACACACTGTTATGGGGATCTGTGGATGACACACTGTTATGGGGAGGATCTGTGGATGACACACTGTTATGGGGGGATCTGTGGATGACACACTGTTATGGGGGATCTGTGGATGACACACTGTTATGGAGGGATCTGTGGATGACACACATGTTATAGGAGGGATCTGTGGATGACACACTGTTATGGGGATCTGTGGATGACACACTGTTATGGGGATCTTGATGACACTGTTATGGGGGATCTGTGGATGACACACTGTTATGGGGGATCTGTGGATGACGCACTGTTATGGGGATCTGTGGATGACACACTGTTATGGGGGATCTGTGGATGACACACTGTTATGGGGGATCTGTGGATGACCACTGTTATGGGGATCTGTGGATGACGCACTGTTATGGGGGATCTGTGGATGACACACTGTTATGGGGATCTCTGGATGACGCACTGTTATGGGGGATCTGTGGATGACACACTGTTATGGGGGATCTGTGGATGACACTGTTATGGGGATCTTGGATGACACTGTTATGGGGGATCTGTGGATGACAGTGCTATGGGGGGTCTGTGGATGACACACTGTTATGGGGGATCTGTGGATGACACACTGTTATGGGGGATCTGTGAATGACGCACTGTTATGGGGGATCGGTGAATGACGCATTGTTATGGGGGATCTGTGGATGACACACTGTTATGGGGGATCTGTGGATGACACACTGTTATGGGGGATCTGTGGATGACAGTGCTATGGGGGGTCTGTGGATGACACACTGTTATGGGGGATCTGTGGATGACACACTGTTATGGGGGATCTGTGAATGACGCACTGTTATGGGGGATCTGTGAATGACACACTGTTATGGGGGATCTGTGGAGGACACACTGTTATGGGGGATCTCTGGATGACACTATTATGGGGGATCTGTGGAGGACACACTGTTATGGGGGATCTGTGGATGGCACTGTTATGGATTGTGACTCACAATGGATATTGGGGGCCAGCAAATTACAAGGAAGGCGGGGGTGGGGGATGATTGATAACATACATATCTAAATGGCTGGGGGTGAGGGCTTGACTTGAGCCATCTACTGATCAGAGCATTAGAATAGCAGGAATAAATAACATCTAAATGTCTGGTGGGGTAGATGGGGGTAGGACAAGGGCTGATGGGGAAGGGGACTGGGTTAGATAATCTATACTGACATACATTTGACACACATATATACTGGCATACATATGACACACACACATATACTGACATACATATGACACACACATACATACTGACATACATATGACACACACATATATACTGACATATATATGACAACACATATATACTGACATACATATGACACACACATATATACTGACATACATATGACACACACATACATACTGACATACATATGACACACACATATATACTGACATACATATGACACACACATATATACTGACATACATATGACACACATATATACAGACATACATATGACACACACATACATACTGACATACATATGACACACATATATACTGACATACATATGACACACACACATACATACTGACATACATATGACACACACATATATACTGACATACATATGACACACACATATATACTGACATACATATGACACACACATACATACTGACATACATATGACACAGACACATATATACTGACATACATATGACACACACATACATACTGACATACATATGACACACACATATATACTGACATACATATGACACACACATATATACTGACATACATATGACACACACATACATACTGACATACATATGACACAGACACATATATACTGACATACATATGACACAGACACATATATACTAACATACATATGACACACACATATATACTGGCATACATATGACACACACATACATACTGACATACATATGACACACACATATATACTGACATATATATGACACACACATATATACTGACATACATATGACACACACATACATACTGACATACATATGACACACACATACATACTGACATACATATGATACACACACACATACTGACATACATATGACACACATACATATATACAGACATACATATGACACACATACATATATACTGACATACATATGACACACATACATAAAAACACACAATATGCACATTACATTACTGCCATTCCATTCCCTTTAACCCCTTACATTTTCTGCACATACAGTCTCTGGTGACTTGGAGGGAGAGGCAGGATGCAGAGTATTCCTCCTCCTCCTCCTTCTCTGTCCCGACGCTGCTCTTCTCTCTGTGCTGGGGGAGGGGGTTGTGAATCTCTGGTGCACACACAGGCAGGAAGTCAGGGGCTGGGGAAGGTACGGAGCTGCAGCACACTGCACTAGACTGAGGGAGGGAGGAAGAACACCACTAGGGGGCGCAGGACCGGCTGTTACAGCAGCAGAGCGCAGAAATGGATGCTCTGCTGCTAATACAGCTACACGGCAGCAGCAGGGACTTGGTGAGAGTGGCCTGAGCCTGTGCCCTGAGGCTTGAGCGCCCTGAGGCTGGAGCCTCCTCAGCCTCTGTGTCGGCCCGGCCCTGCATGAGATATATCCAAAGAATACAAATAAAATGGAGGATATTCACATAAACTGAAATTCTTCACATTGTGAACCATAGCTGTGGAGTGCTAAAATAAAATTTTATTGCACCTAGAAAGGAGGAAGGTGCAATAATAATTAATAAATAGAGGCTAGTTCAAACAAGTTGGTAGATGCACTCTGGAAGCAATCACTGGAACCAGGCAATTGTAATTTGGTTTGAGATAAAAGTGTACTGAAGATAAAAGACAAGTAAGATTAAAGACCACCATTGAGACCTTGATAATACAAGCAGTATGTACTCCAAATCAAGCATCAATCACCAGGATAGAAAAATAATTTTATGTTCTCCTACTTATATTCAACATTTATGCAAATAGGAGATACATTTATTATGCAAAGGTTCTACTGCAGGCAGGAATATGGAGTTTTATATGGAAAATGCAGCTGGAGATAAGAATTTGCACACTGACAAGCATGGAACATGTTACAAGCAGTGGGTGTGGAACCACAGTGCCAACTAACGAGTTTGACTTTCGGATAGTCCTAAGGGCATTAACCTGGAGGGCCCTTAGTATTAACCCTTTACCCTTATACAGGGATTTGGTCTTCACCGCAGAGGAGCCACCAGGCAGCTACCTCTTAGAATAGTCCCAATGTAGTTGGCACCTGACCCACTGGAGTTACAGACACCTGTGCAAGGTACCCAAGAGTCAGGCAATACTCATAGTCAGGGAACAAGCAAAGGTCAGGGCTGTCAGTATTCATGCATATCCATAAAACAAGTCCAAAGGGTCGGTACGTTAAACAGGCTAAGGTCAGGACTGGTGGCAGAGGGTCAGAATCATAAACAGGCTGAGTTTGGTACATGGACAGACAGCAGAAAGACATACTCAAACTGGTCACTAGAATTAGAGAATCGAAAGCTCAAGCATTTTTCCACTGGGAAAGGTGCCTAAAATACCCATAGATAGGGACTAGCATGATGGCCTGAAAGAGCTTGTGCATAGCAAAGAGACAGGCCAGGAGGCCTTTACAGAGAAGCACAGGCCTCAGCCTGCATCAACCACATGGGACGCTGGTGGCCGGGCCTACTGTAGATGGGAAGCTGAGGTAGAGAGGGTCCAGACTGGTGGCACAGCAGGGAGAGAAGGGTAAATGACATAGGACCCATGTCCACACAAGGGAGCAGGAGAGATACAGGCACGAGCCACCACTGCAACAGATCAGTTTATTTTTAGGCTTTTATTCTTTATTCTACTTTTGGAATGCTTTTTTCCTAGGGCTGGAACAAGAGATAGTTTAGGAAAGAGGCATCATTGAAAGTGGCACCTGACCTACAGATCTCATAATAAAAATCAATGCTCTGACTTAAAAGTGTACCAACAGTTTTAAAACAAATTTTCATAAATGAATAGTATCATTATTTATAAGACACTTTATATATATCTTGTTAAAGAAAAATGCTTCTACCTGATTTTATCAGGCTGCTTTCCTCTTTACTGCTTTTAACATTGGCATCTATGGAAATAGGAGGTGGATGAGAGACACACAAACTGCAGTTTCTTATAGCTCTGCTGCATTTAGTACTTTTGACTCTACTACAGTGCCTTGAAAATGTATTCATACCCCTTGAACTTTTGCACATTTTTTCACGTTACTCCCACAAACTTATATGTGTTTTATTGGTATTTTATATGACAAAAATCTTGAACGTGTGGCATGCATTTGTATTCAGCCCCCTGTACTCTGGTACCCCTTAATAAAATCCAGTGTGACCAATTGCCTTCAGAAGTCACCTAGTAAATAGAGTCCAACCTGTGTGTACCGTAATTTATTCTAGATATAACTATGGCTGTTCTGTGAAGGCCTCAGAGGTTTGTTAGGGAACATTAGTGATCAAACATGCTAAAATGTTTCTTCCCTAACCCCTTAGTGACCACCAATACACCTTTTTGCAGCGGTCACTAAGGGGCCTTAGGATGGGCCGCCACCTTTCCACGATGGCCGAGACTAAGCGCTGCACGGGTTCCCCGGGGCTCGACTCTCACATGAGAGCCACGCTCCTGCTCTAACAGCCTGGGCTGGCAGGAGTGCTGATCCGGGCTGTTTAACTCCTTACATGCTGCGGGCAATGGCGTCCGCCACATGTAAGTGGTGACAGAAGGTGCAAACTCGCTCTGTTTCCAATCAGCACACCGCAAATGCGATTGCCGGGTGCCGATGTGTGTAACGGCTGGCTGGGGCCTGATATAGGCCCCAGACCTGCCTTCTTTGTTTAGCCTGCTGGTCAATGTCAATATAGCACTGACATTAAAATGCATTGCACTATAGGGATATTGCATTGTATTTTAAAAGCAATGGACTATTAACTGGTTAAAAAAAATGAAATAAAAAGACTCCAATAAAAAATATGGGTTTTTTTTCATTGAAAATATGCTTTTCAATGAAAAAATTCCAAAAATAAAATCTCCCTCATGTTTGGTATTGCCGTGTCTGTAACAACCTACACTATGCAGATATCATGTAAATTATCCCCTATGGTGAACACCATTTAAAAAATAAAGGCAGAATTGCTAATTTATTCATAGTCACCACCCAAAAAATTTAATAGCAAGCGATCAAAAAATGTAATTTACCCCAAAATGATACCAATGAAAAATGCAAAAATCAAGCCCTGACACAACGCCATAGAAAGAAAAATAAAAACGTTATGGGTCTTGGCAAGCGGTGATGCAAAAAGATTTTCTTCCTTTTAAAAAAAAGGGGTTTTATTGCACAAAGGTAGTAAAACATAAAAAATTTTAAAAATATTGTAATCGCTGTAATTGTACTGACCCAGAGAATAAAGATATTATGTTATTTTTACCTAAAAATCCCAGAAAGTGTTAATAAAGGTTAATAAAAACGTTATGTGTACACCAAAATGACACCATTAAAAATCACAACTTGCCCAGTGAAAAAACAAGCCCTCATACAGCTATTTAGCCGACAAAATTTAAATGTTATAGCTCTTGGAAGGTGACGATGAAAAAAGGAAGAAAAACACTCGGTCAGTAAAGCCCAAAACAGGCTAGTCACTAAGGGGTTAAGGATATACATTAAAACAGCAAAAACTGCAACAAGCTGGTAGCTGTGAACATGGTCCAACTAATGACTGTCATACAATTTTATTTAGAAGTGATTGCCTGGACCATGTTAATACCATGTTGCTTTTTTTTTTATGTTAATTTATTTAACTAAAGAAGAAAAATGTTAGCATCAAGTGCTGGTTCTACATTCCGCCTTCGTCTGAGACATGTCGGGACCTGTGCCTTAGCTGGACTTGAGCTGGATCTGCTTCTTCTATATTTGCTTTATTTAAATAACACTGGAATCCACTTTCATATTCAAAGGTACAAATATCAGATTTCATCTCCATTATGCTTGTCCTCCTGCGGTGAAGGGATGTGTGCAGATATTGCTAGCTGTAATGTAGCAGCATAATATCTGACCTTTACAGCTGGATTCTGTCATTAGTTGCTATAATATGCTGTGAATGCTGAGAATATTTCAGCTGATTGAAACATTTCTACAATATCTCTGTCAAGCTGTCCTAAAAGAAAGCAATCTCTACATTTGTAAAACAGGGTTTCTAACAAAAATGTCACTCATTTCCTTCCAGACTACAGTTAGAGGGAAACCTTCAATTATTGTTGTACACGATGATATGGATGGGGTATGACATGATCTTATTCAAGAATGCTCTCAGGTAACCTATTGCTAGTTCATGTGTGTAGACTTAGAGTTAAAGTTTTCCGGTATTGAGTTCCGTCATAGGGGCTTAATACCGGAAAAAAACGCATCAGTTTGTCCTAATAAATTCTGCATGGAAAGCAATCCGTTCAGTATGCATCAGGATGTCTTCCGTTCCGTCCCATTTACGATATTTGGCCGGAGAAAATACTGCAGCATGTTGCAGTTTTTCTCCGGCCAAAATTTCCGGAACACTTGCTGGATTGCCGGATCCGGCATTATTTTCCGTTGAAATGTATTAATGCCGGATCCGGTACCAAGTGTTCTGGAAAAACTGATTCGGTTTTCTGGTCTCTGCATTCGCATACCTTTAAAACTGTAAAAAAGATAAATACCGGATCCGTTTTTCCGGATGACACCAGAGAGACGGATCCAGTATTTGCATTTGTCAGACGGATCCGGAAACAAATGATATCCGTTTGCATACAGATTTCCGGATCCGGCAGGCAGTTTTGGCAACGGAACTGCCTGCCGGATTCTTCTAACGCTAGTGTGAAAGTACCCTAAGTATATGGATCCATGTATCTATACAGGGGCGCAACTATAGTGCATAGGGCCCCTTAGCAAAATAAGATTAGGCCCCCACCACCTAGTGTGAGAAAATTAAAACACCAGCATAAGTAGCAATAATTAAAGGGCATCTGTCAGCAGATTTGAAACTATCTGACATGTTATATGTGCGCTTGGAAGCTCAAGGCATGTTGGCCCCATGTTCATATGTGCCCGCATTGCTGAAAAATATAAATAAGCGTCTAGGAGTAATGGGGCGTTGCCATTGTACCTAGAGGCTCTGCTCTCTCTGTAACTGCAGCAACCTCTGCAGTTTGATTAACCGGGCCAGGCATGTTGATTTACACTGCCAGGTCCTGCCAATCAAAGTGCAGAAGGCGCGGCAGTTGCAGAGAGAGCAGAGCCTCTAGGTGTAATGGCAACGCCCCCATTGCTCCTAGTGGCTCATTTGCATATATTAAAGCATTTTTATCAGCACTGCGGGCACATATGTACATGGGACCAATACAGATGGCGTCAGCTGCACATGTAACAGGTCAGCCAGTGTCATAGGTATAAATCTGCTGACAGATGCCCTTTAAAGGTACAGTATGTTTAATCACACCATATATTCGAAAACCCACACTGGAACGATAATAGATTACTTAGCCCTTTGGCGTCGAGGCCTATTTTCATTTTCCTTCCCACATTCCAATAACCATAACTTTTTTATTTTTCCGTTCACATAGCTATATTAGGGCTTTTTTTCCAGAACAAGATGCATTTTTTAATGCCACCATTAAAATTAACCATATATTCTATTGTAAAACAGGAAAAAAATTATTTGTAGGTTTTTGTAGTTTTGACATCACATCATTCACTGTGCACTAAAAATGACCAGCCATCCTTATTCTGCCGCTCAATACGAATGCGTGATACCAAACTTGTATAGTTTTTTTTTCTGTTTTACTAGTTTTAAAAAAATAAAAACTTTTGAAAATAATTTTTTTTTTGCATTGCCATATTCTGACAGCCATATTTTTTTTAGATTTCGGTCTACAGAGCTTTATTAGGGCTTGTTTTTTGAGAAACGAACTGTATTTTTTATTGGTACCATTTTTGTGGTATGTACATCTTTTTGATCAGTGTTAATTTTTTGGGGGGACAAGATGACAAAAAAAATTGTGAATCTCACGTATTTCCTTTTTTTTCCCGTTACGGTGTTCACCGTACAGGAATTTTTTAAATATTTTAATAGTTCAGACATTTTCAGATGCGGCGATACCTAATATGTTTTTTTTTTTTTTCATTGTTTGTATATTTTTATATGTAAAAGTGGGGTGATTTAAACTTTTAATATACTGGTGTTTTTTTATTTTTATTTTTTTCACTTTTTTTTTTCCCTTTGGATTCTCTCTCCTATTCACCTTAATAGAGATCTATTAGGGTAAATAGGATTTTTACTCTCTCCATTCAGTTATGCCTTGTGCATAGCTCAGTATGGAGAAAGCCATGGCAGACCTGGAGCACTCAGGCAGCGTCCAGGGTGCCATGGCAACTGATCGGAGCCCCGCGATTTCACTGCGGGGGCTCCCGTCGGAAGACAGAACCACATCCTTCTGCCTTCACTCACAGGTGCCACGATCAGCATTGACTGTGGCATCTGAGGGGTTAAATGACAGGGGCGGCGCGATCACTGCTTCCTGTTAGTGTGGGCAGGTGCCAGCTGTATGATACAGCCAGCACCCGCCGTGTATGGAGTGGGCCCGCTCCATACATCCCTTGAGCCATTATGAGGTAACTATACATCATAATGCGCAAAGGGGTTAAAGAAAACATTTTAATTACCCATGATGCCATGTTTATAATGTGAAGGGATCCTGATTGCACCAAGTCTCTTGAGTTTCATCTCAGAGCCAGGACTGTTATTACAATAAGGCGCCCTAGGGAGCCAGAAACTTGGAGGGCCGCACTCTACTAAGTACAGCCATCATCTTGGTATATAACAATCTGGTGTTCTCAGCCTTAATTAACGCTGGGAGTGCCACTGTATTCCAGTCTTCAGGAACACAATGCAGTTGAAGACTGGCACTATAAGGGGCATCGCTGGGGGAGAACTATAGGGGGTACAATAGGGGGTCATAACTGGGGTTATTTTTTTAAAATGGGACACTTTAGCATGCATTAATGGAGGCACTGGGGGGCATTTTAATACAGGGACACTATAGAAGGATTTTTTGTACTGGGCATTATTATTACGGGGGTACAATAGGTGGGCATTATTATTGCTGGAGGCACTATAGTGGACTTTCTGGTGAAATTTCTGGACAGTCCGTAAAAATAGGCCAATTTTTTTTCACTGTGTCCTTGAAAAAAATAGATATGTCTGTGATTTTTTGAACTTGGTGGTACTTCACTAGATTATTTTGGTGAAGAGCTATCAGTATATTGAGATATGCACATGTATTACTTATAACCTTTATCATTTATTATGGCCTTCCAATTTGTCCATAAAATATTTTGGAAGTCCATGATTTTGAGATAAGTTGTCCAGAAAAAATTCTGGTTGACAACCCTGGTGGGGAGGATGATGGAAAAGAGAGGAATCTAAAATGTCTGTGTGGCAAACTCTGCAGAGAGAAGATGTGGCTGAAAGAATTTGTGATGGCAGTCAGGGCTGAGTAGAGAAGATGAGGAAAAGAGAACGTCTACATCAGGTGAGACATCAATGAATGCGAGAGGTATGTAGTGCAGTATTCTCCTGTATGTTTTGTAGAGGGTGCGACCGGGCAAGGCGGGGGGAGGGGGCCCGCTGCACTCACATGTAAGGGGGCCCGACATGAAGTGCAGTGAGAATGCCGGGCACCGACAGAGCGTTCTTCAAACATGAGGGGCCACAGGAAGCAGAGGGAGCGCAGAGGCAAGGAAGAAGGGGGGGGGGGGCACTCACCCGGCAGTTCTTGTCACTGCCGGGCTGCTCATTTTCAGAGTGAAGCAGAGAGACCTCTCTGCTTCACTGCTCTTCTGAGCTCTGGCCGCACATCGTGCTGCTGGCTGTGGGAGGAGCTCTGAAGGCCCGGGAATTGGCCTTCAGCACAGCCAGCAGCCCGATGTGAGTGTGGTAGCGGGTCATCAGGGAAGAGGGTAAGTATTTAATTTTTTTTCCCCCATAAAGCTGCAGACTGGAGGCAAAAGGGGGGCAACAACTAGAGTGAGGGGGCACAAGAGTGGGCATCTTTACTGAGGGACGGCTTAATCTGGAACAACTACTGTGAGGGGGCACCTAATCTGGGCATCTTTACTGAGGGGCAGCCTAATCTGGAATAACTACTGTGAGGGGCACATATGTGGGCATAACTACTGTGAGGGGGCACATATGTGGCATAACTTCTGGGAGGGGGAACATATCTGGCATAACTGCTGTGAGGGGGCACATATCTGGCATAACTACTGTGAGGGGGCACATATCTGGCATAACTACTGTGAGGGGGCACAAAAGTAAGCATAACTACTGTGACAGGAACAAAGTTGGCCATAACTGCTGTGAGGGGCCACAAGGAGGACATAACTATTTTGAAGGGACCACAAGGTGGGCATTAGTACTGTGTGGTAACACTTAGGGGAAATGTCCTATATTACCCTGCTATACATTGGTATGGCTCAGTCTTACAGCCCAGCCCTGTGCTGATGAATTCACAGGGGCAGTCACCATCCCTTCCTTATGTGATTATTCTTTTATGTGATTGTCCTTGTTCTGGATCCAGTGGACCTCACACCGATGCCAGCGACACCCTGGATGAGGTAGGGCCAGATTTTATAAGACTACCTATGGTGTGTGAACAAGGTCTGAACAGGTATTAAGCAGCCTACAGCCCCATCCCACTCACCTGCATTGCAGGACCAACAATGCAATGGGGAACAAATGAGGCCGCAAGCTACACCTACAACAGGCCATGTGACACCGGCTTCCAGGTGCAACAGAATGTTTACCAGCCATATGCAATGGCACATTCAATACATATAAAACAAGAATCACAAAAATAAACGTGGCCTAAATGGGTGGGACTGCTCCAGACCCCAAACACTGTGGCGTGTTTCTAACTGGGGGGGCAGTTCCTCCGCATGTCAGCTTTTAACACCAGAGTGAGGGATTAGCCAGTGCTGTCAGTTGCTTATCCATGTGGTGCATCTTTTTTCTGTGAGTTATGTGTTTATATATTTTCATCCGCACATGTTTTATTTTGTGTAGGATGTTTGTGTGGTGCTTGCGGAGGAACTGCCCCCCCCCCCCCAGTTAGAAACACGCCACAGTGTTTGGGGTCTGAAGCAGTCCCACCCATTTAGGCCACGTTTATTTTTGTGATTCCAGATTTTATAAGGACTGGTGTAGCCTTGTATTGGGCTTAGGGCTCTTTAACATGAGTGGATCCTGCGCGGGTAATCTGCTGCGTGAGAGTGAGCCAAGCCCCGTTCAGGACAGCAGAGACACGGAGCATTAACATAATTGATAATGCTCCGTGCCTCTCTGTGATCTTTTTATTACAAAATCAAGGTGACAACTTTATCTCACTGTGATTTTATAGTAAAAAGATCACAGAGAGGCACAGGGCATTATTAATCATGTTACTACTCCATGTCTCTGCCGTCCGGAACGGGGCTTGGCATTCTTTCACACAGCAGATTACCTGCACGGCATCCGCTCGTGTGAAAGAGCCCTTAGTGTAAAGAAAATCTGCACCTCTTTGTAAAAATGGGGGAAGGGGGGACCGATCTAAAGTTTGCACTGGGGCCCATAACACTCTAGTTACGCCACTGTTCGTAGGCTTCGTAGGCAGTATGCTATTGGTAGAGCTAGTTTGCTGCTGTGACCAGTGTCTTAACTCTTCAGTCCCCTCCAGCTTCTGGGGAGGTATTTTTTGGGTATTTGGTTCTGCTGGGGTAGTATTTTGACTTTCCTGTGGTGTTGGTTCTGCAGCAGAACAAATTACCAAAGTGCAACACAAATTACTGCCCCAGCAGAAGCAAATGCCACAATGTAGTTCAATATACTTCCCCAGAAGAACCAAATACCAGCAAGATGTTCTGCTGGGGCAGTATATTGTGCTGCACTGTGTTATTTGGTTCTGCTAGTACAGTATGTATGTTCTGTTGCATTATAATATTTAATTCTGCTGGGGCAGTATATTCTGCTGCACTGTAGTTTTTAGTTTTGCTAGTACATTACGTATATTGTGTTGCACTATAATATTTTGTTCGACTGGGGCAGTATATTGTGTGTGTCAGGGGCGTAGCTAGAAATGACTGGGCCCCACAGCAAATTTTTGTATTGGCCCCCCCCCTACCCGCGCGTTTCGCTCCCCCTCTATAATGTGCCAGCCATATAGCCCCCCTATAATGTGCCAGTAGTCAGCCATATAGCCCCCCTATAATGTGCCAGTAGCCAGCCATATAACCCCCCTATAATGTGCCAGTAGTCAGCCATATAACCCCCCCTATAATGTGCCAGTAGTCAGCCATATAACCCCCCTATAATGTGCCAGTAGTCAGCCATATAACCCCCCCTATAATGTGCCAGTAGTCAGCCATATAACCCCCTATAATGTGCCAGTAGTCAGCCATATAACCCCCTATAATGTGCCAGTAGTCAGCCATATAACCCCCTATAATGTGCCAGTAGTCAGCCATATAAACCCACCCTATAATGTGCCAGTAGTCAGCCATATAACCCCTCCTATAATGTGCCAGTAGTCAGCCATATAACCCCCTATAATGTGGCAGTAGTCAGCCATATAAACCCACCCTATAATGTGCCAGTAGCCAGCCACATAGCACCAGATGCCCCATAGTGCTCCTCTCCCCATAGTGCCCCTATAATGTGCCAATATCAAGTGCCTCTGTCTTCCCCCATCCCAATATCATAGTGCCATCCTCTCCCCCTGCCCCTAATGTGTGTGCCAATATGAAGTGCCTATCTCTCCCCCATTTGCCAATATCATAGTGCCAATAGCCCCCTCCTCCCTGTGGCAGTAAAGTAAAAGTCCAGTATTTAAAAAAAAAACAAAAAAAAACACACATATACTTACCTCCATGTTAGGCAAGCCTCATTTATCCTGTCTTTCAGAAAAAGTTTGTGAGGGGAATCAAACCTGTGACCATTAGGATGAAAGGCAAGACACTTATCCACAAGGCTGTATCAGCTGCATAGCTAGGTAGCTAAAAAAATAAATAAATAAGACCTCTAGATAAGGAGAACTTTGATAGTGTATCTATACACATTACAGCTGCCCCAACACACCAAGCTCTGCTACATCCATATACAATGTGCTGGTGCAGCTGTAATGTGTATGGATACACTATCAAAGTTCTCCACATCTAGAGGTCATATATTTATTTTTTTTTTTTTTATTTTTTTTTTTGCTATCTGGCTAGGCAGCAGATATAGCCTAGTGGTAAAGTGTCTTGCCTTTGAACCTAATGGTCACAGGTTTGATCCCCAGGGCAAGATTTTCTGAAAGAAAGAAGAAATAAGTTTTAAATAAATAGACAAGGGCCAGAGGACACTGCGATCAGGAGAGGAGTGAGGACACGTGCTGATTACCCAGGGGAGGAGAGAAGTCAGGACAAACACGTGCTTGCCGGGCCCCCTGTAAACCCGGGCCCCGAAGCAGCTGCTTCCCCTGCTTCCCCGGTAGTTACGCCCCTGGTGTGTGTTACACTGTGGTATTTGGTTCTGCTGGGGCAGTATATATGGCTGCAGGACCAAATAGCAAAGTGTAACACAATATACTGTCCCTCTCTGGTACTGTTGGCCCTATCTATGCGTGTGAGCCCCACCCACTTGAATTGACGCTACCTACTTGTGTTAACCCCACCTTCTGTAAATTTGGGGCCGCCTACAACATGAGGCCACTTTAAATTCCCAGTCTGCCCCTGTGCCCACCCCTCTCTTCAGCAGGGCCCCAGACAGCCCATCATCCATCTGATAGGAGGTATTCAGACTTGGTGAATAGGGTGGCACCAGCTTTAAATACAGAGTCATTACCTATGAAAGGATGAGAATTTTTGTTTCTGATCTATTTGGCAGCACCAAATTATAGACTGATCTATCTGTTATTGTCTGTATGCATTTAGTATTGTATCATTATATTAATATATAAACTTGTTTTAAGCATAAAAAATACTAAAATAAATTTGCACACAGTAGCGTAATAACATGCATTACATTTAAAGCACTTTGTTCTTTGGTTTCTGGTCCTTTTTAATGGCTTGTAAATGAACTTAATATCTTTCTTTTGGTGACTAGTCCATTAGTGCAGGAACCATATTAGATTTGACCTCAATATTAAAGAAATATAGCTGTAAGCTTTATGAAATTCAAATTATTTACTTTCCATATTTTACTTGTCAAGATGTCCTTTCGTCTGTATATGTCTGCCACCCACGTAAAGTCAGTTAGTGGTTGTTTGGAGCATTAATGTACTGTACACTCTCTGCTGAACTACATAGACAACATGATCAGAAAAGCTGGATGTAATCAGCTGCTACAATGTGGTAGGGTAAGGGTAAGGGTGAAGGAGGCTCCGCATACCAAGAATAATAAATTTTATAAAGTAACCTAGACCACTAGGGATAGTTTAAAGAATCCATAAAGGGGTTGTCCAAGATTTTGATATTGATCTCATATCCTGAAGGTTGTCAATATCTAGTTAGGGGTTTTCTGACTCCACCCAATCAGCTGTTTGAAGAGGCCACTGCACTCTGGTGAGCGCCAAAGCCTCTTCTTAGGCCAGTAACGTCACATTAATTGTCACTTCATTTTCTCTTAAATGAATTGACCTGAGGTGAATTACCAAGTGTGACACTTTACTTGGTAAACTACAGTGCTCACCAGAATACCCAGCCTCTTCAAACAGCTGATCCGCAGGGGTGCAAGGAGTCAGAACCCCCCAATCAGATACTGATGACCTGTCCTGAAAATAGCCCATCTATATCAGAATCTCAGATAAACCCTTTAAGTTGGGCTTAGAAGTAGCGACCGATTGATGGGAAGATAGCGTTCCTTCCAGACAGTTGGCTGCTCGCTCAATGAAGAAGACCGCTGCATTTACATGCAGCGATCTCCTTCAGGGTAAAAGGACGAGGGATCGCTATAGCAATCCCTCATCCCCATACAGAATCATTGTTTCTGGGCACCGGATCGCTGTTTAGACAGCACTATCTGCTGCCCAAAAATAATGATTGGTGGTGCCTGCACAAACAAAACAGGATCACCCAATGAACAAGCGTTTTGCTTGTTCATCATGTGATCAGCAGCACAATTAGATGGCCAGATCGTCGGGAACAAGTATTCACTCCCAATAATCTGGACGATTATTGGTTTGTCTAAATCCACCTTTAGAGTTAGAAGACCTGGGATGCAAACCGTTCTAGACCACCAGTGATATTACAACTACAACTATTTCATTAAAGGGAATCTGTCACCAGCAACCTCTCTATCCAACTGTTTGCATAGACACATAATTGTGATTCGCCTGATTAAAATGCTGTTGTCTGAGGCACCATCCTGAGTTACAGGGGTGCAACTTTAATGAGGCAAGGTGAGGCGGTGGCCTCGAGCAGTGCCATCTAGGGGAAGGTGGGGGGAGGCGATGTGAAGCAGTAGATCACAGTGACAGCGCACTACTCTATGCGCTGTCACTGTGGTGGAAGAACAGCCTGACTCTCAAGACATGCTGCACAACCACTGCTGTGCTATAAAGACTATTGAGGAGCGGATGGCATGTCCCTGCTCTCTCCTGAGAGCTGCCTGGCTGCACTGCAGAGAGCACAAGCAGCCTAAGAGTGCTCTTGTCCACATCCATAGAGCCGCTTTCGGTACTGAACACGGGCAGTGAATAATAACCTGTGACCCCACATGATCTTCCTGTCCGGTCACAATTATAATTCACTGGCTGTGCCTGCAAGCAGTCAAGACTGTGAGGAAGCAATGAAAAACAGCTGCGGCAGCAGCGAAAACCAAGAGATCATCTCCACCTTTCCCTGCTCCAGGTTAACCCCCAGGATGCCTGTAAGTGACTGTGTGTGTCTATATGTACTGTATATACTGTATACAGTATATATGTGTGTATATGTACTGTATATACCGTATACATTTTTGTATATGCCGTATGCAGTATATACACTGATGAGCAAAAGGGTAACAATGTTTTAAACTTTTGACTTTAAGGCTTCATATCTCATCATCCACCACAGCTTCAAACGTGAGACTACCATCATTTTATAAAAAATCATCTTGGATATCTCATACATAAATTGGACTAGTAACTATTTAGCATATGATTAGTTTTGCAGATTCTTGTCATGTAACTGGATTGTTACTGTTTTGCTCCTAAAATTTTTATTATTTTGTAACTCCACCTTTGGCTTCTAACACTGCCTGAATCCTTCTGGGCATGCTCTCAATCAGATTCAATCATGTCCGACCAAAATCTGTTCCTAGGTCTCTTCTGCGTGTACCCAATGTTGGTGCATACTGGTCAATTCACTTGAGTATGAATACAGCTTTTTCTTCAACTCTTCCCACCAGTGTTTGATTGGGTTGAGGTCTGGGGACTGTGGGGGACAGTCCAGTACATCTACATCATTGTCACTGAACCATTTCTTTGCCAAAGTGGACATATTCTTCGGGTCTTTATCATACTGGAACACTATGTTGCCCTTTACATATCCATAGTACTTAATTGTACGAAGTAGCTCATTTTGTAGGATACTCACATATAGCTTAACATTGAGAGCACCATCAATCCTGGTCAAGTATCCAATGCCTTTGGCCTTGAAACAACTCCATATCCTCAGGCTTTCACCACCGAACTTGATAGTTCCTTCAATTTTTTGATCAGTTAGCCCTCTTTTCCCTTGTTTCTTCCAGACCCATTTACAGTCCAGTCTAATGACTTTCGTCTCATCGCTTCAAATCACCCGTTTCCAATCTTCTACTGTCCATTATTCCTATTTTTTTGCAAACTGGAAGCCAACACTTCTTATGATGATATTGAAGTTGAGACTTGTTCACCTTTTTTCGGGCAACCATTCCAGACTTGTGTAATGCGCATCACACGGTGCTTGCATGGATGTCTGTAATCTCACTATTATGAAGCATATGAGCCACCTCCACTGCCATGTTTGTTACACCAGAACTGAAAGACCTTGTGATGAGCCGACTTGTTGACTCCAATATTTTGTGTGGACGTCCACCGCTTGGCTTTGGAATGGTTGGACAGAATTTTATATTCTTCCAACTGTCATGATGAAGTTTGGCAAGTTTCTCGGCCAAGATACTGCTATTGATGAGCTGATTGATGATGTTTCTCTTTTCTTGGGAAATCTTCTTCATGGCTGCTCCTGGATTTGATTAAGGGTCGTTGTTTGACTCGAAACGCGTAGACTTTTTTGCTACTTTGGATTTTAAGTCTTGGAACAATAAAGGCTGAATTTTTACCTTTGGAAGCTGGGCTCTTTGAACCCTTTTCAGAGGATAGGAGTGGTAGTGGCCCTGAAGAGATGTTGTGTCACAGTTTAATCCCTCAGGCCTTTGCTCCCTGGGGATCACTACAGTGGAAAGGTGATTCAAAACTTAGGCCAGAAGTAAAAGAATAAAAGTCTCTCTGTTTCTAAGCGATACAAGGGCTAATTTCAAACCTTTTACATACAGTATAGATTTGAATGAAGAGAAGGAGGGTTAGAAGTCTAACCTTATCTGATGAGGAACCAGAGGTGGATATCCTGTAGATATGCCACAAATGTCTAAGATGGGAATACCTTCTTAATATGTCACTGCCAGAACTGTAACTTTTAGCTGTGTGACCCAATAAAAACATGCATAACTGATGAGAGAATGGAAATTTATGTAAAGCACCATTCTAACAGAAATGAAGAGAGGAAACCCCAAGAGAGAAAATTAGTATCATGTGATTGCTTTGCCGCATCACCTAGTTATTCATGCTATGCCATCATCCAAGGTTTGTAAAGAGAGCAGCAGCACAGCCTTCTGGTTATATAGCAGTATACCAGCAGAAGGCTCTTTTCCCAAATACCTACAGTTGTATAAATGTTTTTCTGATAGGCATTAGTTGGGTAATATGCTTACAGTGCCTATAGAAAGTATTCACCCCATTTACATTTTTTTCAGGTTTTATTGCATCATCAATATGGAATCCCAATGGATATGATCATCACTGACAATGGACACAGAAAAAAAAAAACAGCAGAATTGATATTTTGTGGTACTATTGCTCAGCAGTATCACAACTCAAAAAACTAATATCGCCGAAAAAAGAATTGTATAAAAAGTAATAGTCAATGATAATTAACAATCATGAACACAATACACACGTATAGATGAGAGGCGTAAAGGAAAAGGACAGTGAGATATATAGAACTGCACAGCAGAGTGCAAAGGGAAGGAAGGAAACAAGTGGTTTGTATCTAATACAACAGTGGAAAGCTTAGTTCTATCCTGAACCTAAACTGGTGACTCATTCCAAGTACAGTATGCTTCATACCTCCAAGCGTGCCCTACTATGGCCCCTTACAGTAGTTAGGTCCAGGGGTGTATCTATCACGAGGCAAACAAGGCATTTGCCTAGGGCGGCACTTGCCAATGGGGCGGCAAAATTCCTTGTTTGCTTAGTGATAGTTATAGTTACCATGACTTTCTAACACTAGAAATTATGTTCTAACCCCCAGCCAGGCTTTCCCATGGTGACAGGGACGCTTGCCTGAGGGTTAGAATATACCAGCGGATGTGTGTTTTCACGATCTCAGTGAGATCGTTAAAACTCAAATCCGATGGTATATTCTAACCCCCAGGCATTCCCATGGTGATGGGGACGCTTACCTGGGGGGTTAGAATATACAGGGCCCCGCCGCTCAGAGGATTATACATTTATTAACTGTAATCTGTACCTTTAACTTTAAATGAGCGCTTATCTCTTTACTAGGGTATCTTACTCTCAGGTCTCAGATCCGGTAATAGGTAGCAGTGCGGGCGGCGCTCACTCACTGACGTCACGCTCCTGCGCCGCGTGATGTCAGTGAGTGAGCACCGCCCACACTGCTGCCTGTTCCCAGAGCTGAGAGTAAGATACCCTAGTAAATAGATAAGCCAGTGCTCATTTAAAGTTAAAGTTACAGATTACAGTTAATAAATGTGTAATCCTCTAAGCATCGGGGAGGGGGATCTGTGGAATGCACTGTCATGGGGGGGATCTGTGGATGGCACTGTCATGGGGGGATCTGTGGATGGCACTGTCATGGGTGGGGGATCTGTGAATGGCACTGTTATGAGGGGTGGATCTGTGGATGCCACTGTTATGGGGAGGGGGATCTGTGGATGGCACTGTCATGGGGAGGGGGATCTGTGGATGGCACTGTCATGGGGAGGGGATCTGTGGATGGCACTGTTTAGGGGGATCTGTGGATGGCACTGTTATGGGGGGTCTGTGGATGACACTGTCATGGGTGGGGATCTGTGGATGGCACTGTTATGGGGGATCTGTGGATGACACTGTCATGGGTGGGGAATCTATGGATGGCACTGTTATGGGGGATCTGTGGATGACACTGTCATGGGGGTGGATCTGTGGATGCCACTGTTATGGGAGGGGGATCTGTGGATGGCACTGTCATGGGGAGGGGATCTGTGGATGGCACTGTTTAGGGGGGATCTGTGGATGGCACTGTTTAGGGAGGGATCTGTGGATGGCACTGTTATGAGGGGTGGATCTGTGGATGCCACTGTTATGAGGAGAGGGATCTGTGGATGGCACTGTCATGGGGAGGGGATCTGTGGATGGCACTGTCATGGGGAGGGGATCTGTGGATGGCACTGTTTAGGGGGGATCTGTGGATGGCACTGTTATGGGGGGGGGGGGGTCTGTGGATGACACTGTCATGGGTGGGGGATCTGTGGATGGCACTGTAATGGGGGGGAGCTGTGGATGGCACTGTTATGGGGAGGGAGAGCTGTGGATGGCACTGTTATGGGGAGGGGGATCTGTGGATGGCACTGTTATGGAGGGGGATCTGTGGATGGCACTGTCATGGGGAGGGGGATCTGTGGATGGCACTGTTATGGGGAGGGGGATCTGTGGATCATGGATGAATAATCTTTGTAAAGCACTTAGAAGTTGCTTAGAACTTAGTTGCTTAGAACTTACCTCAGGTTTCTTTGTGGCCTCACAGACTATTACAAGCCTCGCTCTTGGCATGATCTATGCTGGTTGACCACTTCTGAAGAGGGTGATAATGGTCTTGAAATCCTTAATTTCTATACAATCTCTTTGACTGTGGATTGTGGAGTCAAAACTCTTTAGAGATGTTTTTTTTAGATTTTTCTAGCCTGTTGAGCATCAACAGCTTTTCTTCTGAGGTCCTCAGAAATATACTGTGTTCGTGTCATGATAAATTTCTACAAACATGTTCTGTTGTGAATATTAGTATTTGATATATACCTTGTCATCCCATTGAATGAAAGCACCTGATCCCAATTTTACCTTCAAATGATCTGCTCATCCTTAAGGGTATTTTCACACTTGCGGCACACTTTGAGAGTATCCCACAGAATGAATACCTGTGGTAAGTCCTGATGCATGGACACTAATTATATCACCTGCTCAATACTAAGGAAATCCTTAAAACATGACTGGTAGGTGGGTCCCGAGGACTGGAGTTGAGAAACCCTGGAGGTTTACATACTTTTGCCACTCACAGACATGTGATATTGGACATTTCCTCAATACATAAATTACCGAGTCTAATATTTCTGACTAATGTATTTGATTTAGTTGTCTTTTATCTACTTTTAGGATTGCTGTGAAAATCTGATATAGTTTTAGGTCAAAAATGTATGCAGAAATATAGAAAATTTGGTAGGGTTCTCAAACTTTCAAGCTCCACGGTTTGCTACAAACCCATTCTTCTGCCGATCTTCCTAGCACTATTCAGATACACCGTGGAAGATAGAGGGGAGCTCTGGCAGCATATAAACAGCGGGGAAGCATGTCCACATTTTTAGCAAGTTCTAACACACATTTAGGGAAGCAAGACGGCAGAGGCTAAGCATGGAGACCAGAGGCAGGCTGAGAAGCCTGTGTCATACAGTTATTCAGCATTTCCAGCATTCATTAGAATGGTAAAGACAGATTCTCCTTAGCAACTCTGAGATACAGGGCTGGTACTCACAGTTTTCTATTAAAAATGTATATTTCTTGCATTTACCGTCCCTACACATTAACAAAAATTAAATGACAGACTTTAATTTTGATCACTTGCAACTAACTAAAATCTTCCAAATTTCATATGTTATGCAGCTGATCATATGCTTATCTTGCTCCAGGATGCATAAGTTAATATCTCTAGTGCTAGAACAGCATGATACGCTTAGCTTCACCTTTTCAGTGGTCAGACTGTCCCTGAAAATCTGTTTAATGATGTCTGTTCTTTGCTAGTGTATGCATAAGACCTAGCAAGTGAAAAAGTCTGCAATGTCACCCATATCAACCACCAGATGCCCCAACAAGACATCAGGGAAGATTCACTCATAAGTGACTGTGGATCTTTCCAATGCACACATTTTTCTCAATATATGGGCAAAGACAAGAGAAGCAGAGGAATAAAATAGCTCAATGGTGCACACCTCATGAGACCATCGGTCCAAATGTCTATAAAGTACACAAAATGGAGATCTAGGTAGCAACATGAGGAGAACTCAAATTAAGCTGAAATATCACATTGGGTCCAATAAAAGGGCCATTCACTGAGCGCTGCTTGGTTTTCCTTTTTGGGTTCTCAATATATGTTTGTGAGTATACAATTTTTAGTTAAAGGGGTTCCCTGAGCTTTTAATATCGATGACCTATCCTCAGAAGCTATTGCACCATCCCATGAAATATCAAGCTGTGGTAATATAACTGATAGTAGATGGCAGCTGTTCATTCTTGCCATGATCTCTGCATATATTTCTACTATTCCCTAGCTGACATCTCACAAAGGGTTAAAGGCACAGTACACAGTAAATCACATGTCACACAACATGGCATATCATAGGTATGGGTTCAATATTTCCTGGCAGAGAGGTACAGATTCAAGACATGGTTGGCCAAACAATATCGAAGTGCGGAAGGTATATTAGCAATGTTCAGCAAAATCTCTCTCTGCCATAAAAGTGCACAATACCTTGCTGTCTGACTCCAATGCCTGGCCTTGTAGATTCTTGGCTCCTAATTTCTTTCTCTTTCTCTCTGGAGCACTTTTGGTAGTAGAATACTTTGTTCGCATAGTTATAGTCGCAGAGGTGATGGTTCTCTGAAACTCAGGCCTAGCTCCTCTCTGTAACACAGCTAGCTTGGAACTCTCTCTAACCAGGGGTGGACTCAGGTCCAGCTTCTGGCAACCTAAAAGAGCTGCATTAAGGAGTTTAACTCTATCCATGCAGCACTATAGGTAAACAAACACATTAAATCAAAATATTTAATCTTCACATTGTAACATTATAACAATCAACCTTTTGCAGTAACCCTATTTTGGGGTGTATCATTAGTCACATAACAGTTCATCTAGGTGGTATTGACACTGCAACAGGGTCAAATGGTAACCCATGGCAACAATTACTGTAAATGATAGTCTTGTTTTCCAAACCTCTTACATGAGAATATCTGTGCCACACTAGCTCACTACCGATTTAAGCACATTTTTCAGTTTGCCGTATATTAAGTCTGCTTTTGTGGGCTTTTATTGGTTTCTAGTAAACTGGTTCCAGAAATTGTCAGTGGGCTGATATTTATGCTTCCATTAAACAGAGCAGTCAGTGGAGCAGAAGGCTAAATAATTTACAGGGATGATTAGTCTCTGCCTTTTGGTATTTATGTCGCTGTCATGAGTGACCTTCTTTAAATTTGATTCCTCTGTACGTGGATGATTGTAGCCATATTTCAGATTGTTTTAATAATATCATCCTTAAACTTTTGGAATTGCTGGGAAGTAAGGTGAGTACTGAATTTCAATGACAAGTATGGCTTCTCCCTTATTAGCTTGGCACAAGAATGAATTTAAAGGACCAACAAGTCATATATCAGAGCTTTACCAAACAGATTTGTTTTATATGGACAGCATAATAACATAATTAAAGTGCTCTAAATTCAGCAATGATTAATAATCTACAATAAAGGCAAACCACGGGGGACAATTGAGCTTATGTTCTAAGCGGGTATATTCATATATTCTAAACTCATTTCTACCACATTCATCCTAAAATTCTCTAGAGGGAGAGTGCCAAAAGCAAAAGGGGCCCAGAGCATGGCATACTTTGCCCCGACAAGTGCCCATATGATGCCAACAATCTGCCATATAACATAACATCCACCACATGCCTCAGTCTCCAGGTTTCTGTGCAGGAGAGCAATGCTGTCCCCTGCTGGCAGAAGGCAGTAAAGCTTGCTTCACAATAATACTAATGTCATCTTTTCTTTGAAAATTTAGTAAATATAAGAAAACAGCTGCGATGATATAAACAATGTTATTGTCTACTAAACAAAGATGGGCTGAACATAAGATTTGTGACTTTTTTATGCCAGAAAACTATTAATAAATTCCCCCCTATAGTATTTAAGGTGGAGATTCACTTTAAAGAAAACTTGTCACCGGTCCTGCCATCATACCTTCCAACTTTAGAATATCCCAAAGAGGGACAATATGCACCACGGCAATTTTTTTCATACAAGACCACAGCTCTTACTCTGCCCAAAGTATTACTATACACATGAGTCCCCTTAATGCCCCCACATACAAATTATTCCCCTTTGTGCCAACACGCAGTAGTAGTTGCCACATTGTGCCCCTTCACAGTAGTAATGCTAACATGTGCCCCCTTTACAGTGGTCATATATGCCCCTTCACAGTAGTAATACCCACATTGTTCCTCTCACAATAGTTATGCCTATACGTTCCCCCCTTCACAGTAGTAATGCCCACACTGTGCCTCTTCACAGTAGTTGTGCCCATATTGTGCCCCTTCACAGTAGTTATGCTTACATATGCCCCTTCACGGTAGTTACTATGTGCCTCCTTCACAGTTGCTATGCCCAGATGTGCCCCCTCACCGTAGTCATGCCCTCATTATGCCTCTTTACAGTAGTAATGCCCACATTGTGCCCCTCACAGTTATTATGCCCATATGTCCCCCTTCACAGTATTAATGCTCACATGTGCCCGATTCACAGTAGTTATGTCTAGATATGTGCCCCCTTCACAGCAGTAATGCCCAGATGTGCCCCCTTCACCGTAGTTATGCCCAGATATAGGCCCTCTTCACAATTGCTATGCCCAGATATGCCCCCTCACAGTAGTCATGCCTATATGTGCCTCTTTACAGTAGTAATGCCCACATTATTCCCCTCGCAGTAATTATGCCCGTATGTCCCCCTTCACAGTATTAATGCTCACAGGTGCCCCATTCACAGTAGTTATGCCCAGATATGTGCCCCTTCACAGTAGTAATGCCCAGACGTGCCCCCTTCACAGTAGTTAAGCCGAGCAGGGGCATAGCTAAAGGCAGGAGCGTAGCTAACGGCTCATGGGCCCTGGTGCAAAAGTTCAGCTTGGGCCCCCCTTCCCTCAGTTCTTTGTGTGTCTTCTTATGTGGCACAAGGTTCTTTGGGCCCCCTCAGGCTCCTGGGCCCAGTAGCGACTGCTACCTCTGCAACCCCTATAGCTACGCTCATGGCTAAAGGCTCATGGGCCCTGGTGCAAGAGTTCAGCTTGGGACCACTTTCCCTCTAGCCAGAGGTGTAACTTGAAGATTCTGGGCTCCAGTGCAATATCTACAACAGAGCCCTTCTAGCATGCACTTTCTTTAATATCAGTGTCTTCTTATGTGGCACAAGGGTCTTTGGGCCCCCACATGCTCCTGGGCCCAGTAACGACTGCACCCCCTATAGCTATGCCCGACGTCCAGATATGTTCCCCCTTCACAGGAAGTAAGATAAACAAACAGTAAATACTCACCTAGTTCCTCTGATGATCATAGCTCAGATGTCGCCGTTCCCCAGCAGCAGCAGAATACTGTCACACATTGTGCTTGCTGTGTAGGAGGACCACAGGCTGATTCCCGTCCGGCACCGCTCCTCCTTCACATATGTCATGCTGCTGCTGGGGAGGGCCGGCATCTGAGCTGCACAGTGAAGCGTGGAGCGGACAGCTCTCTTCATCATTACAGCAGCAGAGAGTGGGACATACCTCTGCTGTTTCAGGACCCCGGGAGAGCCACTTAAATCTGGGACTGTCTTGCTGGATCCGGGACAGTTGGGAGGTATATGACATGTCTATTTTAGTGAATACTTCTATTCTTCATACAATAACAATTCTGGAGGATCTATTCTTTGAACTCTACTTTGTTCCCTTTGTTATTGTCTTTGATAATTTATAAAAAGATTGATAACTGGCTTTTACCAGTTAGAGATGTGCCCAGCGCTTTGCAATCAGTGCTGCCAGTGTCATACTGTTTATGGATACACTCCTTCGACAAAGAGAATGTTTACACATATATTCACATATTACTAGGAGGAATAACACAGAATGACACAACACTATGATAAAATATTCTCCAGAATTGTTATTTCATGTTGAATGCAAGAATTTACTAAAACAGTCCTGTCAGGAGTGGTGGCATGTCCTCTTTAAGTTAAGGAAGTGATAAAATAATGGCATGCAAGGTTTCCCTTTAATCTGACAGGTTATTGATGGACATAGACAGTAGTGATCCTCACCCTGTCCAATAATAATTAACTTTTGTTTAAAAACATAACTAAATCACAATTTCCTAACAGAATATGATTTGCAGTAAATAATCAGCGCAATCCTCTGGAAATACAGGTTTATCCACAGTATTGGATCTTCTAGAAGAAGAATCATTCAGCAATGGGAATAGCTTTTGTTTGTACTTTAAATATTCATCTGTGACCTTCCTACTGCTCAGACAACCTGCGATTCTATTATATAGGGAAGTAAATAGAGACGGTATTCCCTGTTATGCTTCTGCCTCTCATGGGACTTTACAACCCCTCAGTGGAATGTAAAATTCAGTGTAAATGAAGCTGGGACGGCACAGAAGAATCCTCAAGGAATAAATGCAATCAGACAAATAAACAAGCAGAAGAAAAGAATGCAGATCAATAAGATGTGGAGGTTAGAAGGGGATTTCACTGATACGAAGAGCTGGATTCTTGGTTAGCAATGTCTGTACATAAATGTATTGCAAGTTTCCCCAGACAAATATCCTCCATTATAAAGAAGGCACTTGTATGCTGATGGCGCCATTGGCAGCAGCAGAGGGTTTGCAATCCCTGCAATTTTATTATTAGTTCACTCCAACTAGCATTATTCCCATGGCGAAATTATATAGGAGTATATTATATAATGCAATGCCTCCAAGCTGGAGCTTCACTTTATTTGAGTCACTATAAAAATAAAAATAAAAATAAATATTTAGTACTGTGGGATCTTCAGCTGAATCTTTGTGAGAATGGAGTTCATGAGGAGACATTAAGTACAGAGAGGACAGACAGGACAGACTGTGGTAATGTGGGGCTGTGGTAATGGAGACTGCATACAAGTGCTGCTGCTCATTATCCACATCCCCTCCTCCTCTCTATACTTCATGTCTCCTCATGAACTCCATTCTTACAGAGATTCAGCTGAAGATCTTATCAGCTGTATTCAGGATCATAATCCTGACCAGCGGAGAGGAGGAGGAGACAGCTCTTTACCTCAGTGTTGTGAAGTAACTTGTCCTGCTGTGTGATTAGGACAGGGTCTGTGTGTACTAATAGGACGCAGACATTTTATTACTCCTGATGATTGTTCTGCAGACAAAACGAGCCATTATATCTAATGAAAGGAATTTGGGAATATATGTATAATAAAGTAATATTTAAGTATTTTCAGTAATTTTATTTTTTTAATTCCTGGAGAAACCCTCTAAGGACGCAGCCTATTTTGGACTTCAGAAAGTGGCAATTAAAAAAATAAATAAATGTGTGTTTTGTTTTCTCATCACTGCATTTTGAAAACCGTAACTTAAAGGAGTTATCTCACTTCAGCAAATTATATTTAGCATTTAGGCAAAGTTAATACTAGGCACTTACTAATGGATTGTGATTGTCTATATTGCCTCCTTTGCTGGCTGGATTAATTTTTCCATCACATTATATACGACTCATTTCCATGGTTACAACTACCCTGTAATCCAGCAGCAGTGGCCATGCTTGCACAATATAGGAAAAAGTGCTGGCCTCTCTGGTGACTGGGACAATGGGAGTGTAAATCCAGCGCTATTTTTCCTGTAATGTGCAAGCACGACCACCGCTGCTGGATTGCAGGGTGGTTGTAACCATGGAAACAAGAAGTGTATAATGTGATGGAAAAATGAATCCAGCCAGCAAAGGAGGCAATATAGATGATACATTAAACAATACATTAGGAAGTGCCTTGTATTAAAGGGGTTGTCTCACTTCAGTGTCATTTAATTTATCATGTAGAGAAAGTTAATACAAGCCACTTCCTAATATATTGTAATTATCTATATTGCTTCCTTTCCTGGCTGGATTTATTTTTCTATCACATTATACACTGCTCATTTCCATGGTTACAGTCCACCCTGTAACTCCCGGCCACCAGAGAGGCTGATGCTTTTTTCTATAGTGTGCAAGCCTGACCACCAGTGATGGAGTGCGGGGTGGTCTGTAACCATGGAAACAAGCAGTGTATAGTGTGATAGAAAAATGAATCCAGCCAGCAAAGGAAGCAATATGGATAATAATAATATATTAGGAAGTGCCTTGTATTAACTTTCTCTACATGATAAATGCAACTTACTGAAGTGAGAAAACTAGAGTTCAGCGAATTTCTCAAAAATTCGATTCAATCCGAATTTATTTGTGGTGAAACACATTAAGAAATGGCTATTTCCTTACTGCAGAGAGCCTTTATAGTGGTGTTGAACACTGTGTCTTGCAGTAACACGCATAGGGAGTCTGCTGTGGTAGTGAAACAATACTGTGAGTCAGTATGACATGCAGATGACAGGCGTCGCTCTTAGAATCACTGCACACTTCACTTATTTGGGCAGTTACGGGGCCAAAACTGACCAAGAAACTCAAGTGTGAACTCAGCCTTACAGGTCTAGAAGAAGCACACTCCTTGTCAGCGGATTCCACTTAGATGTCTACAGAACCTGTTTTATTAAACGCTTAGACAAGTAGAAGTTTTCGACAAAGTGGAGAGGGTGTCAACAGTAAGTTTGTGTTGACGTCACTGATTATTTTGCCCTTTCTCTGATCCATCAGAACAATAACCCGCAAAAAACGTATCCTGTCTGTGGAGCATCCGCCTTCACTCTGTCATCATTTGGTCAGTAATCCATCAGTATTGCTAAAGCCAAAAAAAGCAGGAGTGGATCCAAAACAGAGATGACACGTGAATGTAAAATTTGCATGTCTTGTGTGTTTTGTACCTACTCCTGCTATTGACTACCAAATCATAAGCCAATTCTGATGCAAAATAGGGACCATGTGTCACAGTTCCTAACTTGGTATAAGTGCAGGGAGGACAGACAAGACACAAAACAGAAACGTGAACAGACCTAGTCGAATACCAGGAGGGCAACGAAGTACGAACGAAGCGGGCAGAGGATCGTTAGGAGAAGCCAGGGTCAGAATACCAGGAGAGCCGCAAAGTACCAAAGGAGCAGGCAGAGGATCGTCAGGAGGGAGCTGCAGGTGGAACTTTAATAATAGGCAACCTGTGGCCAGCAGGCTGCCTGTTAAATACTGACTAGCAAGGGTCACGTGACATGGCCAGTGATCAGCTCGGTGCTCAGACTCACTCTAGTTGCCGGGGGAACCAAGGACGCCGTTCGCGTTGAGGAGACTTGCGCGGCCGGGTCCGTTCCGCCCCCCTATGACCTAGGGGACGAGTACGAGGCACGCGTCCTCACTCTTACACAGAGGCGGGGCGCCAGCGGTGCTGTGGAGAGGAAGCGCATCGTTGGCACCCCGTGACACCATGTCATTCAGGCCTTAGAGCTGTTACATAGACAGGATCCGTTGTGCGTCTCATTTTTCCTTCCTTCTGACAGATCAGAAGAAGGGTCAAATAAATGATGATGTCAGCCAGAAAGGCAAAATAGTGGCACAGCCATGAACTGAGGAGGGTGGGAACAGCATGAGAAGTCCACAGAGTGGCCCTATGAGATAGTGGTGAGGTGGAGGCAGCAGGAGAAGGCCACAGAGTCACCCAATGACAGAGTGAAGGTGGCAGCAGCATCAGGAGGAGGCCACAGAGTGGCATAATAACAGTGTGGAGGTAGCAGCAGCATCAGAAAGCCAAAGAGTGGCACAATGACAGAGTGTGGAGGTGACGGCAGCTGCAGCATCAGGAGGAGATCACAGAGTGGCACAATGACAATGTGGAGGTGGCAGAAGCATGAGGAGACCACAGAGTAGCACAGTGACAGAGTGTGGAGGTGGCAGCAGCAGCATCAGGAGGAGGCCACAAGATGACACAATGACAGAGTGTAGAGGTGGCAGCATCATCATCAGAAGGCCACATAGTGGCACAATGACAGTTTAGAGGCAGCAGCAGCAGCATCAAGAGGCCACAGAGTGGCACAATGACAGAGTGTGAAGGTGGCGGCAGCAGCATCAGGAGGAGGCCACAGGGTAGCATAATGACAGTGTGGAGGTGGCAGCAGCATCAGGAGGCCACAGAGTGGCAAGGTGACAGTGTGGAGGTGGCAGCAGCATCAGGAGGCCACAGAGTGGCACAATGACAGAGTGTGGAGGTGGCGGCAGCAGCATCAGGAGGAGACCACAGAGTGGCACAATGACAATGTGGAGGTGGCAGCAGCAGAGGAAGCCACAGGGTGGCACAATGACAGTGTAGAGGTGGCAGCAGCATGAGGAGACCACAGAGTAGCACAGTGACAGAGTGTGGAGGTGGCAGCATCAGGAGGAGGCCACAAGATGACACAATGACAGAGTGTAGAGGTGGCAGCATCATCATCAGGAGGAGGCCACAGGGTGGCATAATGACAGTGTGGAGGTGGCAGCAGGATCAGGAGGCCACAAAGTGGCAAGGTGACAGAGTGGACGTGGTGGCAGCAGCATCAGGAGGAGGCAACAGGGTGGCACAATGACAGTGTGGAGGTGGCAGGAGCATCAGGAGGCCACAGAGTGGCAAGATGACATAGTGTTGAGGTAGCAGCAGCATCAGTAGACCACAGAGTGGCAAGGTGACATAGTGTGGAGGCGGCAGCAGCATAAGGAGACCACAGAGTGTCAAGGTGACTTAGTGTGGAGGTGGCAGCAGCATCAGGAGACCACAGAGGGACCTGGTGACAGAGTGGGGAGGTGGGTGGCAATAACAGTACCAGCTGAAGATGGTGGGTGAAAGAAGGAGCACTTGGCATCAGATGTGTGGCATCAGGCGGGTGGCAGCATCAGAATAGTAGCTGAGACAGGTAGCCAGATGAAAACGGTCTCTTTTGTCAAAGTATTGGTGTTGCACCATGGATGATCTAGTCTGATGCATCAGGCATTGGTGGGTGGAAATCCTGGCAGATCCACGACTGATTCATCATGACAAAGGTCAGTCTCTCCACATTTTGGATGGACAGGCAAGTTCTTCTTGGGGTAACTATGGCTCCCGCCACACTAATCACCCGCTCTGATACCACACACCATAATGGCAGGGCAGGACAGCTTTTCCAAGGCAAACTCTGCCAGTTGCAGCCACAAATCCAGTTTGGCTGCCCAGTAGTCCAGCGGATCTTCAATATGGGGTGGCAGGGTGCTGTCCAAGTATGCCAACATTCTGTTAGTTCAGATCCTGTTCCAGGTCTAGCTGCTGCTGCTGGTGAGTAGTTTCTTCACTAGGTGGGTGAAGAAAGCTGCTCATCAGCGACTCTACACTCAAGTTGCTGCTGATGGAGCTGGAACTGCTCCCACCCCCCTTACCCTACCCCAGCAGCCATGGCAGAGGATCGTGAGCGCAGAGGGCCCCCCCAGTCAGACCTGCGAGAGGATGGACGATGGCGCAGATAGGCAGTGGCCAACTGACTACATAGGATGTCTCTATAGTTCAGTTTGTCCTCTCTCTCAGCGGGTGTAAAATAGGCCCCTATTTTGGACCTGTAGCGAGGGTCCAACAAGGTGGACAGCCAGAAGTCATCCCTCAGCCGAATGGTGACAATTCGGCTGTCACTACGCAAGCAAGCGAGCATGTATCGGGCCATTTGTGCAAGTGATTAGGAGAGACTCCCTGCCTCCATCTCCACTGCATACTGCCACGGTGTGTCCTCTGCCTCGTCTTCCTCATCACCCTGTAGCTCCTCTGGCTGCTCCTGCTCCTCCTCTCCTGTCACCTGTGTAGAAAAACCACCCATTTGCTACACATTGCTTGTGCTCCAATGTCTTCCTCCTCTTCCTCCAGTTCAGCCCCCACAGGGCTCATGTGGCCGTGAGATCTAGGCGCCACGTCTCCAGTCCCCTGACCAGCCAGATTTACCAGCATCTGTTCCAGGACATGAAGCAGTGGAATGACGTTGCTCATCCCGTAGTCCTGTCGACTGACAAATAACACGGCCTCCTCAAAGGGCCCGAGCAAATGGCAGGTGTCACGCATGAGCTGCCATTTGCTGACATCAAAGTTACACAGGGGATTACTCCTGTCCGCTTGGATCATCAAGAAATTGTTTATTGCCTTTCTCTGTTCGTATAGTATGTCCAACATATGGAGGGTGGAATTTCAAAGGGTGAAAAAGTCGCATATCAGCCTATGTTGGGGGATGCCGTTCTGCCACTGCAGCTCAAGGTGCATGTGCTTTGCGGTGTACAAGTGGCTGAAGTGCATTAAAAGTTTCCTGGCCATTCTTAGGATATCTTGCACATGGGTGAAAGACTTCAGGAACCACTTGACAACCAGATTAAACACGTGTACAATACAGGGCACATGGCTCAGCCCTCCTTGACGCAGCGCTGACACCATGTTCTTCCCATTGTCGGTCACCATGGTTCTGATTCCGTTCACCCATGCAAACAAGGTGCAGAACAGCGTGACACCGTCGTGCCTTGCACATGTGGTATGCTGGAGGGGCACTGTGAATTGTCCCTGCAGTGGAGGCTGAGGACACGGTGGAGGCTGAGGAGGCAGAGGCGGACATTGTTGCAGGACCAACGGCGTGACAACGTGGAGGCGGAAGCATCGTCACCTGGCCAAGTTGCTGGTGTGGCTGTGCAGGAACCACATTCACCCAGTGGGCCGTAAAGGACATGTATTGTCCCTGAGCATAGTTACAGCTCCACACGCCGCTGCTGCCGTGCACTTTGGCAGACGCCGACAGGCTCAAGGACTGGCCCACCTTCTGTTCTACATACGTGTGCAGGGCTGGTACTGCCTTTTTGGCAAAGAAATGACGGCTTTGGACTCTCCACCTCAGCTCGGCACAAGCCATCGGTTCTCTGAAAGGTGCAGAGTCCACCACTTGGAAAGGTGATTTTACCCCCAACACTCCGCACTTACTGACTGCTACCGCCGCTGCCTCCGTGTTCCCCTGCACCACTACTTTCCGGGCAGGTAGGCTCCTGCAAAGCAGGTGGTCTACCCCGGGCACGTTTGGCTCCCGACCTCCCACTGCTGCCACCCTGCTGACTCCCGGCCACGCTAGCGACTTGCTGGCTCCACCGCTGCCTCACGGGAAAGCTGCCACCCTCTTCTCCCGATGATGATGAAGTCCCTAATTCACCCGGCTCCCAAGTTCGATCAGCTACATCATCGTCATTGAGTTCTATCTGCACGCCACTGATGTTCTCCTCAACGGTCTCTGGGTCAGGAGCCTGACTGCTTGCAACACGATCCCACGCCACTCTCCTCATAACTACTTGCCCGCCTCCGGAGATGTATCTCCTTCACATCTTTTCTGGCCTGTAGCTGCTGACTGTCTTCTAGTAGCTCGTCCTCTCTGTATAGTGGAGCTGAGCCCACAGCATATAATACTTCTCTGGCTGAGGGAACAGAAAAGGACAGAGGCAGGTTGAGCACAGGTGAGGGCACAGGGCCTGCTCCCCGGCCATGCCAACTAAGGGTTGTGTCTGATGAACCCACCGACTCTTGGCTGGGGGTGTCTGATGTCACTTGGGACGAGGTGGATGACCGAGTCAACCATTCAAGAACCGCTGGGTTGCTGGTCAAGACACAACCGCTAGATGACACCGGGAGCTCAGGCCTCTCGCTGCGACTCCTGCTGCCATGCCCCCTTACTCTGCTGCGACCTGTGCCTCTGCTAGAAACATTTACGCCTCTGCCACTCCCCAGTGCAGGGCCTGGCACATCTCTGCTTGACAATACTGTTAGATCAAATAAATAAATAAATTAAAAGGCAATTAAAACACCCCAAAAAAGTCTGTAATTTTCTCACGTCACCACACAACGGCTAATAAGCCCTTTTTTCCCACTAATTCATGCCAAAAAGGGCTTTTGAACATATAACTGCACCGCTGAACGACAAATATAAATTATTTTGCCACTAATACACACCAAAAAGGGCTGTAATTTTCTCACTTCACCACACAAAGGCAAATACTTTTTTTGTGCCACTAATACACGCAAAAAAGGGCTTTAGAACATATAACTGCACCGCTGAATGGCAAATAGGCCCTTATATATTTTTTTCCACGTATACATGTCACAAAAGGCTTTAGAACCTTTAACTGCACCACTGAACGGAAAATAATATCTATATTTTTTCCACTAATACATGCCAAAAAGGGCTTTAGAACATACAACTGCCCCGCTGAACGGCAAATAATATATATATATTTTCCCACTAATACAAGTCAAAAAGGGCTTAAGAACATATAACTGCACCTCTGAACAGTAAATAATATATTTTTTTTCCACTTATACCCGCCAAAAAGGGCTTTACAACATAGAACTGCACCGCTGAATGGCAAATAGACCCTTATTTTTTTCCACTTGTACATGCCACAAAAGGCTTTAGAGCATATAACTAAACCGCTAGACGGCAAATTATATATATATTTTTTGCCACTAATACACGCCAAAAAAGTGCTTTAGAACATATAACTGTACCGCTATACGGCAAATAGGCCCTTAATTTTTTCCACTTATACACTCCACTAAAGGCTTTAGAACATATAACTGCACCTCTGAGCGGCAAATAATATATATTTTTTTGCCACTAATACACGCCAAAAGGGGCTTTAGAACATATAACTACATGGCTGAATGGCAAATAATATATTTTTTTGCCACTGATACATGTCGAAAGGGCTTTAGAACATATAACTGCACCGCTGAACGGCAAATAGGCCCTCAATTTTTTCCACTTATACACGCCACAAAAGGCTTTAGAACATATAACTGCACCCCTGAACGGCAAATAATATATATATTTTTGCCACTAATACACGCCAAAAAGGGCTTTAGAATATATAACTGCACCGCTGAACGGCAAATGTATACTGTATTTTTTGCCACTAATATACTCCAAAAAAGGCTGTAATTTTCTCGCTTCACCACACAATGGCTAATAAGCCCTGTTTTTACCTACTAATACAAGCCCAAAAATGCTTTAGTACATATAACTGCACTGCACAAAGCAGGAAAGTAGACACCCTAAGGCTGCATTCACACGGGCGAGTTTTCCGCGCGGGTGCAATGCGTCATGTGAACGCATTACACCCGCACTGAATCCTGACCCATTCATTTCAATGGGTCTGTGTACATGAGCGTTTTTTTTCACGCATCACTTGTGCGTTGCGTGAAAATCGCAGCATGTTCTATATTCTGCGTTTTTCACGCAGCCCTAGCCCCATAGAAGTGAATGGGGCTGCGTTAAAAACGCATTGCATCCGCAAGCAAGTGCGGGTGCGTTGCGTTTTTCACTGATGGTTGCTAGGAGATGTTGTTTGTAAACCTTCAGTTTTTTATCACGCACGTGAAAAACGCATCAAAACGCATTGCACCCGCGCGGAAAAAACTGAACAACTGAACGCAATAGCAGGCAAAACTGAATGGCTTTGCCTGTGAAATCGCACAGTTTTCACTGAACGCATCCGCAACGCATCCGGACCTAATCCGGACACGCTTGTGTGAACCCAGCCTAAGGTATTCACTGAGGGGCATAGTGAGTTCATGGAAGTTTTTATTTTTTGTCACAAGTTAGCGGAAATGGATTTTTTTTATTTTTTCCCCAAATGTTCATTTTCCAGTAACTTGTGACATATAAAAAAAATAAAAACTTCCATGAAATCACTATGCCCCTCAGCGAATACCTTAGGGTGTCTACTTTCCGGAATGGGGTCACTTGTGGGGTATTTTTACTGCCCTGGCATTTTAGGGGCCCCTAAAGCGTGAGAATCCAAAAGTGTAAAAATGCCCTGTGAAATCCTAAGGCCTCTTTCACACGAGCGTGTCCGGATTAGGTCCGGATGCGTTGCGGATGCGTTCAGGGAAAACTGTGCGATTTCACAGGCAAAGCCATTCAGTTTTGCCTGCGATTGCGTTCAGTTGTTCAGTTTTTCCGCGCGGATGCAATGCGTTTTGATGCGTTTTTCACACGCGTGATAAAAAACTGAAGGTTTACAAACAACATCTCCTAGCAACCATCAGTGAAAAACGCAACGCACCCGCACCTGCTTGCGGAGGCAATGCGTTTTTCACGCAGCCCCATTCACTTCTATGGGGCTAGGGCTGCTTGAAAAACGCAGAATATAGAATATGCTGCGATTTTCACGCAACGCACAAGTGATGCGTGAAAAAAAACGCTCATGTACACAGACCTATTGAAATGAATGGGTCAGGATTCAGTGCGGGTGCAATGCGTTTACATCACGCATTGCACCCGCGCGGAAAACTCGCCCATGTGAAAGGGGCCTAAAGGTACTCATTGGATTTAGGGCCCCTTTGCGCATCTTGGCGGCAAAAAAGTGGCACACATGTGGTATCACCGTACTCAGGAGAAGTAGGGCAATGTGTTTTGGGGTGTATTTTTACATATACCCATACTTTGTGTGAGAAATATCTCTGTAAATAACAACTTTTTCCATTTTTTTATACAAAGTTGTCAATTTACGGAGATATTTCTCTCACCCAGCATGGGTATATGTAAAAATATACCCCAAAACACATTGCCCTACTTCTCCTGAGTACGGCGATACCACATGTGTGCCACTTTTTTGCAGCCAAGATGCGCAAAGGGGCCCCAATTACAATGAATACCTTTTAGGATGGCATTTTTATGCATTTTTCTTCTCACGCTTTAGTGCCCCTAAAATGCCAGGGCAGTAAAAATACCCCAAATGTGACCCCATTTTAGAAAGAAGACACCCCAATGTATTCTGTGAGGGGCATGCGAGTTCATAGAAGTTTTTTTTTTTGCACAAGTTAGCGGAATTAGATTTTTTTTTGTTTTTTCTCACAAAGTCTCCCTTTCCGCTAACTTGTGACAAAAAGTTCAATCTTTCATGGACTCAATATGCCCCTCAGCAAATACCTTGGGGTGTCTTCTTTCCAAAATGGGGTCACATGTGAGGTTTTTGTACTGCCATGGCATTTGAGGGTCTCCGCAATCATTACACGTATGGCCAGCATTAGGAGTTTCTGCTATTCTCCTTATATTGAGCATACGGGTAATGAGATTTTTTTCCGTTCGGCCTCTGGGCTGAAAGAAAAAATGAACGTCACAGATTTCCTCATTCGCATCGATCGATGTGGATGAAAAAATCTCTGCCAAAAAATATGCAAGAAGAAAAAGAGGGGCCTGGCGATTGCCAGGACATAGGGGCTCCGCCCAAACATCCATACCCACTTCAGCTCCTATGTCCTGGCAAACGTGATTTCCATGGGGCCGGATATGCCTGGTGCTATCAGGGACCTCAACCTCCTCGTCCGAACTTTGGGTCAGACTGCCACTGCTTTCTACAGGTTCATATTCTGACCTGCTAGATTCATCAGATGAGGGTTCCCATTCCTCATCCGACTGGGTCAGAATCCTGTAGGCCTCTTCTGGAGAATACCCCTTATTTGACATTTGGGCGACTAAATTTAGGGGGTATTCCCTGAGACTACCCAAGAAATAGAGCAAGCCTGTCTTACAAATAGGAGGCTCACAAAGTACAGGAAGCCGCTGCAATTGATTAAAAAAAAGATCAAAACTGATTTTTTTATCGCCGCAGCGCTTGTGAAGTGATTGTGCAGTGATAAAAAAAACAATGTTGTCACTGCGGCGGGGTGGGCGTGGGTGAACTCACGTGTGGGCGACCAATCAGGCCTGATCAGGCAAACACTGCGTTTTGGGTGGGGGGGGGGGGCGAACTAAGGTGACATTAATACTATTATAGATCTGACTGTGATCAGTTCTGATCACTTACAGATACTATAAAAGTACAAATGCTGATTAGCGCTACGCTAATCAGCGAATCGGTGACTGCGGTGCGGTGGGCTGGGCGCTAACGGAAGCTAACTACCTACCAAAGGGACCTAAACTAACCTAAACCTAGCAGTCAATACTAGTGAAAAAAAAAGTGACAGTTTACACTGATCACTTTTTTCCCTTTTACTAGTGATTGACAGGTGATTGAAAGGGGTGATCAAGGGGTTAATTGGGGTGATGGGGGGTGATCAGGGCCTGAAGTGTGGTGCTTGGTGTACTTACAGTAGAGGTGTGCTCTCTCCTGGGTCCAACCGACGAAAAGGACCCAGGAGAGGGCACAGAAGCCATTTAACACATTATATTTATAAATATAATGTGCTAGATGGCTTGCGATTCGTTTTTTTTAAAAATCATCAGCGTGCCAGCGACGATCATTGGCTGGCAGACTGATGACCTATAGTTGAACTTGTTCTTTAACTTTTCACCGCCGCGCAGTGCGCATGCGCGGCAGCATCAGCGCGAAATCTCGCATCTCACGAGATGATGCGCCGATGCGTCGAGTCAGAACTACAGGACCACCCGCCGGACGCATCCGTGCGTTAGGCGGTCCTGTAGTGGTTAAAAAAGTAGGTGCAGTTCCAGGTAAGATAAACCCTCCCCCCGTCTATCAGCAGGAGGGCTGGGAAAAATCACCAGCTGTATATTAAATAAGCAATTTAGCCTGGGCTGCGCGACTCAGAACTAGTCCAACCCATTTGCATGGAATCAAATCATTTCAACTATATGTTTCATCCCCATTCAAACAGAGATGAAGGATAAAACACCCCCTTCTCTTAGCTTAGGAATAATAAAATCAGGCCAGCAAATAAGTGAATAAAGCCCCCATCTAACATTTTGTCTAAAAATGACATTATATACACAAAGGGAGTGACCACTAGGGAAACGCCCCATGTGAATACTGCCTTACTACATGAATCAAAACATTCAAAAACATGAACTTGTTCTACAATCTGTTCCATCAATATTTCACAAAATGCAAACTTAAAGCTTATATCCAAAAATGGACAGATGGTGAGTACATAGTAGATATAATGATTAACTATATTCCAATCCATTATGTAGTATATACCTGCTTAATAGATATTACCATTATTTCAATTGCACTTAATGGTCATGGATATTCAATATATCTACACTGTAAAAAAATAAAACAGATTCAATATATCTCACAGTCATCCCTATTATTTTGTTGTCCTTTAGGCCCCTTTCACACGGGCGAGTTTTCCGCGCGGGTGCAATGCGTGAGGAGGACGCATTGCACCCGCACTGAATCCGGACCCATTCATTTCTATGGGGCTGTGCACATGAGTGGTGATTTTCACGCATCACTTCTGCGTTGCGTGAAAATCGCAGCATGTTCTATATTCTGCGTTTTTCACGCAACGCAGGCCCCATAGAAGTGAATGGGGATGCGGGAAAATCGCAAGCATCCGCAACCAAGTGCGGATGCGTTGCGATTTTCCCGCATTGTTGCTAGCAACGGGACCCAATCTCTATTATTTCCCTTATAACATGGTTATAAGGGAAATAATAGCATTCTTAATAAAGAATGCTGTGTAAAATGAAGAGGAAGGGGTTAAAAATAATAAAAGTTAACTTACCTTAGCCACTTGATCGCGTAGTCGCGATCTGTCCTCTCTTTCCCTGCAGCATCGATGATCTAAAGGACCTGTGATGACGTCACATCACATGGCCCAATCACCTGCTCCATCACTATGGTGATGGAGCATGTGATTGGTCCATGTGACCATGTGACATCATCCAAGGTCATTAATCACTATCCTCAGGCTGTGGCTAGTGCTTAGGACCTTGGATGATGTCACGTGGTCACATGGACCAATCACATGCTCCATCACCATAGTGATGGAGCAGGTGATTGAGCCATGATGCTGTGACATCATCACAGGTCCTTTACATCTTTCAAGCTAACGGAGAGGAGGCCGGGCTTCGCGATCAAATGGAACAGGTAAGTTATGATTAGTTTATTATTTTTAACCCATTCTGCACCGGGTTCAACATAAGGGAGATGGCCAAGGGTATTATTTTACATTATAACTATGTTATAATGTGAAATAATACCAGCGGGACAATTTCTGACCCAAACATGCACTTCTGTGAAGAAGTGCAGGTTCGGGTCTGGGTACCAAAAGTGCCGATTTTTCTCCCGCGCGTGCAAAACGCATGACAGCGCTTTGCACTCGCAGGGAAAAATCGCGGCAATTCCCACAACGCACCCGCACTGTTTGACGGAGTGCACCCGCAACGCCCGTCTGAAAGAGGCCTTACTGATATAGGTGCATTAATTCTTTCCTCAGATTGAGTCCCGAAGGAAAACGGGTGTTCAATCTGAGGATCCAAAAAGCTTCCCGTAACCCTCAGTTCACACCTGAGCGTTTTACAGCGCGTTCAAACGCGCTGTAAAACGCTCAACACATGAAAACCAATGCTTGCCTATGGCCCTGGTTCTCACTTAAGCGTTTTACAGCGCGTTTGAACGCGCTGTAAAACGCCCTACGCTCAAAAAAGTTCTTGAGCTTCTTTGGGGCGTTTTGTCGCGCGTTTGAACCCATAGACTTCAATGGGAACGCGCGTTAAGTGTAGATATGCCTTTTTTTAATTGGTCTCCAGAGTCACGAACGCGCGTATGACGCGCATTTCCTATTTCCAAAACGCACTGTAATACGCGTGTTCTACGCGCGACAAAAACGCGCGTAATACGCGCGTATCAAATACGCTCAAGTGTGACCCCAGCGTAAAAGTAATCTCCTTTTTAGGTCTCCCCCATGGATTGAGTGATACCTTTTCTATCGCATGGATAAGGAAGGTGTCCGTCTTTCTGTCATGTTTGTTGACAAAGTGACTGGCTGCACTAGAGATGCTCACTGATATGGTTAAGATGTTCCCGTATCCTGACTTTAAGTGGTCTACTTGTGTTACCAACATACATGATATCGCACGATGTGCATTTAATTATGTATATAACCCCAGTCAAATTACAGTTCAAATAACCTTTGATTTTGAAGGTCTCTGTGTGTGCAGCATTATCAAACTCTGTAGTCGGGCTGGCATACCTGCAGGTTTTGCAGGGGTGCCCCCCACACTTCGTAAAACCATTATACTTAAGCCATGTATTTGGGCTGGTAACCGGAGTGCGTGTGAACAAGGATGGAGACAGCATGTTAGCCAATGTGCTGGAACGGTGTGATACTGTCCTACAACCTTTTTTCAAGGACCTTGTATAAACTATGATCGTCATAGAGAATAGGAAGACATCTCCGAACCGCCTGCTTTGAGAGATGAAACTGGTTGCTATACGTAAGAACCAGAATAGGTATGTCCGTTCCTGTTCTAGACCTGATATTGGGCGGGCGGGACCCAACAGAAGACTACATCTCTCCTTCTTCTCGGCTATTTTTCTGGCTCTATCTAGCATCCATTTCGGATACCCCCGCTGCTTTAACCCCTTAAGGACGCATGACGTACCGGTACCTCATGATTCCCGAGTCCTTAAGGAGCCATGACGTACCGGTACATCATGAGTATTTCCGATCACTGCTGCTCAGCCGGCAGTGATCGGAACAAGGTACCTGCTGAAAGGTACCTGCGCATCTTGGTATCGCCGTACTCAGGAGAAGTAGGGCAATGTGTTTTGGGGTGTATTTTTATATATACCTATACTTTGTGTGAGAAATATCGCTGTAATTGACAACTTTTTAAATTTTTTTATACAAAGTTGTCAGTTTACAGAGATATTTCTCTCACCCAACATGGGTATATGTAAAAATACACCCCAAAACTCATTGCCCTACTTCTCCTGAGTACGGCGATACCACATGAGTGACACTTTTTTGCAGCCTGGGTGCGCAAAGGGCGCCTAAATTCCAATGAGTACCTTTAGGTTTTACATGGCTGCTCACAATTTAGCCCCGCCCAAAATGCCAGAACAGTAAACACACCCCACAAGTGACCCTATTTCGGAAAGTAGACACCCCAAGGTATTCACTGAGGGGCATAGTGAGTCCGTGGGAGATTTTTATTTTTTTTTGCCAGAAGTTAGCAGAAATTGAAACTTTATTATTTTTATTTTTTACCTCAGAAAGTGTCATTTTCCGCTAACGTGTGAAAAAAAATGAAATGATACATGAACTCACCATGCCCCTCCGCGAATACTTTGGGGTGTCTTATTTCTAAAATAGTGTCATTTGGGGGGTATTTATACTTTCCTGGCATTCTAGCACCTGAAGAAACATGACAGGTGCTCAGAAAGTCAGAGCTGCTTCAAAATGCGGAAATTCACTTTTTTGCACCATAGTTTGTAAACGCTATAGCTTTTACCCAAACCAATAAATATACACTATTTGGATTTTTTTTTTATCAAAGACATGTGGAACAATACATTTTGCGAAAAATTTATATAGAAATGAAGTTTTAAAAAAAAAAAATTACAACAGAAAGTGAAAAATGTCATTTTTTTGCAAAAATTTCGGTAATTTTTGATTAATAGCAAAAAAAGTAAAAATGTCAGCAGCAATGAAATACCACCAAATGAAAGCTCTATTAGTGAGAAGAAAAGGAGGTAAAATTCATTTGGGTGGTAAGCTTGTTTTTTGCAGGACAAGTTGTACTTTCCAACACCCCCATTTAATAATGCATACGGTGCAGTGGGAAGCGGGAAAAAAATTCCAAATGGGGTGAAATTGCAAAAAAAAAGCAATTCCACCACCGTTTTGCGAGTTTTTAAATTCCGACGTTCGATGTGCGATAAAACTGACCAGTTAGTTTTACTCTACAGGTCAGTACGAATCCGGCGATACCCTATATGTATAGGTTTCTTGCATTTTGATAGTGAAAAAAGTGGGAAAAAAAATCAGTTTTTACTTTTTTGTCACCATGTTTTGACCCCTATAGCTTTTTTGTAATTTTATGTACAGAGCTGTATGGGGGCTCATACATTTATGTAATTTTTTTGTGGAAAATGAAGCGACCAAAAATGGCGAATCTGCCATTTTGACGCTTTTTGCCGTTTTGCTGTTTGACGTATGGGGAATATTTTTTAATATTTTTATAGTATGGGCAGTTTCGCACATTGCGACACCCATATTGTGTATTTTTTTTATTTTTTTATTTTTATTTTAGCAAAAGGGGGTGATTTGAACTTTTATGTTTTTTTATTTATTTATTTTTTAAACTTTTTTTTTTACTGCGATTTTCATACATTCCAATGCAATAGCATTGGAATATATGAAAAAATTGCATATTTTCTATGAAGCCTATTACAGGCAAGGCTCCATAGGAAATACTACAGAGCAGCCTGGGTTTCATTCATAGAGACCCAGGCTACTACAGGCGCGCTCCGGCTCCTCCGATCGCCACACGGGGGAGCTGGAGCGCAAACCAAAAGTAAAACTTTCGGTTTGTGCGCACTCAGATGCCGTGGTCAGGATTGACCACAGCATCTGAGGGGTTAAATGTCCGCGATCAGCATCGCTGCCGGTCGCGGACATTAGCCGCGGGTGTCTGCTACAGGAACCATGCCGACACCCGCTGCTAAGTCGCCCGCATGGAGCAGGAGCGGGCGCCATCTTTAGAGACAGGACACAGGACGTACGGTTTGAAGTCCAGGAAACAGGTAGATTGTGCCTCACAAGAGTATGTAAATTTTAAATTATAAACATTGGCATTAACAAACTCAACAAAGTCTGGTATGGCAGATACATTGCCGCTCCAAATAAGCAGCAGATTGTGGGTGATCCCTCGTTCCCAGAGTTCCTTGGTTCATGTCCTAACACGTGCAGCAGCCATTTTAGGAAGAAATGTGATTCGTTACCACGAAGCATGAGGAAATTATGATTCGGTGCGGACTGAATTTTTCCTGAAATTCAGATCGAATTCCACTTCATCAAATTTGATTTGCTTATCTCTAGAGACAACCCCTTTAATATCCTCTACATAATAAATGTCATTTGCTGAAGTGAGACAATCCCTTTAACATAGTCATGTTTTTTTGCAGGACGAGTTGTATTTTTTTAAAGGCACCATTCTTGGCCACATTTGATGAGTTTAAAAAAAAACTAAAAAAACAGCAATGCCACCATTGTTTTTTCAGTATTGGTTTAAGGCCTTTCACCATGCTGTATACCTGACATTCTAAATTTAATATTTGGCTCAGTACAATTATGCCAATACCAAATCTATATAATTTTTATTGTGTTTTTCTACTTTTGCACAATAAAAACTTGTGTTGCTACATTCAAAAAGCCTTAACATGTATTTATTTTTCTGTTCACAGCTGTGTGAGGACTATTCATTAGTACCATTTTTAAGGTACATTCAGCTTTGTGATCACTTTTTATTATAGGGGAGGCAACGAACATAAAACTGAATTTTTTACACTTTAAAAAAAACCTAATAGGCATCCATACCTGGAAGGCTTGGGCCATTGTTAGGCAATTGTTAGGCTGCAACATCCACCCCTTGTCATTCTACAAATGCATCACCTATAGGACAAGAGAGAAAGCCCCTATCTTTTTCTATCAACATGTAAGTTGTTAGATGACAGATTAATGGGAAATCTCTAGTCCCAGCCGTTTGAGCAGAAAGGGGTTAAATGCTAAATGTTATGTACCAAAATATAATAGTATAATAGTAATAAAAACACAGCCTGAAAGGTAAAGGTTTCGCTCATGCATCAGGTGATAAGCGGTACATTTAAATTGTCGGGAACAAGTGTTCGCAGGAACGGTCATTCCCAATAATCTGCCCGAAAATCGGGCCGTGTAAATCCACCTTACGTTTACACTAAGTATTAGACACTATTAGTAAATCTGCCCCATTGTGTTGTATCTTTGCTAAATGCCACCGGTCCTGGATGCAGGAATGAAGGAATGAAGATTTCACATCTGTGGATACGTTCTAGGAGTACATGAATACCTTCTGTTCTTTGGCATATTCAAAATTGATTGTAAAAACAATCATTGTGACTATTTTATTATGGCACTAATTCATCATTAGCTTAAAAGGTCACTGTACTTTCAACAAACTTTGCATAAATCAATAGTGCAGGTAAATGCTACAAGCGTTGTAATATATCTGATAAGAGAAAAATGCCTTTTTTCTGTCTGAAGTTCATTCCTCGTCACCCCTCCCCTTTTCATAGGGTTGTATGAGTAGCACGTGTCTGTGTCTCTCTGCACTTCCTCCCTGCCCCCCCCCCTCTCCCCATAGACTTCTATGTTTCTCAATATGGATTCTGCAGAGAATGTTAGTTTAGGAAGGGGGAGAGACAATTTTATTTACAATTTTATATATTCACCTGTACTATTGATTTTGCCAGTTGTTGAAAGAACAGTGACCATTTAAGTACCAGCACTTATGGTCCTTCTAAAGGGACAGGCATGGCCGGTTGCTGTATGTGGTCTCCACAGAGTGCCCTAGAGACAAACACATTCACTCACATAAAAGCAGCTACCTACCTCACTTGATAGTTCTCTCCTCACTTGAATTTTCAACATAATGATGCACAGAAGTGATGGATCTATAAAATGCCCCCTATTGTGTAGTTTTGATTAAAACATGGGTCTTAATAGATTATTGAACTACCTCACTGATACTTTCATCTTTATTCACTTTATTCCCTGCTGTCAACGATATAGTTATTTCCTTTTTGTCCTGGTAGAGAACAATTATCCATTAAACCTATTGTGTGTTCATACATGGAAAGCAATGTGCAGCAGATTTATAAAAACTCTCAAATTCCACCTTTCTAGATTTCATGTGGTTTCTTATGGTTCTTCCTGACTTTCTGATTTTACCTGCATCCATCTGCTCCTCCATTCTCCAATTTTTTGTGTCCTGAAATGGACAGTTACCAACTGAACCGCAAGTGGACTGGTCATTTGGCAATTGTGTGGAAAGCCTGATGGGCCAGTGGCCTTAGTGGGCCACTCATCTTCTTGCCCTGACAGCTGACTTTACCTGGAGCAGTACACAGAGCACCCCCTGCATTCAGTGGTGGTCTTTACCCCACACATACATCACAGTCGCATGGGCCCCTGGCTGTCTGATGCCCTACCAAGCTCTTAACGTTAGATGGCACCACAACTTTCAACTGTTTCTGCATCCTCAGGACACAGATACAGTTGTGGACAGACAGGACAGCCTGCCAGGAATCTCTGTTCCCAGCAGTGGTCCCTTTAACTGCCTGCTGCCAGCCAATGCGTCAGCACAGCACATGACGTCACTCTGTTACTGATGGAAAGACGTTATGTGGAGATTGACAGACATCAGACTTTAGGCTGAACAGTCCAGCTTCCTGGCTCGCGGTCCTCCTTCTGGTGAGGCCTGGACAAACTCCTCGGTGTCCATCTTTTCTGTGGTGTACCGCAGTGTGCTCAGATACGGCATTGCGCTGTATGAGTGTGTGCTGCAGCCACAGCACTGACTGAGGCTCTCACGCTCAGTCACTAAAACAATATCTCGCTATTCACTTCTGTCATCACAATCAGCCAGTCACAAAGCGGGATATCGCTCTAGTGACTGACTGACCGTGAGACAGCAGCAAGGAGTGTGTAGGAAGAGGCAGGCAGAGTGGTGGCACACTGGGGGGTGGTGAGGGGCATTTGGGGCAGAGTGGTGGTACATTGGGGGCACAGTGGTATCATTTAGGGAAAGATGTAATTTGGGGCATAGAGACTGGTGGCATATTAAGGCTAAATGAAGGCCTATTCGGGACAGAGTGATGATATACAGGAGATAGAGTGATAATGCTATACCAGCATGAGGGGGTCTGGCCAATAGCAAACTTGCTGTGTCGCGGTGCCCTGAGGACAGTGACATGGCTTCCTCCAGCAGCAGGGAGAGTGGGTTAGGAGCTTTACCCTGGGCTCTCAGTCCTGCCAGGCCTGGGGTGAACTCAAGCCACCGGAGGTGACAATGACGAAGGCTTCCTGACCAGCACTGTGCCTCCATACAGACTTCACCTCTTCTTCCCCGATTACCTCCCCCCTCCTAGGCTGTTCTAGAAAATGAATCAGATTGAGAATGGAAAACACTTGTTCCCAATCATCGCCCTGTGTAAATGTGCCACAGATATTATCTAAAATAATTAGTATGTGAATATAACTAGCAATGCACTAGAAAGATAACAGAAATGCACAAATAGCTAGGAAATATTCCTATAAATGTTCTCTCCTACTGGAATGGTGCCAACCTTGACGTGTGTTTCATTTCTGTGAAGCCTTGGGGTGGGCCTGTATACTTTCAAATGCCTGAGCCGAATTTCTGTCACAGTCCAGCCTTGATTGGGACATCATGCAGGGGTGTCTCACATAAGACCACACTTGTGACATCATAAACTTAGAAGCCGGTACCAGTATTATGGTAGACATTGGCTTATATTGGTACCTGCAGAGCAGAGCCCAAAGAGGTGAACTCTTACAAGTTATATGTCACTGTAGTTTATCTAAAAAAATCTAATGTCTCACTTTAACGACAAGTAGTCAGCATATGAATCTTAAGGGTCATTGTCAGCAGCACATCTGAGCAGTGCCCTGTTGCTAACTCTTCTACCCCTCAGAGGTTACATGTTTAAAAACGAATGCGCGCAAAACGCAGACAATTTACATAATAGAGTTTAGACAAGGTTTAAGTCTGATAGGTTACTGTTTAAAAATGCAACAGTATATGAAAGACTAATTAGGGCAAGTTGACTAATCCTGTAAGTGGCCTAACCTCCAAAAGTCTATCTAGACAGGCATCAGATTTATCAAAGTGGCTCAGGCTGGATGGTAAATGTGGTGCAGGGCTAGACACTTTTGTCTAACAAACCAGCACCTGGATCTAAATACTTTTGTAATCGCATGTAATTAAAAATTAGCATTGTCACTGAGTTATTCAATAAAATGTATCTGTATAGCGCCACCTGGTGTTTTTTCTTTTCCTTCTTTTTTGTCCACCACACCGAGGTGGTCACATGTGCTCAGTTTAAATCTTCAGCTGCCACCAACCATATCTTCTGTTAGAATCTGTGTCAGTTACAAGGAAATAGCTGCAGCAGAAAGGACTTGCCTCTTAAACTGCCAACCTGAATAAAATCTAGCAGAACAATTGCAGCAATGAATGGGAAGAGCTCTGGTTCCATGTGTAGTACAGGGCTAGTTATAGCTTTGTTAGAGATTTTCATCTAGTATATGATGTCTAATTTTCATTTTTTATATCAACCATGGCATAACCCCTTTAAGTGGAAAGGATTTCTCTAGGAATAGATACACCAAAAATGTGCCTAATTATGCCAAATTTGGCACAGTTTACCACATCTAGGTCTACTTTAGGCCATTGTGAGGCTCATAATCTTCATTTATTCATTCTTGCATCGTACTTGCTACCATGTAACTCATTTCTAACGGCAAACATTGATGTGGGTAGAGATTTAAGAAGTTCTTTATTTGATGATGCAAATTCACAATGTTCTTCGGCTTTTATAGTATTTATAACCCGCCACCTACTCCACTGTTGTCACACACATATCCGACGATCAGAGAAGAAACAAGCATTTATTTGTACATTGAACACTTTATTTAATTAAATCAGCCATTGTACACGTTGCAGCTATGTATTGTTAGTGTGACTTATTTTTGCCATTTTTAACTAAGACATGCCCTCATAGATATATTAGTGTTATCACCATGGGAACAAGATGCTGAATCATCAACTTAAATGCCACTTCTCACAGTAGTAAACTGTTTATAACAGAGCAGAAATGAAAAGGAACCAGGACCCATAAAAGTGAGAACAATTTATGCTGTTACACAGACATCATCTGCACTGCAAATAGCACGACCAATTTGTTTCTTCAGACCTTGTCACACAATGGACATGATAGCCCTAAATGACAATAGCTGCAAGACTCCCATCCAGACGCCAAGGTAAGTGACCTGACTTTCCTGCGGAGAAAGTCATTTAGCAATGTCTCTGCCAGAAAGAAATTAAGCTACACAGTAGGTCATTTTCATTAAATAAACCCAAGGACCCTAAAGAAGGGATTTAATGAAACCCTATTCATTTACAACTGACATTCAACTCTCTTGGTGGGTCTTTCCCCCCCGAAATCATGAAGAGTAAAGGCCTAATTTGTTTTTTTCTATATTTTTTTTTTTTCAGTTTTTTCCTTGTATTATTTATAAATTAGCGTGTTGAGATTAATGCAGTGTTTTGTTCTTTTCCATTCCTAATCTATACTTACATTAAATAAATGGGTTTAAAATGTATAGTGCGTATATGTATTTATATATATATATATTTGTACTTTAAAAGGCTACATACTTTAAACCACAAGAATAAGGTACAGAAGACAAAAAATATTTCCATTTTCTTTATAATCCCTTCTTTTTAAAAAAAAAAAAAAGTGCATAAATGCTAGAATCATTTCCAAGGATTAATCCCGACATAAAAACTTAAAAAATAGAAGAACTGAAACCTGCATTGTGTCTTTAGCTTTTGACATAAAAATAAAATGCAGAAATAGAAGAGGACACATTTGTGAAAACTGCTTGCTCAGTGCTAAGTGGGTTAACAAGTTCCACACATGATTACAGGAGTTTAATCTTTGTTTAATGCCACATGCATGTGCCATAGGAAATCCTGATAAACAAGGTGATTTAGTATTAACTGGGGGAAGTATCTGTCCCATAACACTATTTACAGTGCCGCCATCAGCAGCCATTTCCACTAGTAATAGGACTATATGGTCTGCTATGGCAATGACGTGGACACGTGTCTGCAGTGGGGTAGGCAAGGACTCTAGTGTGTGTCCACTTTACAATATTGAAACATTTTGTATGCCTGCCTTCTAAGCAGCAACTTGGTTACTTATTTGGTTATTTTCCTTAGCTCCAGTGGTAGACACTAGAATAACCTGGAGCGGTAATGACTGCGCATTGACCCTTGGAATTCTGTTCTAAATGCAGAAATCATTGTCAAGTCTCTTTTATTCACTACTTTGCCTTCTTCTAAGCAAAGTAAATCAAGGCCTATAGTACCATCTGGTATCTTCAAATCCTCCGAGCACATTCTCTCTGTGTACGTAATATGCTATGGTCCATCCTTTTGAGGTTGTCTTTGCAGACACTATGAAGAGGCCTGTGGACGGAGCTGACATGTAGGAGAGAGGGAACTGAATTTGTCTCAGACTAAAAAGAGAATATATGGATATACCAGCCGAAAGGAACGGATGCTATCTTTGGTCACAAATTATCTTAGCATTTTACAAACAAACAAAACTGATCATTTTGCTTAGGACATTTGCAGAACAGGAGTGCCAGTGTTACCCGATGCGCATGGTACCCATGGCCCTTGGGCATGGACTAGAATGTATCTTTTGCATATTGACTACAGATATGTGTTGTAAGTAGAAAGCAGCAGCCTCTCATTTGGCCTTTTTCTCCCAGTCCTCTCCGCAGAAACGGTTAAGAAGTTGCTGAAGATCAGTCTGGAGGTCATCCTTCTGTAGCACTTCAGGGACATCCTCCAGGTGCTCAACAAAAACATGTTTCCCATGCTGGTCCTTCACCACAGTCCTCTTCTGTGTGCTGGCTTTAGTCATCGTTGTTCTGCAGTACAGAAACACATGGATCATAGGTTATATTTCCTACAGCAAAGTGGTATTTCCTCATCCCCCCAGATAAGGTTCTCTATGAATACTCTATCACAAGGAGTTCGTCAGTCATAGAGTTATTCACAACACATTAGGTCTCATGCCATAGTATTACATCAACGATACAGCAACACACTGACTGCTCGCAGCTTCACAATATGGGACACTACTTGCCATGCACATAAGACCTTATACCTACCCTATACATTCCCTAACCTGATACATACTTTCTACTGAGGAGTCGATATCAGAAAACGCTAAGCAGTCAATGGGATGTTGGGGACTTAAAATGCATTGCCATGAGGCTCTATACTGCATTTTCTGAGATTTTCGACTGCGTTCATACAGTAGATGCACACAACTAAGCAACGACAATTTAGCTTGTTAATAACATAAACCAATACATTGTTATCTCCGGTGTTTGCTATGTCGGCTGGAGTGGCGTTCCAGATGGCGGCTATTAAGCAGGATTTAGAGATGAATTTTAAGTAGGATTGTCTTTTAGCTGTTTGTTTTCACATGAATCTTCCAATACTGGATGCATAAGGGTGCCTTCACACGTGCTGTCATTTTATGCCGCATTATCTGGAGCATAAACTTACACCATGTCTATGGTTTTTCATGACAAAAGTATTAAAGCGAACCTGCCTCTAGGTGTGGGGCCACTAAACCATGAGTATGTCATCATAAAGACATATTTGCGGTTTAGTAGCGCCAAACCTAATGACAGCTTTTCTTGAATTTACAATGTTTCATTAAAAGTTTTCACTTTTTCCAAATCCCACTTTTTCCTTGAAATCTTATTCAACACATAAAGTAAGACATCGATAAAAGAAATAGGAGAGAAAGGGAAAGGGTGAACGAACCTGGAGACAGCTTTAGTACATTACAAATGGATGGCAGTAACTTGGCATTGGGCATTCTGTGTGCTGAAAACTAACATGTATTAAGCTGTATGCCAGTTTGATGGCATACAAACGCTGCAAATTGTGGCACATGCTGCAAAAATGTGTGACTTTTTGGGACTTTGTGGACATAGCTTTGCAGAATTGGGTGGGGTCTCTCCAGCATCACATATTTATAATGATTTACAGCGTTAAACTGTTTTTTATAGCCGAAATCTATGCCAGCCCAAGATGAGACTATATTTATTAATCATACGGTAGGTCCTACTCAGTGATTGACAGTCTACTCTGCATAAATGTGTATACAGATAGCTGTCAATCATTGATTAGGGCTGCCCACATGACTCCTAAGCCCAACATTTGCTGAACTTTAAAGCCTATGGCAATCTTTAGGGGCATTTTTTAATTATTGAATTCTACTAATTTTGGGCTTAAAAATCTTTTCTTTCAATTGGTCTTTTAAAAGTTTTCAACTGTTTTTCTGCTGCAGCTTGCAGTTTCATTTGCAGAGTAGCAGGCTTTCTGTTTCAAACTGAACCAGTCAGAGAATTCCTCTGTCAGCTGGATCTGTGGCCCTTATTTCTGAACTCCTGACAGCTCATAACCACTCATTTAAGTTAAATTCTATAAAGAGGTACCGATAAGGGCTACCAATCCAGCCGACAGAGCAGTTATCCGACAGATCCAGTGTGAAGCAGAGAGTCTTCTATTCTGCAAATCCACTGAAACTGAAGCTGTAGAGGAATAACTGTTGAAAATTTTTAATAAAGACCAATTCAAACAACTATTTTTGCTCAAAATGTTACCAACACAGAAAGTTGCAACAAGAACTGGGAACGTTCCCTGTGATGCACAGCTATTGCAACTTTGCACTTTGAAGTTTTGAAATGTCTGTGCTGATAACTTTTAAAACAGAAGAGATATTGCAAATCTGATTTCTGAGAAAAATGTGGTCTCTTTCATATGTTACTTGACCTCCTTCCCATTGGAAAAATTTGCCCTTGATCCAATATTGCAGCTTTCAAAATGTTCCAGACATAGCCTAAAAGATAGGCCCCCTCACCCATTACCCCTTGCTGGGGTATTCAAATATTGCATTTTCCCTTTCGGTTCTGAAATAACAGGATGTCTTGAGACTTTTGATTTACCCTGTATATCCTACTACATACAATGACCTTTTGTCAGTATTAAAACTATATATAACTACATACAATGTGCTCTGGTCTATATTGAAACTATATATAACTACATACAATGCGCTCTGGTCTATATTGAAGCTATATACAACTACATACAATGCGCTCTGGTCTATATTGAAACTATATACAACTACATACAATGCGCTCTGGTCTATATTGAAGCTATATACAACTACATACAATGCGCTCTGGTCTATATTGAAACTATATACTACTACATACAATGTGCTCTGGTCTATATTGAAGCTATATACATCTACATACAATGCGCTCTGGTCTATATTGAAGCTATATACAACTACATACAATGCGCTCTGGTCTATATTGAAGCTATATACAACTACATACAATGCGCTCTGGTCTATATTGAAGCTATATGCTACTACATACAATGCGCTCTGGTCTATATTGACGCTATATACAACTACATACAATGCGCTCTGGTCTATATTGAAACTATATACTACTACATACAATGCGCTCTGGTCTATATTGAAACTATATATAACTACATGAAACTATATATAACTTGCATTTGACACTGTACCACATAAAAGGTTAGTATATAAAATGAGAACACTTGGACTAGGAGAAAATATCTGTATGTGGGTAAGTAACTGGCTCAGTAATAGAAAACAGAGGGTGGTTATCAACGGTACACACTCAGATTGGGTCACGGTCACTAGTGGGGTACCTCAGGGTTCAGTATTGGGCCCTATTCTCTTCAATATATTTATTAATGATCTTGTAGAAGGCTTGCACAGTAATATATCAATTTTTGCAGATGACACTAAACTGTGTAAAGTAATTAACACTAAAGAGGACAGTTTTCTGCTACAGAGGGATCTGGATAGATTGGGGGCTTGGGCAGAGAAATGGCAGATGAGGTTTAACACTGACAAATGTAAAGTTATGCACATGGGAAGGAATAATGCAAGTCACCCGTACATACTAAATGGTAAAACACTCAGTAACACTGACATGGAAAAGGATCTAGGAATTTTAATAAATAACAAACTAAGCTGTAAAAACCAGTGTCAGGCAGCTGCTGCTAAGGCCAATAAGATAATGGGTTGCATCAAAGGGGCATAGATGCCCGTGATGAGAACATAGTCCTACCACTTTATAAATCACTAGTCAGACCACACATGGAGTACTGTGTACAGTTCTGGGCTCCTGTGAACAAGACAGACATAGCAGAGCTAGAGAGGGTTCAGAGGAGGGCAACTAAAGTAATAACTGGAATGGGGCAACTACAGTACCCTGAAAGGGTATCAAAATTAGGGTTATTCACTCTAGAAAAAGACGACTGAGGGAGATTTAATAACTATGTATAAATATATCAGGGGTCAGTACAAAGATCTCTCCCATCATCTATTTATCCCCAGGACTGTGACTGTGATGAGGGACATCCTCTGCGTCTGGAGGAAAGAAGGTTTGTACACAAACATAGAAAAGGGTTCTTCACGGTAAGAGCAGTGAGACTATGGAACTCTCTGCCTGAGGAGGTGGTGATGGTGAGTACAATAAAGGAATTCAAGAGGGGCCTGGATGTATTTCTGGAGCGTAATAATATTTCAGGCTATAGCTACTAAAGATGGGTCGTTGATCCAGGGAGTTATTCTGACTGCCTGATTGGAGTCGGGAAGGAATTTTTTCCCCTTAAGTGGGGAAAATTGGCTCTACCTCACAGGGTTTCTTTGCCTTCCTCTGGATCAACTTGCAGGAAACAGGTCGAACTGGATGGACAAAAGTCTTTTTTCGGCCTTATATACTATGTTACTATGTTACTATGTTACATACAATGCACTCTGGTCTATATTGAAACTATATACTACTACATACAATGCGCTCTGGTCTATATTGAAACTATATACTACTACATACAATGCGCTCTGGTCTATATTAAAACTATATACAACTACATACAATGCGCTCTGGTCTATATTAAAACTATATACTACTACATACAATGCGCTCTGGTCTATATTAAAACTATATACTACTACATACAATGCGCTCTGGTCTATATTGAAGCTATATACAACTACATACAATGAGTTCTGGTCAATATTGAAACTATATACTACATACAATGAGCTCTGGTCTATATTGAAACTATATACTACTATGTTGAAACTATACTACTAATACAATGTGCTTTGTGCACTTTGGTTAGGTCAGTAATTTTTTTTTAACACAGCATGCTGTAAGATATGGCATTTTTCTGCCAATTTTTCCAATAGGCTTCTCTATAGGCCTTGGAAAACGATAGGACAAACATATGTACAAAATGCCATAAAATAAAGCGCCTGTGAAGGAGCCCTAAGTGGCTTAAAATGATGGCAGAAGATCATTATGTGCAATAACCAAACTAACAACTAAAATGTAGTTTTTTTTTACAATATTGATGCCTATGATACTCTTTCACCAAAACCTTATAATGCACCTTAAAGGGGTTTTCCGAGTTTTTAATATTGATGACCTCAGGATAAGTCATCAGTATCTGATCGGTGGGAGTATGACACCCAGGATCCCCACTGATCAGCTGTTCGAGAAGGCAGCAGTGTTCACAGTAGCACCACAGCCTTCTCTCAGCTTTTCCTAGACTAAGTGACGACACGTTCATTGGTCACGTGGGTTAGGCGCAGCTCAGATCCATAGATATAAATGGGGCTGAGCATAATACCAAGCACATCTGCTGTAGTATGCATGGCACTGTGCTCGGTAAACTGCGCCAATGTCTTATCAAACATTTGATAGGCAGGGTTCCCTGGTGTCAGACCCCCACCAAAACCCTTTTAACATCCACCATCTTCCAAGTTCTTTGTACACATTTAGATATATTTCTATATGTTCTATTATAATATTACGTGCCGAACCACATGATGACTGAAACCCCCACAACACCAGACCTGTAGGCTCAGCAGCTCCGCAGCACCCATGGATCTGGGCTACACTTGGGCTTATAGGACAAGTGATTGCCACACAATGCTGCAGCCATGTGTACAGATGGAAATGCTCACCTCTCCATGTGGCATTAGTCCCCAGGCTCAGAGTAAGCAGGCAGTATTTTAATTACGTATTATCAATATTACATTTTGAAGAATGTCACAAAAGGTTAAGGAAATCGTATGGCATTCAGTTGTCTGTTACATGAAAGGTTAACATTAAAACCAGTCCGTCACCTGCATACAGTAGAGGCAAGACATTTGTGGCACTATCCGTGATATTATTACTCCCTCTACTTATTTTTTAAAGCTGTCCTCAATGATCCCTGAAAGTCTATATGACCCTGTGTACAGTATATATGGGTGAACAGATCCTCTTTGCCTGATAGGTGACCACGTCTGTTAGTTTCACTGCAATCAGTTAATGTCGGTGCCATGCCAGCCCAAACCTTTTCATAACAGATCCATCCTTTTTGGTAATCTCTGATTCCACTAAATTTGGCAAGTGAACTTTTACATTTCCACCCACATAGCTTAAAGCCTAAAAAACAAGAGACAGCTCACTACAGAGTGATTTTATATGTTTTGTTTTTCAAGACATGAATAATACATCGAAACACAGGCAGCCGAATACCCACTTGAGATAATTCTAGATAACATTGAGGCATAAAACTAACTATGCAATGTTCTTCAGATCTGCCAGCAGCAGCAGCCACCCCCTCTACTATTATCTACAAGTACACAGTAGATGCCCTCATTGGGATGTATCAGGCAGCCTTGTTTACTCTAGTACTCTAGTATTACCCTAGGTCCTCTGAGATATCACCTGCCACAGATATATTAGAAACCCCTGATCAACCTTCGTCTGAGAGCGCAATCTTGACTAGCCACAGGAGTGGGATATGCACGGGAGTCGGGGGTTGTGAAGAAGTAGCTGGGGGTCCCAGTCATTTCTAATTACGCCACTATGCAAAGTTATATAGAGGCCAGCAATAGTGTTATTCCTCAGGTACATACACTGTACTACTGATTAATGCTGTGTTCGGGTTATCTAAGAATTCCGTTATGGATTCCGCTACCACTGACCATACGGAATCCATAACAGAATTCTTAGATAACCTGAACCTTGTACGCCGAACTTGAAAACACAAGTTCATTTAACACTAGTCAAGTTAAAGACTGTTACATCTGTATCTCACTTTCTATCTATCAATCTATCTATCTATCTATGGTCTATCTATCTATCATCTATATATGATGATATATTATCTATCATCTGTCTGTCTATCTATCTTTGTCTATGTCAGTGATTGCAAACCTTTTACAGACCGAGTTCCCTAAACATCTACCCAAAACCCTGTTATTTATCCCAAACCTGAATACTACAGTCCAATATAGTATATCTTCCATGTAGTTTATCATTTATCTATACTATCCTGCCTACATTCAGTGCGCTGTCTATGCTGTTCATAGTGCGCCCTGTGCTGATGAATGGCAGGACAAGTATAAGGCATATTGGTACACCATAGACATATTCCAGGGTGCGGGTGCCCACAGAGGGGTCTCTGAGTGCCGCCTCTGGCACCCGTGCCATAGGTTCGCCATCACTGGTCTATGTACTTGTGTGCTGTAAAACAAACCTCACAGCCCTCAGCTCTACCAGACTATTGTGCTGTGAGGTTTCTGCCTGGATTCCCCAGCTTCACAATGTTATTCTCCACATCCCTGGAGTGCTATAATTCTGTAACATGATGTCCTAGACGTGTGCCGCCGCTGGGGGATATTTGCATATACCAACATATTTACAAACAGTGTTTCCCTCTGGATGTTGTTAGATTAATTAACAGATTGGAAAGGAGAATTTACTAAGTTTTTCAAGCCCTTCAATCATCCCGATTATTCTGGAAACACATTTCTTGTGTAAACAACAATACTCATTGGGAATTGGGAAAATGTAATAAATCAAGCACTGAGCGCTTGTACGCTGCACATTGATATTTTATACGGGTTGTTAAGTAGAGATGAGGCAGAGAGGAATTTCTCATTTTATGGTTTCTTTGGAGCATTTGGATACGTTTAATATCACATTGTGAAAATACAAAGGGAGATTTATTGGTTCAGGGTGACATATAGGTGTAGTTCACCTGATTAAAGCGCTATTATTATCAAGCTATCCTGAGGATAGGTCATCAATAGAGTTGAGTGAACTTGTCTTTTGGCAGGTTCGAGTTCGGGTCCAGGGTTTAAGTGAATTTCGTAATGGATTCCGTACTCACAGAATCCATCACGTAATTCAATGCCGGCATGCCGCATAATACAAGTGTATGGCCAGCTCAGAGGGTTCCGTTCTGCTGGTCATACACTTGTATTATGACAGCATGCAAAACGGAATACCTCTAAAAGGTATTCCGTCTGGCATGCCGGCATTGAATTACGTTATAGATTCCCTGAGAACGCAATCCATTACATAATTCACTTAAACCCCGAACCCAACGCTCAACTCTAGTCATCAATATTAGGAGCCTGGAAAACCTCTTTAAAGGGGTTGTCTCACTTCAGCAAATGGCATTTATAATGCTGTTATCCCTATTGCTTTCTTTGTCTGCTACATTTATTTTTCCATCACGTTATACACTGCTCGTTTCCATGGTTACGACCACCCGGTAATCCAGCAGCGGTGGCTGCGCTTGCACACTGTAAAAAGTGCACATAGTTCAGCACTTTTTATAGTCTGCAAGCAAAACTACCGCTGCTCAAATGCATGGTGGTCGTAACCATGGAAACGAGCAGTGTATAACATGATGGGAACATAAATCTAGCCAACAAAGGAGGCAATATGGACAAACACAATACATTAGTAAGTGCCTTGTATTAACTTTCTCTACATGATAAATGCCACTTGCTGAAGTGAGACAGCCCCTTTAAAGGAACTGGCCCATGAACAACATTTATAACCTATCCATTACATAAGTGACAGATTGATGATCGCTAATGGTCCAACTCCTGGGACACCCACTAATCACAAGAACAGGGTTCCCTGAATCCCCTGCATGAATGGAGCGGTAGTAAGCATAACTGACCACCGCTCCATTCACTTTTATAAGACTTACAAGCACAGAGTTCGACGTTCTGCAGCAATCCCTTAGAACGGAGCAGTGATCACAACATCGCTCCATCAGGCGATTCGGGAACCCCCATTCCTGTGATCGGTGGAGGTTCCAGTGGTCAGACCACAGCAATCATACATTTATCACCTATGAAGTAGATATGTGATAAATGTTGTTTGTGGAATAAACCTTTAATTTTGGAAAGCGTGTCTGATAAACGAGAATAGCTACCACATTATAGTGAATGGGGCTGGCAGGTATCAGGTAGCGCCCGACAGTGCCGGATCCAGACATCTCCGACAGGCTGCTCCCTGCTGGAACAGCCTGCTGGAGATGTGTAAGGCCAGTGTAAAACAAGCCTAAAAAGTACAAGTACAAAAAGCTGTGCTACAGTATATGGTGGGCTCCCAGCAAATCCTCTACTGCCACCTTGTTACCTGCTCAAAGTCATTCTTGGCTGATGGTAAATCAGATGCTACACTAGAGTCTCCAAAATATCTTTCTGTCCTTTCACCATGGACCATGGTGGTCTTCACAACTTCGCTGACCTTACGTCCTTCCACAGGTTCAGCTTCAAATTCTGATGATATAACTCTTGACTCAGAGAATGAGATCTGGTGACACAATGTTATTTTTAACATTTTTAGTGGCTTTATTTTTTCCACCCAGGACAGTTGTAAAGTACTTTTAACAGGGTTGTCCAGGCTCAGGATGGGGCATCAAAATTAGATTGGCTGGGGTTCAACTCCCAGCACGGCCGCCAATCAGCTGTTTGAAGGGCCACAGTGCTTGTGCGAGCTTTGCGTCCTCTTTAGTGTCTGCCTGCCCTACAATGTAGGGACGGTGCATTGTAATCCACTTGAATGGTACGAACAGCTGTAATTACACTGCACCACCACTACAATGTAGACAGCGTGCAGATAGACACTGAAGAAGACGCAGTGCTCACAGACGCACCATGGCTCTTCAAACAGCTGATTGGCAGGGATGCTGGGAGTCCGACTCCGCCGATCTGATACTGATGACCTGTCCTGTGGATAGGTCATCAGTTTCTGTAGCCTGGACAACACCTTTAACAAGGCATAAGAACTGTCACCCAGGAACACAACACTGAAGAACAATGCAGTCAGTAAGGAACAGTAATGAGACAAGATGTGACACATACTGTAAAACTGAGAGTAGTGTGCTTTGTAGCAATACCTGTTATACCCGCCCAACGTAAAAGCCCAACGTAAAATCCTGCGTAAAGTGGTGAAAAAAGGTCTTTATCAAACAAAACAACATTACTATCTTGTAAGACTCCCTGATATGTCTGCCTGCAAAGGGGATAAAAATGATTCCGAACTAGTGCAACAAACCTCAGCTCTCGCTATCACGAGAAGAGCAGTTTTGATGGACTTCAAGACATCATGAGGAGAAGCCATAGTCATCTGAATTTCATTTCCCAGGCTCTGATTTACCCCATTACTCCAATTATTCTGCTTACAAAAAGGGTGATTCAGGTAATAGGTATATCATAGGAAATTGCAGCAAATGCATTTCCATAGTACACAAGGCGATGTTTATCAGAGTTGCCAACTGCTTTCGAAAGCACTGCTTGCTTTACTGCCTCCGCTGCTATTCCTCCTATTGATGTGTTATTCTTAACAATTTTTAAGTTTTGTGCTTGCTAATAATGTTGAGAATTATTTTTTGAGATAATAAAATTTATTATTTAATCAAGTCTATTGTGTGACTATAATATTCTCTTATTATCTAACCTCATATATCCGTCTTGGTCTTGCTGTCTATTATGTATATGGCTTAATGTTACCTTATAGCGGAAAGTAGTTTTGCTGTTCATATCTGACACTTAGTATGCCTGTCCATTCATACAGATGTAGCAGCCATTAACTTAACACACAATGTGTTACACGTGTATTTAACACGTTAAAGGGAACCTGTCATCAGAATTGGCCTATGGAGCCATTTACATGTTCCTACTGTTCATGCTCCCATCATTCAGAAACTGGTTTTGTTCAGGATTAAAAGTAGGACGTTTATGGTAAAAATCATTGAAAATGTACCTGACATCATCAACTGGTAGCTCCATCATCACTGGGGAGTTTCGCTGGATGAGGCCAGTCACGGAGTCACCCCTACTATCCCCCTCCCCCCTTCTTGCTCTCATAAACCTCCCTCTCACAGATCTCCCCTTGGTTTTATTGCATCAACCTGTGGCCGTGCGAAATCTTGTGCAGACACAGAAGACCTCCTTGTGTTACCACGATCCTGACATGCGCAGTGAGCAGAAGTGTATACACCTCAGTGACACGCTCTCACTGTGCATGCTCTGAACGTATTTAGACTGATGTCAGCTACTCGTCGTGATGCAGGAGCTCATACACCTCCACTCACTGTGCATTTCAGGATCACAGCAGCGCAAGGAGGTATTATGCACCTGCGCAAGATTTCATATGCCTGGCACTAACATAAGAGAGAGAGAGGAGCAGGCTGTTGAGGGATGACTCCATGACTCGCCTCATCCAGCGAAATGCCCCAATGACTCAAGGAGCCACCAGCTGATGACATCAGGCATAGTTTCAAAAATGATTCTTAACATCAAACAAAACCAGTTTCGGAATAATGGGAGCATGAACAGTATTAACATGTTGCTAACTCTATAGGTCAATTGTGATGACAGGTTCCCTTTCTTTGTCAAGGTAAAGGGTTTTAATGGGATTTAAACATTAATGACCTATTCTCAGGACAGGTCATCAGTATCTGATCGGTGGAGGTCTGACTCCTGGCACCACTGCCAATCAGCTGCTAGAAGGGGCTGTGGAGGAGCGGTGAGCACTGCAGCCTGTTCTTCAGCTTGTGACATCACATCCATTGGTCACATGACAGAGAATATAAGGTGCTATGAAGAGGGTACAGCACTCCTCCCCCAATCCCTCCTTCAAGCAGCTGATCAGAGAGGTCGGATAGGTCATCAATATGTAAGTCTCGGAAACCTTTGCTAGATCTGTATATATGGAATTTTTTTTTTTATCAATAATTTGTATCCTAGTTATCTCAAAAGTAGAGTAACACTCAACACTTTGTAAATTAAATTTCAATAGTTTATCATATTTAAGAATATCAAATCCCTGATAATTGATAATTTATTTAACTTAAGAAATGTAGAATCTTCATATTGAGTCCAAGATAATAACTACTTTCCTAGCATTTCTATTCTTTAATCCATCATTATCTATAAATGTCACTGTCAATGAGTTCACTTAACGGGGACCTCTAACTAATGGTACCATATTCCCACTGCATCGTTCCATTAATCATTTATTAGCAATGTTATTGACTGCCTAAGGACTGAAAAGAATTGATTTAATAAGCATCAATAATGCATTATTTATAGAGGATTCTGGAGAGGGTATAACATGCACTTTTTATTTATGTCAGCCTCTTTTATTTTTATTAAAGGGGTTGTCTGACTTCAGCAAATGGCACTTATAACGTAGAGAAAAGTAATATGAGGCATGTACTAATGTATTATGATTGTCCATATTGCTTCCTTTGCTGGATGGAGTCATTTTTCCATCACATTATACACTGCCCGTTTCCATGGTTACAGACCACCCTGCAATCCATCAGTGGTGGTCGTCCTGGCACAATATAGGAAAAAGCGCTAGCCTCTCTAGTGGCTTATGCTTTTTCTTATAGTGTGCAAGCACGACCACCACTGATGGATTGCAAAATGGTAACCATGGAAACGAGCAGTGTATAATGTGATGGAAAAATGACTCCAGCCAGCAAAGGAAGCAATATGGACAATCATAATACATTAGTAAGTGCCTTGTTTAAACGATGATAAATGCCATTTGCTGAAGTGAAACAACCCCTTTAATATAGATACCTCATTAAGCATCATTTTCACAATTTTTATAATTCATTTTATATGTTGGCTAATTCATTTTATATGTTGGCTTTACAGAAATTACGATATTAAAATATTATAAGATAATGAGCATTTAATGCCTTTTCTGTAATATTTTATAACTATTCCTTACTACTTGTCAGTGGGTCTCTAAAGCTTTAAAGCAACCTTGTGCACGCCGTGCAGTCTGCAGGCAGCATGTTATAGAGCAGGAGGAGTTTAGTGGATTGATATATATATATATATACATATATTTTCTCCAATTCAATATATTCTTACGCCATCCAGTAAAATATGTATACATCAAACACATAGGGGGTCATTTATTAAACTTGAATAAGCCTATATTAGGTGTATTTCAGGTACAGATTGCGATGCAACAGCTAGTTGTGCAGCAATCTGCGACTTCTCCACGCTCACGCCAGGTCTAAATAAGTGGGCAGGGAAGGAGACGGGCCGGCAGGTGTAAGAAAGCTGTCTTACATTTAGAACTGGCGGAAGGATCTACCGAAGTTACGAAGAGGCCAGCGCCTCTTCATAACTTCGGTGGAACCACCTTCAGCTTAGGGCTTTATCAAGACCGGCGTCTAAAACGTCGGTCTTAATAAACATACCACATTCTTTTTTTTTTTAGCATGGGAATCAGATGGTTGATGAATGTTCATATCCATCAGACATAAACTCTTTTTTCCTATTTTTTGACATCTTGTGCCACACATCTTTGAATATGTCGGGCGTAGAGATAAGTTAGGCTAGTTTTACAGCCTGCTCTATCCGCGCTACCGCTAGTGCACCGTGGAAGTCCGCTCTGGCTCCATTCACTATAATGGGGGAGGGCCGGAGGTCCGGCCGCAGCCTGGCAAACATGCCGACAGGCGGCCAGAATAAAACGACGACCTGTCTTAGTTTTTTTTCGCCCGCCAGTGGCGTACATAGAAAAGTAAGGGCCCCATAGCAAGGATCAAACCAGGCCCCCCACACAGGACAAAAGGGTTTCTGCCTAAACCCTTTTCAGTGACCCTTGGGTAATTTTTCCACTGCCTCATTTGCTAAAAGCTGTTCCCTTAGAGGGTAGAGTCCTGACTAAGTTCTCACCCCCAGTAGAAGAGGAGATATTTCCAACTAAGACTGGGCCCCCTCTTGCCTTGGGCCCCATAGCAGTCGCATGGTCTGCCGCTATAGTAGTTACGCCCCTGTCACCCACCTCTCTGTTTGCAGTGCTGGGGCCAAACCTCCTGCCTGCCCCCATTATAGTGAATGGGGCCGGAGAGGACATCCAGCGGCACGGTGCACTAGAGAGCTGGAGAAGGCTGCAGCTAGTGTGAACGTAGCCTTAAAAAGGTTTTCCAAGATTTTAATACTGATGTATCTGATCGTTGGGGATCCGACACCCAGGACCCCCGCCGATCAGCAGTTCGAGAAGGCCACAGGGACGCCAGAGCTTTCTCAAACAAATCAGTAGGGGTCCCGGGTGTCGGACCCCCACCGATCAGATACTGATGACCTATCCAGAGGATAGGTCATCAGTTTAAAACACCTTTAAAACTCCTTGAAGGAAGGACATATCTGTATTTATCAATTTGCAGTTTCTACAGCTGTAGAACATGCTGCCTACAGATAAGCCTGCATGATACCCGTGATTGGTTTTAGTTCTCTGATTATGTATATACTATTAAACACCTCTTTAGCTGTGCTCACCTCAGACTGCTTACTGTCACTTTTGAGTACGGTGCGTTTCACGACTTTAGACACTGAGTCGCCATCTTCTATAGTCACTGGTTCCTGTGATCCCCCCTGTGCCACTACTTCTTCACTTTCTGTACCATCAGGCAATACAAATCTTCTAATAATTTTCCTTGTGACCTGGTTATAGAGAAAGGGAATGTGTAGATCACAGTCGTAACTAATGAAAGGTCTTCTACATACTGAACATACACCTTTATATCTTACACAGGTGACTACTCAGTAGATACAATAAAGAGTGAGATTTATCGAGCTGAATACACAGATAGATGGAGATGGTGACACTAAATGGTCTCACCGAGTTCTGGAAAAGACCTGTCATCTCTCTAAACATGTAAATACTTGAACTCCTCGTGTAATAACAATAATAAAGGATCTATTTATATGACTCTAAGTTGTGCAATTCCTCTATTATTCCTTCAAGAAATTTATGAATGAAATTCCAACTGGGTCTTACACTGTTCAATCAGTGCAACCAGTGCACTGATAACACAAAGTTAGAAATTCATTCATAAACTTCTAGTAGGAATAACAGAGAAATGGCACCACATAGAGTAATAACAATAGATCCTGCAGAATTGTGATTGCTTGAGGAATGCAAAAATACATTTTAAGTTTTCTGGTTTCAAATAAATAAAGTGTAATGATTACCTAAATCAAAACTTCTGCAACTTACTAATATACTTTTTATTTCAGGTCACGATTTCCAAGGTCTTAGCCTTGAAATGTGCAGGCATGGTGGATGACCGCTGATGCCACTGATTGGCGTCAACTACAGGGAGAGAGCTGTAGCAGAAAGGTCACACCCCATGAGCTACCAGGCTAAAGATAATCTATCAGAACAACTGGCGCAATGAATGTTGAGATCTCTGAATCCATGTGAGGTACAGGGCTGGTTCTAGCTTTATTAGAAACGTATTGTCATGTACTATATGATGTCTAATTTAATTTTTTTTATATCAATTATGGCATAATCCGTTTAAGGACTTTTATCACTGCACACTAGTGATAAAATCTACTGGAGTATCTGGCATAGCCAGATACTCCAAAGGAAAATTTTCCAGCAAACATTAAAATATTGCAAGCTTTATTTCCAAACTTTTAGAAACAAAAAGTACACATTATAAAAAATCTGTCATGTTTCGGACACAAAATGTGTCCTTAAAGGGATTCTCTGGGAAATTAGAAATGAAAATACCTAAATATTACTTTATTGTAAATATATTCCCAAATACCTTTCATTATTTATCATGGCTCATTTTATTTAGGGAGCAATCATTAGGAGAAACAAAATGGCTGCTGTCCTATTAGTACACACAAAACCTGTCCTAATCACACAGGAGGACAAGGTACATCACAACACTGTGGTAAAGAGCTGCCTCATCCTCCTCTCATATTTGTCAGAGATTATGATCCTGAATACAGATTATAAGAACTTTAACTGAATCTCTGTGGGAATGGAGTTCATGAGAAGACATTAAGTACAGAGAGGACGGACAGGACAGACTGTGGTAATGGAGACTGCATACAAGATCTGCTGCATATTATCCACATTATCCCCACCTCCTCTCTGTACTTCCTCGTGAACTATATTCCTACAGAGATTTAGCTGAAGATCATACTAAAATGTATTCAGGATCATACAAGATGAGGCAGCTCTTTGGCTCAATGCTCTGAAGTAACTTGTTCTCCTGTGTGACTAGGACAGGTTTTGTGTGTACTTATGGGAAGGCGGCCATTTTGTTTTTCCTAATGATTGCTCCCCAGACAAAACGAGCCATTATAACTAATGTAAGGTATTTGGAAATATATTTATAATAAAGTAATATGTAAGAATTTTCATTTTCCTAATTCCCGCAGAACCTCTTTAATTATAGCTAAACTTCAGTAAGTGTATCTACAGATTAATATACAAATACACATTGTGTGTATGAAACGTCGGCTTTTTAATGATGTGTACGCTTCGTTTTTAAAAGTCTGGCAATAAAGCTTGCAATATTTTAATGGAAGATACGCTTGCTGGACAATTTTCCTTTGGATTATTCCTGTGACTGGTTCACCTGGGAGTCGGCCCAGTGATGTCTGCAGCAGCCAACAATGTGGAGATGGAAGGCAGAGGTGAGCTGTGAACTGTTTTGTTTTATATTAGATAGCCGGATACTGCCTTTCCCCGTCTGAGCCCTTTTACCATAATGGGACTGACCTGCTTCTGGCATTAGTGCTGAGATACGGCCGGACAAATACTGCTGTAAGCACTGGTTTCTGTCCAGCTGAATCCCGGCTCTAGGGCTGGAAACAGGCTGGATCCCCGCTGGGTCCCATTATAGTCAATGTGCCGGTGGTGCTACCGCCCTTTCTGGCTATGCAGGATAGGCTGTTCCTTAGCCGGAAGATTTTAATGCTATTATGAAACTAGCCTAAGAGTTTTATATTAATCTTTAAAGGACTAAGGTAATTTTCTGCTGATGCCATCTACTTTTGGATGCCAGAGAACAGGCAGTGTGGTTTGACAAAGGGGCAGGACTTAGTGTTCCTGGCAGTGTTGGAAGACTGATATTTGCCTTACAAGGCAGACAACAATTTGTGAGAAGGGGAATGGGAAGGAGGGGATTTAGCAAATGGATGCACCGTCACAGTCAATTTACTCTTAGGGTAAATGCATACGAGCAGGATTGCGTGCGGATTTTCTGCACGGATTTGCGTGCGGAAAATCCGCACCGTAGCTCATGTAGATTGTATTCTATGAGAAATTGAAATTCTTACGAGGATTTTGACCTACGGTACGGATTTTAAAATCGGCAGCATGTCAATTTATTTTATTTTTCCTGGCTGGATTTTCTCCATTCACTTCAATGGGGAGAGTACAATCTGCACGCAGAAAATCCGCACCAAATCCACATGCATATCTGCACCAATTGATGCGGATTGACCGCACAGATTTCCCTGCGAACACCTGCAGATTTCAAAGCAGTTTATCCGCACATAAATACTGAACGTGTGCATCTACCCTGAAGACCACTTTCACATCAGCGTTTTTGTTTGATTCATCGGGGGTTCATCAAATACGCATCCGGTCAATAATATAACTGTCTGCATCCGTACAGAACAGATCCGGTTGTATCATCTCTAAAATGAACAAGCCGGATCCGGCACTAAAACCATTGACTTACATTGTGTTTCATGCTCAGTATCCCATAACGCACACAAAGACACTGCTTGCAGCGGTTTTGTGTGTGTGATGAGAACGCAACGAAACGGAAGAGAATGCATTCTGGTGCACTCCGTTCAAGTTTGTTCAGTTTTGTCCCTATTGAAAATGAATGGGGAGAAAACTGAAGCGTTTTGCTGCAGTTTTGAGATCCTGTGACGGTTTTCAGATCCAAACCATACAGCAAAACGCAGATGTAACAAATACATTTTTCAAAAAGTTTAATAGCACAGTAAGATTACAGCTGAGGCAGAGGATCTGTTTGGGGACTCCTCCGCAAATACCATTTAAAATGCTAGAGAAAAAGAATCCTGCATGCAAGACTTGTTCCTCTCACTTAAATTCCAGACTTCTGAATGAAAACTGAACAGAACCCAATATATTCAGTGGGTTCCGTTTGTATGGTCCAGGCCAGCTATGTGTCAAATCTGAAACTTTTTTGTTTTGCTAGAACGGAGCAGAAGAATGGAAATGAGGTGAATACCGCCTTAGGAAAAGTAAACATAATGCCGCTATTTCATATTATTGTCTTATACCTTCTTTACCACGATATGGCCATGCTCATCCGTGTATTGCTCTTCTGTTACAGTTTCAGGAAGGATGTCTGACATATCGTCCGCCTAAATTTAAAAGAAAAAAAGAGCTAACATTTAGCATTTTCATTATTTGCTGAGTAACCCCGTCCACATTAGTAGGTGCATAAAAATAGATATCTAAAAGTAACAAACTAAACTCTAAAAAGAAATCTGCAAAAAAAAGTCTAAAGTGTCAGGTTCATGCATGGGACCTTGGACAAAAGTGCAGTAGTCGACCCTGGATTGCAGATAGCTCTGTGATCAGGATTGGGTTGGTCTTCTATCTGAACTTTTGAAGGTGTGGTGAGGAAGCTGGTCATCTATTTTCTGGACTGGCAATGGTGGAAGGTGCTGATTAGTCACAGAACTGGGCATGCACTAGTTGGGAATCATGCACACAGCCATGTTAATCAGTACATAGTTGCATTGCATGGCCATCAAAGACTCCTTGCCGGGAATTTGTAGCCACCGGCTGAGGGACGTGCAAGAGTTAAACGCTGTGTACCTGAATAATCACACGGCGACGAACGACTCTGGTAGTTACCATCTCGTCCTCATCTGAATGCGCCTCTAGCTCACCTAGCTCCTCTGCTAGCTCCTGGTGGAGGCATGGAAGCAGTACTCTTTTTACTATCCTACATATTTGGCTTCCATAAATTCTATGTTAAAGTGAACGGGTCACTATGAAAATGCAATGTAAGGAACAGGCAGCATGTTATAGAGCAGGAGAAGCTGAGCAGATATATAGTTTTATGGTTAAAGATCCATAACCTGTAATTTACATTCCTGCTCATTCTGGGCTTTGAAGTCAAGGAGGCGGTCCTATCAGTGATTGACAGCTACCTCTGTATAGTCATAGAGGGAAGGCTGTCAATAACTGATAGGACCGCCTCCTTTACTTAAAAGTCCAGAATGAGCAGGAATTTAAATGTATAAATTATAATTTATACTGCATCTTTTCCCACAAACCTATATATCAATCTGCTCAGCTTCTCCTGCTCTATAACATACAGTATGCAGACTGCATTGCATGTTCATAGTGACTCTTTCCCTTTAAAGTGTAACTTGTGAACTACTAACAAATGCACAATGTGGAATATAAGTTTCCAGCAAACAACTAGGCAAACAATTATACCATCGTAATTACACAAATTATTCTTTACCGTTGTATTAATTTAGAAAGCCTATAGCACAGTGGTGGCGAACCTATGGCACGGGTGCCAGAGGCAGCACTCAGAGCCCTCTCTGTGGGCACCCTGGAAAAAGTCTATGGTGTACCAATAGGCCTTAGACTTTTCCTGCCATTCATCAGCGCAGGGCACACTATGAACGGAACAGGCAGCACACTGAATGTAGGCAGGATATTATAGCTAAGTGATAAAGTACATGGAAGATATACTATATTGGACTGTGGTTTTAGGGTAAATTGCCGTGTTGGCACTTTGCGATAAATAAGTGAGTTTTGGGTTACAGTTTGGGCACTCGGTCTATAAAAGGTTCACCATCACTGCTATAGCAAGATCAGGATAAAAAAACAAGGTAAAAGTAGCAAACATTAATTAGTCTGTGAAATGAACTGTTCCCAGAATCTGATAGTGAAAAAATAATTGCCAGAAACTTCTTTTCATAGTACAGAACTTGGTCTTTAAGTAGCTTAAATGGCTTTTACCACAAACAAATATTAAATTACTCTGAATTTAAAAAATAAAAAAAACCTTGATGTTGCTATTACATCCTTGTTATGGCGCCCCCTGGTGTTCCATTAATTTCCTATCCTATCACCCAAATCGTCTTGTAAACAGGCACCGGGGTGATTATTGCGATTGTATAGGCCAGTGAATATAAATTAGCGTAAACAAAGCAGCTTCTTCTTCCCAGGCCTGGACACATTAGGTCTGTGATGGCTAACCTTCGGCACTCCAGCTGTGGTAAAACTACAACTCCCAAGATGCACAGTTGCTTGGCTGTTCTCAGAACTCCACAGAAATGAATGGAGCATGCTGGGAGTCGTAGTTTCGCCACAGCTGGAGTGCCGGAGGTTAGCCATTACTGCATTAGGTGGACATTCTGAAAGGGAATCAAGATCACCTGGGGGCACCATAACAAGTATAACAGTGATATCTAGACACAGGAGCATTCTAATTGAAAAATTGTGATGTTTTGTGCGGTCTAACAGAGTAATGTAATATATACTCATGGGACAACCTCTATAAATGGGTTTTCCAGGATTAACTTTTGTTCTTTTGGCCATAAATGGCCATGATACTAGTAAAAAAAATTAGGCAGTTCTTATTACTCCTTAAAACTCCAAACATGTGAACTTGCATGAGGGCTCAGGCCGTATATGCACCATATGAGCATGAGGGGAACTCACCAGAGAGGGATGGTTTGGGAAGTAGTAAAAACTTTCTAATTTTTAATAAAGATAAAAGTGTAGCTTATAATAGTAAAATAGCCAAAAAAAAATCTAATCCTAAAAAAAAACCTCTTTGATGAATTGATCTTTGTCACTATGCAATCTAATAAATTCTTGTATATGGTAGCTATATAAGTGAATGCTTATTCTGTGGGGTAGGACCAAGAAGCGTAGCAATAAAGGTATGATATAATGGGATAAAACAGACTCATAAGCCAACCTAGGAAGGGTGTGAAATGCAGCACTGCTGTTTGTATCAAAAGAGAGACATAGTTGGAATCTGGCTAGACATGGATACAGGTAGGCATCAGTTTTAACCATGTCTGGCCCAGCTGGCTACCTTCCATTTAAGAGTCTGAACAGTGGCTATTCTGTAGTCCCCTCATGTGAATAATCCTAATGAAGCAATAGATAAAATGGTCACTGTCATTCAACTTTGCATAACTTAATAGTAAAGGTGAACGTAAGAAAAGTTGTAATATATCTTAGCGTAGAAAAATGCTTTTCTCCCACCAGAACTCCAAAACTAAAATTCCTACCAGCTCACTGAAGGATCAGATTACATGCTGGCTACAGAAGTCTATGGTGAGTGAGTTTGAGAGAAGAGGCCAAAAAAGAGGCAGACACACATGCTGGCCATCAAAAGTTTATGGAGAGCGGAAAAAATGTTGATATGGGGAAAATAAGACCTTTTTACTCTGATAAGATATATTACAAAGTTTCTAATATTCACCTGTATTAGTGATCTATGCAAAACTTGTCGAAAGGACAGTGACCATTTAATTCTGATGGTGGCAATATATCCCCTATCTTTAGCTGTATGTAACCCTGTCAACATAATAATTCTGCAACATCACCCCCCATAAAAGTAGTCCACCTTTCAGAACTATTACGTTGAAAATATGTTATAGTTCAGCATAAGAACTGTCCTGTTATCTAGTATGATTACTACTACTCCCCACTTGCATTTACAGAATGTATACCTGTGATAGGGCAGGAAAAAGATGCACTCAAATGACTACCAAAGCAATGTAACTGCTGAGTGTTACACAGCACAACAGCTTGACATCCTACAAAATTCTCTTAAAAACAGATGGGCATTGTCAATTTTCAAAGCTGCAACTTCTTCCAAATGAACCGAAACTAATTTCCAAAAAAGCTGATTCTTCCTAAAGGGCACAGCTACTGTGCTGGGTGTTTACAAGAGTTATCCTTTTAATTAAAGGAATTGCATACCACATATGTAATATATGTCAATTAATATGTTTCACAGTATAAACCTGAACTGTGATGGACTGGGGCAATAATGTTTTTGTGTTCCGCACTTCATTGAAAATAAATGGTTATATGTGTTCCTGCAGCTCAGACAACCGCAGGTATATCTGAAATGTATAATTGGTGTTCAGTTCATTTATCAATGAAATTCCTTTTTCTTTGAATGAAATAAATACACAAACAGAATGTAATATGAAGACACAAATGCATAGTGTCGTCCCTGATCTGGGTAGAAGTGATTCCTATGTAAGCCTGAGTGAAATGTGCTGCATGTAGTGTTTACTTCATAAATTATGCTTATACTAAGAAATGGATAAGATGTGCACTGGCCATAGACCCTATCGGGATAATTCCCAGTGGTCCTCAGGATGGTAATACAGTTGAATACTGCAGGATGTCATGAGAGCCGATGAAGGTCACGAAATGTTGACATCATCACGGCTGCGATGACATCATCATAACTGCCTGTACTAGGATGCATGCGACACAATGACATCATCGTAACTGTCTGCACAGGGATGCAGGCATCCCAGGCTGCAGGCTGGAAGGGGTCGGTGACCTGCATGGCAGATGACAGCAAGGAACGGGTGAGTATTAGATTCTGTTCTTTTATTTGGGTACTATAGGGGCACTATAGGGAGCGTTACTCACTGGGGACATTTTTAATACTTGAACACTATAGGGATCATTATTGGGGCAACAATAGGGGGCATTACTCACTGGGACACTGGGGACACTATAGGGGGCATCACTGGGGCATTTTAATACTGGGGCACTATGGTTCTGCTTGGGCGGTATATTGTGCTGCACTGTGGTATTTGGCTCTGCTCGGGCAATATATTGTGCTGCACTGTGGTATTTGGTTCTGCTTGGGCAGTACCGCATACTGTGCTGCACTGTGGTATTTGGTTCTGCTGGGGCAGTACATTGTGCTGCAGTGTGGTAATTGATTCTGCTGAGACTGTATATTGTGCTGTACTGTGATACTTGGTTCTGCTGGGACAGTATATTGTGCAGCATTATGGTATCGCTGGCCCTGCCTACTTGTGTTGGTCCCATCTGTCAGTCTCCCCTCATCATGTTAGCTCCACCCTCAATTTGGGCCTGCTTACATAATGGGGCCTGCCCGCCCCTGCAAAGAGCAATAGTAACTTATTTCACATGACTATAAATCCTCGCACCCAAATCCTTGGCATATTCCAACCTATGGAAGTATTCTCGCATAGCTAGGTGAGAAGATCTCAGTAAAATGGCCACTCATAAAGTGCCTATGGCTACATGATACAGGACTGTGCTTTTTTTCAGGTAAAAAAATGACCAATTATATACTATAATGGGGGTTGGTGTTTTAGGGGTAGTGGAAACAGATCCTAAAGCTGGCAGCTGACACAAATGTCTGAAACACATCTGCTTCAGGTACATATACAGTACCCTAAACCATAACCTTAATCATTACCATTAGTGATTGTAAAATTGTCCAGATCATTAACAACAATCTGTACATATGTGGCAACTTTCAGACATTAAAAACATAACTATTGCATAGACACAACAGAAGGACATGTTGTATAGGTCTCTGTTGTGTTTATGTAGGTATGTACGGTATATTATGTAGGACTTAGCAGAGCTTTACCTTTTCAAATGAGTCTAAAGATCTGTATTCCGAGACTCTCTCCAATTTGTCTGCTTGCTCGTCTGATGATTCCACTATGCAGAGGTCATTTCTGTTTGCTCCATGCTCTTCCTGCTCTGATAAATCATCTGGTTCTTGTACAATAGGTGAATCGCTATGCTGGTCTGATACAGAAGTCTCCGAAGAGGGTCTACCTAAAGCTTTAGATGCTTCAAGTGGAGAATGTGGGATTTCCTTACAATTCAGACTGTCTTCTGCTTCAGTTGTCTCTTGCAACTTTTTCTCTAGATCGGGGGATGTAACACTAGGGGAAATAAAACAAGTATTGATTTCTATAATACATTGCAATCTTCTACTCTTTAAGAGGTTATCCCATTCTACATTTTTCAAACCAGCAACTGGATCTAAATACTTTTGTACATGCATGTAATTAAAAAATTTGTATAGTCACTGAGTTATTCAAAAATATATTTGTATAACACATGTTGTTTGTCCTTTACCTTACTTCTCTGTCCACCTCCTGAGGTGGACACACATGCTCGGTTCTCTCTTTCAGCTACCACCAGCTGCATCTACTATGAGAAGCTGCAATAGTTACAGGGAGAGAGAGAGAGAGCTGCTGCCAGCTTGAAATAAATCTAACAGAGCAATCGGAACAATGGATGGGGAGACTTTCTTTCGTTGTTATTTTCATTGGAGAAGCAACAGCTAAAGAACCCCCAATAAAAGAACAGTTTTGCAGGTGGGGGCCACAGACGATCTCTCCTTGGCCTTACTGGCTGATTCTTCTCTAGTTGTGTGCTTTTTGCTTGTGTCCATGTCACTACTGGTAGCATGAGGCAGTACCTGCAGCCTAGTCAGGTTGCACCGGTAGTCCTGCTCCCCCATTCATATATACTGTTGCAAGAAGGTTTGCTGTGTCTACCAGCACAGATTCAAGAGCATGGAGATGATACCAGGGCCATTACAAAAAGAGATTTGATCAGGTCCCTAGAAGGGCATTAACCCAACATCGGGACTGGATTTTTGCTCCTTTGTGCAAAAGAAACAGAAGGAACACTGCCTGACCCCTACAAAATGACCTCCAGTGGGTTACTTGTCTGCATGTTTCTGACCACTCCGTGAAGGTGGTATGAAATCACCAGACGTCTTGTAGTAGGACCTGTGCTCACAGCTCAGCACTGTACAGTTTGATTGGCATCCTCCAGGGAACACTGGAACTGACTGGTCTGCCATTCGCGCCCCATTCTCTTTACAGATGAGAGCAGGTTCACACTGAGCACATGTGACAGACATGGAAAAATGTGGATACACCATGGTGAATGCTATGCTAACTGCAACATCATTCAGCATGACCAGTTTCACAGTGGTCTAGGGAGGTATATCCTTGGAGAATTGCACAAACCTCCATATGATAACCAACAGTACCATGACTGCTGTTAGATATTGGGATGAAATCTTCTGCGCCATTGCCAGGCCTTACGCTGCTTCAGTGGACCCTGGGTTCCTCCTGGTGTAGGACAATGCCCGGCTTCATATAGCCAGAGTGTGAAGGCACTTTGTGGATGACGAAGGCATTGATGTCACTGCCTGGCCCGGACCTGAATCCAACTGAGAACCTCTGGGACATTGTCTGTGAGTCCATCGGATGATGCCTGGTAGTGTCATAGACTGTCCAGAAGGTCACTGATGCCATAATCCAAGTCCCTAGACACAATCAGCCATCTCACCAGAAGAATGCCTAAATGTTATTGGGAGTGTATACAGGCATATGGGGTCCATACACAATACTGAGTCACATTATGTGTTGTCATGATGAGCCTCACGCAAATTGGATCTGCCTGTGATTTGAATTTTCTACTTTGCTTTTCGGGGAGGTTTAGAATCCAGTCCACAGTTGATTGATGATTTTGGTTTCAAGTGATTGCTTATGGAAATTGTGCAGCAAAATTACTTATTAGTAAAGATTTTCAACTTGAATCCTTCACAGTATATCAACACATATATCTATCAGACTTGCTGGTGAGCTTTTGGACTGGCTGGTCCCTCTTCAATCCACAGGGCCAATTGATAGGTATTGTTAGTTTGCTTTTCTTTGTTATGTTCTTACTTACTTGGTCTACTGATCTAGTAGCTCTTCTTTTTGGCGACAGAGGACATGTTTAGTCTCAGCTGGTAATTTTATATACAATAAGATTAATGAACTCTTTATGATTTAGGAGTGTCTCTATGATCAGATGTCTGTAGCTGCCTTTAATGTCCATTCAAATATGTGGAGATTTAGGGGAAAGGTAGAATAACCACCATACTGCAGGATATCCACCAGAAGCACTGTGCATAATTTTATACAGTATATATTAATCTTCCAGATCTACACAACTGTACTGGCTAAACGTAGGACATTGTATGTACTGGGGATACCGTATCTTTTCTTTCAATCATAGACAGCACACCACCGCTGCTTGAAGCCCTGCTGCTTTATCAGTGAGACCTATAGCACTCTATAAAAGGAAATTACCAAATCACAAGGAAATAGATGTAAAAAAGGCAGCATATGTCGCCGTTAAGGGACCTATGTGAGATGTGGCTCTGCTCAGCTTGGTTGGGGGAAACCTGTATATTATGTGTTCCCAAGCTAGACCACAATTATCTAGGATATCCACATTTCATACTTGGACATTTTGGCAAGCTACGAGGAATATAAAAAGAAATAATAGTGTAAAAGTGGCTACTGAACTATCCATATGGCATTTCAGCAAAAAGAAAGATAACTACACATTCTGACTAAAATCACAGAAAATGTCAAAAAGCCATTTTCCAACAGATGAAAACATACACATATTCTTGTTCAGAAGACAATGCCCTTGATAGTTCCTGTGATTCCCTTGAGAAGTCAGCCTCTACTTTCTCTTTCTGTAGCTGACGGATTATTTCTGCAACAGACTTGTCATCTTCAGCCCTGGCTGAGCTTTCATGGAAGGATGAAAAACTGATTGAAACGTCCTCCTCAGACACGAGAGGGGGATGTTCACCTCTCCCACTGCCTTGAGTTCCTGATTGATCAATACTGATCTTCTTCAGTGGGCTAGGGAACTCATCCTGAAGAACCGAAAAGCCTAGAGAATAAATGAAACATTCATTACATGTAGTCACCGCTCCAGAAAGCATAACCCACATTACTGTGTAAGCAATGGGAACTAATTATAAATGCTGCAATCAATTTTCTAGCATTTAGTGCAGAAACAAATCAATCATCTTTCTATAAAATTGGGATAGCAGGTGTATTTATATATATATATACACACACAGTTAGGTCCATATATATTTGGACAGATACAATATTTTTCTAATTTTTGTTCTGTACATTACCAAAATGGATTTTGAACAAAACAATTCACATGCAGTTGAAGTTCAGACTTTTAGCTTTAATTCAGTGGGTTGAACAAAATGATTGCATAAAAATGTGAGGAACAAAAGCATTCATTTCAGGGGCTCAAAAGTAATTGGACAAATTAAATAAATGTTAATTTCTAATACTTGGTTGAAAACCCTTTGTTGGCAATGACTGCCTGACGTCTTGCCCTCATGGACATCACCAGATGCTGTGTTTCCTCCTTTTTAATGATCGGCCAGGCCTTTACTGCTGCGGTTTTCAGTTGCTGTTTGTTTCGGGCCTTTCTGTCTGAAGTTTAGTCTGTAACAATTAAAATGTGTGCTCTATTGGGTTCAGATCAGGTGACTGACTTGAATATTCCACTTCTTTGCTTTAATAAAAACCGGGTTGCTTTGGCTTTATGTTTTGGGTCATTGTCCATCTCTATTATAAAACGCCTACCAATCAGTTTGGCTGGATTTGAGCACACAGTATGTCTCTGAAAACCCCAGAATTCATCTGGCTGCTTCTGTCACATCTTCAATAAACACTAGGGACCCAGGGCCACTGGCAGCCATGCATGCCCAAGCCATCACACTGCCTTTGCCATGTATTACAGATGATGAGGTATGCTTTGGATCATGAGCTGTACCATGCCTTCGCCATACTTTTTTCTTTCCATCATTCTGGTAGAGGTTGATCTTGGTTTCATCTGTCCAAAGAATGTTCTTCCAGAAGTGTGCTGGTTTTTTTAAGATTTTTTTTAGCAAAGTCCAATCTAGCCTTCTTATTCTTGAGGCTTATGAGTGGCTTGCACCGTGCAGTGAACCCTCTGTATTTACTTTCATGCAGTCTTCTCTTTATGGTAGATTTGGATATTGATAAGCCGATATTCTGGAGAGTGTTCACTTGGTTGGCTGTTGTGAAGGGGTTTCTCTTCACCATGGTAATTATTCTGTGATCATCCACCACTGTTCTTTTCCGTGGGTGTCCAGGTCTTTTTCCATTGTTGAGGTCACCAGTGCTTTCTTTCTTTCTCAGGATGTTTCAAACTGTAAATTTTGCCACTCCTAATAGTGTAGCAATTTCTCGGATGGGTTTTTTCTGTTTTCGCAGATGAAGGATGGCTTGTTTCACCTGCATGGAGAACTCCTTTGACCGCATGTCTACTTCTCAGCAAAATCTTCAAAAATCTAGCACCACACCTCAAATAAAATCCAGGCCTTTTATGTGCTTTATTGAGAATGAAATAATGAAGGAATTGCACACACCTGCCCATTAAACAGCATTTGAGTCAATTGTCCAATTACTTTTGGTCCCTTTAAAAACAGGGTGCCACATGTAAAGGAGCTGAAACTCCTGAACTAAACCTGGCATGTACAATCTGTGGCCCTCCAGCTGTTGCAAAACTACAACTCCCAGCATGCCCTAATAGCTGTAGGCTGGAGGGCCGCAGTTTGGACATGCCTGTCCTAAACCCTTCATCCAATTTTAATGTGGATACCCTCAAATGAAAGCTAAAAGTCTAGACTTTATGTCCATGTACATTATATAACTATAACTTGAATATGTTTTAGTAAACAGGTAATAAAAACAAAATTTGCGTTAGTGTCCAAATATATATGGACCTAACTGTATATATATATATATATATATACACAGACACATATACCTGAAAAAAACTGATGTGAGTGACTACATCTAAAAAAGTACAATGTAGAAATATTATAGAAATAATAAAGCAGCCATTATCCTTAAAGGGTTATTTCCACATGTACATTTATGGCACAGTCATGTGGGGCTTCGTCTCCATATCACAGCTGCTCTGCATGGAGAGGAAGCCCCACATGACTGGCTCTAGAGTAAGCATGCGTTTTCAGAACTCCCATAGAGGTCAATTTAGAGAGCGGTGCGTACGTGGCCACCTCTCCATTAACAGCACCCACACCTATCGGACATTTACGGCATATCCGTGGCTATACCATGAATAACTAGATAATCCTTTAAGAATGAACAGTAAAAGCTTTTCTACATGAGGCAACGACACCTATTTTGGTTACTGTAGAAAATCTCCTGCAATAACACAAGAATTGTTGGAATTATCTGCATGGTAGTGGCTACAGTCAGAAAACTCTAGTTCACAAGTAGAGACATTGGGGTAATGCGCAATGCAGTTGTGGGACAGCCTGTATGAATAGGACCCAGCAGTTAGGATGCACTGTGCTCCTGCCGCCATGTCATCTCTTTACAGGAAGCTGCAATGAAATGTTCTGGGTCTATAATTATACGTACCAAAGAACAAATAGTGATGGATAAAGATAATTGAAGCAGCGCTCACCTGCATTCGGCCACTCAAAAGCACGGAAACAGCCCGGACCCGGATGACATAAATTGCGGACAAAAAATGAAGAAATACAGCTTCTGAAAAATGTGTCACTTTATTCCAACGTTAAAATTTCCACATACAAGAAAAAATGTACAGGTTCTACATGTTTTGGCCCTTAAAAAAAATGTAATGGTCCTGACCCGTGACACATTTTTCAGAAGCTGGATTTCTTCATTTTTTGACTGCAAAGGACAAATAGTGAAAGCCATTGAAATGGTATTCAAAATCTTAGATTTCTAGTCTAAATGGTGATTTGCTAAATATAAAAGAATCAAGCAATCACCAATCAATAACAGAATGAAGAGTAAGGTCTCATGACCGATACTGCATCCAATGTTCTGATTTTATTTTTCCTATGGATCCGACCAAAGAAAACTGTGTATGAGATTGTTAGGCAGTAGGAGCACATAGGTGTTGGGGCTCCTTACAACTCAGAGGCAGTATATTGTACATGGTAGTGTCCGTAATAATAATTAGATTGTTATCTACGTTGTACTTCTTATACGATATAATAGCACCCTCTAGGGCTTGCAGTGGTTACTGCAGGACTTTCACAGCTTATTACCTTCACTATGATCCAGTGTTATTGTCTGTTCTATATCAGCATATGTGCGATTGGCATGGCGTAGCATGGGCTCCTTCATGTATGATTCCATTAGATGGACAATATCCATTCGGTTGATCTTGGTGAGGCACTGGTTTAGATTGGAATCTACATTAAAAATGAGAACAAATCGAGCAATGATTGAATCTATATATAAATATATTATCATACCATCCACAGCCTCTTGAAGTCTGAGAATATGATTGGATACAGTACCTGTTTATACTGGGACACCATGCATGGTGCAGACGGACATCACGGAAAAAGGCACTGGTGTTGTATGTTGTTGTTTGAATGACCTTCTATAGTTTGTGCAGTAAATTTATTGATCAAGTGTATCCATAACAGATTCAGGCAATAAGAAATAGTTAGCTAATCTGATTTATCCATTTTCATCACTTTCCCCTAAACTGACGCATATTTAGATCTGTGTGGCTTTCATGTCCAAAACATGTATCTTCTGATATTTGAGAGAGTTTTACATTTAAAGAGGACCTTTCACTAGTTTAAAAACTGAAAACTAACTATATCTGTGGGCAGAGCGGCGCCCAGGGGTCCCCCTGCACTTACTAGTATGTCTGGGCACCGTATAGGCTCCGGTGTCTGCAGCTCTCTCTATTGTACTCATGGGCGTAGCTATAGGGGGTGCAGAGGTAGCAGTCGCTACCGGGCCCAGGAGCCTGAGGGGGCCCAAAGACCCTTGTGCCACATAAGAAGACACACAAAGCACTGAGGGATCGGGGGCCCAAGCTAAAATCTTGCACCAGGGCCCATGAGCCGCTAGCTACGCCCCTGATTGTACTGGGTGGAGTTTTTGTATTAGGCGTGTCCCTTGCTGCAGCGCTGGGAGTCCCAGGCTATGAACTGTGCGCTGCGATTGGCCAGCGCTGCAGCAAGGGACACGTCTAATACAAAAACTCCGCCCAGTACAACAGAGGGAGCTGTAGACACCGGAGCCTATACCGGGCGAACGGAGCGGCGCCCAGACATACTAGTAAGTGCAGGGGGACCCCTGGGCGCCGCTCTGCTCACAGATATAGTTAGTTTTTAGTTTTTAAATTGGTGAAAAGTCCTCTTTAACCCCTTCAGTACCGGGCCACTTTTCACCTTAAGGACCAGGCCATTTTTTGCAAATCTGACCAGTGTCACTTTATGTGATGACAACTTTAAAACGCTTTTACTTATCCAAGCCATTCTGAGATTGTTTTTTCGTCACATATTGTACTTCATGACAGTGGTAAAATAAAGTCGAAAAATTTCATTTTTATTTATAAAAAAATATCAAATTTACCAAAAATTTTGAAAAATTTGCAATTTTCCAAGTTTCAATTTCTCTACTTCTAGAATACATAGTAATACTGCCAAAAAAAGTTATTGATTTACATTCCCCATATGTCTACTTCATGTATCGATCATTTTGGGAATGCCATTTTATTTTTTTGGGACATTACAAGGCTTAGAAGTTTAGAAGCAAATCTTGACATTTTTCTGAAATTTTAAAAACCCACTTTTTAGGGACCAGTTCAGGTCTGAAGTCACTTTGCGAGGCTTACATAATAGAATCCACCCAAAAATTACCCCATTCTAGAAACTACACCCCTAAAGGTACTCAAAACTGATTTTACAAACGTCATTAACCCTTTAGGTGTTCCACAAGAATTAATGGAAAATGGAGATGACATTTCATAATTTCACTTTTTTGGCAAACTTTCCATTTTAATAATTTTACAGTTATTTACTGACAGGTTAGATCATGTGGTAATTTTATAGAACAGTTTCTTACGGACGTGGCAATACATAGTATGTATACTTTTATTTATTTATTTCACTTTAGCACAAAAATACTAGTTTTGAAGCAACAAAAATCATATTTTAGTGTCTTCATTGTCTGAGAGTGATAGTTTTTATTTTTTGACCTATTGTCTTAGGTAGGGTATCATTTTTGCGGGATGAGATGGCGGTTTGATTGGCACTATAATGGGGGCATACACCTTTTTGATCGTTTGATATTATACTTTTGTGATGTAAGGTGACAAAAAATAGCTTTTTACACCGTTTTTATTTTTATTTTTACGGTGTTCACCTGAGGGGTTAGGTCATGTGATATTTTTATAGAGCAGGTTCTTACGGACGCGGTGATACCTAATATGTATACTTTTTTTATTTATTTCACTTTAGCACAATATTACTAGTTTTGAAGCAAAAAAATCATATTTTAGTGTCTCCATAGTCTGAGAGCCATATTATTTTAATTTTTTGGCGATTGTCTCATGTAGGGGCTCATTTTTGCGGGATGTGGTGACGGTTTGATTGGTAACATTTTGGCGTACATACGACTTTTTGATCACTTTTATTACCTTTTTGGGAATTGAGGTGGGCAAAATTTCAATTTCGTCATAGTTTTTTTTTTTTTTTTTTACGGCGTTCACCGTGCGGGAAAGCAACATGACCGTTTATAGATCAGGTCTTTACGGACCCGGTGATATCAAACATGTGTAGTGTATTTTATTTTAATTTTTTTAATCAGTGATAAATGTGTGGCCGTAGGAAGAAATTCATTTTATTTTTTACTTTTTCACTTTTTAAACATTTTTGACCCAGACCCACTTGGTTCTTGAAGATCCAGTGGGTCTGATGCCTAATATAATACACTACAGTACACTATATAGTGTACTGTAGTGTATTAAGAATTACACTTAGCCTGATCAAGCTGCTGCTGGTTAGCAGAAGCCTGATCTGCTATACCATGGCAAGCCGGAAGCCTGTGAAGGCGTCCGGTTGCCATGGTAACCATCAGCCGTTGCTACAACAGAGCCGCGGCTGATGGAGGGAGGAGCCCCTCCCTCTGGGTCAAGTATCGGGTGGCTGCAATGGCACAGCAGCCCCGATGGGAGAAGGAGGAGCTCCTCCTGTTAACCTCTTCCATGTAGCGGTCCCTAGGGACCGCGGCATGAGAAAGGGTTAAGCGGCAGACATCCAGCACAGATGTCTGCCGTTTGAGCACAGAGTGTCAGCAATGTGCTGACACTCTGCCAAACCGCTCTGGCCATCCTGAAAATGAGCGGGGGAGGGGCGGCAATCGCACACGGGGATCGCGCGCCCTCCCGCCCGCTGAATATGAAGGGGGCACATGGAGAGCTGAGGGGCACATTGAGGGCTGCAAGGGGGAGGGGGTGGCATATAATTTTTAAGGTTCTGATACCCGCAGTCACGGACTGCGGGGATCAAAGTGTTCAACCGGCATTAGCATGCTCTGATTGGCTAGTCTGTACAGACTAGCCAATCAAACGATCGCTCGCCCGGGACCGCCCCATTGGTCCCGGGCTGGTTAGCTGAGATCCCTGGCTGTGTAAAACAGCCGGGGTCTCAGCGTTGTCACCATGTCTGCAGACATGGTGACAGTTTAATGCCATGACGTGTATATTCGTCATGGAGCGCTAAATAGCAGTGCTCCATGACGGGTATACACGTCATAGGTCGGGAAGGGGTTAAGGGGCATCTGTCAGCAAATTTATACCTATGACACTGGCTGACCTGTTACATGTGCACTTGGCAGCTGAAGGCGTCTGTGTTGGTCCCATGTTCATATGTGCCCACATTGCTGAGAAAAATGTTTTAATATATGCAAATGAGCCTCTAGATAGAATGAGATGAGGGCATTGGCATTACACCTCTTTCTGCACCTGCAGCACCCTCTGCACCCTACAGCATTTTCCTGACCTGAAAGCAAGTTCTGAATAGTTTTGGATCAGATGGACATAATCACAATGCAGGAAAACTGCTCACCTTGAATGGTTGTGCAACCAATTTTATCACATAACACTAAAAAGTAAGATAGAGATTACAGTTGTGGGCGGCCACACCTACCAGCAGTTTGAGAAGAACAATTTAACCAGAGTGAAGACCACAGTACAGATGTCATGGACAGGCATGACTTTAATGGCTTCAAAGAAAGAAATTGCAACCATAGAGAGTCTCTCACCAGGAAATGTATTGTTAGGAAACATTCACACAATCATAGGTCGCCCTGTGCCCGTACTGCAACCACAAGTGGCGGTTACACAATATACTCCACCTGTGTGAATCCCATATCATGGATGGAGACTCATTGACTTGAATGGGTCCGTATTCCTAAAGATATGGCGCTGTACAAAGCAGAGGCACGGATCAGAAGCCAATGGAAGCACTCAGAAGCGCTTCCAGTGGGCCTTTGGTCTTGTGCTCTGCACTCAAAGATAGAACATGTCCTATCTTT